>CM046723.1:46490489-47174195 GCA_025584915.1 Monochamus saltuarius
CGTTTTCAGGGAGCGTTTCCTGAAGATCAACGTGCGGCACATCACCGACGGCCAGGGGGTGGTGGGGGGCGTGCTCCTGGTCACTCCCAACGCCGTCATGTTCGATCCCAACGTGTCCGACCCCCTGGTGATCGAGCACGGACCCGAAGCGTACGGGGTCATAGCCCCGATGGAGTTCGTGGTTAACGCGGCCATCTACAACGACATAGCTCACATGAGGGTGGGACACGTGGAGTCTAGTTCGGGGGAGAAGCCCGAAATTTACTACCCCAAGTCGGATAAGGAACCCGACTCTCTGATGGTCAAGGACGAAACGTTTCCCGAGCTAGGTAAGTGGAGGCGATGGTTTTCAGGTCGTTTTGCCGGATAAATGAGATGAAATTTAGGCCATTACATATTCTGTCTGAAAAGGGAAAGTATATTATACAGCAAAGGGATTTACTTGTATTTTTTAATCTACAGGGCGAATTTTGTTTATAGTGGCAGCATTTGAACACATTACATTAAATTCGCCCATTTATTGGCCGCATTTAAGGCTGCCAAGATTCAAAATAAAAATCATACACCACAAACCATACAGAGTGATAATTCATATCACACTTTATAAGTGCACTGTAATACTAAATATAATATATGTAACCTATTGTAATAACTGTTTTAAACACATCAATTTAAAATAAGTTGAACTTGGGCGATAAATTATGTAGTTCAATTTCTATTTTATACAAAAAATAAATTGAATTTTGTTCAATTTATATCCCGATAAATTGGCGTGTGTGCAAAACAACAGTCTATTTATGTACAATTGTTAAAAGTATAGAATGCAACTAAAATTGATACTATGGAATTAAATATGATCAAAGTTGGCCAATAAATTAGAACTATTTTTTTCTGTTGGGTTCAATTTCTTGAATCAAAACTTGGTATATGCAAAAACCATGTTTCGCAACTGCCATATTATCTCAGCAGAGATTTAATATTTATTTTAATCCTAGCTACTGAGATGGTCTTTTTCTTTTATTCTACAGTGTGAAAATATCTCATTTACCGGCAAAGCCTCCTGGGGGTACTTTTCCATGTTGATTATTGTGGTAGTTTATTGTTGTTTCCTGTGTAGTTACTGGAGATGACGCTGAGTCTGTCTGTTCGTGTACAGAGAGAGAAGGCGACGCCTTCCCCAAAGCCTTCGACAGGGAACTCGTCACCCCAACCAACCTCGACGATGCTGAGGGCCAACAGAGGGCGTTAGAGGAGAGGAGAAAGTCCCTGTTGGACCACCATTGGGCCATACCGTCTAGAGACAGGCAGTAAGTATCTAGAGGTTCTGTTTCAACGTTTGTAATTGTTATAATGAAATCTGGACTATGAGGTGATTGTAGTGATAGTACCATCTAAAAATACTGTAATAAGTCAGATCACCTTCTGTTTTACACCTCTTACCGATGTAGTTTCATTTACCCACTCCAGTGTGAAGTGGATTGTCTTTCTGTCCATAAGACTCTAGCCTCAACAGAAAATACTTCCTAAATGCACTTTTTGGGACTTTACTTGAGTCTAATCTCTCTTGACTTAAACATTTTGGACATTCCTCAAATGATCTTCAAAGTTCTTGCCAAATGTTGACATCAGTGTATATAAAACACAAGTCTTTCAGACATAGCTGGTGCGTTATTGAAGCCAAATGGCATATTTTTAACTTTAATCTGTCGTAAACCTGTTGCAATCGAAAGTGCTGTATTTTTTATCATCTTAATGAAGTTGGACCTGGCATTTGCCACTTTTCCAAAACCATTAGGATCCAGAATCTAGATAATGTATCCATGAGGTTGTTTATCTTTGGTAAGGTATACCTCTGACACAAATGTAACCTTTTCAGTGAATTAACCTCAATTAAACTACAGAACAGAAAATAATTGCTATAATTCTGTAAATTGTAATTGTAGACTAATTGCTTATTCATAGCTACGAACGAAATTTTTAATTAATACATGTATAACCTAATCTAGCACAGCAATTTTATAAATGGTCCTCCTATAAGCGCTATCTTAACTAACTTGGTGTACAACATGTCGATAATCTATGAAACTTGCCTGTCAATAAAATTTAAAGTTTCCTGCAAAAATATGCAGCATATCTAGCTGTATGAAAGGATTCGACTCATTAAATTATTTTTAGACGGTGACGGTATTATATTTTTAAGACTCTACTGTGTGTTTTAGGTCGATAGATGTCGACGAAATGCCTGCAGTGTCGGCCCCAGCCGTAGCCGAAGAACACATTGACGAAGAAGAAGACAGTTTGGCTAAAGAAAGCTGCCACGATTCAGGGATTGACATTAGGGAAACTAGTTTACCCCCGGTAGTACCAATTCCAACCAAAAAAGTACGTGGATCGTTAATACGTGTGAGGATTATCCGTGCTCACTCTTGGTTTTTCTGTTGCAGCAGTATAGCGATGCGGACATAGTCCTTTCGAAGGAATGGGTGCCTCCGATCACCATAGCTCCGACAAATGTGAGTATGGGTAGCGATTCGGAAAGTCCCGCGAGGAAGAAGACGAACTCGGTGTCGTTTAGTTTAGATTCGAGTTGCGACGCCGACATGGGCATTCCCCCACTGTCGACGAGCAACTTGGAGTCCAAGGATGACGTTGAAAAGGCTGATACTAGAAAAAATAAGGTGAGAAATTACTTAATTTGTGTTTTCCGACAAATTATAATACAATGCCGCTGTTTTTAGATGTTAAAAAGACTGTCCTATCCCTTATCATGGATGGAAACCCTTGGCGGTGAAAAAGACGACGACAAACCCCCTAGTCATCCTCATTCGGCGGCGGACGTGCACCATTCGTCTGTCTTCTCAAAGGTATTCTCGAGGTTAGTACACAAATTGTTTCCTGGCGTTTGTATCCGTACTCTCCTAACCTGTTCACGGTGTAGTAACTTATTGGCTAAGTTGTGTAATTCCAAACGATTTTTAGAAATTATGTAGCATGGTGGGATGCTTGGAAATTGTCGGATAGTGCCCAAAATAGTGAATATTTTTATCGTAGGAAAAAAAGGAAGAGTATTCGATACCGATTTAACAGTATTTCAAGTTGGGGACGGAGTATTAGGATTAGGCAGAGCTTTCCAAATTGTGTGGCGAGGTGGTAAAGCTGTATGTTTACTAGAGTAGAATGTGTGAGTTTGAATTAGTGCAATGTTGTGAAATCCTTTCAATTTTAGAGTTGTAGCTAGTGAAAGATATTTTCCCAAAAGTTTAATTAAATTTCTGTATTGGCGATTTACAATTAATGCAAAGGAAATGGAATCCATGTATTTTTATAATTTAGAAATTGTACTGTTCTCTAAAACACTGATGTAGGGTCAAAGTAGTTCAAACGTACCCCAATTTAATCGATCAATAAAAAGTCAATGTGTGGTCGGTATGCCCCGCCCATTTTAGCCAGTTTGCCAAATTATCAATATGAACTTTGACAAAACCAAGTAAAATTTGTATAAAGTTAAAATACTAACAATGTAGGCAATGAGTGGAACTTGGTTATGGTCTAGTTGATTGGCTGGAGCAATCAAGATGAATGAAATCACACGTTTTCAATTTTTTTAAAGTAATTTTTAGTATGATGCCTACAATTTCCAGAATAATACCAGTTGCTTTCATTTTTTCATACCCGTTAAACGTACTTGTCATATAATTTTCCATCAGCTTTCTATATTGGCGATTTATATAAAGCAAAGGAATTGAAATCCATATTTTTTATGATTTAGAAATTGTACTGTTATTATTGTACTCTAAAATGCTGATGTAAGTTTAGAGTAGTTCAAACGTACCGTAATTTAATCGATCAATAAAAATCAATGTGTGGTTTTTATGACGTGCCAGTTTGTCAAATTAGCAGTACGAACTTTGACAACACCAGGTATAAACCCATCATATAAAGTTGAAATAATATGAAAAATGACGACAAACAACATAGATAATGACTAGAACTTAGTTATGTCCAAATTGATTGACTGGAACAATCAAGATGAGTGAAGTTGCACATTTTGAATTTTTTCAAATAATTTTTTGTTTTTGTCATAATTTTCCATCAGCTTTCTATATTGGCGATTTATATAACGTAAAGGAATTGAAATTCATATTTTTTATGTTTTAAATTGTACTGTTCTATAAAACACTGATGTAGGTTTAGGAGTAGTTCAAACGTACCGCAACTTAATCGATCAATAAAAAATCAACGTGGGGTTTGTATGCCCTGCTCATTCCAGCCAGTTTACCAAATTATCAATAGGAATTTTGACAAAACCAAGTATTAATTGTTTATAAAGTTAAAATAACATGAAAAATGATAACGAATAATGTAGGTAATCATTAGAACTTGGTTATGTCCTAATTAATTGGCTGGAGCAATCAAAATGAGTGAAATTTCACGCTTCGAATTTTTCCAAGTAATTTTTAGTACGATACCTACAATTTCCATAATAATACTGTTGCTTTCATTTTTTCATATCCATTAAATGTTATTGTTATATAATTTTCCATCAGCTTTCTATATTGGCAATTTATATAACGCAAAGGAATTGAAATCCATATTTTTTTTATGATTGTACTGTTCTCTAAAACGCTGATGTTTAGAGTAGTTCAAACGTACCGAAATTTAATCGATCAATAAAAAATCAATGTGAGGTCTCTATGCCTTGTCTATTGTAGCCAGTTTTGTCTCAATATGAACTTTGACAAAACCAAGTATTAATCAATTAATTGCTTACTATAATCATATGCCTATTCTGTTCTTTGAGTAAGAACGACAAATCTCGCATTTCACAAGCCAATAAGTTACGTCTCGACTCCCTTCCAAAGCCTAACCATCAACCCGAGCCATTAACAATCTCTCTACTAACGCTTGCCCAGCTCGCCCATTCACCTGGTCGACTTTGGCACGGGGCTCTTTCACAAGACCCCCTCGGAGGACAGCGGTTCTTCGGGAGGGCCTCATTCAAGCGGTAGCGGAGGCCCTCCGCTCACTGATTCGCCCCGAACAAACGGTTCCGGCACATCGACCACCAGTAGCTTCTTCCCCACCAACATCATCAGCTCCGTGGGTGCCATGGGGGCCCAAGTGGGCGCTTCGGTGGGTGCAATCGGTACCCAAGTTGGCGCGATGGGGGCTCAGGTGGGAGCTTCTGTCGGAGCCATGGGAGCCACGGTGGGCGCCATGGGGGCCCAAGTGGGAGCGTCGGTGGGGGCTGTAGGGTATGTGTGTGTTGTTGCTTTGCACGTGGTGTATAGAAAATGAGGTTGGAAAAGATGAAATATTAATAATTTTGAAGATTAGTTCAAAAACTTTAAGAAACGGCATTCATTTTTGCATAATATAATAAATCAAGAAGATATAAAACCTCTTTACAGAAGTATAATTATGCATTTACTATAGCATGAGCCTCTTTTAAACTCTACTGTGCAGCGTGCACAATTTGTCGCAAAATCTGAGTGTCATGGTAATTGTACCATGTGTCTCAGCAATAACATACAAGAATGTATTTTCAGCAGTTTTTATAATTGCTTTATTATTTTTCCGTTGTACTTCTAGGGTTTTTCCATCTTTTAAAGCCTCAACACTGTCGTACACAACACACACACACAAATTGAAACAAAACACTAATTGTCCGCTTATCTAGCTAGCACGCCAGGATTGTTTCTTAGCCACATTGTTTTATAATTTGTATGAATTTTGTTAAAAATACACGCCCCTCTATTGTCGGTTCATTATAGTACATACCTTTTCTTTTATAGACGTTCCTCCGTGGGGACTTTCATAAGACAACCAACCGAGGGGAGCTCCAAATCCAAAGTGCCACCCCCAAAGCTGGACTACAGATCGATGGTGTCGGTAGAAGATATGCCGGAATTGTTTGTTTCGTTCGATAGTAAGTTATTTTTCTTTTATTATTTTTAATAATAATGTCTCTATGCCTCGTTCTAAATCCGAGGATTAGCTCGGACTTGTGAGGGAGAGTGGCCGGCATATTATTATTCATAATAACTAGGTGACCCGGCAAACGTTGTTTTGCCATATGAATTATTTCTAGTGGAATATTTTGCTGGTCGGTTTCGTTCTCATCCCTACTCCGTGCTGTTTACTGGGTGAGAAACACAAACGCAAACCTAGAAAAAAATATAGATTGTGCCAGTGTCATATTGCCGGCAACCGCTAATTCATGGCTGCCCTAAAAGGTCCAGAATCACTAAAACTTGGTTTTTATGCCAATTTACGTTGGTTGTATTGTAGTGTGAATTTCACTAGTTTACTGTGATTGGTCACATTCATGTCACATTCTTTAATGATTTAAAATGACAGCAAGTTAGTTAATTTCATATTGCAGTGCAGCCATCATATTTGCACAACCGCCAACATAAAGCAAATAAAATATCAATTTTCTGGACCTTAGGTCCCTAGAAAACGCGGCACCTGTCACATGACCTATATCATGAACCGACGCTGTCTATATTTTTTCTAGGTTTGTGATGAAAGTGACACCGGTAGACGCCTGGCGGGGATAACTGATCTAGTGATAATCGATCAGTTATCTACCAGGGTTAAAAATGATTAAATTACTAAAATGGCTATTAAAAAATAGGGGTTTGTGATAGAAGGGTGAAAATTAAGGGTTGTATGTATTTTTAATGCCACATCATAAAAAATGAAAATAAAAAATGTCCAAAAAAAAAGATTAAATTATTAAAATGGATATTAAAAAATAGAGGTTTGTGATAGAAGGGTGAAAATTAAGGGTTGTATGTATTTTTAATGCCACATCATAAAAAAATGAAAATAAAAAATGTCCAAAAAAAAAGATTAAATTACTAAAATGGATATTAAAAGATAGGGGTTTGTGATCGAAGGGTGAAAATTAAGGGTTGTATGTATTTTTAATGCCATATCATAAAAAAATAAAAAAATTTGTCCAAAAAATAAAAAAAAATGTTTGGGGGGACCACCCTTATCACTTAGGGGTATGAAAAATAGATTACGACCGATTCTCAGACCTACCGAATATACATATAAAATTTCATAAAAATCGGTCAAGCCGTTTCCGAGGAGTATGGCGTCTAAAACTGTGACACGAGAATTTTATATATTAGTTATAAAACAAATTCTATCCACTTCTCAAAGCATCTGACACTACAAACATAGATTTCAGCTACAGTTTGAAGAATAATTGTCGCATCGCAAATTGTGATAGATATCGTGATGCGACTTTCACAAACTAAGACAAAATCGGCACCGCCTATTGGTCAGCTGTAGGGCTAGTTCATTTTTAGGTAATTTTAAGACAATTTTTTCACTTCCTAAGTTTATTGTTTATTTAATTTAAAACGCATTAAATGTTAGGATTTTAATTAGTATTTATAAAAGAAATGTGTCCGTATAAGTGTTTAAGTTGTCTTAATATTAAACTTTGTCAGAAACAGTCGTGTTAGCATTTCATTCATAACAGTTTCATGACTTTTTTAAGAGATCTGTTGTATTTTTGATACTTGCTCTTATTTTTTACATTTTGTAGCGGATTCCTTCAGCTTTTAAGGATAAAAAATCAGTGAAATGCAAGAAAATTATATATTAAGTAGGCACTGAAAAATTTTGTAAGGATACTACTCGTATTTTGCTTGTAAGTAAAAATGAGTGTAACAGATCTCTTATAAATTGAACATCATTGTCATTGTACTATTGAAAATAAATTTAGCACTATTGAAAAGTGACAGGCACAATTAACCAAAAATGTATGTAATTTGTAGTCACAAAGATAATTGACTTATTTTAAAATATAACATTCTCGAAACTTGACTCGAGAAAATCTAGAAGACTGGTCGATATTCCTGTAAACATTTCAATAACGCTTGCCACTTAGTATCGTCTGTAACTGAATATCTAGCAAGTTCATTAGCTGGCTACTATTCTCTCATGCGTTTTGTCTTTCTTTTTTTTAATCGCTGCAGTTCGCTCTCCCAATTATGGGCTAGATTCTTTTGGTAGGTTCTGCATGCTTCGCAACTGCATGAACACCTTGTATATTTGCCTACACTCGACACTCCACACGATGACACTGTACAGTCAACTCGTAACCTAAGTTTTTTCTTATATTTCATTCAAACGCTACAATTGACAAAATCAACTAAAATGAAGAAGTAAACAACAGGCTTTATGTACGATGCCTTCCTTTTTTTTTCTAGCATATTTGTAACGGTGAGCAAAATTTATTGTCGTGAACCGTGCTATTTTTCTTGTTCTTCTTCTCAATAGTGACGTCAAACACGCCCTCTGTTCATTTGATAATTTTACCTTCTAGAACTGATCCCGAGGCCAGCGAGGTCCTGCGAGGACCCCCCTCTGTACCTCCGCCTGAGGATGGGTAAGCCTCTCGACAAGCCCATCCCGAAGTCTACGCCACTGATGTCCTACGGTAAGAAGAAGATGAGGCCAGAGTACTGGTTCAGCGTGCCAAAGAATCGGGTTGATGAATTGTACAAATTCATTCAGGGATGGGTGCCCCACCTCTACGGGGAACTGGATGAGGAGAAGGTGAGTTTTTGCATAGCTTCATAGTCGTTAACTTAAAAATGTAGTCGTTTATTTTGAAAATTGATGGGTACATTAATTTTTATTATATAAAAATAAACAATAATTAATTTTAAATAAATTAATTCTAATAATAAATAATATAATGTGGTAGAATGACTTCTTTACTGAAACTATCAAAATGATATTTACACGTTTTATTATATTGCAAAGTTGGCACTGCCAACAGTGGCCAATAGTAGGAACTAGTCTAAAAGCCAACGTACTGTCTTACACTGTTGACAAATTCTTTATTGATTATATTTTTATAATATAGTAATAGTTCTATGATCGTAATTCGAAATTAAACTTTTTTATTGGATTTGACAGCCAACAAAAAACGACTCATTGCCTGGATAATATTTTTCCAAATAACATACTCGAAAAGCTAAAAGTCTGATAGCTGACAAGATAACCTCTCAGTAAACATTAATTACACCCACGTAGAGAATAATTTTTCAAATTAGTACATGATGAGAGCGTCGGTTTTAATATGCGTCGCGTATAAGTGTTTGGTTTCAATATTTATGAACCTCCTTATTATTACATTATGAGATATTCTAGGATCAGATGCTTCTATTACAATATTCGCATTAATTATTGTTTGCGTTTTATTTATTAAACGTTCGACATTCTTATTTAGCAATTTTAATTTTCTTTGCGACACTGCAAATAGCCATTGTTTTAATGTGTTATAATTACAAGGAATTATTATTATACGCATAAATTGTGGTAGAGGTTTATATATACAGGGTTATTTTAAATTGTTTGTCGATATTTCAGAACGGATAATATAAAAAATGAGGTTAAGATATTGCAAAAGAAACAATATCTTCCTTATCCAATTTTGGAAGAAATTTGTATAAAAAGTTACTTTTATTGTGTCATTAAACATAAAAAGTCAATTTGTGAAATATTAACAATTCAAGAGAAGAGCTACGCCCTCATATGGTAAAAATTTAAACTATATGTTGGGAGTTGTTGGTTTAAGTCTTGTGTTGTTTGTTTAATTATTTTTTATGAGAAACCAATAATTATTATATAGTTTTTGATTAAATATTAAAATCAGGCCACATATCAAATTATGAATGAAATAGTCCTTAAATTTTAACATAATGCAGAGTTAGGTTAAGGTTTAAGGGATGCTAGTACTTGAAAAATTAATGTTGCAAGTTCATGTAACATTTTCTTGAAGCTACGTAACCTCAAAGTAATTTAATAATAATTTTTTTTTTAATACTTAAACAATTTTTTATGGCAGTGCCCTAAAGGATAGAAAGAGCATGCTTTTTTATTTAATTTTGTTGAAATTTTGATGGTAGGTATATCCTTAAAGACTGATAATTTATCTAAAAATTTGATACCTACTCTTGTTTGAGGTCGAAAAAACACCCATTTGCAAGGAAATCGACATTTAATTTTTTTGGACATACTAGTGAATCTCATTTTTTTTTCGATGTAAAGTATACTTTGAAAACAATTGAATGATGGCTGTCTGTATTACTTTGACAGTAATTGCAAACCTCATGCTTTGTTTATACAGGGTTTAAGGAAGCTAAACCGATGGCGTGGAGATCTATTTCTGAAATTGTTCTACCAAAGCAAAATGTCTATTTTCTCAGAAAACGTATTTCTGCTTTTTACAATTACCGTCAAAGTAATAATAATCTGTCTTTCAATTATTGTCAAAGTACGCTTTGATCCTAAAAGAAATGAGATTCACCATATGTCTAAAATATTTATGTCGATTTCCTTGCAAACGGTTGGTTTTTTCAACTTCAAATAAGAGTATAAAATTTTCATATAAATTACACAGGTCCACAAAAAAAAGTGGTGTGTGCTGAGGGTCCCATTATATTTTTTTCATGTATTTGTGAATATTTACTATTTTACAACATTTCTCATTGTTTCAGTTTTAGAGAGTATCATACAGAATAAATTACGAGAAAGTGATTTTTATCGATTTTTTTAGGTTTCCTCAAATATTTGCTGTGTAACCCCCAATTTTAACCTCAGATTCGTGTTCAGCGGGAAAAAATACAAAAGAAAAATATAGTCTAACTCCCAGCACACATACCCTTTTTTTTGTAGACCTGTGTAAACTTTTGATGTGATTTTTATCGTTTTCATGGGTTTTATCTAAAATTTGCTGTGCGAAACCACATTTTGACTTCAGATTCGTGTTCAGCGGGAAAAAATACATGGAAAAAATATAATTCTAGCCTTTAGGGCATTGCAATTTTATAAATATTTTACCTGAAACTGCATTTCTATGAAAGTAATAATGTGCCAAATTTAAAAAAAATCGTACCGGTATTTATTTATTTATTTATTAAAAAAGCAATAGCTAATAAACAAATAAAAAATTTGGTACATGAACTTGACACATTATTTTCAGCACGGAATTTCCGAACACTCTGTATAAGCTCTACTGACCTAAATAAGGTTGCACAAAAAGAGTTCAGGTTATTTTTTTAATCCAAATGCCAGTTTTTATGGAATGCTAAAGGCAGTAAGCCAGACAATAGCCGTTTTATATACAGGGTATTAAAAAAAAGTGTAAAATATTTCAGGAGGTAATAGTATGAACCCAAAATAAGCAGAAAAGTCTTGATAAACACGGGTCCGCAAAGTAACGGTTGCGGAGATATGGACCACTATTCGTTTTTTCAAACATTTTATTTTATTAGAAATGGCAAAGGAAGCTTTTAACAAACAAAAAACATAGTTACAGAAGATGTTCAAAGTGCCCTCCGTCCATTTCAAAGAGCAGGCACGACGTCTTCGTTTCAACGATATTCGAATTCTTTCGAAAACACCCTCCTTGGTTTGGATTTCTTGACACCTTTGATTAATCCGTAGCTGCACCTCTTCCAGGCTATTTACAGGAGTACCATACAGTAATGTCTTCAAATATCCCCAAACAAAGAAATCTAGAGGGCTCAGATCAGACGATCTTGGAGGCCATAAAACAGGCCCGGCCTGATCTGAACCCTCTAGATTTCTTTGTTTCGGGATATGTGAAGACATTAGTGTATGGTACTCCTGTAAATAGCCTGGAAGAGCTGCAGCTACGGATTAATCAAAGGTGTCAAAAAATCCAAACCAAGGAGGGTGTTTTCGAAAGAGTTCGAATATCGTTGAGACAAAGATGTCGTGCCTGCTTGGAAATGGACGGAGGGCACTTTGAACATCTTCTGTAACTTTGTTTTTTGTTTGTTAAAATCTTCCCTTGTCGGTTTATTCCTAATAAAATAAAGTGTTTGAAAAAGGAATAGTGGTCCATATATCCGCAACTGTTACTTTGCGGACCCATGTTTATTAAGACTTTTCTGCTTATTTTGGTTCATACTATTACCTGCTGAAATATTTTACACTCTTTTTTTAACACCCTGTATTTTTGATAAATTAACAAAAGGACCAGACTTAAGATTTTGGTCCTTTTTTCGAAATGTGCTAGTTTTTATACAATGATATGTAAAGATCAAATCTTTTTTATATTAAATCCTGAAGAAGCTTAATTATTTGCGTACACTATAAATGCCGCACCCTGTACAATACGCTTAGAGAGCCACAGGTGTTTGTCATTTAAGGCGAATTAAAATTGCACCACCGGGTTAATTGGTTCGTACTTTCGACGGAATGCCAGTGGCCGTGGCGAGCGGGGTGATTAGAAGTGATACGAAAATTGTGCAACAACGACCACCGACCTCAAAAATCTCACTTTCGGGCCTCGTCCTTCGACGCGCGCTCTCTTTCTCCACGTTTTTCGAGCCATCTGGTCGAAAAGCTTCGCCCGCAGTTCGTTCGGGGAAGGCGTCGAAATTCAAACTCGGCCTTGGCTGTCGCGGACCCGCCGCATTGCAATTATACAGTCATTATTCGCCGTCGCTTGTTACATCAAAATTAAATTAACAAAATGACAGTTTAATACAGTTTGTGACGTGCGTTTTCCGACCGCGGAAGGAAACATAGGAAACGGCCGACGGTGGAATAGTGTGAATTTTCCTGTTACTTGTAGGTGCGTGCAAGTGGTTTGTTTTTAACGAACGTGAAAGATGTGACGGCATTCTGTTCTCGTTGAATCATTAAGGAGACAGCGACCATTTTTTCAATATAAACATTTGTTTTCAAGAGTTTTTAAGTACGGAATTATACGTGGCCGATGTAGGTGAGTATTGAAACCCGTTTTGATGCACGTAAATAACTATTATTTTTTTGTGATTAATTATGCACAACAGCGAGGTCTTCATTCGTAAACATTGCGATTGTATAAGTGACCATATTTCGCAAAGCTTGAAGTGGGACAGGAACAAAAACTTCAGTTCTTCAGTGAACAAAAAAAAAACGGGTTTAATAAAAGAGAACGACACACAAAACTATATTTTTTGATTTTATTCCATCAAGTCTTATACAGGGTGTCACGTTAATATGACGAAAATAGGTGTTTCCTTGAACAAAAATAAGAAAAAAATTCCAGAAGTTCAGAAGTGCTTCATTCTGGAGATACAGGGCGTTGAAATTTAAAAAAATGTTTGGGGGTTTTATTAATATCAGAAGAACCCTAATTCCGATTTTCTTTTGAAATTTCGTATGTTTGCTTATAAAAAGTAGGTATACAGGGTGGCCCGTTAATATTGCCAAAAAATCAGGATAGTTTCCTTGAACAAAAATAAGAACGCAAGTTGCTTTGAACCTGTGTCCACAAATGCTTCGTTTCGGAGATAGAGGTGTTGAAATTTAAAAACTATATAGGGTTATTATTAATAGTGCATATCTAAAGAACCCTAATTCTGACTTTTTTTAAACTTCGTGTTTGTTTATAAAAACCTTAAACATCTTCTGACTTAATTTAATTTATTTGTTCAACTCCAGGGGCGTACTTTGTTTTATTTTTATTTTCTACTCATAAAAAAGGTTATTAATTTTTTACTAGAAATCGAAGCAAGATACCAACCAGAGTAAAGAGACGGAAAAGTTGAATTTTTAATCGCATAATCAGAAAAAACTATGAAACCTAAGGAAAAGCAGCGGCGTCTGATATTTTTACGTATTAATATCCATAGGAATAATCCCCCCAGACGTCACTGGAGTAGAAAAAATAAATTAAATTAAGTCAGAAGATGTTTAAGGTTTTTATAAACAAACACGAAGTTTAAAAAAAGTCAGAATTAGGGTTCTTTAGATATGCACTATTAATAATAACCCTATATAGTTTTTAAATTTCAACACCTCTATCTCCGAAACGAAGCATTTGTGGACACAGGTTTAAAGCAACTTGCGTTCTTATTTTTGTTCAAGGACACTACCCCTGATTTTTGGGCAATATTAACGGGCCACCCTGTAAATCATTTGAAAATAAACATTCATCAACATAAACAGCTAAGCAATAAGCAACCTATTAAGAAAAATATGTTTCTTTTTGATGAGTTTGTTTCAAAATTGATGTATTGTTTAAAAGTTCATTATAAAACTTGATACATGCATAATTATATTTTATAGTAATTTGCAGTGTTTCTATATCAAGATTAGTTTTGGAAAATATATTTTATTATAAAAGCTGGATAAAAGTGGGATATGAATTATAAAAGCGGGACACGTGCTGAAACGGGACGGAAAGTCACTTTACGATTGTACCAATGTTTATTTGTATTTTTGTCGTAAATTCGTATTCAAAGAAATGAAAAATGCACCAAAATGTATTGTATGAACATTTCGTCACGACTTAATAAAATTAGAACTTTAAAACTTTACGCAAATATTTTCCTTCAATAAAATTACAATCAATTAACTGCTGAAATCGATATTGAAATAACTAATAAGAAGGATTAACACTTACGTTATTTATTATAAATATACGTGTTATTAACTGTTGCGGCTTTACTAGAAAGAATGAGGTCGGAGCAAGTAGTGCGAAATTTAGTTCCTCCACAAAAAAAAAAAAATAAAATAAAAGTTGCGCCTAGAGAAAATTATATTATTCGTAACATTTGAAAATATCTGCTCTGAAGTTTGATTTTATTATTAAATAATAGGGCAAGATACAAAAATTGAAGAAAAATCGCATCTTAAGAATATTTAGAAACCCATTTCGCCTATCAAGATGGAAATTTTAGTGAATATAGTCTGGAACAAAAAATTCATATAATATTCGTTTTATGGTCACTGATAGAAAGCGCTAAATACACTTTACTGGCGAAGCTAATTTCTCAGTGGTTAATCTTAAGTAAAAATCATACAAGTAATAATAACAGTAATAAAAAAGTAGTAAATTTTTTTAAATTTTACGATTTGTTTCCAATAATTTTATATACATTTTTCAAATGTGGGTGTCTTTGATAATCTAAATACAGGGTGTTCATGACCGCACGCGCAATTTTCAATGATCTCTATGACATATAAACGAAAATTCTCTATGAAAAAGAAACGTGGTAGGAAAACACTGTGCATACAGAGCCGCTAAGGATGAATTTAAATAGGCTTCTTCATAAATTAGCACTAATATATCTCGTGGTTAGAAATGTTAGCCAAATTATATGTATAAAATATACAACTCTTAAAATAAACGTGAAACTGATTAATGCAGGAAGTTAGGTTATGTAGTGCGCTAATTTGAGTTGAATATTCTAATGAAAATATTTTTGCAATTAAGTATTTGTCTTAAGAAAAAATATATACAAGGTGTTAAAAATAGAGTGTAAAATATTTCAGGAGGTAATAGTATGAACCAAAATAAGCAGAAAAGTCTTGATAAACACGGGTCTGCAAAGTAACGGTTGCGGAGATATGGACCACTATTCGTTTTTCAAACATTTTATTTTATTAGGAATAAACCGACAAAGGAAGCTTTTAACAAACAAAAAACAAAGTTACAGAAGATGTTCAAAGTGGCCTCCGTCCATTTCCAAGCAGGCACGACATCTTCGTCTCAACGATATTCGAACTCTTTCGAAAACACCCTCCTTGGTTTGGATTTCTTGACACTTTTGATTAATCCGTAGCTGCAGCTCTTCCAGGCTATTTGCAGGAGTACCATACACTAATGTCTTCAAATATCCCCAAACAAAGAAATCTAAAGGGTCCAGATCAGGCGATCTTGGAGGCCATAAAACAGGTCCGGCCTATTAAGACTTTTCTGCTTATTTTGGTTCATACTATTACCTCCTGAAATATTTTACACTCTTTTTTTAACACCCTGTATATTAAGAAAAAGCAGCCTGTAGTAGTACATAACCTAAATCAACCAACAATCTAGATTCAGTGGTGAAGTAGATTCATTTAATTCCAAATATGCGTTGGACAACAATTGGGCACTAAAGACAAAATAATCGACTTTAGCTATCAAAAATGCGCATAACATTAAAAAGAGCAACATTGATTTATACATTCAAAATACAGATTTAAATTAATTTAATCGAGCCGGCGTATGATCGCGTTTTCCCATGTCGATCCAGGCGCATTTAATTATAGAACACTTTTTAACAACAATAAAAAATGTAATGATATAGCTATATGAGGTCCGGAACTACAGTTGTTAACAAACAGAAAACAAAATGGGTCCATTTAATTTGCAATTCGCTTTAAAAACAGACATTTTAAAAGTAAACAAGGCGCCTGATTTCATTACCAAGCTTGATGCTTTGGGAACAATAGAATTGTTTAAAATTTACTGGCATTAAAATTTTAGATTGCCGACACTAAATTCCATTTGTTTTACTCTATGAAAGTGGGTTTCTCCGAAGAAAATGGATACTTTGGGTTCTGGAAACATATGTCAGTTTGAAAATATGAACATATTTTGAAATGTTATTTGGTTTGTGTAAGGTTTACATTAATTTGTGAATATACAAATGACTGAGAGTAGAGAAAGGCTCATCAGAATCAAATTACGATGTTGGCCAGGTGTTGCAATACCTATTTATGGACGTGATTTATTTGTAGCTTTCCCTTATTGAGAGCAGGTTCCGGTTTTGTTTATTGAATATACATAATATATGTATTATGATGAGTTGATATCATGTAGTTGAAGTATACACACGTAATCCTATGATATTCCAGACCTGACATGATTAGGCTGATAACTGTGTTCTGTAATTAATGAAAAATGTCATTAATTTGTGAGACATATATTCTATGTACATACAAAGTGTTAAATAATCTCTTTCTCTTTTTTGTAAATAAAATGATAGTCTGAAAGAGGAAACACTATGCGGTCGCGGTTTAAGAGCATCGCTGACCGTGCATCGTACTCTTTAATGAAGAATTTTCTAATGATTTTAAACGTACAAATTTGCTCTATAGTCCTATGTTGTTATAAATAATACACAATACCTATGTCATTTCAATCGTTCATAGTCCAATACTATTTTTATTACAAGTTTATATATTCCAAACAATGGTTTTGGTAATACTAAATAATTTTTCTTAATGACAATGCCACTATCAAGAACAATAAAAATCTAACGTTCATTTTCGAAGTGATATTAACATTTAACAGTATTTTAATTTTTGTATTAAAAAATAACAAAATTTTGAAAAAAAACCTTTATAAACAAATATAAAGCCTTGAAAGTGTAGTTTTATATTCTTCTATAAATAACTATTACATCTACAGTTGTATTTAAAAAAAAAATGCGGAACAAATCGCCGGTAAGCCGGCGATGGGCATTGAATTGGTGGGAAGTGCATCGACAGGAGGGAAGCTTCAGATGTGACATGGGGAGCGGGCCAACTTGTAATATTTTTGGCCGGTGATAATTTAATCTTTGAAAAACATATTTTTTAGTGAGATGACAATAATGTAAAATAAATGTATGTACGTCGACGAATTAGGCCGTAGCGTCACGAATTATTTCCACCACTTGTTAAATGTTGGCAATCCTTTGTGTTTTAAACAGGTAACTTCCTGCACATTTCCAAATCGAGGAAATTGTCGATGCACGAACTTGATGCAATAAAACGCGATATGTTTATAGCTTTTTTATTATAAACATAAGCAGAACTATCAATAAAAGTAAAAAACAGTGGAATACAGTAAAAGAAGAGTGTTTAAAACTTTGCCACGTATTTAATTGATATTAGTAAAGGCATAGAAGGAAAAGAAGTATTTGTACCAGATTATAAAATTGAATCAAAAGTAAATATCAGTATGTAAATTTTGAAGGTGTATTGTTTCCTCCAGGTTAGACAAAGGGGATTTTCCTTGGTGGAAATGGACACAGAGCTGTGGAGCGAAGAACCAACACCCTCAGCTAGCCGCCACGGCAGTCAAGACGGCGAAATTTCAGAACTTACCAAAGAAAGCTGGGAGGTAAGTCTTTTTTTGAATGCGTATCTTTCATTTCGGTTAATTATGTTCCCTTGTGCAAAAAAAGAGGGCGCGCATTGTACATATTTTTTAATAAGCACTCAGCTCAACTGCGAACAAAAAAAATACAATGCGCGCCTTTATAGTTTTCACCCATCCAAATAGCAATCTGTCAGTGCTGGATTAAAAATTCCTCAACTAACCAATAATATCGCAATCATTCAGAACCTTGATTCAAGAAAAACCGCTGGCGAAAGTAGAAAGGGAAAACAATGTTACACTTTTTTCTAAATCCATTAACGCATACCAGATGTTTTTTTTTTAATTCGCCGCGTTATGAAACTTTTCAGAGCAAGGTCGATGTTATTATTGTAAATAATACTTAAAAACAAAACGAAATTTTTAAACAGTTGTTTCTTGCAAATTACACTAAATTAAAATGTACAAATATCACTTTTTTTCTCTAGTCATTTCAAAATCTGCGTTGTCAATATTTAATATGAAACGAGGAAAAAATGAGATTAAAATCTTTAATCAAATTTTCTTGTTACATTTATATTTTGAAACAACGGGCTCTTCTCTAGTACTACTTTTCTTTTAGCGCAGTTGGCCTTGAAATCACTTATTTTGTTTCTTTGGCTACAAATAAAAAGCTATTTATATGCGGAAATTGTATAAGTGCAATTTTTTTTTTGTTTTTTGATTATTCTACCTGGCACTGGCACATTGCCCTTAATGTCACATTTTAAATGTCCCCTCCAAAAAATAAAATAAACGTGGAACAAGTGGTGGTAAAATGACGATTCGCTTGTTTGGGTGCAGCTTATCAAGGCCCCCTATGTTAAGATCTACAGCATCATCAAGACGCAGACAATGTCGGCAGACGGCAACGATGAGGTGACTTGATTTAAAAAAAGCAACGCACGACACCACAAGCCACACTATATATATATATTTCTCATCATGTCTACTTGTCGTATCTGTATTTGCTTCCCCGGTATATTGGCGTCCACACATCTCGGCTCAAAAAAATGCAAAATTCAAATGTTTTTTTTTAATACGGAACTGAAAGTCACTTCTTTAAGATGATTCATATAATATTCTACGTATGCAAAAGTGTCTCAAGCTCAGAAGTGTTTGATTTCGTAGGAGTTTAAAAATAACTTGCCCAACAATTTTCTCAAGTTTTTAGCCGTAACATGCTCAGACTTATGTCCAATAAATTACCGAATATGTGCCAGAATTTTTAAAAATTATGAACAAAATTGGCCGCTTTATTGCTTATTTTGGAGATGTTCAAATAATCCAAACGCAAATAAATGAGCTTTCAAAAGCTATACCGTTACGTAGACGTTTATTCAAAAATGCACTAAAGAGTTATTAAAAAAATTAAATTCATTCATTTGAATGCGAACCTGGAACCGAATTTCAATTGAACTGTCGGAAGCGGTTTTAATTAAACTCCAAATACAGATTTCGGAACGAATGCGTCAGTTCCGACTTCTGAATCGAGAGCATTGGCTAAACCGGAGGACGGTAACAAATATCGTCGGACTTTGAATATTTGCGATGATTAATGATGTCATTCACTGATTCACCGCCGGAATTGTTTGATCCTCGAGAGGTTTAGAGGACGTTGCAATTAGAGTAAGTTACTTCGTGTTCTGAGATACGGAACCATATGTATTTCCAAGACATAAAAAGTGCGTTTTCTATTTTTCTCTTTGAGATGTGTAATAATTATTATCAATAATTCTCATTACCTCTGAATTTTATATAAAGCTCAGTAATGTAGGGACGAAAAAATATTTTTATATACGGGGTGTTATAAAAAACGGTTACAAACAGACAGTAAGTTTTCGCCGTAAAATGATCAGATTTGTGGTGTTTTTAGGTACAGAAATGTCGCAAAATAAAACCCGTAATATTAAAAATAAATTTCATGATGTTTTGTTTATACACTTTTAATAATTAAATTATCCACAAATAAAATCATTTTTAAAAACGTTTGTAAGACACACATTATTTTGCTATTCTAACCCCACGTTTTAACAATTTTATACTACAAAAGTGAACAATATTTATATCTACAATTATATTTTAAAAATACGTATTTTGAAAGATTTCTGTACCTAAAAATGTGTTGGTTAGACCGCTTTCTGTCGTTTTATAACCGTTATACTTCGGTACCTGTGAATATAACATTTCTATTATTTGCTAAGCTCTATATTATTCAGTTCTTAAATATCTAAATTTGCTAACGTTATGTTGTATGAACCCACGACGTTTTCTTTTCAGTTTTCCACGAATTGTATTTGAAAAAAATATTTTGAAAAAGTTTCATACAGTACTTTCAAAATGGCATTATATTACATGATTGTATGATAACGTAATTACTGTGTAATGTCACAAACACGGAATTAGACGAAACAACTACTCTGGGCTAAACAGCTAAAGTCATTTGTCTGCGACCCACCAGACATATACCGGTTTCCAGCTTATTAGCAATTCGCAATAGAGGTCGCTAGCTTTTAATGGTTTCTTCTGCAATGTAGAACGCTTCTTGTCTGTGGCTTTTAGTCCGGCATGGAGTACCGAATGGTCGCTAGAGGTAGCTCTGCTACTGCGCGTTACTCTGTAATCTCACTTAATTCGCGTAATTCAGAATAATGCAATGAAGTTTTCCAAGATTCCGTCATTCCTGCGAATGGTGGTTAGGGCCTACCAACGTAAGTTGTTCGTGGGCGGAAATGGGCCTGCACAATAATAATAGGCTGCCCCCCCTCCCGAACAGATCTCGAACTTCTGGACTGATTCTCGCGATTAGACTGAGGGGTAGGATATTATTATTATTAATGAATTATAATGCCGCGTAATGTAGCTTAATGTTACTCTCACTACTAGCTTGACAACGCACTTACTAAATATTTGTTTATGAGCTTGAGACACCCTGTAATTTCTGGCTAAATCAGTGAATAATTCGTACTTTTGTTTTTGTTTACCTTTCGCGCGGCAACCGAAAAAAGACGACATAAAAGCTTAAAATAAAATGAGCGTAGCGCCAAGAGATGTGTGGTCGTAATACTCCGCTCTAAACCTCCTTCTCTTCCTATTAATAGATGTGACTCTCCGATATACATTCTACACTGTAGTGGCTTCATTAGAATGAACTGAATGTTTGATGTTTAGTTTTAGTCTTAGACCCGCCCTCTCCTCTAGCACCAAAGTATCAAAGTTGCAATATTATTATTGACATTTGTTAATCGGCATCTTGGCGTGTCATAATCATGAAGAAGCTCTGGAAAGCCGTCAGACAGATCGCTGACGTTAAGCTCGATGTAAGATTGAAAATAATAACGCAGTTTTAGTTTTGCTTTTTATTTATTATTAATTCGTGGTTTTTGGTTTGCGCAGAGTGCGTCCGTCAGTTGTCCGCGATTTCTGTCAATTTTGACTTTTCTCGTGCAGTCAAACCGCGTTGAGTCGACGTTTTAGTTCGACGAAATTAATGTCACAGAAGTCGAGGAAGCACTGCCATAATGTAAACGGTGTAGTGTTCAAATGGTGGAGGATTTTCGCATAATAGTAGCCAATTTTTTATTTTTTCTTTTGACTACGATACGGTGTAAACAAATGTTGAAATTAAATACATATACAGGGTGTTCCAGGACGAAGTGTTCAAATTTAAGGGGGTATTGTTTAAGTACAAACATTAGTTTTATAAGCTTAATCGTACAAATAAGCAACATATTTATACAGGCTTATTCTAAAACTTGTACGGCGAATATTAGAAGTCAAATATATTATTTTGATTTAATTCACCATGCTTAACTAAATTCACCCCTAATGAGTTACAGATCCTTATAGTTGAAAATAAAGGTAATTATTTACATTAGCAGGAACCTCTCCAATCTTAATTAAAAAGTTTAAAATTAGTTTTGTGCTGTCCCAAACTCCTGAAAATATATTTAATATACATGGTGTTTGTCATAAACGGTTCATTTTATCGACATTAAACACGAGTACCTTTTTTATTCTAAGGTTGAAGCTACCCATATTTATTATTTTAAAGTCTATCATACAGGGTGTTAAAAATTTAGGCATTAAGTTGTAAATCTTAGCGCGTCCCTGGTAAATTAAAAAAGCTAAATATGTTTTAAGGACACTTATTTTAAGAGGTCCTTAAGTATCCATCACATTAAATTTTTATTAAATTTTATTGAGTAGTTTAACTTTTCCGCATTTTCCCGTACACCCTGTATATATTTTTTTCATATATTTTCAGGTATTAACAATATTGTGTGAAACTAACTACTCAGTGGACAAAAGCCCCAACCTGCGTTGAATTACACCCACAATATCTACCCATATATTCCTTATTATTAGCTTTTGTAACATTTTTTTACTGTTTAAGAAAGGTATTTTAAGCTAATATGTATCAAATCTCTGTATATAATTTTAAAAACAATATTGAACTTAAAAATACCTCACACTCATTGATATTACAAATTAAGAATTTAAAAAAAAAATGCGCAGCTAAACTTATACGCAAAAACACAGATAATAATGTGGTTTGCTCAATTAAAAAAATTAAAAAACTTATGTCTGCTTTTTTACTTCATGAACAGAACTTACCATATAGGATCTTCGGTACTGATAATTAAAACACCTAATTTATTAACAATTGTGGAAGTATTAAATTTAGATGTCGCTATGTCAAATTTTTGTGCATTTTCCATTACATGGTTTTATCAGAAGCTTTAATTTTTATGTCTCCGAAATGGTAAATGTATGCGCTTCCTAGGACACCCTGTATTGACATATTGTGGGATATAGAAGAAAAATGAGCTTGTTATTTTGAATGCTATTGCATTGTCTAATTTTTTATCAAATTATATTCCCGTACTTATTAAAATATTTCTTAATTGGCCATTAAATATCGAGGAAAATTGTAGAACATCCCCCACCTCTGTCTTCCCGCTATCACCCCTTAGCAAGATCTCATCCGTTTTTGCATTCACTAGACATTCCCGTCTGCCGTAGGTCCTGCCCATGTCCGAGGAATTCCGGAGGGCATTCTACTCCACCTCCACAGCGCCATCTCTCGACATAGAACTGTCACCACCCGACCTCGTCGGCACCACCGAGATCCTCACCGACTACCACCGGGAATGCTTGTGCCGCCACCTGCCCGCCAGGGCGGAGGGCTACACTTGGACGCTGATATTCAGCACCAGCCAGCACGGCTTCAGCCTCAACTCCATGTACCGGAAGATGCATAAGCTGGAGTCGCCCATCCTGATGGTCATAGAAGACACGGACAATAATGTGAGTGGACACACAGGCAAACGTTACAAAACGTGCTTTTCTTCTAATATTATGTCAATTTTAAGAGACCTTCCCCACCTTAAACTTTAAAAACACATTTTTTTCCTAAAAAAATTAAACAATTTAGCATATTATGTGTGGCTTGCCCAATTTGACCAGTTGCTAATAAGTTGGTCAACTTTTTATAAGATCTTACCCAATAATTGCACTAATTTTTCTTAATTGCATACATTTTACGCAAGTTTGAGCCCAATAAAATGTGAAAGTTATTGTATAACTTGTGCAAGATTTTGCCCAATAACTTGTGCAAGTTCTTGCTCAATAAATTGCGTAAGTTCTTGCCCAAAAACTTGCGCAAGTTCTTTTTCATTAACTTGCACGAGTTCTTGCCAATAACTTCTGGCCCCAATATATTCGACAAAACTTGCGCAATATTTTACCTAACGCAAGATTCTGCCAATAAATTGGCTAAGTAATATCCAACCTTGTGCAAATTTGTTACTATTATTGCTCAATTTTTATGCAAGTTTGAGCTCGATTATAAATACTGTGTTCTCTTACAATTGGATTTTTTTCAGGTTTTTGGTGCTTTAACCTCTTGTGCTCTTCAAGTGTCTGATCATTTCTATGGAACAGGCGAGTCCTCATTATTCACCTTCACGCCAGACTTCAAGGTGTACAACTGGACGGGAGAGAACCTTTACTTCATCAAGGGCAACAACGAGAGTATCAGCATTGGAGCGGGCGATGGAAAATTCGGGCTGTGGCTGGACGGGGACCTCTATCTGGGCCGATCGGAATCATGCAAGACCTACGGCAACGATCCGCTCACGCCCAAGATAGACTTTGTGGTGAAGACGCTGGAATGCTGGGCCTTCATATCTAATTAAGTAGTCGGGACGGGTGTAACACTCATCAAATAAGTCAACAGCCGACTCGAGAAATGGTGCATATCGAGCTGAGATCCGGGAAGGCCGATTTTATTTTTACAATTACATTAGAGGAAGCTTTAGACGTAGAGCGACACTATTGCACAATTGTTGGAAAAATATAGCTTCAAATCATTATTACCGATAAGGATAACGGCTGCCGTTCCTTTATATCCGAGTTGTTCAAATTAGTTTGTTATGAATAATGTTACGCTTAACTAGATCATTATGAATAACTGTTATCGTATGTATATTTAATGATACTTGTGCAAATTTTAATGTAGCCTTTCTTACTTTCTTTAGGTGGATTACACTGTTTAGTTCACTAGTCATTTTTGTATTTTTAATAGCGGAGCAGGTGAGTTACGAGTGAGCAGTCTTTAGCGTGTGTAGTCATTGTGTTGCTTGCTTACAACGAATGACTTTTGTCGGTTAGCGGTACGGAAAACCATCACAGCTGTGCTAACAGAATATAAAAAATATGCATCTTGTTAATGTGTTTATTCCGTTTTGTGAATTACTTTGCTGCTCTAAAGATTTTATAATAATAAAAAAAAAGGATATAGAACAGATAATTCTGATATAAAAGACTTCTCATACCTTTTCTGTTGTAAACTCTAACAAAATATATCAGAAGTGGGATAAAAACGCAGATGTGGAAAGAAGTTTGGCATTCGGCTGCGGTGGTTTTTCCCAATGGAGGCATTTACATTCTGGTTAATTTTAATAAAATCTACGCAGCCGGAGAGGACTATGATTGTGTTGTAGCAATTACCGCGGGGGCGATCGGGCTGTAGTTTAGGTCTATCTGTCAATTAGGTGCGTAGAGAACATGCCATATCAGTTGTCAATTTAATGATTTAATGTTAGAGGCTGTTATGCGGGCTGCGCGTCCGACACCCTCCAGTTGGCTCTGCCCAGCGGAACAGACCTACCCTACGTTCAGCTTATTAGCGTGAGGCGGCAGTCCGTAACTATTATTATTATTAAACTTATACCTACCCTAGATTAGTTACTCGATGTCTAAGTTGTGTACTATAACATTTATTTAGAGGATATTTATCTGTAAAAATACTGTATATAAAATTAATATTAATAGATTCTAATAGTTGTATTTTATGGCTGTTGTTTTATTTTCGAATCATGATCCCTGCCGTTTTCCGATTATTGCTCCGTCTCTCCAACTGTCACAGAGCTGTTAATCCTTTTCCAATTTAAAGGATGGAGACATTCCGAGGACATGCTATAACAATCACTTGATAACGAGTTAATTAACATGAACGCAAATTTCAAAGAAAATTAGCAAAGAAACATTTGAAATGTCAAAACTAAATAAAACCATTGAAAAAATCAGGTTGGTAAAACTGGTACTGTGAAAATCTTCTACACATCAGAATGCTGAATTTTTATTATGACGGATCCACTTGTTTCATCTGCAGCGCTGTCATGGGTGTGCACTCAGGAAAATTTCTGATACTTTTCCGCTAATTTAATTGTGATTGTAATTAATTTATTAGTGATTTTGTGTTCTTAAGAATGGAGACTAATTCATGCTCTACAGCATGTTCTCAAAATCGTAAACGCCTTAATTTAATTGGGAGATTTGGGCGCAAGACCAAAATGTGAGTGTAAGTGATCTGGTGTAATATCCGCAGAGTGCGCATCAGGTAAGTGTGGGTGGTGATAGGCCATCGTCGTCTAAAAGGATGGCATAATTCACAACTTATTTTTGGACTCCAATTCAAGAAATTTATATCCTCCACCATAATTGCTAGCAAGCTGTATTACTGGTTGCAAACAATCGGAGACTGATATTTTGAAAAATTAAGTTTACCCTTTATAATTGCCTTCTTACATTTTTGGAGACACTGAATATGCAAGTGTACTCTGTTTTTGTACAAGAGATACATCGTTAACAAAAAAAAAAAAAAATTAATTTCTGAACTAGACCTAAAAAAGATATTGAGTTCAATTTTTAATTTACTAGGACCGATATAGTCTGTAGAAATTATTTCAGAATTTTCAGCCATACAATTAAAAAAAAATGGAGTTTGTTTTTTGATTTTGGGAAGGATAAAAAGATGTAAGAGCATCAGTGATGAAACACATAAACAATATAAAATAACTATAGTAAAACGTGCAGAATATTATTTTTCACCTATATTATGCAGACTTAATTATACAAATTTATTGCTGTTTCATATATATGTAATAAGTACGTAATACAAATAATTGGTCCTTCTGCAAAACTTAATATCGATATTTTTCTACATTCTACAGTTCCATTAAAGTACAAAATTAAATATTATTATTTATATTTATTGTTGTTTACTTCTGAAACTGCATCCTTCGATAAGTTGCACTTTGCCATCTGTCACTAGTACAGATGTACAGACAATAGCACACGCTGCAAACTATGCATGTGAAGAAAATGTGGAAGCGTACCAACCAGGTCGCTTGCCATCCACAAAGTAAGTACATCTCGTTTTCTCTCAAATGGAAGGTAGACCTTAGCATATGTCTGTATCATTAAAAGGGCTTCTGTAGTAGCCTCCTTCAAACCCTTGCGTTTGTCGTGAAAGAGCGCAACGTATTTCGAAAAAGAACGTTCTACGTCTAAAGTTGTGATATTTGCATATTTATAATACTGCAGTACTGCATCAGTACTGCCTTGACTCGAATTCTGCAAAATATTATGTAGTCGTCCAAGATCTGGATTATTTTCAAATAAATTATTAAGTACATTTGCCGCTTCAATACCAGGGTCATCCATTAGATTCTGTAACTCCATTTGTACATTATTAACTATTTGAAAAGACTGACCTAACGATATTGAGCCATCTTGTAACTGATCAACGGCATTTGCTAACGTACTGTAGTTGTTGTCAATTCTGCGTAAATCCTCTTCAACTTCTGGGTTTCCATATATCTGTTGACATTCTCTGATAGCAGTAGATTCGCTGGGATTGAATTTGAAAATTACGGATTTAACAGAGTGAAAATGTTTATTGTAATAAAAACAGGCTTTAAGCCAAGTTTCCCATTTGGTTATTATGGGCAAGATTTGTGAAATTTTCTGGTTTGCTGTGGACATTTAAAGAAAATTTTCGGTGTATTTGATATTAGTTTATCTACAGCCTGATAGTTATTCTGAATTGTTTCCGCTACACGCTGAAAGAAGTGGAGCGTACAAGTTACATGTAAGAAATTAGGATACATATTTTTAAGATATACAGCTGTTTTGATCATATAATCAGCTCCGTCTGTAATCAACATTAACACATCATTCTTTTTTATAGAAAACTTTTCAAGCGCCCGCGTTATCAGCTGTTGTATTGAATCGACGTTATTTTTTTGACAACCTCTTACTTGCGAGTAAATATGGCATATTAGCTTTATCAGGTGTTAGAATGCGGGCTAAAACATGCCCTATTTTATTATTCTTCGCATCTGTAGTTTCGTCTACAGCAACCCACAATTTATTTCCACTTAAGTCCAAACGTATATTTCTTTCCATTTCTTCTTTTACATGCTGCATGTGACGATACAATCGACGTGATTGGGGTAACGACCACTCGAGTACATATTTCTGCCAAAATAATCTAAAATGTTGGTTATCTACAACACGTAATGGAATATTACACACGCTTATTTAACATAAATATAAGGTAATACACCAAAGAAACCGACTGTTACAATTGCCGTACTGGGTCTTTTTGTGTTTTACTCGCAATGTGTCTTTTACATTGATACGCGCTCCAGCCCAACAAAACTGTCTCACAGACACGGCATTTTATTACTGGTCCGGTCACAGCATAAATCAGGGAAACGGTTAATAAATTTATTAATCTGATAAGCATAACTTAGACGACGGGACATTTTTTAATTAACAACGTATAGCAACCTAAAATACACCATCAAGTAAAATTTAAATTTTAGCAAAATATAACCACAAAAATAACATTACAAACAGACCACAGAACATCAAAAATACACAGCATACCATAGACCACTAACATCATCAGATAAACCACAGATCACAGAAGAATAAAAGAAATATAGCACAGAAGCATTTTCTGTTCTGTGCCACGAACGTAACAAACGTTATTAGTCTGTGAACTACCATTTTGTACGGCAAAAATTTAAACTACATCTAGAGAGTCATTGGATTGTAATGTTTCTTCCATTAGCAGTTACGGAACTACTTTGCAACTGTCACAAATATGCATCCAACTAACTGGACAAATTGTTCCAGCAGTTTCAAAGCGCCTTCAACTGCTGCAAGAACAAACCTAAGCGTGTAAAAATTTAATTGTCGCAACCATTTCGCAACAAGTTAAAAGTAGATAAAATGAGTAACATTTTCTACATCTGATATATTTTACTATAGTTGGGTTTAGAGGTATTGGGTAATAAACAGACTTGAACGCTAGCAAAATAAAAACTATTATCGTGGGCAAACAACAAATAAAACTGAAAAAATAAGAAAAATAAGTGAATAATGTATTAACCTTCAACATAAAAATAATACAAAATGCCATTAACTTAATTTATATTATTTATATATGATAATAAATACATCACATACAAACATTTATCACTAAAACAATGCAGCAACAATTTGGGATTTTATCAAATATATAAGCCTGGTTATTATTCTTAATAATAAGAAAAAGCCTACAAATAATGATACATGTGTCTTCATGCCCTCCTCTTAACAAGCCTATTTTTGCAATGCCATTGACAGTTCCGATCCGACGGTTACAAAAATTGGTTGAAATATTACCGTATTAGCACCTGTACTCTATAAAGTAACCAACAAAATTGCAACGTTACACATAAGTGGAAAAATTACAAAAAATGCTTTGTTTTGAAAGGAACTTGGTTTGAGAATAAAATATTTCACGAGAAATACAATGTGTAATATCGACAATGGTATGTTTGATTAAAGATGGTAAAAAATGTTAAAAACCAAGATTTTGCCTCATCTTCGGCATTCATTTTTCTCGACCTCCGTTAGACAGGCTGTCCCCATTTTTCATACCTAACTTCGATAAAAAATAGAACACAAAAAATTAACGACCTAAACCATTAAATATTTTTTCATACAAGTATGGCTTTTTACTAATCTTTGTGAAATGGATGCTGTATATTATTGTGATTTTTTTTTAATTAATAGATATGATTATGAAGGATATATAGTAAAGACATGAAAAATCATCGCGCTACTTTCCCATGTTCTTCAAAAAAATAATTGTAGAAATTGCGGCGCAAGTTAAATTGTAAAATGGTGTACAATTCGCAGTAATTGTTATTTTCGGTCTTGTTAAAAAGAGGGCAAAAAGATGGAGAAGAGTTGATAAATTTATCACTGTTTTATTTGAATTATACCTCTAAAATTACTGGTTCGGCATAAACAACTAATATCATATACAACTAAAAACGACTGTCCCGCTGTCTGAAAATGCCTCCAATCTTTCGACATAATCTTATTTATTATTATTATTATTGAAAAAATCTATATAACCTGATACACTATATTACTCTTTTTTTTAAATCTATACCAATAACTGTAACCCAAAGGTTCTGCATCTGTTGTATAAACTGTTTGGAAACGTGTGGGTGCCCTACACTGAAACAAACATCGAATTGCTCATATAATAAATAGTATTTTCCTAAATTTAAAACTTAATAAGTGGTTTCCTGCCAGTCCAGGGTGAAAATTAAAAAAATCTAGAATGTTGTAATAATATTTAAAGAATCGTTGGAGATTCAGTTTGATAAATCTTATATTTTTTTACACGACTAGCAGGCACAATTGTCTTTGTTGGCTTGCTGGTCGCTGGAGAGGTTGTTGCGGCCCGGCTGGGAGGGCTTGTGTTGCACTCCAGATTCCGCCGCGTTCAGGTCCAAACGGCCGTCCTGGATGCTCTGGTAGATCTTCTTGGCCGTCTCGAGGAATGCTTCCTCTACATTGTCACCCCTGAAGAAATCATCAAATACTTTACTATTACCCACTTTCCTTATACATTTGTTGTCCTTACAAAATACATGAATTCAACAAATATTCGCTTATATTTATTTCAAACCGTTATTACACGACATTGTTCTAAAACTTTTTGATCCGACACAGAACGAATTCAAATGATGTGTCGCGCATAGCAGCATTTTTTTCAGGTTGTAGAAACCCTTGATTGTTTTAAAGCTATACGTGGTAAACTTAGAAGATGTTCAGATGTTTTTAAAAAAATTGTGCAGTTTGAATAATCAATTTATTCCATTCCACAACTTTTAAGTCTATGAAAAACTTATACTAATAATTTGAGGTTCTTTAGATTCACGTCTTTCAATTGTTTTTGTGTAAAATGAACAAAGTTCATACACATAACTGCGATAGTCAATGATTGCTATAGTCGCGGCAAGAATTCAGACAGCTTACGTTATACGAACAAATGAATAATAAATTCATCAAAATATTAAGAAGCTACAACTGAGAGTAACAAAACTATATACTACACTAAATGTTTGCATTATAAATTGCAGAAAATGATTGTTTTTAGCGCGCCCAAATATCGCTTGCCGCGAGTATATATTGGCATATCTTCACGATCTAAATAATATAGAAAAGTTTTTATTATACACTTTACACTGTAACTGCAATGTAAAATGTTTTTCATTACATGCCTAACAAAGTAGTTTTAGAACATCTGTTACAGATCAAACAATCCTGGTGATAAATGGTGTATATATTTCAACTGAAATTAAACCTATCAATATACAATAACTGGTCTCTATCATCATTGCCATGTGATCAATAATAATTTTCAAAATTCAAAGATTGTATTACATGAAACAAATTGCAGGCCAAATATTTTGGTAATGAAGTAATACATCATCCTCTCACCACAGTTTTGTTTATATTTCATTACAGATACGCTGAACAAAATGAATATTGTTTCTATTGCATGAAATAAATATTAATAAAAGCATTTGGTGGTAAAAGTTTCCCACAGTAATTTGTATAACATGAAATTGCAAATACACATTCTAATACAGAACGCACTCTCAGTTGTCATATTATATGATCAAATATATTGTGCAGTACATTGTTGTCAAACGTCACATTATTTTTGTATAAAACTGTCAGTTACGTAACTGAAAGTGCAACAAAATGTATAGAAGATTGACTTTATAAAACGCATACATTACGTCAAGAATGGAAAGAAAACAGCAGTGGAAATAGTTATGTTGGGAACTTAATGAAAGAAAACGATTATGATATGCAAAATTCTATTCGATGCGTTTCTGATATACAAAAATACAGTAATTCACTAAAACACCACGGCGTTATTCGTAAATATTATCTCTGGAGAACTCTGATCATTTTTAATTATAATTTTTGCAATTCTTTGCAAAGCATTATTTTTAAATGTTTTCTGCCTGGTTGTCGCATCACACTCTTCATATACAGGGTGACTCAAGTTTAAATATCCAAACTTCAGTAATAGATTCCTTATGAAATTTTAAGGAAAAAAGTATAAATACAACATACCTTTTATTTCGCTCTACTTCAAAGATATACGTGCAGGGTGATCAAGTTCAAGGACAAAATTTAGAATAAGCTACAGCAAACAGTATTTGTGACATTAAACAATTACTTTACTTTGACGTTATACAGCAGTTTAAAGCCAGCCTGTCTGGATATGTGTTTGTTTAATTTTACATTTAATGTATAGTCGTCATAAAAGTATTTCTAAGGGAAAACGGTGCGTCTGACCAATTGTTTACCAGAGTCCTTTTATGTAGTAAAGAGATTCGGTACTCCAAAATTCGCACGTTATTTTACCTTGTTCGGTAGCATATCAAATATTTTTCTCAACGAGTGTTGTACATCACTCATATCTACACCACTGGTTATAATTTGATTCCAGTATTTTTATCATGACACCCTAAGTAATAAGTACATACAAAATTTTAGAAAAGTTGTTCGCCACTTTCAAGTAACTGAGTAAATTTCGTATTTATTCCCAAAACTTGATCACTCCGTGTCTATTAAATAGCAGAATAAAAATTATGTATGTTTTGTCTTAACATTTTGTAAGGAATCTATTCCTGAAGTTCGACTATTTAAACTTGACTCACCCTGTATAATTAACTTATGGGTTTCTGTTTTGTTATTTAGATTATCAATTCTACAATATTGGATATGAACATATCGCAATAACTTTTAATAAACCACTTTTTTTGTTCTCTATACTAGATTTAGAAGTCACTGTCACGGTTTACACTTCTAATTCTTGAGCAATGTAAAAGTTATTGACAAAATATTTGAGTAAATGTTCAATCTCCATTATGACGTTAAGCATTCTATTCTGCTTGTGGGTTTAAACCCTTATATTCTAGAATGAATTTTGTTACTAAATATTTCAATGTTAAATGCAAAAACAATGCTCAAGTCAGAAAATTTCACTTTAGTTTCCACATTTGACCTTCAAGTAAAGAATCATAATTCCAAAACCACAAACAAATTTATGAATGCAGAAAGATGAATATTATACAACAACATACAGAATTAGTAAGTGAATGAGAGCACGTGTGTGTAATTTAATTCCAAAATTCATGACACGCTCGTTACAGTAAAATCTTAATGAATATAATATTTAAAAGACTGAATTTACTTACGTTTTTGCGCTAGCCTCGACAAACATTAGGCCATTCTCCTCAGCAAACTTACTGGCTTCTTCGTAGGTCACATCCCTCTGACCCTCCAAGTCACATTTATTCCCGATTAGGAAAATAACAGTGCTCGGGTTGGTCAAGTTCCTGGTGTCCGTCAACCAACTGCTGAGATGGTTGTATGTAGACCGCCGGGTTATGTCATAAACCATTAAAGCTCCCGCGGCACCACGATAGTAAGAACGAGTCACAGCCCTAAACCTTTCTTGACCGGCGGTGTCCCATATTTGCAATTTGATTTTCTGCCCGGATACCTCTATAATCCGCGTACCAAACTCTACTCCTATTGTGTGAGGGCAATCGGCCATAACTAAAATATAAACAGGTATGAAAATTGTAATTGTTTGCTTCATAATGGAAGCACAGAGCCGTGCCACTTTTAGAAAATTTTACTTACACTTTTTCTCTGTGAACTGATGGAGAAGACATGATTTTCCAACTCCCATATCACCAATAATGATATACTTAAAAATGTAGGAATAATTATACGGCCCAGCTGACATCTTTACTGTAAACAAACAGTTCACTATTAGACAAAGAACATTACACTGTCGTTGTATGTAATATTTGTGTTACCACAAGAAATAACTTAATAAATGATAAGCTATATTTTCCAAGCACTGACATGAGTAATATCAATAATAAAGACGCAAAATACGCTAATTCGGTAATTAAGAAAAAAAAAACTCTGCTGATTCAGTATATTTATGTACAAAAAACTATTCACTATGAAACGCACTTACAAAAAAAGAACTTACGATAATATAAAACTAATAATATCCCAACAAACTGAACCGTTTAATGAAAACTTCTGTTGTCTGATTCTGACACGCTGTCAAAATTACAAATAGACGGTGGCCATTGTTGTGGGACGATCTTATGAAAATAGACAGTGTATTGATTGATTTCATTATTTTAATTTAATGACTAACAAAAAAAAATAAAAGTTGGTTAAACAAAAAACTTGAATAATTAATTAACGGTAGATTTATATTTTATGTACAATTGGTCTTAATTACTGCTTACTGAAATTTTATTAATGGTTTAAATTTTAAGAGATCCAATTGTCAAATTTGAAATAAACCCTCCTATAACTACTGGCGGGACTTTCAAAATAATTACAAAATTATAGAATGTAAAAAAGCATTGAAAATATTACTAAATTGATTGAAATAAAATCGGTTTAAGGTAATGGGAATTAAAACAGAATTAAATTATCGCTGTAAAAAGAACGTTAAAATATTTTCATTTTCGCATGCAAAGTAATAAAACAGGACAAAGAATTTACATTTTATTTTTCCATTTTTCTAGACAAAGCTCAGTATAGTATAAAAATTGAAAATAGGCCTATAGGATTGTCCCCCCCCTCCCCGACACATAATTATCAAAAAATATTGGACGTGTGTTTAAAAGCTGGGTGGTGCAAATTTTCTACACAGCATTTCAGACAAATCGAACAAATGGAATGACTACACTCGAATCCTCACATAAATACTAAAAAATTAATCCACGAGAGTTCAAAGTTTCGAGCGTTTGGCCTCCCGTGGATCCATTTCAATTAGAGAATGTGAACCGGCATTTCTCAGACCGTACTATATTTTGGTATATAACGGGCATTTGGTATAAAGGGGTGGTGCTCTCAACATGCCAAATAACAAATGAAAACAAGGTCGTAACGCCCTCCGAGCCGAAAATATTTCATCGTAAATCGTGACATGAAACAAGTTGCGTTTTTACATTATCTTAATAATAAAATATATTTTATATAATTTAATACATACTAAACATAAACGGTTACTGAATCTCACATACAATTATTAAAATTTGATAATAATGGAATAGTATAAATAAGCCTATGATTTTTGTAAAATATAAAAATACATCTTAATAAAGAAAGCACTGTAAATAATATACACATAATAATCTATATAAAAAAAGGTAGATCTTTAAAACGTCCACTAGGAATACTTTGGTAGATCTTACGTTAAAGAAACGATTCTTAATCACGACAAAATCGCTACGCTCCGCCTAGCTGCCGTGCCGCCATTCGTTATGTTATCTAGACTGGACCATTTTTTCAGACCGTTCTTTATTGCTTCTTGGGTATATTTGTCAGCCATCACCCTCGACATCGCCTCCAGTTTCTGCGCACGTTCGATGCTCAGCGGCTCGCTGGGAAAAGTCAGATCGTTGGCTTCGGCCAACGTACGTAAGTCGAAATAGTATTTTGCGTAGACACTTGAGGGCACATTAATATTAAATTGCAACAGCTCCAGGAACTGCCGCTCCAGTTCGTTCATGTCTTCCACCGTTATGTCTTTCAGTATTTGGCAGTAGTCCACGTTCCAAACCGCTTGGTCATCCCACACCTTGGAAGCTAACAAGATTGCACCTAAAAACGAGAATGTGTATTTGTAAGTGTTACCAAAAAAAACAATAATATTTTGAATATTCCTTAATTCAACAGAATCTATTATTTATTTGACCTGAAATTGTAGATATTTGTATAGGAAAGCCAAATATTTAGTGGCTTTCTAGAAAACAAAATAAATAAACTTGTTTTATAAACAATAAATCCCAAACAAACATTCGAAATTTGCTTTACAAAACCTATGCAAATATTTACAAAAAAAAAATACATTAAATAACTATAGCAAATATTATGCAACAAAGTAGGTAATCCAGTTTTTTTTAATTAATAAAGAATGGCTCGATTAATAATAGCTTTGTTCGTCTAACACCAGAATCAGGTTCCCAATCGTCAAAAAAATGATAATACTAACACTATACAACTATTAAGTATGTTATTATGTAAATTTAAAAAAAATAGAAATACAAACCTAAAACTATTCGTTTCCAGTTCGACGGTTGGATATCTAACTCGGAGTACGTTAACAGTCGTTCTAAATACACTAAAGTAATAATGGCACATTCAGCAGTCAACTGTGCAGCATTAAACAAAGTCCTCACAAACTTATAAATTTGCTTATGTTCGGGATTATATTTATCGTAATCGTCACTAACACCGTCTCTCGTAAGCGGGTGTAATTTCTCATCGAATATATCGATCTCTCTCTGGGAATCGCGATTTTTAATGTGATAATAAATAGCGAGTGCAACACACTTCACCGTGTTTTTCAAGTTGGGTTGGGAAACAGTACTATCGTCTAAGTATATGGTTGAACAGGAACTACTTTTCTTCAACGGTCTCAGGTCCGCTATTTGGTGCTGACTTTTCCGACGAATCATACCATTTTCGATAGCTGTCTTCGATCGTTCGATAAATATAGTTTTCGCCATGGGGTCTTGAGATGGGTCTGCCTCCCCATCATCACCCTCACGTTCGCTGATATGTTGTAGGTTAGTCTGACTAATTTCGCCCTCGTGAAGGGTCTCCTCGATAGGGATAACAACCCTCTCTCTGTGACTAGTCTGAGGGCTCGAATATGAGCAACAACTGTTCTTGTTTCCCATTCTGAGAGTGCAGTGTCTTCAACTGTTGATATCTAAATTGTGAGAGTTGTAATAAATTGATGAAGTTAATTTACACATTTTTTTTGTCTGGTTGCCTGGGATGATTCGATATTGGGGTACTAAATTATCCGAAAATAATAAACTTCATCTTATCGAGCCTTATGTCCACAATGATAACGATAATTCGGCAGATTATGAAAGGAATGAAAACACCGCACACCCACTAAAATTCGGTCAGTCTACGCCTTCAAATCAACCGGCTATTAATTTCCTCCTATTTCATACAATTAAAATCACTTCATATTACCATTTTCATCAGCTTCAAACATAAATCATACAAATAAACCATGGCACATCTAATAAAACTTAAACTAATCTCTTTTTGAGAAAAATAACAGTAGCATGATTAGTTCTCTTAATTATCTGATAAACTGTCAAATACGGTTGATATTGATGTTTTTAGAATGAGTAATAGCATGGGTTGCAATAGTGGTTGATTATTGTTGCAATGAAAAGGCCCATAGTTGATTTCTTTTCGCTCATTAAGTTGGTATACGATTGGTATACAAACTTGGTATAATTGTGAATATCATAAAATATAATATTGAGAAATAATCTGATATCTGATACATTCAATTAAAACTACGTCAAAATGAGTTCATAATATGTGAACTTTACATCATTTAAACTACAGAATTAATGTAAAGATTGTTTCAGAATGCTTAATTACAAATTATATTTATTCATTTATTAATAAAAACGGAAGCAGTACGTTCGTTTAATAATTCTTTTGTGAAATAATATCTGTTAATGAATTATTAGGAAATGGTTTAACTACGTCACGATGAATTGCGAAGGAAATCGAAATTGCCTATCTAAATGTGACAGGTTGCAAAGTTGGGCCTATTGGTAGTTTTCGGCCCAAAGTTAACAAAACATTTCCCTGTTTATATAAGGCCCAGTTATGAAATGGCGGATGGCATTATACTGTCAAATAAATTGTGAGTTGAAATTTAACTAAAATAATTCATAAAATACGACTAAATGTCACGTTATTTTATAAAACGTATATTGATTTTATTTAGGTGTATAACATTTAAAAGAGAATTTAATATGGGGTGAATAGTTATAGTACTGCTTAAAGCTTTATTGTGTGCGCAAATTTTAAACAAAAAAAAACGCCAAAAAGGGTTAATGTGCTCTAGAAATCTACGTAATGGAAATAGACGTTACTCCAGATGGTAATTTGGAAAAAACTGGATCTAACTCAAGTCATGCAGAAGAAGAAAATTTGGATAATGCCAGTGCTAATGCAACCAATGTAAGCAATATAAACTTAAGTAATTCAACTAAGGAGCATGAGAAAAGCATCAGTACCAACAATAACAAAAAGACCATCAAACATGCACTTCGACAACAAGCTAAGAGAAGAAGGAAAAATACAACAATCGCTTCTGGCAATTCCACCTCTGTCCCAAGAATAATCGTTAAGCCTCTACCTCCACAAGCAGTTGAAGAAGTAACTGTGACCACAGTGCCTACAAGTAGAACACCAACAATGCGCGAAGTTCTCGCTTCTATCCCAGGTTTCACTATGAGGCCCAGGAAACGTACAAACAAGAAACTGTCAACGGCCGCACAACTCGAACAAACAAAAGAGGGCTGTATCGACTTGGAAACCCCCGACTCCATATTAGTTAACACTAACTTGAGACATTTGTTGAATAAAGCTACCTTTGCTTCTTTGCCCCTTCTGTACCAAAATAAGCTAGTGCAATTATTGCCCAGTGTTGACAGACATGTAGTTAGTAACTCCGGGGACCCCAATACCTTGGAAATAAACAATTCGGGTTTGAACAATGAGTTTTTCGCAAGGGCATTACTTGAATGGCAGGACCGATTGGCAGAGGGAGAATTTACTCCTGAAAATCAGCAGAAATTAAAATTGGAAGCCGATAAAGAAAGAAGTAAGTTGGACCCTTGGAAGTTAAAGCATTTTGAGCCAATTTGGGGTGATAGGTCTTTGGACAATGCCGAATCCGTTTCATCAACATCTTCTGTAAATAGTACGGTTACTGGTAACTGTAACTCCCGCCCTCCCATTAAAACTACTATTAAGTTAAGACCGTCAACGACTTCATTAACCAAGCAAAGCAAAGCTTCCGTTGCACCCCCTGTTAAAAGACTACGAACTGTTGGTGCTATGACGAGGTCGTGTACCAGCATGAAGGTGAACGAGTTAAATACGCCCACAGAAAACAAAATACCCATCCCGGACCTTTTACCCATCAAATCCGCTAAACAAGTACAAAAGGATGAAGTCCAACCCAAGGCTGAAAATATTGTAAAATCAGACAAAGAAGTGTCTGCCCCTAGTGATAATAATACCGTAGAACTTCAAGATAAATGTATAGTTAATATCAGTGATACTATTCTAAAGACTAATGAAGAGACAATCATTATTTGTACAACCAAGTCTGACAAACGAAGGCGTTCTTCGAGTCTAGATTCTGACCAAAGGTCTCCTAAACGCAAAACACCCAGCCCCTTAGTTAAGAGTCCCGTGCCTATGCCTATGGACACTTTGGAACCTGATAGCGAGAAACCAAGTAAAGAGTCCTGCGCAGAAGACAATGTGGAGGTCACTAGCGAGGCACCCAGCGACGACGATAAGATCAGCGAGCAACTGTCTGAAAATGCTTCGGAAAATATCGATGACGACACCATGTGCGACTACGAAAAAGACAAAATATTAGATGAGAACAGTAGCAGTTCCAGCAGCATCACCACACATAACATAGAAGAGAACTCCAGTAACGAAACCATAGAAACGGTAGACTCCTTGCAGCTACATGTGGATTACAAGGAAGACATGAACCAAACCGACGAAACTTCCTCAACTACTACCACTACCGATGCCAAATCTGAACGAGAAGAACAGGAAGAGAGCATGACTTCCACACCAGACATCACAGACGTTAACGTCATGGAATCGGACCCCTTGCAGTTAAACGAAAATGAGAGCAATGAATCTCAAATAGATGAAAAGATATACACAGTAGAGAGTGCAGAACTACACGATCAGGAGAGTCAGAGTCAAAGCGAGACTCAGATGACCATGGACGCTACTAGTGAACACCTTAGTCAGAACGAACAACCTTCCGAACAGCCTACCATAGAAGACACGTTCCAGATCTTACCCAACACCCTCATTTTGCAGCAGGAGTCTATAGTTATAGACGCCAAGACCGTTTGTTCGGACAGGTGCGAAGAAAGTGAAAGCTGTATAGCAGATTCAGCGGAGAAATTGGAGGCCAGTGTGGAGCAGTGTGATTTAGTGATGGCCCAACTGTCTGACACCAATTTCGAAAATGTCAGAAGCATTCCAGATGAAGACGATAGGTTTATAGATGCAGAAAACTACGTGCTTGAATCGGGACAGATCACTATATCTACAACGGAAAAGATTGAGAAAGAACGAAGCGACGCAGATATCCAGGCCACACTGTTTGGGGCAAACGTAACGAGAGGTATGTCTTATTCCTTCCGCTAATATTTACTCTAACATTTTCCTAATGGTTTGAACACTTATTTGAAAATGTAAAATTTAACGTACATGAAAATTAATCTCTGGCTTACACACGGTATATCTGTTTTATTTATTTTCAATTAGATAGAATTCTTTATTAGCCATGTGAAAAAATACATCAAAATGTACAATGGGTTTACAATGATAATTAAAATATTAATTATATATTATAAAATATATTGTGAAACAACAACAAAAATAAATAAAAAGGATAATATACTTACCTAAAAGTATAAATAAAACGGTGTCAAGAGTACATTTAAAACTGGCATTTGTGCGTCGATTTATTTCAATATTTATACAGTCAACAAGTTTTTTTATTTTCAATCACAATCTTCAGAGAATGAATTATTATGAAATTTTTAAAAAAACTTGGCCTAGTTTTTTAGAAATGCCATTAAGAAAAATTGTTTAACACTACAAGTACAGCCTATGTTAAAAGATTTATAAAGAAATATTTATTTAAAAAAATAGGTATTAAGTATAATAAAAATTATTGAAAACATAAAATTCTTCAGAAAATGAGAAAAAAAAACATAAAAATAGTACCTAGTTAAGTATTTTCGGTTTGTTATTATTTTGCAACATAATCCTAACAATAGATAAAAGTATTTACAAAATTTTGTACATAATCTAAATTCGTGTCTAGACATTTTTCAATAAAACTTGGTTTCCGATTAAAAAACAAATGTTATATCTTATTCTCTCGATTCTTCGTAGGCCGTTACTGATAATAAAAGAATTTCCAGACATTATTAGTTAAAATAAATATATAATAATTTACTAGTAATAAATTATGCATATTTATTAGGATAACATAACAACTATAATAAGAGTACTTCTATTAATAAATTTTGAAATTTATATAAAAGTACATTTATTGTGTTTTTTGTTAAATTATATTTATTTATTTAAAGTAAGAATATGATATACATACAGTATTCATTTTGTTTTTTTTTTTTCAAAAGATAATTTCAGTCCTTTGTAATTATGTTTATAAATATACAATTTTGCCATAAGCAACAAAATTGTATATTTATAAACATTGTTTCATATTTTGAACCATATATTTGTTGAGAGAAATTGGTGAGGTACACAAAATAAATACCAGACCTCCCATATCTCTGCAACCATGATATTCCTAGTGGTGTCAAGTTACCTTAAACATTTACAAAACAAAGGGCAATATATTACGCCCTGCATTACCCGTGCTCTACATGTTATGCTTTTAAATGACCGGAACTTTTCTTAGCAGCCAGCGAAGGATGCTGTTGGGGCATGGTAGACTCCAGTACGGAGAAGTTGCTTCAAGTACCACCACTGCATTCCTTGGAGCCTTCCGTCACAACTGCGGCCGTCAGTAAATTGGACCCCATAGACCACGTGCAGGTCATACCGATGCAGGAGGAGTTGGAAGTGCGGCTGGAGGAAGGAACTTTTCCTGTGATATTGAACGATTGGACGTATGACGTCAAGATGGACTCGGATATGGTAGCAGCGGCGCTCGGTACCCCCGAGACAGACAGCGCCAAGGAAGTCGCAAAGCAGAACGTCCCTTATACGGAATTCAGCGGGAATCAAGTAAAACTTGAGCTGGAAGTGACGCTTACCCCGGAAATCGTCAGTTCGGACAGTATGATAACGAGTACGGTAAACACTAGCAGCAGTAACGGATGTAACTCGTCGGTAACTCCCTCTGTGAGTAAAACACTTACCACGGTGATACCTCCGACTACGATAGTTTGCTTACCTTCGGTGGTGAGCACGGCGCCCGTGTTGCATTCCGTAAAGAACGAAGTATTGCAGTGTCCCACATTGCCCCGACCAAACATGGTGCAGAGTTCCAGCTCTTTGCCCTACCTAGCTTTAACGACCAGTCAGCCGATCAGAGCAGTTCCTACACACAGCAAGTCCAAACCAAAGAGTTCGCAAGGGAGTTCGGGGAACCGTAACCGCAGCAGTAACAAACCGCCACCCGGCGCCGTGAATCTGGAACGCAGCTATCAAATCTGCCAGGCCGTGATTCAGAACAGTCCGAACCGCGACCAGTTACGTTGCCAGTTGAAGCCGCCGCCTTCCCTCTTGGCGGCCGCGCAGGCCAACAATGGCAAGAAGACCGATAGCAACAGACAGACCCAGTATAGTTCCGTAACGTCCTCGAGGGGCTCCAATAAGACTTTCACGCCTCCGTTGCCGGCTCCCGGGAACTACCAGATGGTGCAGGGAGGTAACGGTATAAAAAGCGTGGGACCGAAGGTGAGGGCGGTTCCTTATCAGCACCAGAGGCAGCAGAGCCCGCCTGTGGTCGTGAGGCACGTTTTCACTTCGGGACAAGGGATACCAGTGACGATGGCCGTTTTGCCGCAAGCTCCCGCTTTAAGTCCTGAGGTGAGCCTAATTTATTTGTTTATTTTCATTTATAATAAAAATAAAATAAAAAATCCTCAGGTAAACCTATATTTTTTTATTTACGCTAAAAAGCACTTCGAATCATCCTAATGGATATAATGTCAATAAAATGAGAGAAAGATATTGAATGATGTTAAAGACAAATTTGATATTACATTTTGAAGATAATTTTTAATTGACACCGAAAAAAAGCAAACTGATAAACTAAATATTTTCAGAAAAACTAAAACTATATTGGATATCCACATTTTTAAATTTGGCCGTAATTTTTTTTTACATGCCGTCAAAATACCCAATAATTGGTTTTTACAAAGAGTGCTTTGGAAACAGTGAAACAGTCGACAGTCTACTTCAAACAAAATTTTGACAGATCAGTTACATTTGCTTTGACAATATCAAAGTTTAGAGAACTGAAAATGCAATTTGAGCATGAATAAGAGTAAGATATGAAAATCAACTTATTGGATTTCCATATTGTTAAATCTGGCTGTCATTTATTATTATTAATTTTTCTATTTAGTTTCAAAATACCAAATAATCCATTTTTACAAAGAGTGCTTTGAAAACAGTAGATATTCTATTTTAAACAAAATTTTGACAGGTCTGTTACATTTCTTTGACAATATCAACTTGAAAATGAAATTTAGCATGAATAAGTGCGCCATATAATTTAAACTCATTCTTTTCGAAAACCGTTTCGCTTTGCTTCATGAAATAATTACATTTTTAATTTTGTACATCTTGACATTGTCAAATAAAATTTCACAGAGCTGTCAAAATTTCATTTGAAATCACAGTTGAATGTTTCCTTCTCAAAGCAATCTTTCTAGATAAATAAAATATTGTGTTTCAATGAAACCTATAATCGTATTTAGGAAAATATGTTGTATTATTAAAAATATTAAAAAATTTGATATGACGCCTGATATAGAAATTAATAAAATTTTGTTTACTTGTCTCTTGCCCCCTTTTCAATATATTGTATCCTTAGGTAGTGGAAGCACAAGGCCAGGTAGGCGCCGTGGGCCAATACATCCTCGTACAACGAGCTGGTGTAAATGACCACAACAATATTCCACGTTCCTCCAGCGCTCCCCCTTCACAGCAACAGCTGGGCGGGGCCATAAACACGGGCAGCGTCTCTCACATCGTCTCTGTCGGTGCCAGGGGACGGCCCGCCAGTGTCGAAGCGGAGCACCCGTCCTTGCAAACCCAACCTTCTAACGATTTCATTGTTCAGTGCCCCAACCCCGGTACACAGGCGGTAACGAGAAGGCAACGGTTACCGCCGGGGGTGGTCTACGGGGACGTTAGCGTAGACAGTCCGATGCATAATTACACGATCATAGGGGAGAACGTCATGGTGGACCATCCGGGGGCGGCGATGCAGCCCCAGATGGTCCTCCAGAAGAGCAGCAAACCGGGTGACTCTTGCGCCTGCAGTCTGAAGGCGATGGTGGTGTGTAAGAAATGTGGCGCCTTTTGCCACGACGACTGTATAGGCCCCAATAAGTTGTGTCGTACTTGCTTCATACGGTAGGCTATTGTTTATATAAATTATTTCTTCGAATTTGTCTGGCGGCGGGTGACGGTTTCGATGCGTGTTGAAGGTTGTTCTAAATTTTTTAGGTTACCGTAACTGTATCGCACACTGTCACTTAAACATTGAATTAAAGATTTTTTTAAAACTACGAATAAGCTTTGAGCTTATGCAAATGTGAAAAATTCACATAAAAGTCTTTAATTGCGATACGATTTAAATGTTTCACTTGATTTTTCAAAGACTGTCTGTCAAAACAGATGGAAAAAGCAAAAAGATCAAATCTTTTTTATGAATTCACATTTTACTTTAACTAAAATATTCCCTTTTGTCTAATAATCGTTTGTCTATTTTCCTTTATATTTATTTCTTAATCATCCTTTTTATTAGAATGCTACTTACTTTCTGAGGAAACATTTTTAGTGTATTTCCAAAATAATTAAATAATAGATAAATAAGAACCTGTTATTTGGTAATATGTACCAACTACAGATGGAAAAAAGTATACAGGGTGCCCACAGATACTATGACGTAATGTGGCCTTCTGGGATTCTGCACTGCTTGCTTGTAAAATCTAGCAAGCCTTGGAAATTCAGAAAGATCATAATTACTTTGATTTTGTTAATAGCCCATTTTCCGAATTAGATACGACAAAATGTTATTGAGAAAAGTTTTTCGGAATGAAGAACTGAAAATGCGTTTAATGTTCTAGGCCTACTTAGAAGAGAATTATCTAAAATCAAATAGAAAAACCCAAGTAGGCCTACTTAATTTTTTTATTCTGAGAAATATTGGTTAATATTTTGTTGCATCTCATAGACAAAAAGCAAAATTTTTTCTGAATTTCCAAGGCATAGCTGATTTTACTGAGTTAAAATTGTACTATGTACATTTATTTTCAAATTAAACTAAATCTCAGAAAGCCATATTTCAACTCTTGTCTCTTACAAAAGTCTTTCACGGTATCTGAAAACACCCTGTATAAAAGGAAATAGAAATTTTAAGAGTAATGCAAAAATTTCATAATGCTTACACAAACATATTTTTGCAGAATTATTAGACCTATAATGAATATAAATTAAATTAATTTTGATTTTGAATATTATGGGTGTATAGTCTTTGTTGTAGCAGTAAGAAAAACACTTGTAGCATTTATACAGTGTGTCCCATTTTTCAGGTTAATACCTCTGCAAATGTGAGAAGGCTATGAAATTTTCTCAAGCCATTTTTTTTTTAATTACTACCCTGAAGGGAGGTTATATTGTACTAACTTGATTGATGTAACAAAAGCCTGGCCTACGATTTTTTAAAAGGGTCATTTTTTCAATTGGTATTAGGCATTTTTATTCTATTACCAAATTTGATCGACAAATGTCTATTGAGTGTTTTTTATGGGGTATCAAAGGACCCCGCACAAAAAGATAGGAAATGCACTCTCGGTCAAATTGTCTGAATTTTTGATATGTTATACATTTTGTCATCCTGAACAAAAGTCTCAATGGGCACTAAGCTCCAAAGTCCATGGTTTGGCTCCTATGGAGCTCCGAAGCTCCGTGACTTCACCATAGTATAGAAACCTCTAAAACCCATGTCACCTTTTTGAAAATCATATTTTAATTATTTTAATGTATGCCCTTAAGTTTTTGAGGATGCTGAATTTGAATATGATGTCAAATCGATAATATTGACAGTTGACAGCTGTCAAATAGCTGTCAAATGCTTCAAAGAAAAACAAATCTTATATTAAAGAATGTTATCATATGTTTTTGAGGACGCTGAATTCAAATAAGATGTCAAATCGATAATATTGACAGTTGACAGCTGTCAAATGCTTTAAAGAAAACAGAAATCTTATAATCAGGAATGTTATCATATGTTTTGAGGAATATAAGATTTGTTTTTCTTTGAAGCATGGGTATGTTGATCATTGAATAGCTTAGTAATATTAACTTTTTTTAAAAAAAAAATGTAATACCACTTTTTGGAAAAATTACCCTTTTAAAATCGTCACTAAAATGGTTCGTAGAATATAACCTCTTTTTAGGGGACTAATTGTAAAAAAATTGGCTTCCGGAAATTCCACAGTCTTGTCACATGTCCAGAAGTATTAACCTGAAACACCACACTGTATATAATGCCGCAGTTTTACAAATTTCGATTAACGGAATATTTATAACAAAAACTTCAGAATTGTAGCGCATTCTTCCTTCTGTCCGTGCTTTAAAACTAGTCCGTAGTGCTTTAATATACGCTTTAATCAATACCTTTACGTTCTTTTGGAGTAAATCGTAACTATTTCAACACGACATCAAAGCCGTTTGGTGTAAAAATGTGTAAATATTAGTCGTAGCCTACGTCCGCGCCTGCCACTAGGCCAAATCGTTTTTGTACTGTGGTAATTTTAAATGCAACAACAAGACTTGGTTTATATAGTGATTTTAAATAGTTAGGAAGTATGTCGTGAGTCGAAAGTGACTAATGTCGTCCCCCGTTCAATGCTTATGTTGGGCAAGTATTATATTTTTGTCGTCCCGTTTCATGTGGCATGTGTCCTAAAGGTTTAATATATCCAAAATTTATATCTAGATCGACAGTTTGTATGTCTTATAAAATTTAAACTGTAAACATCATTTTTTAACCCACTTTCGACTAATTAGGGCGGGGGGTAAACGGCCTCAAAACTTGGTGTTTGTATTCCTCAACTTCCCCTGAAATTTCTTCCTACTATCCCTTGGAATGTCCAGGTTTCCTCGTTTACCCCCCGATCTTGGCTTATTTAAACAAAGAGAAGGTATTAAATACTCGTTTTTTTATATTTTTAAAACTTTTTATTTATTTGCGAATTTCACCACATATCACTAGCATTTTCTTTTACATTTTTTTTTGTAACTTATTTATTTTTCGTTACTAGAAGTCTTCCAAGCATTTTATATATATAAAAAAAAATTGAAATTGTCTCGCCTGTTTGGATTTTTTTACGTTTTTTTCACAAATATATATACTACCTCAGGTAATTGTCGTATACTTTCTCATTTTTGCTAAGGTTTTTATAACGTTTATAGTGCAATAATAAATTTAATTCATCCTAAGACTAAAAACAGCAACCTTTATATGTCTTATTTGATTTTCGTGTGTCAGTCATATATGCTTGTAAGCTTTCCTTAGAGATATTTTAGGGTCTAGGATAAGATTGTGTATAATTATTTTTCATATAAATCTCATGTAGCGTTAAGGTCTTTTTGTGTACAGTTTTTTTTACTATTTAGATTTACTATTTAAGTTTAAAACTACTATAGTTCCATGTACATAGTGTCTTTCATGCAATGGTTTAAAATAGACAGTAATTGTTAATTAATGGTTTCATTGTCCGTTCTCGTACCCCCTTCCCGTTCCTCACCACGATGCAACTTTTTATCGCGACAAGGAAAAAGCGTCTTAGAGGGCCATTCTTATCATCCTATGTATAAAAAAAGACTATTTTGTTCCGCAATTCATTGTTTTACATACAGGGTGTTTGTCTTTTAAATTGCAGAACTTCAAATGTCTAGGACCTCATTTTGAGACTAGAAAGAAAAACTGAAAATAATGTTTAAAGAGATAAAAAATTTACTCAAAATTATTTTTAATTCATTAAATGGAAATAAACAAAATAAATAATGAAAATCATTACCCCTATATGGTTAAAAATGATAGGCCGTGCAGGGGGGGCAAAAAATGTCCTTACTTCATATACATTTTTATCCTATTTGGCTTCCTTACAAATATACAGGGCTCCCATATATTAAGGAACGTTTTCGAAATTAGTAAAGGTATTGAATAATTCAAGATATAACTTTTTTGTAGCATTTTGATAAGGGAATTCAACTGTAAATACAAAATGTCAACACCGTCAAAATTCTACAAATAATACTTAATTTCGACCGTACCTGTATTAATAAAGCATGTCTATTTCCAATTTAAATGTTGACAAGTCAACAGTTTAGAAATTATTACTGAAATTCAATATTTAATTCTTACTTGGAAGCTTTGTATATCCGTGAGGAAGCCAGATAGGACAAAAATGTACCTACCTATATGAAGTACTGACATTATTTTGACTCCCCTCCGTATGCCCAATCATTTTTAACCACTATTTTCTGGACACCCTGTATATTTGGATTGAAAACATGATATCGTGGTTTTTCTTATTGTGGTATGTTCTAGTATTTATTATTCATTAATTTTAACAAGTATCACTTCTTCAATCTTCTATTAACTATACTAACTATAAATTTGAATTGAATTCTTTCCCTGTATACCCTATTATGTTTACCACTATTTTCTGGAGACCCTGTATATTTGGATTTAAAAAATGATATCGCGGTTTTTCTGGTGTTACGTTCTACAACTTATTGCTTATTAATTTTAACAAGTATCACCTCGTCAATATCTATTCTTGCCTAACTATAAATTTGAATGGAATTTAAATTACTATTTAACTATTTAATTGAGTATTTGAAAAATATTCACGTATATTGATAGTAACTTTCCGATTTAAAAATAAATTACAGCTAGGTAAGTCCTATTTAATAGATTTACGATACAAACAGTGGCTAATATTTAAATTAGTAAATTACTTAAGGCGACATAAACCTTTACATCCTTTAAATTCTTTAGTTTTCTTCGAAAATAAAAAAGCAATCCCATTTAAGTAACCTTGAAAAGCCGGGTGGTCCAATTATCCATCTCTCTCGCACCCGCACTGTTTACCGTGTTTTGTTTTTTTTCTGCAGAAAGAAATGGACCTGTGCCGCCATGTGGGTGGTCTTCCCTTCTCTATCGCTCTCGTCGCGGCGAATAAAGCCATCTCTGTCTTATTGTTTCCTCGAGAGTTCAAAACATTCTTGTCTTCAGAGTTGCAGGCATGTGTTTGTGAGTTATCTACCATTACATTTTCTGTACATAAAATATGAGAAATGAAATATTATGACGTTTTGTTTACCAGTGTCGTTATTTGTGATGTTGAGTGAAGACTAAGTGAACTACAAAAAGCTATGGTTAAAAGGAAAAAGGAACAATTTTCAACTACTAAACTTTGGAAATGAGGACGCTATTTATTTTCATAATATATTTGAGCGCAGTAAACAATAAAGTAGTAAATATTACTTTAGATATATCAGATAACGAACTGGAGGAAGAAATTACTCCACATATCAGACACAGAGAAGCCAAGAAACCAAAGGACAATAACAGTAGATTTTACGATGGGAACTTGAAATATTGCCAAAGACCTGCGAATTGTCAGGTTTTAAACTATAGTACTTGTATGGGGGCCAAGTTACCTTACCGCAGCACTACTTTACAACTGACAGACCTCAAATCGCAATGGGAAATACAGGAAAAACTGTCTCTTTACGAATACTTGCATTTTGTGCCTAAGTGTTGGGCAGTCATTCAGCCTTTTTTGTGTGCATTGTACATGCCTAAATGTGAAAATGACACAGTAGATTTACCCTCTAAGGAAATGTGCAAAATCACCTTGGAGCCCTGCAAGATTTTGTACAACAGTTCTTTATTTCCCGAATTCTTGAATTGTGACGATAAACGATTATTCCCGGACAAATGTAAAAATGACATCCATGATATGAAGTTTAATACTACCGGGTTCTGCATGGACCCGTTGGTCAAAACCGACAAACCAGAGTGGTGGTATCCGGACATAGAAGGCTGCGGGTTGAAATGTAAAGATTCGCTTTACACAGAGGAGGAACATCGCCAAATACAGAAACTTATGGGATATTGTATACTGTTGTGTATATTTTTGAACATGTTCACCATCCTGACGTTTGTGATCGACTGGAAAACGGCAAACAAATATCCAGCACTGGCTATATTTTACGTCAACGTATGCTTTTGTATTTCTTACGGTGGATGGTTGGTGCAATTCTTAGGCGCAGAAACCAGAGAGGATATTGTGTGTAAGAAAGACGGCACACTGAGGAAATCTGAACCGAGTGCCAGCGAAAATTTGTCTTGCGTTATCGTTTTTGTCATGGTTTATTATTTTATAATAGCTGGGATGGTCTGGTTTGTTATTTTCAGTTACGCCTGGCATATGAGTTCACTACAAGCACTAGGTAATATATATTTAACAATGTTAGTTCTGGCAAAGCATAGATTTTGTTTTAAGGTAAAATTCAGGAGCGTGTAGACAAAAAACGAGCGTATTTCCACTTGGTCGCTTGGAGTTTACCCCTCATGTTAACAATCACGACAATGGCTATAGGAGAGATAGATGGTGACTACGTGACCGGTATTTGTTTTGTGGGGTACGTTAATATGGCCGCCAGAATAGGTTTGCTGCTTTGTCCGCTGGCAGCCACGATGGTTGTTTCAGGATACATAATAGTACGAGGTAAAATATCTTAAACTTGAGTATCTTTTATAGCGATCTAATTCATGTTTCAGGTCTTATACTTTTGATTAGGGTGAGAATAGACAGTCGTGAGGTTATATCGGAACACTCCAGCAGGAAAATTAGATCGAATATTGTGAGAATGGGCGTTTTCACTATATTCATGATAGTGTTTTGTGTGATAACGTTTTTTTATCACAATTACATTGCAGTTAACTCTAAACACTGGAGTGCGAGTCTGCAGAATTTTATTTTGTAAGTCTATGCAATATACAGGTTGTCGCGAAATTGATGCAAAATAGAGCAAGAGTAGATTCTTGACAACATAATGAACATTTCGAAAATAAAACTTAAACTTTGACACCCTGTATCTTTTTAATCATCAACTTATGACTGGAGTAAGTTTGCTACATTGCATTATTTTGTCGTCAGAAATCAACTCTTGCAATCAACACCCAATACAAGGTGTAACTGAGGGGAGCATATTTATAGTTTTTTTTGTTTTTTTTTTTTAACTAGATGCAAACTGAATAGCCGCAGACTCGGCTCGGATTTGTCCCACTGCAAACAAGAAGCTCGGCCTAGCGTCTCGATGCTGCAGTTACAACTGTTGGCAGTTTTCGGAACGGGCGTAGCCATGGCCTCGTGGGTATGGTGCGATGCAACCTTACATTCCTGGGGCCGATACATAAGGAGGTAAACGTGACACCGTCGTTTGAGAATTTAATTAAAACCATCTTTCCACAGAAAATTTCACTGCGAGGTAGAAGAACCCATGAAGCTCCAAAAACACAAGATAATAGCGCAGGCGTTTGCCAAACGCAAGAAATTCAACGAGGGCGGCCGCATTTCCATCCTGTGCCAGAACCATACGGATCCTGTCGGTCTAAATTTTGAGCTGAACAGCGCGGCCAGCAACGAACTCAGCACCACGTGGGCGGCCAACCTGCCTCGGTTGGTGAACCGCAGGGGCGCCGTTCCCAACGAAGTGGCCTATTCCATGTCCAGCAACAACCATTCAATAGACAGCGAGATGAGCCTGAACGTGCGGCATGTCAGCATCGAGAGCAGACGGAATTCGGGCGACAGTCAACTTTCCGTGCAGATAGCGGAGCTCAAAGCAACCCGTAAGGTGAACAGCCGGAAGCACCGCAACCGACACAAGCACAACTTTAGGAGCAACTCGAGGAACATCGGACATTCTTCCAGAAGATTGTCTAAAAGCGGAACAAAACGTGAGAGCAGCACGAGTCTGGATTCCCACCTCCAACTTATAAACGCGTTGACCAACACGGGGGATGCAAAAAGCTTTGGACCGAATTTGAACCGTCGGTCCGGCAACGCCGGCTTGGACGGGCACCACATCAATAACCTCCTATCCAACGGAAAACTAGTTATACCGTACAGCAGGAATCTCAAAAGCGGCAGCGAGGACGAGAACGTGTCCGTCACGATATCCGAGAGCACCTTCAACATGAAGCTCAGCAACCACCAGAACATGGACCTGAACGACCAACTGGTGATGAAATCGCTGCGACGCGGCCTCCACATTGAGGAACTCGACACCACCACCGACACCGACAACAAAGACTACGGCCAGGAAAAACGCTCCGGCTCGCACACCAGCAAGAGGTCGCGGCGTTCCCGACGTTCCCGCAAGAATTACGGCAGCAACTCGGAGAGCTGTGACGACAAACGTAGCGACAGCTCGTCCTGTCCAGAAATCAAGCGGCTGGTGCAAAGCTCGTTGAATTCCGGTGTGTCGGTGGGGTGCGAGAAGAGCCGCGGCTCGAGGCAGTCGAAGACGTCCATCGACGTGGCCGTCCAGGCGAATGCACAGGACATCGTCACTCAGACGGCGGCCTACGACCTCGAACTGAGGAATCTGAATAAGACTGAGGAGGAGAAGCACAAGACAAAGCAGGCCAAGACGAAGGAGAACAAGAAGTACCGCAGGGCCAGCAGATACTGTGATATCGACAACGATCAGAAGGCGAAAAAGTACAGGAGTCTGGGCAGCTCGGAGGAGAGGAGGTCGCTGTACAGGGACTCGAATAAGAAGTGTTCGGATCCCAGCGACGAGGAGAACCTGCTGAAGGATAAGTTTAAGGTAAGCGTTAGGAAGTCTAAGGAGATTACGTGATCTTTCGGTGGCTCGGCAAAAAGGTAACTCTTATGGTTAGTTTTGTTATGGTTACTCTGATCGGAACTTAAAAAGTAAGCAAAAGATGGCGGCACTACTGCCATTTACTTATGGATCTGTCAATTAAAGCTAGCTAATTAAATACTTATAAATGAGGTGAAATAAAAATGGTTTCTTCATTACGCCATACTGTGCTGAATAATATTTCAGATGCAAGCGCACCAAACAGCAAAATTGTTTATTTTTGGAACAGAAAGTATTAAAAGTATTTTTTATATCTACCATATTTGTTCTAGCAATTCTTTTTTTAGAATTAGTCTCTAACTCTTGGCTTGTCCCAAGAACAAAACCAAGCTTCCTGTACTTAACATTCCACTGTTAAACTTGTGATATGGTCATTACATGAAATTTTTTTGCTAAAAATTACACCAAAGTCCTTTATTTTATTCAGAGGTTCTATCTCGACACCATTCACTATCACCTTTTGTTTTGTTCTTAACAAAATTCAGAAACAGCTGTGACATCACTTTTCAACTTAATCTCAACTCATTAAGATAAACCTTCAAATCATCTGCATAAAGTAAAAATTTGGAATGTTTCTATAATCAGAGATGTCATTTATAAATAGGATAAAAAGAAGCCGTCCCAATATGGATCCTTGAGGTACACAGAAGTGGAAATAAAACTTTCAAATTTACAAAAGTTTGTGCAACCAGTCAGATCAGTTCTGATAAACTGTTTCAAATCTTCGTGTGATTATTACGTTACACAAAGAAATCTAGTTACCAAAGTAATCATGTTCCTTAAAATAACGGGAGCAGACACACGTTTTTTGACAAGTATTTTCAAATTTTAAGACTTAATTTCCATTCTTTCTTACATCTATAAATTCTCGGTTTCTAGATTTTATTGTCTTAATTCTACATTTTTCTCTGACGGTTTCTTATTTTTTTCGGCCTGCTGTAGTTTTTCTCACACTGTTTTCTTAAATTATCTAGATTTCAAAAAACAAACGCTAAACGCCATTGGTAAAGTGTTTCAAAGTTATCATTGAACATTGAACAAAAACTAACCAATAAGATTTCAAGCACAGTATGGAAGCCACCTAGATTTGGTCAATAATGCTAGAAAGAATTGACAGATCCAGTTTGGTATTATTGGTGTTGTCAACTGTTTTAAAATAAGCTGAATCCTTATTGAGTGAAAATAAACAGTTTTTATTGAGGATTTGATATACTTGCCTTTTGCTCTGTGCCTCATCATAATATAAATACTCGTCATTTTGACGGTCCCAGTATGCCTAATGTTACAACAAACTAAAATTGACTATGAAAAAAATATAAATATACCGACTATGACGCAAGTAAATTTTGATACAAAACATTTTTTTTTCTAATAATTTTTTAGTTTTCAGCTTAAAAAAATGTACCACATCAGATTTGCAATTTATAATTCCAAGTTGTGCATTGTTGAGTTATTATTTATTTGTTTTTTTGTATTGTGTTAACGCCATATAAAATGAAACACTATGTATATCCCGTGTTAAAAAAAGTTACTTATCAGCTAACAAATTAAGTTTTCATGAAGTTAAAATTGTCTGATTTATTTTTAAATAATTTTTTGAGTACTTAAACAGCGAGAATGATAGTTATAAAATAATATTTTTCTACGTTCATGCAAAAAACAATACTTTATTGAACTATATTTAGTGGAAAAAGTGGTTCTTTATTGCCACTCATCTGTCATTCTACGACAGCGTTTTCTCATCATGACAAACATAAACCTTCAAATCGACGTCACATTTTTCTAGACTTAGTGTCATCTAAATAACATTTTTTGGTTTTTGCATGAACGTAGAAAAAATATTGTGTGCAACTCGTACAAAAAGTGCTTATTGCACTCGACGTGTTGTCCTACTCGGCCTACGGTCTCGTAGGACAACTTCATGTCGCGTGCAATAAACGCTTACTTTTTGCACTTGTTGCATAAATAACTATTAAGATATGTTTGTATGTTTATATTTTTTCATAAGCGACAAGTGTCAATACATATTTTATGTTTATTTATTGGAATAATTACCATTTATACTTTTATACTATTTATACTTTTATAAGGTATGTTAGTAGTGAGTTTTATATTAAGATGCCTTGCATCAATATAAAGTTGTGTATTAAAGCAATATATTTTTATATTGTTTCAAGATTGTTTTAATGTATCCATCACAGTTTGTCCTTGTCAGTTTCCTTCCTTAGAGCTGTCGACAGTATTTTTTTAAAATACTTTTTAATCGGATTTGTGTAATTTTTACCTCATTTTATTTTTATGTTGAAAATTTTTCAATAATTTTACTATTTGGCATTTTTTTTACACTAAATATTTATTTTATTCTCATTAATTATCGACCCAAACATGTCTCTTCAGCAGATTCCTTGTCGTTTCCGACAATTTCAAAAATAAAACCTCCAAATTATTAAAATAACAAATTTATTAGGTACCTGATAAAGATCCGTTACGTAAAAATTAAAAGTAGGTATATCAAAAAAAATAAATATACAATTAATATACAACCAAATTAAAACTACAGTGGGGGAAACGGGGAGGAGGAGGGAGGGGGAAATGAAATGGTCACGTGATTCGTGGGGAGAATTTCTTTAAATTAATTAGAGAAAGGGGATATTTACAAACGAATGCCTCGGTTCGTCGACGAAACGTAGTTGAGAAGCTCGTCAGAATCCTCGCAGACGATGGGCTTCTCGTGGTAGCAGGCGACGTCGTGCCAGGCGATGCCGTCATTGTACACGTTGTTCAGAATGGACAGGCAGGACTCGCTGGTACCGTTGATGTCGAATTCGGCGTTGTCGGGCTGTCTCTGTTTCTTGTGGCCGGTCTGCGACCAGGGGTTGTAGCCCCAGCCGGCAGGGGTTCTATTGGTGGGTTGAATCTTTTCACGGTTGGCGGACCAGAACCACCCGAAGACGTTTTTGGGTTCGAGATCAGCACGGTTCTCGCATCCCTTGAAGTCGCACAGTCTGCCGGATGTCCAGATGTAAGGAACATCGTCTGAAATTCGTGATAGGAATTAATTATGTACAAAGTTAAAATAGTTTTGGGTCAGTAAAACTAACACATTTTTTTATAATTCAACGTTTTATCTACGGCCAACACCTGTCAATTAGAGAGTGAAAGCCGTATGAGAGCAGGTGAAAAATTATGGTTTTGAAAAACGCCATTAGACAAATTTATTTTAATAAAGAATATCGATTGTCAGCTGATTACTGGAAAGTCTTGGAATCATTTCTATGACATGCGTTTATTTGTCAACAAGCGTGAAAATATTTGCAAAATCGACAAAAAATGAGTGAGAATGCTGAGAATTTCTGCATTCCGGCTGAAATCCAGCAATAAACCTAAGAAGCAACATTACATCTGTTACCAACGAAAAGTAAAAGTGTGTACGAGAAGAAATTGGTGGAATTTGATAACTGGCGAAAAAAAGGGCATAGGAGAAAGAGCAGTACAGAAGAGATGCTGTTATCCTACTTTTTCAATGTGGAGAAATGGTTTGTTGCCTCTTCGATGCAGACAAAATATTCCATGCTAAAATCAATGTTGAAAGTGCACAAAGATATTCATATTTCGAAGAATGGTAAACTTAGAATCAAGAAATTATAAACCAACTTAGATTATGTGATGGAACTCCATCTTGCTGCCTTATCATTCCGTCGACCTATCAAATTGGGTAATTATTTTGTGATCCGAAAGATCTAAATGACAGAGGCCGTTTAAATTTTTCTGGCGGTACTATACGATGGCCGGCGATTAGTCCAGACTTGGCACCACCTGACACATTTTTGTGGGGCTATTTTAAGAATAGTGTTTAAAAAAATTGATCAACCACTATTTTAGAAGTTCAATAATCAAGAAGCTATATATGTATTGCATAAACCAACAACCACAAATGATTCTTAACACAGGTCCCCAAAAAAAAAATGGTGTTTGCTGAGAGTCCCGTTATATTTTTTCCATGTATTTTTTCCCGCTGAACACGAATCTGAAATCAAAATGGGGGCGCACAGCAAATTTTAGAGAAAACCCATAAAAACGACAAAAATCACAGCACAAGTTTACACAGGTCCACAAAAAAAAGTCATGTGTGCTGGGAGTTAGACTATATTTTTCTTTTGTATTTTTTCCCGCAGAACACGAATCTGAAGTTAAAATTTTGGGTTACACGGCAAATACGAGTAAGTAGTAGCAGTATTTAAGGAAATCTAAAAAAATCGATAACCTTGGTATACTTATAGCTGTTAAATAGTAAATATTCACTAATTCACAGAATTTCTCATTGAACAGAATAAATTACGAGAAAGTGATTTTTATCGATTTTTTTAGGTTTTCTGAAATATTTGCTGTGTAACCCCCAATTTTAAATTCAGATTCGTGTTCAGCGGGAAAAAATACAAAAGAAAAATATAGTCCAACTCCCAGCACACATGACGTTTTTTTGTGGTCCTGTATAGGTAAACTTTTGATGTGATTTTTATCGTTTTTAAGGGTTTTCTCTAAAATTTACTGTGCGACCCCCCATTTCGACTTCAGCGGGAAAAAATACATGGAAAAAATATAAAGGGATGAATCAAATTAATGATCAATTTTTCGCGAACAGTAAAAGATAACCCATTATTACATGGTTCATATCAATGCGATCAGGAAAAAGTGGGGATTCCAATAATGTAATAATAAACAGGGTGTTTTATAAGAAAAAAACCAAGTTGATGTCAATATCTGTAATGCGATGCTCGATTGTTTTTTTTTTTTTTTGATAAGACAAATTCTTGTGAAAAATTCATCATTAGAAAGCACTTCAAAGAACGAGATGGCCCGCGATGCATCTAGACCGGGACCACCAAGGCATTTCCTCCTTTATTTGTTATCTCTCTCTTTGAAATTTATATTGAGACGACGCCTCACCTTAGATTTCTTTATAAATTTTCATTGAGTAGGCATAAGCGGCTAAAACCGAAACTAATAACTCTTCGTGCAGTGCCAATAAGCCATTAGAGGTTCCCAGAAAACTATTCCTACGCCGTCATTACAAAATTGCGAAACCCAGGCCACGCGGACACGGTCGGACGGTTCCGTTAACATGAGAACAGAAGACAATCGAAACTCCAGGCCTAGGCGATTAGCTAATGAGCCCATAACTCGTACCAACGGTGTTATTATAACGCACTTTACGTGTGGCCTTAGTCGTTTTCCATGTAACGGTAATAAATATTGGATAATTTGCAAATATTTGACATTTTAAAAGGCGTACAACATTAAGAAAAAGGTTGCCCAACTCGGCTGCACTTTCGGATTACACATCATTACGTCGAACAAAGATTATGTCGTTAGCAGTTAGCGCGCCGCGTTGGTAATGCTCTTAAGGCCACAACTCATAAAAATTATGTAAAACTTGAAGTGATCCTTGCTGGCGCTTCTTAAAGCCTGGTATACAGGGTGATTCATTGAGAGCGGCCAAATGCAATTACTATCGTTAGTAACTTGTACTTGGTATTTACAGGGTGATTTTAAATAAAGTAGCAAAAATAAGACCACCAGATTCCTTAGGTGAAAGTAAATCGATTTAACCTAACATACCTATATCCCAAGACGCATAATAACAAAGATACAGGGTGTCAACAATTTTATTTTCGATATTTGTAGATAACTTATTAAAAAATCCAAATATTTAAATAAAATTTTTAAATCGAGGGTTTTTGCGAGCCAGAAATTCAAATTTGATTCTAATTTTGACGTCACTAGTAGAGGGCGCCACTTATGGCACACCATGTTTCTTTTAAATGGCAGAACTTTTTTGCAGCTTAGTGTTTCGATCTGACTATCGAAGCAATTGATTCTCCTACCTGTTTTATTTGAAAAAGGTATGCCTTGCTGAAGTCGGCAGGAGTAACCATTTTTGAAATAATCCTATTTGAAATGCTCAGTGCACCGAGTAAAAACTGTTTTGGTTTTAGGTAAAGTGCCTTTTCTGCTAAAAATATAGCAAAACGTTACTTGAAATAGTTGTTCAAAATGGTAAATTATGAAAACGTGCAAAATTTCAAGAAGATCGGCGAGGTCTGATGACAACATTTTTCAACAAAGTAGGTAAAAATATTTTATCAAAGCAGGCTGATCTTTTTGAAATTTTGCACGTTTCCATACTTTATCGTTCTGAACAACTTTTTCAAGTAATATTTTGCTGTATTTTCAGTACAAAAGGCACTTTACCTGAAACGGTAACAGTTTTCAATCGGTGCACTGAATATTTTAAATAGGATTATTTGGAAAATTGTTACTCCTAACAACTTCAACCTACCTACATTTTTCAGACATAACAGGTAGGAGAATCGACTGTTTCAATAATCAAATAGATACACTAAACAGCAAAAAAGTTCTGCCATTTAAAAGAAACATGATGTGCCACAAGTGCCGCCCTCAAGTAGTGACGTCAAAATTAGAAACAAATTTGAATTTCTAACCCATAAAAACCCCTGAATTACAAATTTTATGTAAATATTTGCATTTTTTAAGAAGTTTTCTACAAATATCCAAAAAAAAATTTAATTTTGACACCCTGTATCTTGTTTATTATGCGTCTTGGTACCTAAGGAATCTGTGGTCTCATTTTTGCTACTTTATTTAAAATCACCCAGTATATTTAATTTAAACATATTATGTTTTCCTTTCTGTTTGACTGTTTTGTGTAATAATAACATGAATCCATAAATAAATAAATAAATTTGGATTAGTAAATTTAAATTTGGAAATCGAAAATTGTTTGATTTTGAAGTGCTACTTTTAATTTCGGAGGTGCCCCAGTCTCCACGAATTCCTGCTATGTATAGGGTGTTCGTTATTTAGAATTATGGCAATCATTTCGAAGGTCTCAAGCCTGCCTGTACGGCTTTATTAAAAAAATCAGTATGCTTTTCAAATCGTGACATACCATACCATAGCATGGATCTTCTCTAGTAGTTCGCAACGACCGAGAGATATGGTGCAATAGTTAATAAATACCGTACTTTATGCTCCGAGACGTCATTTTTTTCTCGCATTGACGTTTCCATTTTCCTCGCTAAGACATCTCAATATAGATGAAGGACATGATGTATGCAATAACGACCAATTAGAATTGCTAATGCTATTACATAATTCATCCTATTTATAAAGTCAGCTGTGCGCTGAACAACTGACACTCGGCCATAAAAAGCGCTCTCAAACTACTAGACAATAAAGGATATCTCGAGATCCTATAAAACCCGTATCCATTTTATTGACATACCGAAACCACATTTTTTTATAATAATGATTTAATTAAGTAAATAAAACATATGATATCGGATTAAACTTGTCTATTTCTTTTCCTGCTGTTATACAGAGTGGTCCGTTTTTTCATGACTCACCATTGACGTCTCGGAAAATGTTAAATATACAGGGTAGCTCAAATTAGAGAAAACAACTAAAATAGCGGTTTTTGAAAATGCCATGTAGCGTCATTATTTCTCAACAGAATGAACTGAAATTTGGTACAGGTGGATAAGCATATTCGAGAAATCGATTTTCGTCAATAGAATATTTTTACGGCTACTAGTTTCTATTATGCAAAGGGCGCCTTATTAGATCTTGCGAGTAACAGGTGTAGAATAAAATTACGAATATGTCAATATGTAAAACTAATACATATTTTATTTGAGGAATGACCCAGAAAATATAAAAAATACAATAATTTAAATAAACACATCTTCACAAAACAAAATTCAGTACACAGTTTATAAATTACACAAATATTCTACAAACCCTACATAACGTCACTATCATATGAAAATTGCCCAAGTTCAAAATAATAAACTTTATAGGAGGACAAAAGATCGTTTTAAATCAAACATATATTCTACATTAATTTTTTGTTATTTCATGTTTATACTCGTATTAATTTTCTGAAGATGTCAATACCAAAAAAACATTTTTCAAAATAAAAAATCTAATATAAATAATTTTCAAATTTCAAGATTGTGGCTTCATCTTACAACATAATCAAACTACGAGCGTCAGTTCATAAAAAGCATTTTTTCTTCACAAGATGGCGGTAAAAGTTCAATTTTGTAAAAAGTGGACTTAATACATTTTTTCTACGTTCATGCAAAAAACAAAACTTTATTGAACTATATTTAGTGGAAAAAGTGGTTCTTTGTTGCACTAGTGCAATAAAATGTTTATTGCATTCATCTGTCACTCTACAATAGCGTTTTGTCATCATGACAAACATAAACGTTCAAATCGATGTCACATTTTCCTAGACTTAGTGTCATCTAAATAACATTTTTTGGTTTTTGCATGAACGTAGAAAAAATATTGTATGCAACTCGTACAAAAAGTGCTTATTGCACTCGACGGGTTGTCCTACTCGGCCTGACGGCCTCGTTGGACAATTTCACGTCGCGTGCAATAAACACTTACTTTTTGTACTTGTTGCATAAATAACTATTTGTTCTTAGTCTAATGTTGTTCAAAACTAGATTTTTTATTTAAATTATTGTATATTTTAATTTTATGGATTATTCTTCAAACAAAATTAATAGTAGTGTTACATATTGTGAGCCCTTAATTTTCTTCGTTACTGTCAAGATCCAATATAACGCTCATACAAAAAAAAACAATTGAATGTTGCGTAACCAAAATTAGTGGCCGTAGAAATTTTCTATTGACAAAAATCGATTTCTCATACTCTTATCACCCTGTACCAAATCAAGCTTTTTCTATTGAGAAATAATGGCATTTCCTAAAATCGTTATTTTCAGTTTGTTCACAATATTTTATTACAACAACGGCACCAGATCTCTTGCATCTATTTGGTACGACTTTTTTCTAATTTGACTCACCCTGTATACTTCCGAGATACCAATGGTGAACAACCATGTACAATGGACATGTATTCAGCCTGTCCAGGTATTACCCTTTTATGACTGCAGGGAGAAGTATTTTTTTTTTTCAGGGTAATTCGTGGAAACAGTATACTGTATAATTTTATTTTCCCATTGACGTGAAATTCTCTGTATTGATTATTTTTTGCGCGAAAACTACTTACTCTGTTGGATCAGTTTGAAGATCATGTTATTTTCTTCTTGCGTTTCCATGGACACCAAGTCCATGCAGTATTCCCTGCAGATGTTCCTGCCGTCCAGCCAGTCTACTTTCCTTCCTGCCAGTTCAGGTACATGTTCGCTGAAGAAGTAGTTGTGACCTCTGTAGAAAAATTGTTTCGGCCCTGAAAAAATACGGATGCGTTAAATTTGTCCTATATTTATCAAAAATTCGTCGGTAAATCGAGTAAAACAGTCTAGAAAATGTGTAGATTTTCTAGTAGCCTTTAATATCGCCCGAAATATACTTCATTAAACAAATATCTGTAATATGTCGGTATTTCCTATCAGGATAATTTTTGCTATCTAAATGCTAGATAGTTAAATAATAATGAAATGAGTACAATTTTGTTTAGTATTTATAAAATTTAATAATAGTTAATAACATACTTTCGTAGCGTTTTATTGGTGGTTTCTTCATCTCATCAAGTTTTATCGTAAAATATATTTTTATTAAAAGAATTATTGTTCTTTTATGACGTATAAATTTCATTAAAGTAGTACACTTTTGAACCCGGGCATAATAGAATAATAAAATAATAGTTATTACAGCATTGTGAATTGTTACATGGATACTTGACTACAAAGCTGCATATTTTTTGACGGTAGACAATACATTATATAGGGTGTCTGTAAAAGGTTGTGAAAAAATACTACCACATTCTGAGGGCCAAAATATAATGGTCTGAATCAAGTTACCTTAGTCCAAATAAGAATTATTGATTAAGAAATCAATACACCACGGCACAAAAAAGTTATGACGATTTAAATCCATGTGAAGTACTGTAGATGGCGCCCTCTACCATTGACAACAAATTCGAAGCCAAATATTTAAATTTTTCGTGCCCGAAAACTAGCTTTTACCAAGTTTTATATATTTACTACAATTATTAATGAAGTTATGAGGAAAAACAAAATTGTAACTTTAACACCCTGTATCTTGGAAACTTGAAAATTTTGGACTAAGGTAACTTGATTTGGACAATCATATTGTGGCCCCCGGAATTGTGGTAGTATTTTTACGAATCTTTTACGCACCCTGTAATAGAAAGATATATTTTTTTACATAAAATTAATGAATTAGCCCTTTTGCCCACTTCGTTTCTACATGCCTGTTTCTTGATTTCGGAAAAACGACTTGGTAGATTTTTAATGTTGATTTTGAAATTTTTCATGTTTTTTTTTTTAAATTTCATGAGATTGTACGTGAGCCCATCGCCTTGGAACATCTTGTACGCGTATACGTGAATTTATTGTATATACGTTGTGTGAATCTTCTAACTTGGTCTTTTTACCGAATAGAGTATTGTTAAGGTTGACAAGGTGTTCTTAAGACCGGCTACTACTTCTTTTGGTAGTGCATCAGCATCAACTGTATCGTTAATATACGAGCAATGTTTCAGCCTCATTAACATGTTTTATGGTCGGTGTTAGATTTTGAAGGACGGGAGCATCCTGTTAGGGATTTAAAATAGAACCGCCATCGCCAGTCTGACAATGACCTTTAGCGTAGTGTTCGGCATTTTATTTTGGAGAAAAAACCTGAATCATTAAGAATTGCATTCCGCGAAAGATAAATTTGATAAAAGAAGGAACATAAATATATCTCACAAGGATTATACGGAAATAATTCATAATCGACATGAAATTTTAATTGTTATTTTTTTATGACGAACACCAATTTATTACCAGTAAAATCCAGGTCAAGATATGAACACGAATATAAATTTTTTACTGAATAGCGAAGTCTGAACAAAATCAAAACTGTAGGTGACGATATTCTTTTAGTTTACTTAATTCTCAATGCTAAAGTTGATTGGCCATAAAAGAAAATGCTAGCATCAACAAATATCCAAAAATTATTGTTTTTTTGAAGCGTCAAGCTCTAGGATATATACCGAAAAATTCCAAAGTATTAACAGCAGTACAAGTAATCAAATTTTTATGTGAAGCTCCAGATGAACAATATCTACCAACAAAAGCAATTTTAGTGTTTGGGATCTTTGGTGCGTGTCGAAGAGATGATTAATACGTTTAAATTTAGACGATGTGGTAGATAATGAGCGCTTTCTTGTCGTGTTTTTACGAGATGGAAAAACTCATACGTTAAGAAGTTTCACCATTACCAATGAAGGATATACATTTGAGCCCTGCACACTATCGTAAATATGAAACTCTACGACCTAAAAATATGAATAGCAGATTATTTGTTGCATATCGAAACACGTTGGATGCCATACCATAGTGGTGTTCCGAAAATTGTTGGAGAATACCTAAAACTAGAAGATCCCAGATTATATACCGGGCATGACGTTCTTCGGCAACCATGTTGGTGGAAAGCTGATTTACTTGCTCTAAAAAGGCACAGAGGATGGCGTTCTTCCAAGGTAGCAGAAGGATATACAGAAGCATCCATACAAAGAAAAATTGAGGTATCACAAAAACTGTTTAACCCTTTTCACTCGCAAAGTACAACAACTGTATCATTCGTTTGAGAAAATCAAAACATTTGGGAAAAGTCTGCTTCAATAACTACATTTTCACAAAATGAAACTCCAAAAGTAATATACCTGTGCAATAATACGAATTACATAATAAACACAATTATTAATAATAACAATTGCATTTTTAAAAAGGAAAGCTTTCGGATATCAGCCAAAGATATCAATAATATTTACGAAGCTAGAAATAGAACACTTTATGAAACAAGCCGAGGATAAAGAATTCCTGTTAGCTAAAGTTGTTTTAATCATTGGAGGATTTGGAGGGAAGAAATAACATTTTTGACAGAAGATGTCATTTATTAGTGTCAAAATTCTGAACTCAAAAACTGATGTTCCAAGAATGTTTACAATTACTGAGGGATCAACAGATGGTATCAATTCAAAACTTCGTCCACTCGATACGATATATCAGCGATTTTTCTTGACATATCGAAGTAATAAATGCTGTATCCTGCCAGTTGGAATTAATACATTTGGAGGTTTTCCAAAATAGCGGAATTCCTTAGACTCTCCAACGCCAATGAATACGCTGACCATTGCTTCCGGCGCAGCTCTGCAACAATGTTGACAGATTCTGGAGCGCACTTTTAAAGCGACAGGGAAATTGGCGATCAAGTTCATTTGTCAAGGGTTATATCGAAAATTCCATTGAACGGAAAAATAAAATTGTAAAAAGAATCGTAAGTCAGAAAGATACACCAAATAAGAAATTAAAGAAAAAACCTTATATCCAGACTCCTAATGAAATATACTATTTTATTGTCTTTTAGGCCAGCCTGAACACTCGGAGAAGAGTACCATTATATAGGGTGCGGCTGGCGTCCGTTTCCAAAAATGCTTTGGCCCTTTTAGGTGGCGACAGTTACTGTGTGCCACCTTGTACGCTATTCATGTTCGCAGAGTGAATGATGCTTACTATTTTAAAACGTTATTCACATATTGCACGTATTTATTACGGCAATAAATCAACAAGGAGTAATTTGTACATAATTTTTTCACCTAGAGAGAGAATTGTTTTATCACGCCGCTATTATCGTGTCTGTTCTGTAGCGAACCCCTCTTTATCGTTATTAATTCTAATTGAAAAATGACAGCCTTGAGGCCGCATTCCTGTCGGTATCAGGAACTGAGATATCCGCGTATGGGTATATTCTGATGACCGTATTTTTTTACGTGCTCGGCTGAAGAACGCCTCGTGACACGTACCTAATTATTTATAGGTTTTCAATAATGATTTTCTATTTTTAGACGGTTACGCGTAGGCGCGTATTTTTTTCGAATCGTCGCGTCGTGGAGGACACGAGAGGACGAATATTTCCTTGAACATACGTGATAGTACTTAAATGGGTATTTTATTTCAGTCTAACAAATTAAATGGTCTTTCAGTAAAGATGTACTACTTTTCAACTGAAATAAACCAATTTAATGTGATAAATCTACAGGGTAATTTACTGTGGGAATCCACTTAGCTAAATATTATTTTGTTATATCTGTACTTCTGAATGAATAACACTCTGTATAAAATATTATATACACATTAGCTAGAGGGGAAACTGTAGACGCAGGAATAATAAACACGGGAACGCAGAGCGGGATTCAACGGGGAGTTAGTTGGGTCTTAAGACTTCGGCAGGTTGGCTGGAAGACAGTGAATGGTGATAAGTGGTGCATCTGTTCTAATTTTACAGGTCAGTAACTTGTTTTTGTATATTGTATTTAAAGATTGAATGTCATTGTGTTCCTTTTATTATTTTATTGTCTGTTCAATATTTTATTACAGTGTCATTATATTTTATTATAATTTTGAGGTAAAACAGTACTTGTTGATTTATTGTTGAAATTATCTGTATAACTTTAGTTTGAGTCGAAGTTATGCTGTTGTAAATGGTATTGTAAGTTATTATTAATCATCTACGACTACTACTTTATTACTTGAAATAACGGTTTGCGTGTCAGATGTTTGTAAGAGCCTTGGTGATTCTATTAACATTTTCTCCCGTGACTGGACAAACATCCGATAAAACATATGATGCATAAGATATGATTTGAGATTTTTGTTCAACCCCTCAACTACTAGCTGGGTAGCCTCCCGTATGGGACTTCAGTACCTTCTGACGCAAGTCGGCTAACTAACCAAAACACTCTTCAGTTTTATATGTAGAATTATGATTATATGACCGCATATTCAAGTACTGAAGTACAGATACATTTTTATTATTGTCATCATTATTATTACCATTGCAATAGCGACAGCGATTCTTTGAATTGTGATCGGGGTTTTCTCTGTAGTGCTCTTTTCCCCCGTGAATTCAAGGCTGAGTACGGCACTGATAGGTGGTTAGATAGGCTATTACACCATTGACAGAAAACTAATAACCGAGGTATATTTAATAATTTGTTTTGTTTTATTTTATTTAAAACTACTTAAATCTCCCTATTTTCGTAAATATGTAGCACATTCGAGGTAAGTTAATAAATAATATAAATAAAACACAACGTAGGTAAATCTTCTCGATTATTGGTCAAATACTTCCTCTTTCAACAATGTTGAACGAACCCGGGTATGTTACACTACATTACTTGTAACGTTATTGAGACAGAAAATCGAAAACAAAATTACTCGACCTCTCAAATGACAAGTAAAGCCACCCATAACCATTGGTAACAGGTTAATACGCTACAAATTTTCAGTACTGAAGTGACATTTTTTTCTAATGATTATTTGGCATGCAACGCGATTGTTTATCACTGAATATGCGTCAGACTGTTTTTTGTTGGCAGCACAAGCGTTTTTTGTATTACTATCAAATTTTTTTTTAATTTATCTAGTGGATAAATCCCTTCTCATATTAAATACCTTTTAAACCGAAACTTAATATGTTCATTGCATACTTTTAAAAAATAATTTATAGCAATCTTTACATATTTTAACATTACAGTAAGTCAGTACTAGGAAAATATTTCAATTTGGCAACGTCGCATCGAGCCGACATTGAAATGAACAGGGAGCTGAGTCAGTGACTGAAAAGGGGGTTTAAATAATGTTTTGAAATGTGTAGTAACGATAGTTCAGAAAAAAATACTGCTTTTTTTTATTTAATTAGAAATATTTTTTTACAGATAATTACATACAGTAATACATACAGCCTTATTCATAGTAGGTAATATGTTTAAATTTGACTTGGAATGCTTTTAATATAGCGACTTTCTTATCGTAAACTTGGCAACGTCCCTTAAACATCTTAAAAACTTCTTCAGCACATTCATCATACCCTCTTAAATATGCTTTAAAAAATTATATTTATCTGTTACCTTTCCTACGAAGTTTTGAAATTAGTGAAATATAAGTAGGCGTAAAAAATCATCCAGAATATCATTATTTTTTAATTTATTTTAGGAAATATTTTTAATGTCACACATATTTTGAAAATTATTCGAAAATTATTTCTTTCCTTGGGAATTTCTTTCAATTTTTTGTCCGATCACTAATTGTATGCTTTGTCTTATCAGCCAATTTTCACTGTCGTGCGGAAGTGTATTTTTAAATCAAATTTGAACTACCCTTTTTGAATTTGTTTTACAAAATTACATCTGTAAGAGTCTCCTGTACATCCAACATTTTTTTTAGATAAGTAATAAAAGTAAACAAAAGATTTGAAAAGTAATTTAAAATAATAATAATAATCAAAAGTAATCAAATTTACCATTTGTTGCAAAGATACAAACGCCAAAGAGGCCCTCCTTGCCCCCCGTACGGACGTCTAAGACATAAACAAATTTAATAAGCTATACTTAAGAGCCTCAGAATGTTGACGACGTTACATAATTTTGAAGATAGCCATGAATCGTTGAGTGATAAGTGATAAACTTATCACTCAACGCCATAACTCTACGAGCATGCGGGGTGACGCAACCCGACCCCGTTGGGAATTCAAATTCAGGCTCGAAGAAGCGACACTGATTGTGATTACGACACCGAGAAAGCCAAAATAAAATTTCCAGTTTTTGTCGCGGCAGGAATTCGATATCGCCGCCCGCCTGCAAATCACGTACGTATTTCTACGATTTTGTCACATTAATTCGTCTCTGGTTCCCTGTTGGGCAAGTGCGGCCCCATATGGGACTTTCACTGATTAGTTATTCCTCGGAGTGGACTCTTCACTGGTCCGTCTAGACTTGACAACCGCAAATTTGGTAATATGTCTATTTGCTAATAACTGCGACTTGGTGAAGTGAATGAAGGAGCGAAAAGAACTAGGCGAGGTGACCTTCCGTCTCAACGACGCTATTAAAGACGTAATAAACGGCAGTGAGATGAATAGAGGAGGAATGCAGTTCAACAAAAGCGTCCAATGTCTCAGCCTACGCTGATGGTGGTGCCGCTTTACAGCTAAGAATTGTAAAAAATTACAAAGCCGCTGAGACAGAACAAAAGAAGTGTTCACGAAGATGCCTATTGGGTTGATCAATGTTTCCTAGCGTTGTTATTGGATTAAAAATTCATTAACATTCGAATTGTTTAAGGAATAAAAACGTAGTTATGTATTTTTTATGTAAATTATTAACTACCACAATTCGCAAAAAGGGCCTATATGAACCCCAGTCTTGTTAATTGATCAAATATGTAGGACAGGACTGGCGTATTGCATTTAGCATTCCTTAAAACAGGGTGTAACATTCATTAAAAGAGCCATAAAGTGTATAATTCCTTTAAAAAATCACAAAACACTATAAAAAGGTACATTACATAAAATATAACCGTTGGCTGCTTTCAGGACTGTACTTAGGACAATTTTTCGTTGCAAAAGGTAAAGTCCAATTGCATGAAAAAAGAAGAAAGATCGATTGACTTGTTATTCCAAATATTGTCAGGTGCTGTCTTACAGTTTTTTTGGCATTGTTTATAATTTTAGCACCAGAGTATCAGAACAGTCAATTGAAGGTAGGAAATATGACGGAACCGCATTTGATCCGAGTCTTGTCTGTTGATATTTTCTGGTGTGGTTGTTTATGTATGTATTAATTACTATGATTACAGGGTGTCTCGAAATAAATGCAACATAGAGCAACAATAGATCCCTGACGACAAAATGATGCGATGTTGCCAAACTTACCGTTGGCAAAAGTTGATGGTTCGAAATAAATGCAACATAGAGCAACAATAGATCCCTGACGACAAAATGATGCGATGTTGCCAAACTTACCGTAGGCAAAAGTTGATGGTTAAAAATAAATTTTAAAAAAATCCAAATATTTGCATTTGGGGTTGAGAAATTCAAATTTGTTTTTAATTTTGACGTCACTAGTAGAAGGCACATGGCACATCATGCTTCTTTTAAATGACAGAACTTTTTTGCGGCTTAGTGAATCCATTTGACTATTGACACAGTCGACCTTTTTCAGCAAGGCAGCAAGGTATACCTTTTATACCTTGCTGAAGTCGTTAGGAGCAACCGTTCTTCTTGTAGTTACACGTCGTGATAATTTACCATTCTGAATAACTTTTCCAAGTAAAATTTTGCTGAATTTTCCACGAAAAGGCTGTTTACCTGAAACCAGAACAGTTTCTACTCGCTGCACTGAATATTTAAAATAGGATTATTTCAAAAACGGTTACTGCTAACGACAAGATATACCATTTTCAGATGAAAAAGGTAGGAGAATCGACTTTTTCAATAGTCAGATGGATGCACTAAGCCGCAAAAAGTTCCGCATGATATGTCATAATAGCGCCCTCTACTAGTGACGTCAATATTAAGAAAATTTGAATTTCTCGCTCTCAAAAACTCCTGATTTTCAAAATTTACGCAAATATTTGATTTTTTTTAATTATTTACATCGAAAATAACATTTTAACTTTGACACCCTATATCTTTTTAACCGTTAACTTTTGACTTTGAAAGTAAGTTTGGCAACATCGCATTATTTTGTCGTCAGGGATCTACTCTTGCTCTATGTTGAATTAACTTCCTGACACCCTGTATACGTTATTATCATTTACTAGTATTATTATGCAGTATTGTATCGCTACTGAATTTTATTCACCTTGTACTTTTTTTCCGGCAACCTACAGATATGCAGGACCATTCCACCTACTTCATCTCGCTTGTCGTGTCCATCCATTGTTGATTTCACCATCATCGCCGAGTCATTATATTACAAGTAATTGTTTTCCAAGGCGCATTAACATATAATTGGCCTGGAGATTGGGTAACGATTCGTTAATCTTATCAACGACAATTAAACCTTTCCGATGCGAGGTTGTTAGACTGCCGCGGCCTCCCGCTGGCTTTTAATTATTTAGAATAACACAATTGTTTGTGTTCTGCGTCCAGGGAAGGCCTGATCAAATGTCAAGTCTATGAAATTTATCGCAGTCGCCCGATGAGAGCATATGTTAACGCGATGCCTGTATTTGAATCGAGCCTCCGCGGCGATTTATTTTTGTTTTGGCGGTTTGTTTATGTTTCGGCGTCGACACCTACTCTGATCTATTGAACGTGATGATAATTAATTAGGGTAATTTAATTGGAAATTATGGTAATTGTGATCTTTAAAATGTTCCTAACATACATAGATATGTTTACGTACATGATTTTTATTATACTGTACAGGGTATCTCAAAATTTGGGACATGTGGTGTTAAATGGGATGAGCTAAGCTCAGTTTTAAATCGAAAGTATTTAGGATTTGACAGAAACGACTAATCACGTCATCAATTATATTTTTTCTAGAAATATAAGTACCCAAATTTTTGTTCCTGTTAAAAAGCTCTCTTTTTTCTAATAAACTTTTATTACAGAAATTTTTCTGTATTCTCTTTTAAAAGTTATAAGCAGTATCGTTTTAAAGAGTCTCAAAATAAATACCACCTAAAAATCACATTGGCGGTGGAAGGATCAAGTAATCGTTGGAAAATAATTGAATGTTTGTTGTTTAAAGTGCATAAATGTCATTAAGAATAAATAAAAGGATTAAACTTGATAATTTTTTAATAAAGTTAAAACAAAAGGTGATGATAACAAGAACTAAATTTTAAAAAAATATGCAAATGCGTTTGTGATTTTTTCTTTCAAATGATTAATATCTCTTGAAGATGTTTTGTAAACCGTATTTTCTAAAACCTCCCATAAATATAATCGAGGGGTGTTAGATCTGGTAACTTTCCGGGCCACTGAATAGGTCCATTAATCCCAATTCATTTTTTGGGAAAGTATTATCTAAATATTGCTGCACAATTCTGGCCTTATGGGGTAGAGCTCCGTCGTGCTGAAAGCATAGGTTTCTTTTTAGCTGCAAAGGCAGAATTCTTTCCAGAAGTGCAGGAAGTTCTTCTTGTAGGAAATTTAGATAACTCACGCTGTTCAATGTGTATTCATAAACATAAGGCCCAATTAAATGCCTACCGATGATGCCGCACCATACATTTATTCCAAAATGGCCTTGGTTTCGGACTAAATTTACAATGTGGGGATTTTCAATGGACCAGTAGTGTTCGTTGCGCCTGTTTGGCAAACCATTACTGACAAACCAATTTTTTTCCGTCCAAAGAACGTGCCGAAACAGGTTCTGATCAACAGTTTCTACATTTCCTGCAATTTAAGCTATAAAATTAAGTCTGTTTTCAATGTGACGCTCAGGGAAATACTCCAAATTGTGAATTTTGTAGTCATGATACCCAGGGGCGGATGGGGTAGATTAAACCGGCCCGGGAAATCGATAGGATCGGCCGGCCCAATTTTGTTGAGAAAAAATATGATTAATATGATCCCATGAAAAAAGCATGATTTCTTTATTGTAACGGTCGTCGATAACATTCTGTATTAATTTTTTAAGATTTTAAGAAGACTTTAATTTTGAAGATTTTAATAAGTATAAAATATTTTAAACAGTACAACTGAATGTAAAATATCGAAAATATACTGGGTGTAACGGATGCTGATGGTCAAACTTCAGAGGGTTGTTATACAAGTAATTTTCACCAAAAAAAGTATTATAAGATTGTTTTGGAAAGTTGATATTTGTTCTTTTATTTAACATTTTTTGATTTCATTTTCATTTTTTTCATAAAAACAAAAATATCTCTGTTATTCTTACAGCCACATCAAATTTAGACATACCATCATCGGAAAGACGTTAAAATTGCTACAAGAGTATATATGAGTGTAAAAAATCTTCTATACCAGGTGCTGTAAAAAGTTAAATGTAGTAATGGTGAAATGAGCAAAACTAGTTCTTATTGGTGGTAACGCTAAAAATTACTAATTAAATTACTGTATTTAGTAAGATTTTCAACGATATATCAACTTTTGAGTTTGCTATTTCTTTGGCAACAATATCAAGCGCATAGGTAATAAAACCGTAAAAATCGAAATTACAGGAACTTTATAGTACTTTATCTTTATTTTAAGACTGTCCTTCCTATCCTTTGTTCGAGCTGTTCTCGAGTTTCAATTGGTACTTCAAATGCCAAATATTTTAATCTACCCCACCAAAAGAAATTTAACGGAGTTAGATCAGGACTTCGAGGAGGCCACCTAACTGTACCAAAGCGTCCTATCCATCTATCTTCATAATGCTCGTTTAGCCATACCCAAATCTCCCTGCTGTTATGTGTAGGACAACCATCCATTTGAAGCCAGGAATTAATCCGAAAATTTAAAAGAACCTCTTCTAATATAGTATGCAGTTCGTTCTGAAGAAGATCAAGAAATGCCTCTGCATTTAATTTATTTTCTAGTATAATTGGTCTAAGAACGTAATTTCCAATTATCTCCATCCATACGTTAACTTTGATTATTGGAGGGCCTGACAGCATGAGGATTCACAGCTGCCCACGTATGGTCATTATGACAATTAAATGTGCCATCTCTGGTAAATGTTGACTCGTCAGTCCAAATTATATGCTTGTAAAATTGCGGATCTTTGTTAGTTTGTTGGATTATAGCATTGACAAAAATACGTTCTGCCCTATCACGATCCAGTAAACTTTGAACAGGGGTCAAATGATAATAGTGAAGGTTGTTCCTTCTAAGACTTCTGTGAACTGACGTATGCGAAATTCTCCCAAGTTGTATTGCTGCCCTATGTGTACTTCATGTGGGAGTTTCTGCAAAAAGCACTGTTATAATTTGGTCTTGATGACGATTTACTTGATCGGGAGTTAGACGATGATGTCCTGGAACACTGTCAGTGTTTTCCAAAACCTGAAATGTAGTTACAAAAGTTTTTCTGTTTGCAATGCGTCTTTCAGAATAGCGGCAAGAATATTCTTCAACTGCAGCTATAGAATTTCTATTGCAAACACCATACACAAATAAAATATCTTGACACTCGTTATTTGTGAAAAAACGTGGCATCTTAAATTTAGATACAATCAACAAGAACACTAAAGTAATGTTATGACTTTGACGGTCAATATTGTTTTTCACAGCCGCCTTGGCATTTATCTACCATGAAAGACGCAATCTAAACTAAAACTCATTTGTAACAATATTTCGGATTATAGGAGAAAGAGGAAGAGTTAAAAAACAGCATTTTGAAGAAATTCCCACAAAAACTAGGTACACACAAGTTTGTGTTTTATTACCTTTGCCCTTGGTATTGTTGCCAAAAAAATAGCAAACTCAAAAGTTGATATATCATTGAAAAGCTTACTAAATACAGTAGTTTTTGCTGAAAAAAATCATGTCTTCATTAACAAATTGTTGGGGTACCACTCATATATGCTCGTCTTGTAGTAAATTTAACGCTATTTTCGATGGTATGTCTAAATTTGATGTGGCTATAAGAATAACAGAGATATTTTTGTATTTAGGAAAAAAGGCACCAAATTTTTTGAAATCAAAAAATGTTAAATAAAAGAGTAACTATCAACTTTCCAACAAAATCTTTTTTGTTGAAAATTACTTGTATAATAACTACCTGAAGTTGGCCATCAACATCTGTTACACCCCGAAATAAAAATTAAAACTTATAAAGTAAGTCAAAGTCAAATGAAATATGTAATATGATCAAACAAAATAACTTCATCACACATCACACTTAGACCGACCCTGACCAACCGGCCCAACATCCAAGATTCGACTGGTATGGTAATACCACAGCTTAAATAACAATCAGCTCACAGACTCTACGGCGGCACCTTTGAAGTATTAAAACCTGAAAATTTGTCCTTGAAGCTTGTTGTCTCTCTCTCGTTTGGGATACAAGTCAGGACCGGATTAAAAATAGTTGTACCAATTTAGAAAGTGTCATACTAAATATAAATTTGTTTTACTTGAAATTGTTTAAAAATAAAATAACATAACAGTATAAAATACAAGAAAATCAACAAACCACAAGATACAGCATTCCTGCGCCAATAACGCAGTCGTTGACGGTATGGCTATAAGGGCATATTTTACAACCACACGTCCCTGCCGTTATTTATCCCAAAATGGAGGCATGCGCGAAGATCTGCGCGAGACGTTCCCGCTCATTCGTATGAGTCTGTGAGCTGATTGTTATTTAAGCTGTGGTAATACCACGGTACAAGTAAGTGTGGGTAATACTAGTTTATTTCAGTCCTCGTTCATGCTTATGTAAAAAAAATTGGCTAGTAATATTCAAAAAAGCTTCTTAACCAGCACGTGCCACGCACGGCTTTTCCTTGTTTCGACTATGTTAATGCCTTATCAAACTAAAAAAAATAGTCGCGGGCTGCAGCGGCCCGGAAGCAACCGGCCCTTCGGGAAAATCCCCTTTGACCCATCCGACCCTGATGATACCCATTGGCCTTTAAAATTCGTTAAACGATTGATTTATCCAAATTCAATTCCCAGCTGGCCTGCCGTATAGAATTTTGTGGATTTTGTTCGCAATACTGTAACAGTCTAGCTGTATTAACATTGTTTCTTACCCTTCGGTCAATTATTTGATTCTTCCGAACAGAAAATGCATCCTCATTTCGTCGCAAGGTCGCCTCCAATCTTGTAAAAGTTCTATGATCAGGAATAGCTCTGGATACCTTTCTTGATATAACTCTACAGCTCTTCCTGAGATTTGTTGTAATTCGCCGTAAATTAGCACACATATCAACTTTTTCTGAACGAGAAAACATTTTGTAAGCACAAACGTTATAAGTTTGACGTTCGTATTGAGTAATTACAAGTATTTTGTCACTTTTATGCACTTTAAACAACGAAAATTCAATTATTTTTCAACGACTAATTGATCCTTTCACCGGTAATGTGATTTTAAGGTTGTATTTCTATTGAGGTTCTTTACGACGATATTGCTTATAACTTTTAAACGGAAAGTAATACAGAAGAATTTCTCTAATAAAAGTTTATTAAAAAAAGAGCTTGGGTATGTTTCTGCAACAAATATAATAGATGACGTCATTAGTCGTGTCTGTCAAACAGTGGCGGCCCGTGGGTTTTTCAAAGGGTGGGCACAAAAATTAAATTTAGATTCATTTAAATGTATTGCAAGAACAGAATGTAATTCTGCAGAAAAGTTAATTAAACCTATATAAATGCCTGGATTTTTGAACGAAGTCTTCTCATCATGACCTCGCAAGGCTAATTCGAAGGCTCCACAAAAAACTTTATACACATTATTAAACGACGCAAAATGTGACGATTTTTTCCACCTGTTTATTATGTTCTAACCGAGGTCCTAACTTATAGCGCAAATACGCACTATACTCGCGACAAGAATTCAGACGACTTACGTCATATGAACAAATGAATAATTCATTATATTTTCATCAAAATATTTAAGAAACTGCAACTGATAGTTATAAAACTATACTCGACTAAAAGTTTGCATTATATATTGCACTAAATTGCAAAAAATGACTGTTTATAACGCGACCAAATATCGAAAATTACGTTGACAATAAAAACAAATGTATGCCGTGACGTAGACGTCTGAATTCTTGACACGAGTATATCTAATTGTTCACGTATGTCAGTTTTTCCTAATACACTAAAGTCCATATATGCTTTTAAATGAGTCACAGAATTTTCATGTTTTTTGGCCCTATCCGCTATGTGCTTTAAATCGTCAAGTCCGTATTTGGTCCACGCTGTAACATATGAAACAAACAAAACATAACAATTTATTTGTCACAGAACAACCATATTTCTCGTATATGTTTCTATTAAAAACTCTATTATATGTTCTAGCTTTACTTGTAGATTCGTAATTAATATATAAATCAGTAGGCCTACCTTTCTTTTTAATTAAATATTTTTGATCAAATGGCACTGGATTGTTTTTAACAGATACTGAACAGAATTTATCTCTGGTTCCAGATCCATTTCTTTTAATAAGTATGTACAAATACACAGAATCACTTTAAAATTATATCTATAATGAGAAATCGCCTTTAAAACCAGCAAAGTTAAAACACAAATTTGTTTACACAACTATTCTGCAAGCGAAATATATTTGTATATACAAGTACGTACTAAACAAAGCAAGCGACTACTGAGAACTGAAAACTGAATGCCGGAGGGAGACGGAGTGATGGAGATTGGAGACAGTGGAGACTAGTGGAGAAGGGACAGAGACACGTATTTCAGTGCCCTTTGTCGGCTTTAAATCGGCGAATTTCATTTACTCCGAGAAGTCCCGAACGTCGGAAAATGAGCCACGTTTGGAGACAATTCTTGGGTTCCCAGGAAATAAAGTTTGATATAGTTCGGCGCGTGGATGGTTGACGGGAAATAAGTTTTGTGTAGTTTTTCGCAACCGATAATAGAATTACAAAAAAATATATAAATCTATAATAGCATCATATATTTCTTTGTGACATGTACAGTGAAGAGTGGGCACGTGCCCTTGTGCCCCTTAGCACCAGCCGCCACTGCTGTCAAATCCCAAAGATAATACTTTTGATTGAAAATAGAACTTATCCCATTTAACACCACGTTTCCCAAATTTTATCTAAATTTTTTATATCCTCACAATAGACCCATACTGCCGAGTTTCAGACGTACAAATGAAAAACTGCTTGTTTACTTTTTATTATTATCAATTTTTCACCGTTGAACACTGCTGTTTTAATTAGATGTCAAGAAATGAAATTTAATGTGATTTAATTTTCGTGTTTTGTTCCATTTGTGCGTAAGCGTATGCAGCTGTGAACAGCACGGAAGTTATTTGCAACGTGAGTCGTGGCTGCGCCTTGTCCACGCCAATGGCTTGCATTGCAACGAGCCTACCTACTTATGAAGAACTTACTGTTTGCACATTTCGTTGGATTTGGCAGTGACAGGAACCTCCCTGGCCTGTTGGACACTGGCCTGATTTGGTTGATGGCTGGATCGGCTACTACGCATGCGCAGGCACACGCTGCCAGTATAAAACAGGCGAATTTCATCTGTAAAAGAAAAACATATTTAGGAATGCGTAACTTGTAATTGTTTATTTTAATAACCGGCGTATAAAGTACCATCAATGAACACAAACGTTCCCGTTTGCCTTGTACATGCAACTTAATACAAAGTTTCTAATTCTAACTGTAAATTGACGCATTATAATAATCTTTGCGGACTACGTGAGCAATGGGGAATTCTCCAATGTAAGTAATAATGAGATTATCCAAATTATTAAACGACAATCGATAGGTAAGTATTAAGGACAGGCACAGAAATATTTATATTCGATTAAAGTTATTTATAATGCTCAAAAGACCTTCATCTGACCGAATAACAAATAGATGTACAGTCGAAGGCGACGAACGTGTGTATTAATATTTATGGCTTGAATGTAAATGGTGGTTTTGGGGTTTTTTGAATTTACGTATTCCGTCTCGTGACCGTTTTTACGATTTGGCCTCTGGTAGACTAGAGTAAACGACCTTTTTGAATGAATTAAAAATACTGTGATTATGAAAAGTTGTGCATATTATAATTTTTTAACTAATCGAGCTATACTTTCACTAGAGACAGTGACGGTGTGTTAAATTCCACGATTTTAGTCCACTGTTATGTAACATATGGGATACAGAAATATAAATTGGTTTTTTTTTCACACTAAATGAGACTAGAAAGTTTGAATACATGCATCCTGAATTATTTTTATATAGAATAAAATTGAATATCATTTGCAAATAATAAATATTCAAATCCGTATTAATTTTTTTCTATTTTACTATTTTTTTTCTGCATTTTAATTTTTGGAAATAAATATAATTATTTGCTAAAGATAGTAGCTACCATAAACCTTGACTTATGGCATATTTTATTTATATATTTTCCAATCGTGTTTGCCAATGTCAATATTACAACTTTAGCGGTTTTTTCTAGAATACTAAGTCTCAAAATTTAATAAAATGGCAAAATGAATTTTGAACAAAGTAAATACCATTGCACAGTTGATAAAACTAAGTATAATGTTCAGACTATTTACAACCCTAAAAATTGGAATTTGGAAAAACAGGTTAAATAATTTAATAACTTGATTATGTGCTCATTTTTTCTCCTAATATTTTAGAATTCCCCTGTATACAGGCAGTGTTTATATAAAGTATAGTTAGTCAATCGACCATGTCGGCTAGATGGCGGGACTCTAATATGTGCAAAATCTCTTAAACGAGCCCTATTCGAGATAACTTTGGTCAATTAGGCTCGTATCTGAAAATATGCAGGCCGTTGCAATTTTCAAGCGCGCCTATTTCAGCTGTATGATTCCAAAAGTAAATCTGATATATCCTTTCCCGATTGCATAAGCTTCCAAAACAGATTTCGGTAGTGTTTTGACATTAACAAACGATGAGAATTCTTTTTCGTGACAATCTAACTGGCGGACAGATGCCCCGACCGCGATAAGATTCGAAAGTCCTCCGTGATGCGTGAATCGAAATACTGCTGTGCGAGCATAAACAAACGCGTTGCCCAATGTTGGAACGGATGACCTTACTGATGCATCGTCCATGTGGTCGAATTTGCAGGAAAAGTGATAACTTTTCCACACTGCATGGCGTCTCGATATGTTGCAATTGGCAGTGCATAGCGGGTAAATTCTATAAATGCTCCGTCAGCGTATCATTTAATAGAATCCAGGAAAAGAATGTCGTTTACACAGAGCTTTGGTTATACAGGGTGTTAAAAAAAGAGTGTAAAATATTTCAGGAGGTAATAGTATAAACCAAAATAAGCAGAAAAATATTAATAGGCCGGACCTGTTTTATGGCCTCTAAGATCGCCTGACCTGAACCCTCTAGATTTCTTTGTTTGGGGATATTTGAAGACATTAGTGTATGGTACTCTTGTAAATAGCCTGGAAGAGCTGCAGCTACGGAATTGTGCAAGAAATCCAAACCAAGGAGGGTGTTTTCGAAAAAGTGCGAACATCGTTGAGACGAAGATGTCATGCCTGCTTGGAAATGGACGGAGGGCACTTTGAACATCTTCTGTAACTTTGTTTTTTGTTTGTGAAAAGCTTCCTTTGTCGGTTTATTCCTAATAAAATAAAATGTTTGAAAAACGAAAAGTGGTCCATATCTCCGCAACCGTTAGTTTGCGGACCCATGTTTATTAAAACTTTTCTGCTTATACTCGCGTCAAGAATTCAGACGTCTTACGTCACGGCTGACGTTACACATTTGTCTTTATTGTCAATGTAATTTTCGATATTTGGCCGCGTTAAAAACAATCCTTTTTTGCAATTTAGTGCAATATATAATGCAAACTGTTAGTGTGGTATATAGTTTTATTACTATCAGTTGCAGTTTCTTAAATATTTTGATGAAAATGTAAGGAATTATTCATTTGTTCGCATGACGTAAGTCGTCTGAATTCTTGTCGCGAGTATATTTGGGTTCATACTATTACCTCCTGAAATATTTTACACTCTTTTTTTAACACCCTGTATACGCAGAAATATATCTAAACTATTACTGATGACTTTAAATTAATATAGATAAGGTGTTGCACAATTATTAGATACAGTAAATTATTTGCTTTGTATCGATTGGGAAACGCGGCCCCACCGTGTCCACGCCAATGGTTCGGCTCGCAAGGTCCAGCCCTATTGATCGAAAACTGTTTTAGAAATTGTCTTCCTATGTCTTTTTTTGTTTTGACAAACAGGTTCAACCCTGAATGCTTGCAGAGTTCACGTTCTGTATTTTGTAGGTACTGGTAATACAATAATTCTATTTACAATTATAGGTTCTTCTCAAGAATGTGTTTGTTCTTTTTCACCAACAAAACTCGCTGGAAGAAATTGTCCCACTTTTGAATCAAGAAGAAAACGATCCAGAACGGCTTGATGTTGCGCAACGTGAATTAATTGCATACATACCGATATTTTTTTGCGGAGAAAGTAAATTAAAAAGTAGATCAGTGTACAAACACACGGTGAGTTTGTCCGTTCGACGTCGAATTTTTGTTCCTCTTGTGGTATGTCGCCACAGGAGCAAGGCTGTACACGCTTGTCAGGTTATATAACATTGTTTACGAATTGTTTAATATAAATGTTGGCCTCTGTCTAGTGTAATAATTGTAACATTAGAATAATTAACTGGAGATAAACATAAAACTAATTCGTTCATTTTGTATGCCGCAAGGGTCTTAATTAAGGCCGTTGTTGTTTAAATTATCACTTAATGACGGTTCTCAAGGAAATATATATTTATTATCAAGAGAGTGTTTACGTAAAAATTACATAATATATTGACAAAATTCTTAAGTAATCAAAATATCTGTCTATATTAAACATTCTTTGGTTTTAATTGTTTCAGCATAATTTTTTACGATTTACTTTCGTTTCTCTTGCCTTGGAAATTTATAACAGCGTTGTGAATTAGAACTTCATCATTGTTCCTGTATGGGGGTGCAATGATAAAAATGGGTGGAAATTTTCATGTTTTGTTGTTTTTTTACATAGTATTTACTAGAAAATTTTAATTTACATTATATGTACATACCTATATTAAGAAATAACCACCTAATAAAATTAGGAAATTTCAAAAATAGTGTGGTAATACAATGTACTAAAATCGAACTATTTACTTTTACATCATTTATTATAAAATTGTACATAAGTTTTCATGGGATTTCTGTTGCACATCAACCTAACCTGTGACCTAATACGTTTAGTTGACAAACATATACGGCTCATTAATACGGACTTTTTGTGGGATATTCGTAAGATAGTAAGTATAAAATGTTATTTTGTTACGTGTGCACTTGCCGCTTGTGTCAATTTAAATATTATACAATTCATAAGTCTAAAGTGTCTCTAAACTATACAACATGCATTTCAAACATCATACTTATCTTTGTGATAGTAAAAATAGTAATTCCTTCCAACAGATATTAACATTAGTTGTAGTTAACATTAATTATAAATTTACTGTAATTAAAACTCGAGTTAAATATATCTATTTTTACACAGATATACGTGTATCTACAAATATTTGCAAATACGAAGGAATATAACATACTGATGTTTCAAGAATAAGTATTTTCAGCGAAGATATTCAACATATTGTCTAATGTGAACGAAATTCCTATATTACAATACATTTTTAGACGATGAATGAGCAATATACTTTTATGGAAAAGGATGAATAATTCACATTAGAGGTTGGACGGACAAATTCCACTAAAAAAATTTTCTACACAGAACTTATTTCTGCTCCCGACAAGGCCTTCTTAAGTATTTAGAAATAAAAATGTGACTCGCATAGTGTATTTATTATTGAATTCTAATAATAAAATCTACTATATTTCTACTAATAATTATATACGGTGCTTTCGAAAAGTAACGAATAAATTCATTTGTTTTGAAATTGAGAAGGTTTCGAAAAAATCCCCTGGCACGTCGATTTTGTTTTTAAAAAAGGCACTTTTTGATATACGACCTATATTTGTCACGTCATCGTTCGAGATATGACGTCATCGACAATTTTTTTAAATGGCAACCCCCAATTTTGACCATGCCATTTGAAAGAGCGTGTCATTCTACATATATACATCATGAAAAATGGTGTTCCATAACAAAAACTTCAAGAAAATAATGTTTGAAGATTTTAAAATTTAATTTTCATAGTGTGCACCTCCCCATTATGCAACACCTGTCCGTGCTTATTTAGATGAGCTGTTCCCGAATCGTTGGATAGGGAGACGGAGGCCGATTGAGTGGCCAGCCAGATCGCCTGATTTGACACCCCTAGATTATTTCTTGTGGGGATACTTAAAAAGCAAAGTATACGTTACTAGACCGGTTAATTTAGAAGATTTAAAAGCAAGAATTCGTCTCGAGTTACATCGTATACCTCCTGAAGTTATTGATAATGTCCAAAAAGAATTTATTAATCGTCTTGGCTACTGTCAGGCAGCCAACGGTGGACAACTTGAACATTTAATTTAGTCGATTTTTTACATAATCATTATCATTTTCAGTATTGTGAAAATTAAATTTTAAAATCTTCAAACATTACTTTCCTGAAATTTTATGTAACACCAAAATGTTTCATGATGTATGTATGTAGAATGACACGCTCTTTCAAATGACATGGTCAAAATAGGGGGTTGCTATTTAAGGAAATTATCGATGACGTCACAAAATTTGTGACCACATTTAATGTGGGTCGTATGTCAAAAAGTTGCTTTTTTAAAAGCAAAATCGACGTGCCAGAGGATTTTTTCGAAAACTTCCCAATTTCAAAAATAATGAATTTATTCGTTACTTTTCGAAAGCACTGTATAGGCATATAGGCTCAATGTTAGTTATAAAGTACCTATACAGGGTGAGTCAGTCATAATGTCATTAATTTTAAGAGGAGATAGGGAATAATGAGTATAATGCGAATACGTGATTAAAAAAAAATCTAAATGTATATTTACGCCGAAAAAAAATATTTTCAAATCATTATTTAAACCCCCTTTTCAGACTGTCACTGATCGCTGACAGCCTTGGTCGTTTACAGCTCACAGTTAAATTCGATGTAGACCTGATGCAATGTTGTCAAGTTGTAATATTTTTCTATGGAGTACCTACCTACCTAGGTTTTAGACATCACAAATAAACGGTTGTACTGACTATTTTAGAATATCATTTTTTCTTGCTCAGTTCAACTTCAGCCAATAATAATTTAAAATGTTAAATACGTGAGGTGAGACCGAAATAAACAAACTACTGCTTACTGCTTGTATTCTCTTCATCCCCCCTCCAAATGTGTGGCATGATCTACAAATTTGGGGGGAAAAAAATGCGGGAAATGCAGAGTGCTAACAAAGGTAAATTTGAATAACACGCTGATGGGTTAGACGATATTATGTATGTAAACGTGGCATCGATGGTTTGATACGGTATTCGATTCTCGTATGGGTGCGTCATCAGAAAGTTCGTAGCGCACCAGGAGCGTCGTGTTACTGATTTTTATAGGGTAATTTGTTTATTTTTTTAAAGGTCGAGTAAAAAATTTTTTTTTCGATTTTCTGCCTTTACTAGGCCTCCCGAATACGTGGTTAAAATTAATGACATTATGACTGACTCACCCTGTATATAAAATATAAGAAAATTTAAATTATCTACTCAGTAAAATTACATATCTATGTTTTACGATTCCAACCTAAAAATTGCAATGTATAAATCAATGCAAATTATAGTAACGCAAATTTACTATGGAATTTAGCATAATAGTTTCCATGTTTACTTCTCTAATTCACAGTATACTTATTTCATTTACAAAATTATTATGTAATTTTGCATAACGTTGCGCTGGTCACCAATTGCCAACGTAAAGTTATGGGAATTTGCAGACAAATTTTTATCAGTGTGATCCATAGGGTCTCGGAAACTATAAACGAAATGAAAAAAAAAAATGTACTGAACCTTCGAATTCGTGGCTCCTTAGACAGTGTGAATCTCCACGACTAATTTTATTATTTATTAAGGTGTATTATGTTTCCAAACAACATTATGTCACTATCGTCGTCACAGTAAAGTATGAAGTCATCCTACGCCATACTGATATCAAATTCTATACAGTGACGCTACAAAACGACAAGCACTCTTCAGCTATCCACCTGTTGTACGTTCGGGTGACCTCCTAACCTTTACGGGACCCATTTGCCGGTTCTGAAATAGTATGAAATCTTGAAGTTCATTGGTTACATTCTTTCAATCATGCTCGACGTGATGCAACGTACGGCGATGATCTTTTCATGGGAAGTGTACGAGGGAAGGCTTTTAAAGAAGCCAGGCGTTTCGAAACGCCGCGATGCCCGCTTTGGATACGAAATGAAATTGCAACAGATACTTAGTGTATGAATGCATGAGTGCACAGGTATTTCGACGAAGTCGACAACTACCGTCAAATTTTGATCGGTAACTGGACAGAATCGTCGTCACTCGTTCCTCTGTCCCTTAAAATATTATCTTTGAAGCCGATCCTGCCATTCTGCATTTTAGTACAGGGTGTCTCATATCTCAACTAGCACCAAAGTAACACTAACTGAAACTGGAACCTGAAAAAAAAGTTACTATTACGTAACCGCCACCAAATTTGCTACTTTGTTGTACAGTGCTTTCGAAAAGTAACGAGTAAATTCATTATTTTTGAAATTGAGAAGTTTTCGAAAAAATCCCCTGGTACGTCGATTTTGTTTTTAAAAAAGGCACTTTAACATACGACCCACATTTGTGACATCATCGTTGTTTGAGATATGACGTCATCGACAATTTTTTTAAATAGCAACCCCCAATTTTGACCATGCCATTTGAAAGAGCTTGTCAATCTACATACATAAGTACATCATGAAAAATTAAAGTGTTACATAACAAAAATTTCAAGAAAATAATGTTTGAAGATTTTAAAATTTAATTTTCACAATACTGAAAACGATAATGATTATGTAAAAAATCGACTAAATTAAATGTTCAAATTGTGCACCGTTGGCTGCCTGACAGTAGCCAAGACGATTAATAAAATCTTTTTCGACATTATCAATAACTTCAGGAGGTATACGATGTATCTCATGACGAATTCTTGCTTTTAAATCTTCTAAATTAACCGGTCTAGTAACGTATACTTTGCTTTTTAAGTATCCCCACAAGAAATAATCTAGGGGCGTCAAATCAGGCGATCTGGCTGGCCACTCAATTGGCTTCCTTCTTCCTATCCAACGATTCGGGAACAGCTCATCTAAATAAGCAAGGACAGGTGTTGCATAATGGGAAGGTGCACAGTATTGTGAAAATTAAATTTTAAAATCTTCAAACATTATTTTCTTGACATTTTTGTTATGTAACACCATAATTTTTCATGATGTATGTATGTAGAATGACACATTTTTTCAAATTGCATGGCCAAAATTTGTGGTTGCTACTTAAAAAAATTGTCGATGACGTCATATCTCGAACAACGATGACGTCACAAATATGGGTCCTATGTCAAAAAGTTCCTTTTTTAAAAATAAAATTGACGTGCCATGGTATTTTTTTCGAAAACTTCTCAATTTCAAAAATAATGAATTTATTCGTTACTTTTCGAAAGCACTATATAAATAACTTTATGCAATAAAGTTACAGTCACTACTACGGATTTTGGACTAGTCCTGGTTACTTTACAATGTGACTTCTAAGTAGGTCCTCTGGTGTTGGGGATATCTTTGTTACCAGTGGGACGACCTTTAAGTTTACAGAAATTGAAAGTGGCAAGTGATCGTAACAGCGGCTAACTCTTGTTACTAAAATATTACTTCAAAGTTGCAATTACTTTCAAGTAGCTATAATAGTTGCCGCGACGATCAGGGTACCTTAATTGTTTGTTTAAAGTCGTGGAACTAGTAAGTAATATTTATTAGTCCAAACAGCGTTATCGCTACCCGTAGAAGTATTAAGGATCATTGAACACAGCAACTACAAAGTGCATATCATCCTTTAAATTTTACCATGTAGTTTCCCAAAGTTGAAACCTTTCATGCTGTTTGTCATTGTGTAATGTCTATTTGATCATGTCACGTGTGGAGTGTATTTTTTGTCTTTTTAATCATTTTTGCAATTTTGTGCAATATACAGGGTGTCTCCGTTTTTTCGTTCTTAACTTTGGGAAATGATAGAGCGTGAATAAATAATAGGAATCTTTCCTATAACATTCTTTCCTATAGCGCTCCGTTTTCGTGATACAGGGCGTTCAACTCTCAAAAAAATATGTTATTTTCTTTATTATCTACTAAACAAATAAATATTTTTTGTTGAAACTTGGTATACAGTAATCATAATAAAAGGTTAATATTTTGACGTGAATAACTTTTTCCGGCTATGGCCAGTGGCGTAGATATGGGATTTTGTTCTGCTTTGAACCCCCTAAACTTCAACGCCAGTGGTGAAAACCTTCTCGTAGTCTATAAAACGATGCACTAGACTGTGTGAGCAGGTTGATGTCTATTTGAGTATCTTCGTTGGTATTCTCCGACTGCTTGTCTGGATTCCCATTGAATACTCATACACAAAGACAATATCTGCATACTTTTCTGTTGTAAATAAATACATTTTTACTTAGAGTTCTTATAAGAAAAAATGCTTGACATTGACCCAGCTACGATCTACTACAATTTATCACAGATTTTGTAGAACACCCTATATATCCATTTTAAACAAATTTTAGTAATTTTGCTAAATATTTGCTATAAACACCGTTCGAATGCGGTAACAGCTTTATCACATAACCTCTCAAGGTGTGTACGAAGACAATGTGGGTAACGCATCGGAAAACAAAAGTCGTTGAGAAGACGTGTGTTTGCGAAAGTGTGTCTAAACAGTCGAACAAGAACAAAAGAAGAAGTCGTAAATAGTGGGTAATTACACGGATGCCGTGATGAGCAATAAAACCTTATAGTCCTTGCGACTAGCCGTTGTCTTCCTGTCTTAAAACAACCACATCGTTGTTTTTTTTAAACGGCGAGTGTGTGGCTCCTATTAAGGGCTACGCGGTTATTTTCTCTAATTGACAGTAGGTGAAATCGGAATTGTATAGAATATACGCTTAACTTGCGGTTAGACATGATTCACACGGAAGAGTTAGAGAGAGTTATTGTCAATGGGTTTATTTAAAGGAAGATTCTGATCACGGATTGCTTAATTTTGTCTCATATACAGGGTATATTCGTATAGAGTTTGAACTGAATGTTTCCATCTACACAGGTTTGTCCATTTTAACGTAAATTGTTGTTCAATGTTGTTCTGTTTTTGAATATTCTGTGACAGCACATCGAGTTAAGTAAGTTCCAATCTGGAATTTCAGTAGGAAATTTGTCCATGAATATACAAGATGCAGCTTCCTTACAAGTGTGTCCTCCACCAGAAGCTATATACAGGGTGTCCGGAAAGTAATGAGCCCCAGCTTAAACCTAGCTTTCTGTGATCAAATATAACCGATTTAGATAAACTTAACTTAGTCCAAAAGTGCCTCGTTTAGAAGTTACAGGGCTTCAAAGAAAAAAAATTGTTTTCTTGTTATAGGCACAATTAAGAAACGAAATGTTCAATCATGTTCAAATTTGGTACAGTTATGTTTTAGATAAGTACAAGCAGTGTGAAGGAGTAAGTAGTGCCGTATATCGTATAGAGCGCTCTTGGCAGTGGGGCCCCCGTTGAAGGGGACATTAGGGGGATTTGTATTTATATAACTATGTTTTCTTATTTTTGGCCGTTTAATCGGCAGTTATGTTTTGCCAGGTTAATTTTGGGACACCCTATATAGCCCTATGTCATGCGCAGAATATTTATTTGCAGGTATACCACATTGTCTTAATTAGTTTTAAAGGAGTAAAAAAAATTGCATTTTGTTCTATCACCGCGAAGAGAAATTTGGTTTCAAACTTTCGAAATAGCGTGCATACTCATTTAGTTCAGCGACTTAAAGGGTTCGCATTTTCACAGCCTAAAGGCTAAGGTGACGCTATAAATTGTTAAAGTTACTTTCACGCAGCCACTGATACGATATATCTGGTCGAAATTTAAATTTTATTCGTATGAATTATCTTATTTTAATTTTTAATACGTAAGATATACGCTAGAATGCTAATTGTTGGTCTAAAACCATTATAATTAATTAAAAATTAATAATTATGTAAACCGACAGAGATTGAATATTTTAATGATTTTTGTATCTATTACTTTTACTAACGAATTTATTATTTTTTTGAAATATTCCAAATTAAATTTCAAGAAGTCAAAACTAAAGCACACTTTTTACTTAACAAAGAGTAAACATTATACAGAATGTTCAAACATTTTAATTAAATTTTCTAGTTCATAGGAAACTTGAACATTTTTCACAACTGTTGTTTAAAAGTTATAATAACGGATTGTATTTCATGAATTTTGGCGGCAGCGCTAAAAAATGTACCGCAATGCAATGTTTAATATCAACTGCCTAAATATATAAATTCCAAAAATTATACAGGGTGTAAATAAATAAGTGCGCAAAAGTTCCGGAGGTGTTTCCCTGTGGAAAAAGGGTTTTTCATATATACAAATCTTATTTGAACATCCCTTGTGAAGATAAGAGGGTGCCAAAAAGTAGTTTTTAATTTGTTTCTAAAATATCAAAAAAGTAACAGAAACGAAATCAAGCAGACATTTTGTATTATCTAGAAGGAATTCAGTTAATAATTTGATTTTCCCCTACAGCTGTAAGGCGTAGAAAAATCCACCCCTAAGACTTGTTTCATACGTATCTTTTTTCTTATTGCTATACCTGACCATATATTTATTTTTTTTTTTCATTTCATTTATTTATTTTGTTGTAAACAACACAACAACAAGGGTCAAATAATAACACTAACACTAAACTATAATAAAAATTACACTTAAGTTACAAATTTTAGGAGACCAGGAGACATTTCATAAGACATTGATACATTCTAAACAAAAAGAGGTACTTTTTCCCAAAATTAACGATTTTTGAGCAACAAATTTATTTAAAATCAATTTCATGGTATGATTGGCATAGGGTAGAAATTTAATAGAATTGTAATTTATCTAGTAGGCGTCTGTCACGATGACATTTTGTAATAGTAACTTAATTGTTGTTAGCGAAATTACAGTTGTTAATGTTACTTACTTATACACTGTGATAGTTATGATATCATTTCTATTAATTTTTAATTTGTTTATTTCCACATATTTAATAAACTTAAGCTGTATTAATTATAACAATTAATTTGCCATTACAGATATAACCGCATACCTACTAGATAAATTATAGTTCAATTAATTAAATTTTAAATATTTTCTTTAATCAGAAATCGTTAATTTTACTTAAAAATTACAAGAGACCTTTTTTGTTTAGGATGAATTAGGCTTATCTAAAATGCATTTTTAAATAGTAGAGTAGTAATAAGAAAAAAAGTTACGTATGAAAAAGTTTTACGGGCGGTTTTTTTTCTACGCTTTACAACTGTATCAGGAAACGACATATTGTTTATTGTGTGCCTTCTCGATAGCAGAAAACGTCTACTTATGTAATTGAATTCCTGTCGCTTGTTTGATATTTTAGAAAAAAAATTAGAAACTACCTTTTTGGCACCCTCTTTAAGAGGTTGCATCTTCACAGAGGATGTTCAAATCAGATTTTTTTATATCAAAGACCCATCTGATTTTTCAATGAGAATCAGCCTCGTCTTTTCGCATTTAATTATTTACACCTTGTATAGCCACAGTTTAAATTTACAAAATGTGTGTGACATTTGTAAATGTCAATTGTACTCTGGTGGTTTCCGAACAACTCCTAATTATAGATATATAAAGATAAGACCGAAGAAATATTTGGTTATGTAATATGTTGTTTCGTGAACGTTAATCGAGTTTATTGTTTTCATTATCTATCATTTTTGACCTTTAAAGGCAATAACTATTAACAAAATTTTACGGTAAGTATGCAAAGTAATTTTTTTCTAATTGAGCCCACTCTCGAAAGGGGACAAGGTTAAGTTAGTTATCATATGTTGTTTATTATTACCTAAATTTATAGATATACGAAGTGTAATCCATTTTTAACAAAACAAGAATTTGCTGCTTGAGCACTTTGCTCATGTATATACTTGAATTATTTTATAGTCCACGATTGTACAAAAATTATTTTAAAATGCAATATCTTTGCATAGGTATTTATTTATTTAGTCCGCTTTGTTTATATTCTGAAAAGTTTCGACTTTTTTCAAGAAATAAATCTACATTAACAAACTCGTTTGCACGCCAAGGGGCCCAACTAAGGAATCTTGAAAGTGAGAAAGTGAAGACTCCGGTTTTTTTTTAAGGTAGAGTCAATAGTCCTATGCCCGTTCAAATTTATTGCCTAGAACAAGTTGTTTCTGCCTTCGCCTACATAAATTTCCATTCAATCAGTTTCTCTTTCTTTCTGACAAGGTATAATATTACCTACTTATTTCGATGGGTTTTTGTAAGCGTACCTATAGATACTTAAGTACTTAATATTAAGTGGTAATCGAAATTAATCAAATTGTTAAGGTATACAAACAATCGCTATTTTAAAACATTATGGTTTACAACAATAATTTGACATTCTCTTTAACTAGGTTGATAAAATTAGTACATTTATTGAAATATCTTCTCAAGTATATTGTTTTGAAACGTTTAGGATGCAACAGTATAAAAGTAACATCCTGTACAGTAAGCATTACTTTCGTACACGACGCTTCTTTCTCCTAAAAAGGGAATAAAAATATTTAGTGTACAATTTTCTCAATTTTTCCGCACATATCACTGGAGACTCCAACGTCCGCGTAGACGACGAACCCAACAAGTAAAATCCACAGCCTTCGATGGTAAATTTTTTAAATTAAACTCACCGTACTTAATCCACGGGTCGAACTATAGAAAGTTACAAACACACCCACTCATCCAACAACACACTGTATGTGCTCTTACCTTGTGTTCACCGTAACCGAACACGAAATCTCCTAGGCGAGAGTGAGAGTCCTCATTTATATGGAAAGAAGTGATGTTACATTTCGGGGGGATATTCATTCTCGAGCGGAGTCGTATCAGCGGTGCGGGATGATTCGGCTCGTTTTGTCTTCATTGCTGTGTTTGGTCGTGAGTGGACGTGTGACGGTTTATTATTATTTTTTGTCGGAGGTGACAAGGGAAGCGTAGAATGTCGGAAAACAGGAACTGATGGGATGCGAGTGTCTTACGACATATAGTTATAAAGATTATTTTAAATCTTCAGTTCTTTCTTAGGTAATGAAGTTAAAATAAAAATTCAAATCAAAAGTATTTTTTTTGTTTTATTTGAAATGTTCGATAAATTTGTCATCCACAATTTTTTATATTCTCTTTTACAACAATATAGGTAATTGAATATTTTCGAAAGAAACGCTAAAATGAGTATTCAAAATTATTGAAGAAGAGCAGCATGTAAAGAAATCAAAAGATATAATGAAAAGCTTAATATTATTTTCGTTTCAATTTTTCCCGCATGCCATTTGATATAGCCCTTTTTATGTATCTAGTTCACGTGCAAAACTGAATAGAATATCATTTTTAAATAAAATGGGTATTTTGATGAGATGCATTTATTTTATCTAGTAATAATTATTCCTTTAGAATTATTACATAATTAAATTTAATACAGAATATAGCATTCTTTCGTACCCAATACTGTATTAATTTCATTAAGACATTATGCCAGAAGATTGGATTTTTGTGAAATAGATTAACGCTAATCGTCAACTAGTTCCAATGATGGTTTTTACTGACGAAGCTAATATACATATCTAGCACTCTAATACGTAATTAGCAGGCATCATCTTCTTTAGATGAGTTTTTAGCGGAAATGGCTGCTCCTAGATACTTCAATAACGAAAAGGTAGGGGAAAATGTTTTTCTATTCCGAAATGACATACACCGTGGCACAAAAAAGTTGAAACGATTTTAAAGGATCCTAATGGTCGCTTGTGGCTCCCTCTCTCTGGGAGATACAGCCAATCGTTCATAAAATTTGAATTTCCCGTGCCAAGAAACCTCCGCATACAAAATTTCATGAATTTAACTCAAAGTAGTCGAGCGTTATTAAAGAAAATGTAATTAATTTTTTTAAATTTGACATCCTGTATATACTAAACGAAGCGTTTCCACACCTAAAAATATGGGACTTTGTTTGCTTAAAATTAAACATAGAATAACATACTAATGTATGTACATCTCCTGAAACACCCTGTATATTTGAATAACAACATATTGTCACGGAATTTGCCCCACTCACACCCAAACCGACGACTGTGGTATCGCAAAATACTAAGATTGCCCCGATCGCCACTACACGATTCTGTTAAACAAACAGAATGCCGCGGATCGAGACGGGACTGGAAAAATCGGGAATCGACGAGAAGCATTCGAGTCGTACGGGAAAATGGATCTAGAGATACTAGAAAATACCTGGAATATTCGTTGGGTCTATAAAAGAAGAATAAACGGCCGAGTTAGTTAGTCTTGTATTACAGTCTGAATTGAAGTGTTTAGTTGGAGAGATCAAAGTGATTTAGATAGCGATTAATTAAATAAGTGTTTAGTTGAGTTGTAATTAGTGTTCAGTAGTGTACTGAGTAGTTAATAAAGATTAGTAATTAATTAACGGATTGTTTTTCTGGCAGTAAGAAAAAGTCGGATTGGGAAATCCGTGACAATATTTAATATTGAAATATTGTTTGGATAGAGAAACGTAGAGTTTTCATAACAGGATATAGGTGGAAAATCTTTGTTCTGTCGAAGTTAAATCGACTTTCAAGTGAAAATATATCGAAAACATCATTGTTTGAGAAACACCAAAGGCTTTTGAAAAATGTGGCGGACAGACGCTCGTCGATTGATCAAGTATGTAGCACAACGTACCTGTGTAGCCTACTATTTTATGGTAATTAACACATGTGTGAAGATTGTAGGGTCAAGGAATGCTATTCGCTTTAATGGTGGGTTTCTTTCTGGGCTTAAGGTCTTCTCGAACAATGTAATGGAAACCGTCGACGTTTGTAGAGGATGTTCGTTCATTACATCCTTAATTTATAGGGGTATTTTCACCAAGGTCTTCGAATGCATTGTTCTACGGAATTACAGGGTAAACAGAAACGTTTGTCTACTCGAATATCTTCTGATCTTCTTCTTATGGTTTAAGTCTTTAATACTGTTCTAAAGATGTAGTAGCTCAAATCGACAATTAATTTTATTATATTTATTTTCAAACATATTTTGTTTCAATAAATGATATGTATGTATCCAAAGGATCATAGCAGAGGTCATCCATAACTAGTTTTTATGTTTTAAAATCTAAATCCAAAACTAGACTGTAACAAATGACACATCATTATCAAAGTTGAACGGTCTTTCATAAGGACAGTAACTTATTTAATATACAGGGTGTAATATTATAACTTGCCGAAATAAAGAAGTGGTCTCCTAACCCAAGTTTAAATATATTTGCGTTTGATGTCTTGCTTCTTGAAATACTGCATATTGAACTTATCAAAAGATTTATGTTTCTAAATATTTCTTCAATAAATGACGATATTTCTATTCTGCACGATAAGTGACAAAAATTAAGGTTTAGCTGCAATAAGCAGCATAGAATAATTTTTGGAATACAATTTTGAACAAAAGTGCACTAAGTATTAACTTTTTTGCATAACATTTAGCATTTTGGTACAAATTATCAATTTATTAATATGAATACTTAAATTTAGATAAATTTAAATATCCAGTGTTACCACAACAACTTGTTAAAAAGAAGGAGCATTTTTCTCGTTCAAGTTTATGAATATTTTACAGTAAAGTCATAGCCTACTTAATTTTCTGTGTTTAATTTTCTTAAAAAAAATTTTAGCGTTCATCATTGGAAAGGAACTTTTACGCAGATTGCAGTAATTATAAGTGTTTCGTTAAAAATAATAAGGTTATGTTATAACTGAACGACCAAAAGTGATAGAAAAATAATGTACCGTACTTTAAGGCTAGTTTCTTTGGACACAATTACAAAAGAGGAAGAAAAATGTTCACAAACAAAGAAGTTATAGAACTATTAAAAAATTGAAACTCGTCTTGTATCTCTAAATCCAACCAATAAGTTATCAAGAGTGCGGTTTTTCAACTTTTTTCGACAAACGTACCCATATAATAGGTTAACTACTTGTTTATATCTTTCCACCCTGTAGGTAGGTATATATTTATTTTTTAAATATAATGATTGATATTATTTATATTGTTTCTCTCGTGTAAGAGGTATAATATAAAAATATCTCGTAAGATTAACATAATATTACAAATGGGAGGTAATAAAAAAGTTATGGTCAGGTGTTTTTTTAAGATATAAATCTTCCTGTTCGGTCTCAGATGCTGAAATCTTGCAATAAATGAGTATTAATATGTATATTATACAGTTTTTCGGTGGAACCAGTTTGCGAGAGTCACGACAAATAAATTTTATCAGATAACTATAATTGGCTTTACAGAAGACGTGAAATTTTAAGATGAGCCATTCATTTTAATGAGAAACATGCAACTTTAGTACGAATTTGGTTACATTGGTTGTTGCGCTCGGTCGGCTCGGAGCTCGCACGTAACTATCGACTAAAAGATTCTCGAAGTGACCACCAGCGACTTCGATGCACTTTCTTAGCCTCTTGACTATTAATAATGTCTTTATAAACTAAAGATTTCATATAATCCCAAAACTAAAAATACAGCGGATTTAAATCAGGATTACGTGCAGGCCAAGGAACTATGCTGCCGCGTCTAATCCAACGGTGCGGAAAATCTCTATTAATATATTCTTTTACTCGTCGGGGGTAATGTGCAGGTGCATCATCATGCAAAAACCAGAAGTTTTGCCATAAATTTAAGGGAATACCTTCAAGAAGCAGTGGCGAATCATTAATTAGAAAATTTAAATAATTTTCTCCGTTAAGTGGACGTGGTAGTACGAACGGCCCCACAATATTATCGGAGAGAAGTCCGCACCAAATATTGGTAGAGAACTCTTGCTGAAAATGTATTTCTCTTGGCATACGAGGATTTTCTAGTTCCCAAGAATGACTATTTCTTCAATTAAAAATACTTCGTCGGGTAATAAATGTGGCTTCGCCTGTAAATAATATTTTGTTATAAAATGTTGGGTCATCATTTTATTGTTGGCGAAGAAACTATGCAAATCGTTACCTAGAAAGAGGGTCTTGTGGCGTTCAATGTTGAACTGAAGTAAAATGATAAGGATACAAAACTGACTCATGCCAGTAGTTGCCAAAATTTGACGTGTGCTTGTATACGTGTGTTTTCAGCAATTTTTATGATTAATAATTTGTTAAGATATGCATAACAAAATTTTCAGTTGTTGTAATGTTCGTCTTATTTTTAATTCAGTTTTGATATCTTAATTTTCTAATTTAATTCCCGCCGAACCTCAAAAACTTAAATCCTCGGTTTCCGGAAAACGGTTGAGTTTATCGATTTAAAACAAGTATACAGGGTGATAAAAAAGAGTGTAAAATATTTAAGGAGGTAATAGTGTGAACCAAAATAAGCAGAAAAGTCTCAATAAACATGGGTCCGCAAAGTAACGGTTGCGGAGATATGGGTTTTTTAGCCCCTTTTTTTATTTTGCAAAAACGTTGTGTATTTCCTTATAACAGTTGATTGATCTTTAGTGAAATAAACAGTGCGTATTTGACAGTTGAAAAATCCTCGTGCTCTAATAGAATCTGGACATCAAGCACGTTTTTCATTAAACATTTGGATGGGTATTGTAGGTGACAGGTTTCTAGGTCCTGTTATTTTACCAAACCGATTAACAGGCGCTGCTTACCTCAACTTTCTGCAGAACACACTGTATGAGTTTTTGGAAGACATTCCTTTGAATCAGAGGCAACAAATGTGGTTCCAGCATGATTGTGCTCCAGCTCATTTTTCCATGGCCGTTAGAGAGCATTTACACCAAACTTTTCCACATAGATGGGTAGGAAGGGCCGGACCTGTTTTATGGCCTCCAAGATCGCCTGATCTGAACCTTCTAGATTTCTTTATTTGGGGATATTTGAAGACATTAGTGTATGGTACTCCTGTAAATAGCCTGGAAGAGCTGCAGCTACGGATTAATCAAAAGTGTCAAGAAATCCAAACCAAGGAGGGTGTTTTCGAAAGAGTTCGAATATCGTTGGGACGAAGATGTCGTGCCTGCTTGGAAATGGACGGAGGGCACTTTGAACATCTTCTGTAACTTTGTTTTTTGTTTGTTAAAAGCTTCCTTTGTCGGTTTATTCCTAATAAAATAAAATGTTTGAAAAACGAATAGTGGTCCATATCTCCGCAACCGTTACTTTGCGGACCCATGTTTATTAAGACTTTTCTGCTTATTTTGGTTCATACTATTACCTCCTGAAATATTTTACACTTTTTTAACACCCTGTATATTTTCTATTTAGAAGTGTAGATAGTTTAATAGTTTCTTAATATAAAATTCAAAATTGCAAAATACAAATAGTTAGACATATTTTTACATCGATAGTACAGTATAACTAGCGCCCTCTAGTTGTGACCTCAACACTGTTTGCGTATTCGTAATTGCCACCTTAAAATACATAAGACTAAAAATTTTCAAAACAATCGCTGCATACGTTCTTAAAATAAGCAAAAAATCGAAAACATATTTTCAACTTTAAGACCTTGTGGAATGAAAAGGAGCAACAAAATTGAATAAGGCATGATGAGCTCAATCGCTTTATTTTGGCGTTAACAATCTTCACTTAAGCTATGCACCATTATTAATGACTCACCCTGTATAGTTCGATCCTGGTGTTCGCACTTTAGTATACCCTAGCGGTAGCCTATTTGACAAAGGGCGCGAAACCACCTGCGACGTACAAATATCTAGCTTAATTGCTCCATTAGCTCTGATAAGGATTTTGTAGAGCGCGGCCTTCAAGGGGAGACTTTCACAAAATTCTAGATTCAATGTCAGAGGATCCTCTGAAGATCACGTCGGCTTTTTTGCGAGAAAACGTAAAAGGTTACGCCGTGAATCTGGTTCGACATTTCAGCGCGCCGCTTCATGGCCTTTCGTCAGTTTAATTGAATTTATTTGGATTATCCGAACGCGATGATCGTTCAGTCAATAACCAGGCGATTGGTCGGCCCCGCGAAATGAAAGTCTGTGAGAAGAAGAGGATCCATAAGACCATCTAGGGGACGAGAAGAATGGGAATTTGGTTTAATGTTTCAAATTCTAGGAACATTCTCCATCATTTTGTGATCGATTCCAAGGTGAAACAATCCCTTTTTCCAATTTTCTAGTATATTCTGTTATCGTTTCATGTTGCATTGTCTAAAATACAGGGTGTTTCAGAAGGAGATGTACATACTTCACTATGTTATTCTACGTTCAATTTTAAGCAAAAAATTTTCTATGAACGTTTCGTTTAGGATGTACAGGATGTCAAATTAAAATAAAATAATTACATTTTCTTTAATAACTCTCGACTACTTTGAGTTAAAATCATGAAAATTTGAATGCGGAGATTTTTTGTGACGGGAAATTCAAATTTTATGCATGATTGGCTGTATCTCCAAGAGGGCGCCAGAAGCGACCATTAGAATCCCTTTAGATCGCTTCAACTTTTTGTGCCACGGTGTATGTCATTTTGGAATAGAAAAACATTTTTTCCCACCTTTTCTGCTTAAGAAATGTACACCTTATGTAAGTCCCTAGGAGCAGCCGTTTCCGTTAAAAACTCGTCTAAAGATGGTGATGCATGCAAATTATGTATTAGCAGAGTGAATCGAAAGTTATTGTTTATTTGGGAGATACAGCCAATCGTCCTTTACAATTTGAATTTCTCGTCCCAAAAAACCTCCGCATACAAAATGTCGTAAATTTAACTCAAAGTAATCGAGAGAAAATGTAATTATTTTTTTTAACTTGACATCCTGTATATCATGAATCATTTCGTAGGAATTTTTTTGCTTAAATTTGAACGTAGAATAACATACTAAAGTATGTACGTCTCCTCCTGAAACACCCTGTGTAAGATGTCTTTGGAATTATACATTATAAGTTACCTAATAATCTAATTAGAATTCACGTGATTTTCTCAAGACTAGATTTAGGAACTATTGTATAATTTTTTTTTATGCCATGCGATGGTTAGGTATGCGTTTGAGATTACTATAAATAAATTAGGAGGAAAAAAACTTGTGAACTTGGACAGTGAACAATAATTTAGTACTGGCATAAAAACTTGTAATTTTGTATGATTCTCTTGTTTTTCTTTTGATATCTAATTGCTACATCCTGTTCTAGCTTGGCATTTTAAAATTTAAAGATTCTGTAGATAGATACATATTTGATCTGATGTATTTTACATAAATAATCGTTTTGTACTTTATTTGTGTTTGGTTTTTCTTATAAGATTTTAATGTTTCATCTAATATTTTGATTTTATATTGTAGATTTTTAACATTTAATATTGTAATAGAGAAGTTACATGAATTCAGTATTGGTCTAAAATATATTATAGAGTAATCTTTCAAATATATTGAAAGCAGGTGTCTTATTTTTTACCATAATTATTATTCGTGATGTGATAAACTTATAGTATAGCAAAATTTCTTTTCTTACAATATATATGTATTGAGGTCTGACGAGAGAGGTGGCAGTGCCAAGTACGGAATACCATGAAATTCCAAGGCATCGACAACCATTCTCGCATGATGAGACCGCGCATTATCGTCGAAAAATAAAAAAAAATTACCCAATTGCAGCATGAAACAAAGGGATGGCATTGTTGATGACTTGTTCGACGTAGATCTGTGCATTCATGTTTCCATCAAGCATCAACAACTCTGTACGCCCATTAAAACAAATGCCACCCCAAACAGCATCTGTACCACCTCAAAAAGGAAGGGTCCATAGTCGAACACACCGACTATCCGAAAACCGTCCATATCTCGACTCATCTGTGAACAATACAGACCTCCATTGATCATTCCAATTCACGTGTTCGTTAGCCCATTGCAACCGAAGTCGCATATGATTTTGTGTCAGTGGAACTCTTCTCAAAAGTCGTGGTGAATGTAGGTTAACATCTCGCAATCTTCTACGAACTGTTTCAATTGAAACCGCAACACCAGAAGCGTTTAAAAGTCGCTGTTGCATGATCTGACAAGTACTTAGAGGCTCTTTACGGATGGAGACTGTTAGAAACCGGTCTTGTGTAAGGGTAGTAGATCTTAGCCGTACACTCTTTGGTCTTTCAGTGACATTTCCTGTTTCTCTATATCGATGCACAAGCCTTGAAATCACGCTTTTACAGACCTGAAAGAAGTTAGCAACTTCTCTCTGAAGGCCGAAAACTGAAAAAGTCACTCAATGGTGAGCAAAAAAAGCACTCAGATAAGAAAGCAAACATTTTATTTATTATCTGAAACCATTTGGAAAATAAAAAACGTCAATCTTTAAAAGAAACTAGAAAGGTGGCAAGTCGGCTATCGCCGACTTGACCTTCTTCGGAATAAAGCCCTCTGGCCGCGCTGCGCTTCATGACCGCCGCTGCGTAGTGCCTTTTACTTATTTTCCATTACTGCGCGCGGCTCTACGCCTGTGAATAATAAAATGTAAACGTGACTTTGGCTGAACTCTCTATGGTGGGGAAAATCCGGCGCTCTATAATTTAGAAGAGTGGTTGGCATATTTTTAGTGTTTTCTCGAGTTCGGTTAATTTTTTTCCAACATCCTGTACTTTAAATATAGAATCGGGTCGTTTTTATGTGATTTTAATTCCATGAATTTAAAGGGTTTTAAGAGAAAGGTCCGTTATATTTAAACACTCTGTATTTGCTCCGTTAGTCATAATAAATCCTTGATGGAAGTTTCATAAAAAAAAATTTTTAATTCCCTTAATTTTGAGTTTTTTTTTGCGGTAACATTTTTTTTTCAACGCTTTGTATACGGAACAGTCTTTCGCACGTTTTACAACCGTTCCGAAGCGAAAAAACCGGAAATTTCCCCGAATTTGGAATTTTATTTTTTTTTGTCAATTTGTATTCTGTCTATCAAGCTCTTTTGAATCATTGAAGCGATATGGCAATGAAATGACTACCGCCATATTGTCTAACTCATTTTTACTTCATTTTTTCCTTGTATTTATGCAAACCGACCTCAAACCCCAGTGCTCGGGTACGGGAAACTTGCTAGAGACTTCAAATTTACAGTTTTTGGCCTTTGCCGGCCTCCAGTCGGCCCATTTTTCCAAATTTCCTACGTTTTATACAGAGATATCATCGCCGGAGTATACGTTTGCCGTTTCGGTGATTTTGGTCGGCGGTGCGCCTCGTAGTTGACTGAAACTTTAAAGATACCAATTCAGATTTTGGGCTATAAAATCATCACCAAAGGACTCGGATATATATCAGACAACACAATAACAACTTCTTGTAGCTGGAAGGGCCCGAAAATTGTTCCAGAACACATAACCTGTTTTAATTCATTTTGACGTTTCGTTTGAAGTTTGTTGAATTTCCACAAAAGAGCCTAATCAACAACAAATTAGTTTGACATTTCTGACGTTTATGCCGTGCAAAACGCATTTCGTCTGTCATTTGTCGAATGTTTAGAAAGGGGCGTTACCTACTCGTTCTATCTTCGTTCCACTCGAAGAAATCGCTATCTTCTATAAAGGGGCGTAACCGACACAACTATCCTCGTTCCACATCAAAAAATCCACCGTTTTTGGCCGAGGAGCCTCGGAAAAATGGAAATTTAGCTAAGAAAATGCGAAAAAATCAAAATACGCTGTAGGCAATCTAGAAAGACGGCGAAAGGCGTAGCGTTTAACCATTCGGCGCTGCACGGCTCGCAAAAAAATTCTTTGTCAAAATGGTCAATTTTCGAGTGATGTGTGCGAGTGAGAGTAACCTACAGCTTTTAATATATAAATAATCTCGATATTTGTGAACTTCCTTAACTTTTGTGGAGCAGTTTATATGACATTTTACACCGAATGCCACTTATGGAAATGATCCTATTGTGGCATCGTATATAAGTCTACTTAATACTGAATGATTTGGTTTATTTCGGCATATTTTGCTAAAGGCAGGCATTAGCGAAATAATCTCTATAACGCGTTCGGGCAAACATCCGTTTGTGACGTCAGGCGGTGCGATTGAACGTTAATTTCTTGGGTAAATATTTTGAACGGTTTCGACCGCAACCGCTCGGCGACCTTCCACACCAAGAGAGCCGTCATTATCGCGGTACGAGGCCGTCAATTTGAGACTATTACGGCTGATGCGAGCGAGCCATCGTATCGTCCTATTATCCTCGCTCTAATCCTGCTGCGGCGATGCCGCGGGACACGCAGATGGGCATCAAGGTTCGCCGTGGATGCACTCGATACCGATCGATTTGGATGTTTCATGATGATGATTCGTGTGTTATTGAAGTCGGAATGAAAGAAAGGATCGCGATCAGGGGTGTAGAAGGATATTTTTCCGTGGGCACTTCTGCGATTGTTTGGTTGTTCTCCAAGTATTCTTTACATGGTGTTTTCTATAAAGATAAAAGATTTTATAATCCTTTAATAACTGTAGATACAGGGTGGTTCAGATCTTATTTAAAACAATTTTTTTGGCAAATTAAATTTTGTGAAAATAAAATCAAAAAGAGCGCTTCTAAAATGATTTAAAAATACACTTCCGCACGGCACTGGAAACTGGTCCATTGTAAAAACCTAATAAGGCGTATAATAAGAAATAAATTACATTTTACAACACCTATTTGATTGCAGCAAATTCAACTGCTTTTGCCGCTGGTGTTATTAATTATTAATAGATTTTGTGATTTTAATTAGTAAAATAGTTAGATGCACCTGATGTTATAAGCAAATTTTGGGCTCCTCTTATATCTAAAATATCTTTCTAACACAGGATGCGGAAAAAATACTACCACATATTCCGGGAACCACAATAATATGATGGTTCAAATCAAGTTACCTAGTCCAAATTTTTATAATTTTCGAAATACAGGGGTTAAAGTTACAATTTTGTTTTTCCTCAATAACTTCATTATTAATAATTGTAGTAAATACATAAAACTTGGTAAAGGATAGTTTTTTGGCACGAAAAATTGAAATATATGGCTTCGAATTTGTTGTCAATTGTAGAGGGCGCCACCTACAGTACTTCATATGGATTTAAATTGTCCAATTAATTTAAAGTCAGAAGATCGTGATGGCCATGGTACCGGTCCTCCTCTTCCAATTCCCTGGTATTAATGCTTGAACGTACATGGTACGGATATAATTGAGCCTCGTGTATACTACGCTACACTGTTACAATACGCCTTGGACGCCCTGGACCTCCAGCTTTTCACGATTGAGTTGCAAATTTTCCGCGTCACGCCTGCGTTTGCACAATACTTACACTCACTGCACACGGCGGTAAAAGTAGCAGCATTTGGCACTTTATCATAAAATAAAACGATACCCATCAACTGTGAGTTGCTATGCGTAAGCCATTTTTGATATTTGAAAAATTAAGGTAACGACTCGGATCACAAAAACGTTAATACCTACTATAAGTAATCGGATATTTGAAATCGCCTATCTAGAGACTATACAGTAGCCCAGCGATGTAAAGTTTGAAACTACTAGAACTTCAATAATTTTTCTCTCGGAAACTAAGGCTTTTACAAATTTTTTTTACCGATATTGACTCCATTTTGCATGCCTTATTTCAGAGAATTGAAAACAGAGATCAAAATTTACTGTAAATTGATATGTCAAGCAACGTCTGTCACATAAACAATTAGAACCAAATGTTATTTTTAATTGCCACAGCAATAATTATTAATGCATGCGAGGGTTCTTGATAAAATATTTCAAATTTTATTTATTTTTTTTATTTTTTCCCATACCGTGTGGAAAAATATCACTTTCCGAACTAAAATGTGTGTGATGAAGACGTTAAATACGCATGCTTGTAAAAAAAAAAATTGAAACATAATCTATACGCATAAATTTAACTGCGTTTTCTAGACCAAAATAAGACGAAAAGGCTATATAAACATGTATCCTAAAACGTTTCGTTTCATTGTGCTGTTTCAAGAAATTTGATATCTCTGTCTTTAGGTGTAAAATGTTATGAAATTTTCCGAATCTTTTATATTATTATTGCTGTATATCAAGTTAAAACATAAGATGTATTTGATGAGATATAAAGTGGTCCACTTACTTCCTGCTCCGCCTAAGTGGATTGACTTGCAGGAAGTGACCTACATTGCACCAGGTACTTAACGCATACCTCTCGCCTTGGGCGACGCGCCATAAAATCTATAAATGATACTGCAGATAACAACTACTGATGAGGACTAACAAGCTCGAAACCGGTCTACGTCTGGTGGTGTGGTCGACAAGGGTTCTTGGCTGTTCACACAGATACTGCAGGTGTAATTCAATGCATTAGTCCGCGGAGTAGTTGTTATATGCAGTATCATTTATAAAAGATATATTTGTTTAATGAATAAAAAGGTAAACGCCCTGTATCATGAAAGAGCAATGTTCTAGACCCCAATTTCTTTTTCATACTTTTTCTTTCACCAAAGAAAAGTGGACACCTAGTATATGATATTACCTATTTTTAATCTATATTCTACATGGTTCCACAATGTTTCAGTTCTACATTTTTCTTTTTTTTTGCATTCTACGTGAATGGTCAATTTGACACATATAATACAGATAAATCACTGATGTCACATGTTAATTCAAACACGAATTAATTGTTAATGCAAATTGCGAACGGAGTTGACTTGGTAACTGGCATTCTTACCAACATGGTGATGATTTTATGCAATTTTACACCATAAATCATACAATATTGCTTGTGTAACACACTGTAATCGTAAATATATATTTATTACGAGCGACTGCATCGCATTTACGCCTAGGTGCGACTATTAAATGAGATCCGATTAAATTATGGCGGCATTAAAAGGCCGTAAACGGCGATCTGAACCGTTTTTTTTGCAGGGATCCAGAAATCATCGCCGCCTTTTCGCTGTCGCAACGTGTGGCGGCAAACACTCCTCTCCGACCAGGATGCGGATAAGGCGAAGCGGGTGCTGGCGACAGTTGCCATCCGCGGATCGTCGGGTTCTCCTAGAGACAAATGAACGTCGCCAATTCAAGGATGGGTCATGGATGGATGGATTACAATAGTCGAGTGTTCAAATTTGTACAGAATATGCACCACTTTTCAAGCTGAGATCTTCGAATGAAGTTTAAAATCCGATTTTCAGCCAAGACCTCCATCGTGTCCTTGGCGTGATTGTAAACATACTGTGTCGTGTCGATGATGTATAATGATGGTCAGCTTAAAGTCACCACTTGCATGTTTTGTCCCTTTCTAGCACCGTGTATAATAAATGGCACTAGAAAAGAATGGACCATGGAACTGGTGAGTTTAAGCTGACTCCCACTGTACAACAGCTAAAAGCCTGGCCAGTGTCAGTCCATGCCTATTTGACTCGCTGTGCGTAAAGAAGAATAGGTTTAAATCTACTTATTAATAAATACTAGTATATTATTTAACGAGCGGTAATGCAGGTCATAACTCACGCAGATGAAGTTTGCAGCACGAGCTGTAGGGGAGTGCTATAATTCATCAAGTGAGTTACGACCATTACCGCAAGTTGAATACTATACTTTATCTACGACTATAACATCTTTTTTAGGACTATTATTAGAAATTGATTTGAAAACGTCAAAATTATTTTGTTAAAATGTCAAATGACATTAGTCCCCTCAATGATAATAATTGACAGTTCCGCCTACTGACAGGCGTTGGCAATTTAATAATTTTAAAATCTTTTAATTATTCATTCCTTTCCACTTGTTAAAAATTCTTTCCATTTTACACCAATGGAACGTATTTATCGGCTTTCCAAAATTTTCAAGAATTTACTGCGTACACTATTTACATACCGAATTATCATTGTAGAAGCCCAGCGTGAGTTATAATAACGCACTATAAAAACTCACGCTATTTGTTTATTGATACTATTAATTGCTCAAAATCAGTTGAATAATTAATATATAAATTAATAGGAGTAGATAAATATACATAGACTATCTTTTCACAAAAAGAAAATATTGGAATGGAAATTGCAAAATAAATGGATTTATTGCTACTATAGACATACTCGTAAGTTGTATTATGAAAGGAAATAATAATAAATTATTTTCCTTTAGATACTACAATTTTCTTGTAGGAAATCTCAAAATATACATGCTAAAGTACAATCATTTGCAATAATAATGACGTTTTTTTTTTAACTGTTGACTTATTCTTAATAAAATATACTTTCAACTCTTAACATTGCTTCTTAGTTGTTTCACTCATATTTATTATTATAAATATACAGTGATTCACAACTTATCTTTAAAAAAAATTGAGAATAAATGCGTCATGAATAATGTCAAGTCAAAATCGTAAAAAAAATTTCCAAGTAGAAAAATATTGAAGTTGTACTATATATTCAACCTTTACATCGCTGGGCTACTGTAGTCTCTAGCCAGGCGATTCCGAATATTGAAATAGGATTACTTATAGTACCTACCTAGATATTAACGTTTCTGTGATGCGAGTATTTCCATTAGTTTCTCAAGTGTCAGAATTATACCAGTAGAGCAGCTGTAACCAATGTATCCAAATCATTAATATATAACAAAAATAATATAGGTCCCAGTACAGATCCTTGCGGGATGCCCTTTCAACTATTTTATATCCAGAACCGACACTACGCATACCTGGAATAACGAAATTAATAAATGATTTTCAAATCTCGTACTTCCTTTTGAACATATGCCAACAGGTAATCAGCCATACAATAGATAGAGATGATAATGTTGCTGGTTACAGGTACATATTTTTATATAAATTGAATCAAATCAGACAAAAGAATATTTTTAGGCAATTAATTTAAAAAATAAAACATTATCAAATGGTGGGCATCAAATTGTTTCATTACGAACCATGTATATGTTGAAACTAAAAAATATAATGTGATAAATTACGACATAGTAGAAGGATATAGATAATATCGCAGTATTTATCAAGCGATTACCTCTTGGCGAAATACGAATTATTTTTAGCAGATTTTTATCATTTGGATAGTAAAAATTTATAGTATTCTGTTTGGACATTGCTTTAAACAGATACGTTATCAGGAAAAGATTAATTAAAAATGGGAGGTATTACAAAGCGAGATTTATTTTTGGATATACTGTTTATTATGTGGTTAGCCGCAAAAATGTTAACCTTCCATTGGCGTCCGGCCAGTTTGGCGCGAGTCACAAGATATTTATTAATATTTTGTTTTCTGGGATTAGATCTTGTCAAAATAAACTTTTATTTAGTTCATATTCATATATTTATCGACAGTATTAGTAATGTATTTCTGTCAAACATTTTAAAAAAACGTGATGTGCAACCATTAAATTACTGCCACTATATCACAATCTTCCATGAAAATTCTAATTTGTACATACATTTTTGACATATTAACTTATTTACATTCAAGAATACATTGACACTTGCGATAACTTCTGTTTTCATGACTTACTTAGGTTTTTATTGAAGATCATTGAGAATATTTGCCTTATTAAAAAAATATATATTTTTTTTAAATTGACCCCCTTCTCCATCTTAGAATCGGACGCCTTTGACTATAATCAAATATGGCTACGTCTAAAGACTCACTTTATAGGTAGGTATATATTCGCCACCAAAGTTTCAAAATATTCGGATATCGGGTGAGCGAGATACCAGGGTGGCTCTATGAAAAGTGGGACACATTGTATATATTTGGTATTGTATTAATACAATCTATAAAAAATAGTGTTATTTTGCTATTGTCTACAAATTTGTAGTTAAGTAGGTATTTCAGTAGCATTTCTTTCAGTGAGATTGTAGTAAAACCTTATTTGTACACACAGTTTAAGAAAATCTACATCTATTTCAAACTAACCATATTTTTCAACATTTAACAATAGGTAATTGCTATAATTTCACTCAAAGAAAACTACTTCCGTGAAAACATCCCGTTTGCATGAATTTTTACAGCCACATCTGGCGTTTTATTAGTTTTTAAATGCTCAATAAACAAAACGTTTTTCCCCATTTTATAAATATACCCGGTACTTAGGCTTTTTTCTTTTAGTACACATTTTTATAAGCACACAAATTGCTCATCATTACCACTTAACAACATCCGAGATCGGAGTTGAGCTTTCCAGCTCGTTTGTTGCTAGCTCGGCAATTTTTTTGCAATGACGTTATCACGAAGTACACAGTACCCGGGGACCTTGAATACTAAACAAAATATTACAGATGTAATTATTTACTAATTACCGCTGTTTAAGATTACTACATCCTGTATACAGTTCGCACGCGGACGATTTTCTTCGCCATCATTACCTATTGATATGTTTATTGCATTTCTTCATCACACAGACGAATCCCCAATCATTGGGTATACTCGTTTGTTGAAAGTGAGCTTACGATATTATATGCCTCTAAAAAAAACTTCTCCTTGTACCGAATTTAAAAAAAAAATCTCCAAAACTTTTTGAAATATTGACAAAAATCAATTTGAAAATGTTTGTATCTGTTTAATATTGACACTCGGACGAAAATAATGTGACACACGGTCTATTTTAATATCTAGAATCTACAGTTAGTCTATGACGTATTTATTAAGCCTAGTCCAGACTGTAAACAAATGTTTCGGAACATTGTTGAACATGTTCCCAAATAGTGTATAAACCGAAAACTTTGTTCCGGAACAGATCCGAAACAATGTTCCGCGTCCAGACTTTCCAGTCAGTGTTTCTCCAGTTTTTAACATGTCGAGTGAGGCTATTGCAGGAATTTGTGCTGCCAATTTATTTATTTTACTTAACACACACACTGCACTTCTTCGGGGAACAGCCACTTTTCTTACTCTCTTCTAATTTTTTGTGCTCCCGTCGAAATTGGTATTTAAGCATGTGAATTTTTTTTCTACTTCAGCGACAGTTTTATCCAATTGCTGTGCAATTTTTTCAAACGCATCCCTGTTTTTATTTCTATTCTTATAATCACTACATGTGACTTCCCACAAACACGGGCTACTATGCAACATTTCAATAAGTTCGAGGGTTTTTTCTTGATTCCACATTGTAAAATCAAATAATAATAAACCACGAACGAATCACAACAATTATTATTATCAGAACACTAGAGAGTTGCAAACAAATGAAGTAAGTAAACAAATGAACTGTGCTCAGGAACACGTCCAGACTTGTCGCAACTTGTTCAATGTTTCCGTGTTTTCCATCTCCAACAGGAAACAAGGAACGGGGCTGATTTTGTTTCGCAACATTTCTGAACAGTTCCGGAACAAGTCATAAACAAATTTGAGCTGTTCAGGAACATCGGGAACATTGTTCACTGTTCCGAAACATTTGTTTACAGTCTGGACTAGGCTTTAGGGACCACTATGTATAGATAGTAAAAACTCGATTTCGGATGTCGAAAAAATCGCGTCTCAATTACAAGTTTCGTACCCAGCTGGCGTCGATTATTATTCAATATTTGTTTAACCTTAGATTTTAATACAGGATCCTATTAAAAATTACGTATAAATCAAATAATCAATGAATATTAAACAATTATTCGAATTATTTATAACCCAAGACAATGCATACGAGTTTATAATTAAATCAGTTACAGACGAGTTTTGAGAAAGGTCTAACAGGAAATCCTCGTACAATTTTTTTAAATAATTTGAATACTTAATTACCCAAATGTGTTGTTTTAGTTTGTTCAAATGCTGGAGAAGTTTTACTATTTTTAAATAATGCCTTAAAGTGATAATAATTTCAATATTTAATATACAAATATGGTGTTTGTTCAAATGAAAATTATTTTCATATTAAAATTTTTAAAATAATAATTTAGGTACCTCGTGTTTACGAACTTGCAGAGGATGATTTCATGCTGTGTAGAAAAGCAAATCAGTATCATTTAAACTGCAAAATTGATGAAATTATTAAATCTTGTCAAGAACTTCTTAAATTAATTAATAATTAATGTAGAAAAGATAAATACAACGCAATAATGTTCATTTAATTATTACCCCTTCTTGTGTCTGTAAGACTTCTTGCCGTAGCAATATTTCTTGTCTTGTCTCGCAAAACTTTTTTAAATCTTGTCTCGATCTACAATTTGAGCTGTCAAGTCTTGTCTTGGTCTCATTTTGTCTTGTGTGAGCAAGACAAGGTCAAGAAAAAGCAAGACATGATTCCAACACTAAAACTTGATTTAATTAACTTAAATATATTTTTATAACAAAGCTGGCTTCAGAAAACGATGTAATGTGACCAGATATACGAAACCACGTGAAGTTCAAAATTTCCAACTGCAACCATCTAGCAAAGAAACAATTGAATAACTTCATCAATCAATCAATAGGTCCCCTGTGTAGTTTGACCAAATCCTGTATTTTTTCGCATAATAACTATAAGATAAGTAGGCACTTACTAAGCTATAGAAAGGTCAAGTAAGTTGCTTTAATATAGCGAAAGTCAACTGTTTTATTATTGCTGATTGAAACAAGGGCTCAAATGCAATATTTTGGACTTTCAATTAATATTAAATACATTATTAGGCAGAACTATGGTTAAGAATTTTGTAGACGGACTGACTGAACCCTATTTTAAAAGAACTTTTTGCATTCATAAGGTAAAGTTTCAAATAAGAAAATATAAATTTATCGGCAAATTTTTAAAACAAGAAGAATCAGTCGCATTATATGAGAGCCTGTCAGTAGCTTTGTATGCACAAGAATCTGAAGATGATGATTAACAATATTAAAACTATTAAAAAATATATACCTAATCATGGGCGTAGCCAGGGGATCAGGACGGGCCACGACCCTCCGTCCCTAATTCTTGCTACATGTTGCAAGTTTCAAAAATTACATTATTATTACTGGATGCATTTTCCATCCATTTTACCACAGCGGCGACATCTAGCGATGAACCATGATTTCACATACCCTTTGTTCAATAAACTGGCTCTTGACCGTCTCCCCTAAGACGCCCATGTACCTAATCATATGCCTGTCAGTAAAAGGGCCCATTTTTAAATTTTTTTTCTACGTAGATGCAAAAAATCCAAACCTTTATTGAACTATATTTAGTGAAAAAGTGGTTCTTTATTGTACTAGTGCAATAAAATGTTTATTGCATTCATCTGTCATTCTACTACAGCGTTTTGTCATCATGACAAACATAAACGTTCAAATCGACGTCACATTTTCTTAGACTTAGTGTCATCTAAATATCATTTTTTGGTTTTTGTATGAACGTAGAAAAAAAATTGTATGCAACTCGTACAAAAAGTGCTTATTGCACTCAACGTAATCAATTTTACGTCGCGTGCAATAAACACTTACTTTTTGTACTTGTTGCATAAATAACTATTTATTCACTTTTTCATATAATATTTATTTACAACTAAAATAGAAGGCGATTACACACGTTCAGTTAAAACCGTGCGATTTAATTGTTCATGCCGATTTGCACAGTTAAATCGCATTTCTACACGTTTATTTACCATACAGACGCACCATTTTAACTATACAGATTAGACTGCGCAGTTTTAACCGAACGTGTGTAGCCGCCTTTAGACACTTTATCTCGGATCGGTCAGTGGTCGCGCGGTTTAAGGCGTCAGTACTTGAATCGAGGTGACTAGATCGCTGTGTGGTTCGACCCCCGCAGCCGGTAGACCGTATACAGGGTGTTTCAGTTCGAGTGAATCAAATTTTAACCACAGATAGAACTCGATAAGTAATTAAGAATTGCCTTATAAACCAAGGTTCTATGTTTCACCGTTTTCGCTCTACAGGGCCGTATTGGTCGGTTTTTTACATCATATTATTCATATCTCTGGTATGGTTGTAACAATTTGATTCAAATCTGGTATGATGTTAATACTTACGAATGTCTATAATTTATGGAAAAAATTACTAATTTTTTTGTAGGTCAGTGGCGCAGAAACGGGTAGGGTAGCGGGATTTTTTGCCCCAACTTCTACGCCAATGACCTAATACTTATTTGGGATAAATTTTTAGATTCCTTGGGCAATTTAGCATAATACTTGTTTGAAATCGGTAAAATGTCTCGTTATGCCGAAAATCTCAATAATGTGGGAGGCCGTTCTTCTGATAAGGAATCAAGTTTAGTTCAGTTTAACAGTTATTAAATTACGGTTGAAAACAATATTAAACAATACGTCTCTACACTTCGTGTATTATTTTTATAACATTTATAGTGTGGTGAGTTTCCTTTCTGAGCTCTGTTTTATGTTGCACTACAGTGCAGTACACATTCAATGATACCTCCTTTACATTTCATTTATGCTATTCTAAAACTATTATAAGTATTTTTGCTAATTTAACGTTTCATGTATGTCAAATTAGATATAATTTGTTTAAAAAATGACAGCCCTCATTGACAATTATTGATGTGAGGCTCATATTGTAAGTCTGCGCTTTGGGAGTATGTATTCACAAAGATTGCTGCAAAACATAACAATAATGACATTATCTGTCATCAGGAATTGTTATTTAATTATAAAGATTTGCAACAGTACTTACCATTTGTCAAAATATGGATGAATATTCAAGTGAAGAATACGCTGATATGATTTTTGTGTACGGATATTGTCATGGTCGTGCTCGAGAAGCAGAAAGAGAATATCGGAGAATGTTTCCAAATCGTCGGCGTCATCCATCTTTTGGCGTTTTTATAAGATCATTTAGAAGAATGCGACAAACAGGTTCTGTGCAAGTAAGAAAAATTCGAGAAGGTAGAGGATTTTGTAATATTCAACAGTACGAGGAAAATATTATCGAACGGGTAGTTAATACTCAGTGGCGGCCCGTGGGTTTTTCAAAGGGTGGGCACAAAAAATTAATTTAAATGTATTGCAAGAACAGAATGTAATTCTGCAGCAAAGTTAATTAAACCTATATAAATGCCTGGATTTTTGGACGAAGTCTTCTCATCATGACCTTGCAAGGCTAATTCGAAGGCTCCACAAAAAACTTTATACACATTATTAAACGACGCAAAATGTGACAATTTTTTTCCACCTGTTTATTATGTTCTAACCGAGGTTCTAACTTATAGCGCAAATACGCACTATACTCGCGACAAGAATTCAGACGACTTACGTCATACGAACAAATGAATAATTCATTATATTTTCATCAAAATATTTAAGAAACTGCAACTGATAGTTACAAAACTATATACTCCACTAAAAGTTTGCATTATATATTGCACTAAATTGCAAAATATTACTGTTTATAACGCGACCAAATATCGAAAGTTACGTTGACAATAAAAACAAATGTGTAACGTCAGCCGTGACGTAAGACGTCTGAATTCTTGACGCGAGTATATCTAATTGTTCACGTATGTCAGTTTTTCCTAAAACACTAAAGTCCATATATGCTTTTAAATGAGCCACAGAATTTTCATGTTTTTAGGCCCTATCCGCTATGTGCTGTAAATCGTCAAGTCCGTATTTGGTCCACGCTGTAACTTCTGTATTAAATATGAAAAACAAAACATAACAATTTATTTCTCACGGAACAACCACACATCCATTGATATTTCTCGTATATGTTTCTATTAAAAACTCTCTTATATGTTCTAGTTATACTTGTAGATTCGTAATTAATATATAAATCAGTAGGCCTACCTTTCTTTTCAATTAAATATTTTTGATCAAATGGCACTGGATTGTTTTTTAACAGGTACTGAACAAAATTTATTTCTGGTTCCGGATCCATTTTAATAAGTATGTACAAATACACAGAATCACTTTAAAATTATATCTATAATGAGAAATCGCCTTTAAAACCAGCAAAGTTAAAACACAAATTTGTTTACACAATTATTCTGCAAGCGAAATATATTTTTATATACAAGTACGTACTAAACAAAGCAAGCGACTACTGAGAACTGAAATAACTGAATGCCGGAGGAGACGGAGTGATGGAGATTGGAGACAGTGGAGAAGAGAGTGAAGAGACACGTGTTTCAGTGCCCTTCGTCGGCTTTAAATCGGCGAATTTCATTTACTCCGATGAGTCCCGAACGTCGGAAAATGAGCCACGTTTGGAGGCAAATTCTTGGGTTCCCAGGAAATAAAGTTTGATACAGTTCGGGCGCGTGGATGGTTGACGGGAAATAAGTTTTGAGTAGTTTTTCGCAACCGATAATAGAATTACAAAAAAATATAAATCTATAATACCATCATATATTTCTTCGTGACATGTACAGGGAAGGGTGGGCACGTGCCCTTGTGCCCTTAGCACCAGCCGCCACTCAATGATACTCCTGAATTGAGTGTGAGACAAATTGGACGTGAATTACAGATACCCCACGTATCTGTATGGAGGGTCCTTCATCAAGAGCTGCTACATCCATATCATTACCAGCAAGTGCAACATTTAGAAGAAGGTGACAACCTTCAACGATTACAATTTTGCAACTGGATTCTCCAAAATTTGACGGAAGATCCACTCTTTTTACAAAATATTATTTGGAGCGACGAAAGCCTTTTTCCTAAAAATGGACTGAATAATTTTAGAAACTTACATCAATGGTCATTACAAAATCCTCACTTAACAAGAAGGGCCTTTCAGCGCAGATTTAAGATTAATATGTGGAGAGTAATTTTTCGAAACAAATTATTTCATTTTGAAATAAATGGTATACTGAATGGGCAAATATATTTAGAATTGATACAGAATTCCACACATGAAATTCTAGACGAGGTGCCATTAAATGAAAGACAATACGTTTATTTCCAACAGGATGGTGCACCTCCGCACAATGCAAGAGATGTTAGTGCATGGTTAACGGAAAACTACGGACATAGGTGGATAAGAAATAGAGGACCAATACATTGGCCACCGCGATTCCCAGACCTTAATCCAATTGATTTTTTTGTATGGGGTCATATAAAACAGCTCAGAGAAAGAATCCACGATGCTGCAGATGCAATAAATAATACAGAAGGGATTAAGTTTGATGTCTATCTGTCGTTGGTTCGGCGATGCAGAGCATGTATAAGAACATGTTATTTAATATTGTTTTATGTTAGTGTTATTTGTTATGTTGTTATTTAAAGTTTTGTATTATTACTTAAAATTGTAAAAACCGTACCTACAAACTATTACCTATTATTAGCATCTAAGATACAGCAATAAGAAAAAGAATATATCATTGTTTGCTGTTAACATTTTTACATGAAACGGTCCATTTTAATTTAATACATAATATTAAAGTAATATTACTTTGAAATGTAAGTGCTATCATTACGAAACTAAATGCTTTATCAGAAGAACGGCCTCCCACATTATTGAGATTTTCGGCAGAACGAGACACTTTACCGATTTCAAACAAGTATTATGCCTAATTGTCCAAGGAATCTAAAAATTTACCCTAAATAAGTATTAGGTCATTGGCGTAGAAGTTGGAGCAAAACAATCCCGCTACTCTACCCATTTCTACGCCACTGACCTACAAAAAATTTGTAAATTTTGCAGTAAATTATAGACATTCGTAAGTATTAACCAGATTAGAATCAAATTGTTACAACCATACCAGAGATATCATAAATAATATGATGTAAAAAACCGACCAATACGGCCCTGTAGAGCGAAAACGGTGAGACATAGAACCTTGGTTTATAAGGCAATTCTTAATTACTTATCGAGTTCTATCTGTGGTTAAAATTTGATTCACTCGAACTGAAACACCCTGTATAAGCTATATTCGTGGGGAGATTGGCACCCTCTCTGCGGGTATGGTAGGGTGGAAAAATGTTGGCTTGGGTCAATGTGAGAGATTGATACCGGTTGACATTTGACTACCCCCCTAATTAATGAGGTTTTCCAGGTTTCCCTCATTCCTGCACTGAATGGTGGTTAGGGCCTACCAACGTAAGTCGTTCCTGGGCGCAAATGCGGCCTGCTTAATAATAATATGCCGCCCCCTCTCCCGCACAAGTCATCGACTTCTGGGCTAATCTTTGTGATTAGAATGAGGGGTAGAGATATTATTATTATTATCTAAGTTAATGTATAATAGGTTTTGTGTACAGTTTACCTGTTTCAAGAAATTCAGTTTTATGTCTCTCCTGTAAAATTTGCTTATTGAAAGTTGGGCTCCTTTTCTTCTAAGCTATTCAGTTGTACATAATTTAATCAACAAAAACCAAAACTAATTTATAAAATTGTTGCTTCTTCGAAATTAAACTGGTGGTGGGGATGTTACCAGCAGCACAAGCTTACTGTGAAAAATTCTTTTGAATATTTTGAGTACGTCCCTGTCTTCGCTTACAGACTGCAGTTCGAGCCTCCCGTAACAGTTTTAATTAGCAATTAATCATAGTAAACATTCCATCGGAACGTAATTATTAGCTATTTACAGTATCGCGCGTATTCACAAACATCCTTATCTCCAATAATCCAGCGATCAAACACAAACATCTTAATTACCCCGACTTCACAACATCCCGTTAGCAACTGTATCTACTATATACACCGCTCGAACGTCCTTTGCTGGCGTCATTCCAGAAAATATTTCACCAAAACAAACGTGGAAAAAAATCGTGACTCTGTCAGTCGAATTCTTTCGATTCGTACCGTTGCGGGTCCAGTTTGCGGTTTTTTTTTTCTAGTCAGCCTTGGAGGGCGACGCTGGAGCCCCGGGCCCTCCGGCACGCACGCCTGTGACATCAGCGATCATCTAATGTCGATAATACACGTCGAGCTAGGCGGCTATTACGTAACGTCACGACTAGTAATCGACGTTACACACGACCGATCGTCTACTGTTAACGGGGAATCAGAGCGCGGAGAAAATCTTTAGTCCGGCCCACGATGCCGATAGAGCGGCGAATCGTCGAAGAAAAAACCTCAGGGTGATTCAGATCTTATCTAAAAAAATTCTGAATGTGCAGGGAACTACAATTTTATAAAAATAAAATCAAAAAGAGCAGTTCACAAATGATTTAAAAATATACTTCCGCACGGCACTGGAAACTGACAAGGCCTCCGGCGACCGGACAAAGAATTCAAAGAAATTTCCAAGCAAAGAAATAAATTAAATTTTACACCTCTTTGCGATAAAAAAGGAAATTATGCAATATTAGTGCCAATTTATATTATTACGTAAGGGAAAGAATCTCATTAATATGTAACTTGAACAAACGATCCTAAAATCGCCCAGTTCCTGAACGCGCCTCGCCTTTAAGATCATTAATTTATATTCTTAGCATTGAACTATTCGATATATACGGATAGGTAATTAGTAATTACCCATAATTGATTGCAGCAATTAATAAATCGAAGTAGTGCGATGTAGGTCGGCCTGTTTAGAGTCATTGCGAACCGGCATCGTCTTCAAGATAGCTTTAAAATGTTGCTAATTAAAAAAGTGTAGGAATGGGAAGAGCCAGGGTCGAGTCGAGCAACTGGTATACTTTATTGGACGAGACTTTGATATTTGGAGCGGTGTCAAAAATTGGCGGAAAATAAAATAAACAAATTGAATTTGTACTGCCTAATGATTTTTCTTCGTTTTTGTTGTCTCACAAACATTAAACGAGCACTATAGGATTTCAAATTTTTTTGTCTGAAATTGTGTTCCGCATACCTCGCTAAGCATACTCAATTGCACAGCTTCGGTTTCATTCTTTGGGAATCGACTACGACTATTCCTTCTGCTGCGGCAAACACGCACGCCCATATCAGAGTGCTCGACTTCTATTGGTAATGACGCCATGACGTCAATCAGACTGCGTTAATTTGAATCCGGCTATTCCATCTGCGCAGCTGCCAGTAGCGTGGGCTCGAGAAAAGTTCAAGTACAGTGGAACCTCTATAATCCGGACAATTAATTGTAAGGGGGTTGGTCGGATAAGTGATTTGTCCGGATTACTGAATATAAGCTAGATCATAATTTTACGATACAAGTAAAATCCAGAATAATTCATGAAACATTTATTAAACAACACAAAAGTAATCCTTTATAAAACAATAACAATAAATAGTTATGTATGCAAGTACAACAAGTAAGTGTTTATTGCACGCGACGTGAAATTGTCCAACGAGGCCGTCAGACCGAGTAGGACAACCCGTCGAGTGCAATAAGCACTTTTTGTACGAGTTGCATACAATATTTTTTCTACGTTCATGTAAAAACCAAAACATGTTATTTAGATGACACTAAGTCTAGGAAAATGTGACATCGATTTGGACGTTTATGTTTGTCATGATGACAAAACGCTATTGTAGAGTGACAGATAAATGCAATAAACATTTTATTGCACTAGTGCAATAAAGAACCACTTTTTCCACTAAATATAGTTCAATAAAGTTTTGTTTTTTGCATGAATGTAGAATAAAGATATTTTAAAACTTTAAATAGAAAACAGTTTGTATACATATTCTACTGTAATTAAAAACCTAAACTAACAAATGTAACTTACTTTGGAACCGTTTTAAAAAATTCAGTAATATTTTTTTGTTTTTTTGACTCAATATCTTTTTTACAGCAATATTCTTCAGTTCGAAAAGTAACTTACGTTGGTTGTCTGGTATATTGTTTTGTGATGACCATTCGATGCAATTGTTGAAGGACTTTACATCTTGCATGGTGTTTAACTTTTGCCACAATTTGATCATCACCGTCGCTAGAAGAAGAATCGTTATCTACATCATTGGTCTCGTCATTTGTTTGAACGACAATATCGTTGTCTGTTAGTAATATGTCAGTCTCAGCAGGGCAGCGCCAACCCGGGGGTGCAAGGGGTGCGTGGCACCCGATCGCCACGATCCAAGGGGCGGCAAATGACCGTTGATTAGTAGCAGACGTCAGTTAAGCCTTAAACAAAATTGAGGAGCGCGTTGAACAACTAAAAAATCACAAAAATACTGTCACAGAATTTGCCCCGCTCGCACCCAATTCGACGACTGTCAACAAACAAAATAATGCCGTGTATCGAGGCGCGACTAGAAATATTTAGAATCAACGAGAATCTTTCGAGAAATGGATCTAGAGGTTTGGTTTATAAAAGAAGAATAAACGACCGAGTCAGTCAGTCTTGAAATTACAGTCTTGAATTATAGTCTTGAATTGGAGTGTTTAGTTGGAAATTTCAGAGAGATCAATTAGACTTCAGAGCGATAAAGATAGTGATTAATTAAATAGTGTTTAGTTGAGTTGTAATTAGTATTCAGTTGTGTACAGAGTAGTTAATAAAGATAAATGATTAATTAACTGTTTACTTTTCTGGTAAAAGAAAAGGTCTGGTTGGGAAACCCGTGACAATACATTCGACTTTTTAAACGATCTTCATTTATTCAGAAGTCTAAGTAAGGATATAAAAATGAAATATTGAATGGACTTGCAAAGTCACAGAACCAATGGACATTAATGCCATAGATATGTATGATGAAGTTGAAAACCTTCTGATAGATATTAACCCAGAAACGACCCCCCTAGCAGTTTTAGAATATTTATTCCAAAATGACTTAATAAATGTATTCCCCAACGTGTCCATAGCTTTGAGAATATTATTAACCATAGTTTAGTTTGTAGGCTTCCGTGGCTGTCGTTAATGGTCAGGTGATTTCCGGGCTGGTTGCCACGTCGTCGGTTTAGAACACTTGACGTTTCGAGAGACATATCGCTCTCTTCTTCAGAAGTTAGTCCTCAACCTCAAGTGTTCTAAACCGACGACGTGGCAACCAGCCCGGAACTCACCGAGTTTCAGTAACTTCTGAAGAAGAGAGCGATATGTCTCTCGAAACGTCAAGTGTTCTAAACCGACGACGTGGCAACCAGCCCGGAAATCACCTGACCATTATTAACCATACTTGTAACGGTAGCATCAGGCCAGAGATCTTTCTCAAAATTAAAGATAATAAAAAATTACCTGCGTTCTAGCATGACACAAGATAGACTTTCTCATTTAGCTATAATAAGTATCGAAAGTCAAATTTCAAAAAACCTAGATATATCTCACTTGGTTGAGGAATTTGCAAAAAGAAAGGCCCCAAATATAATTTTTTGAATGACAAGATACCTTTTATTTAAATTAGAAGTCAGTACAATCAACACCACCTAAAAGACTGTCTCTTAGGTGGTGTTGGTACAATACTGATATCTGAGCATCATTTTATGTGTTTTTGTTATTTTCACATGTATTTTATATTATAAATACATTTAGTTTTGTGTTACTTATGGAGACTAAATTCCAATTCTTAGCTCTTGTTTTTTTTTAATATTGTTTGGTTTCTGTTAATTGTTGAAGAAAAATACATTTATTTTTATTATTATTAATGTATATTTCCATATTTATTTTATTGTCCCATTATTTGGTGATTAACCTAGAATGCTAAGGCGGCAGCTACCCTTGGTGCGGCCCTGAGTCTCAGACCCACTCCCTACCAATTGTTCACCAAGAACTTTTACCTCATATAATTCATTCTAAAGTTCTTTTGATTTTATAATTTTCTTAGCTAAAGTTGCCAAATAAATGTTATCTTTTTCATCTTCGTCTAAAGCCACCTCCTGGGTGAACAACAATGGCTTCCATGACTTTTTTATTAGGTCTGGTCTTCAAGGTTGTAGGAATGTCAGTCTCGGACGCTACAATTTTTTTAAGTAGGCCCTTTTTGTAAAACTGTTTTACAACTTAATGTTCTTCAAGGTTATAGGAATGTCAGTCTCGGACGCGACAATTTTTTTAAGTAGGCCCTTTTTGGTAAACTGTTTTACAACTTGCATAACATGTTGATCCATGGACTGTATTAATGGTGTACAGATTAGTGGTAGGTATATAACACAGATTTGATTGTCATAACTTTTAAGATCAACTGGGTGTTCTGGGGCATTCTCTAATAATAATAGGGCTTTTGGTGGTAAAAATTCTTTTAATTTTTATCTTACTGCTGGTACAAATTCCTTATGGAACTATTCACGAAATAAATCCTTTGTTATCCAAGCCATTCTTGTCCTTTGTAAGATACAGGAATAAAGGAATTTCCGAAAGCACTTGACGCAAATTTAAATTATATAAGATTACTGGATGTTCGGATTATGGAGGTTACACTGTATATGTTCCCGCTAATTTAATTCTGTAATTAATTTATTACTGATATTATATTATTTTGGAAAAGTATTTGAATGGAGTATGACTTTTTTTACTGCCTTTGGTTAGGTGTAGCTCTTTCAGCAACGACAGTCATATTTCGCACACTCAGTAATGCGATTAATTGAAATGACTTTCTTGGCGATCGTTCGGAATAAAATTCCGATGGATGGATGCCATATCAATTCATTGCGCGTCCTTGGCGTGCCATCCTCCGAAATGATTCACATTGGTAGGTAATGAACACTTACGTGCAGAGGACAAATAAGTATCGACATGGACCTGTGACATGGATATTTTACAAAACGAACGTGTTTTGTAGGTTTCGATCCAGTCACAAGATTAATATAATCATAATCACGTGGCCATAATAGCTAGGAAATTGTTCGTGAATAATTAAAGAAGTTGTTTTGAATTTTAAATGAAAGAAAAAACTATATTAAGGTTTTTGTTCAGTAATTAACAATGATGTATGTTGAATATTTTACCAAACACATATAGAATTTGTAATCTTAGCATCATCATGTTTTGTAGTTGATTTGAGACAGTGTGGTATAATACTTAATTGAGTAAGAACTACGAAATATTTTTATTGAAAAGCTTCAACCATTTCAGCAAAAATAGTTACTATATAATACAGGGTGCTAAGTTTAGCGTTGTAAGCGAGTGTGAGTTACATAAAAAATGGGTTTTTCATATGAACATTATACAGCTTGAATGACTTGTTAACTTTAGGAACTCTGTCTTTTTAATACTTATCATGCTTGTAAGCAATTAGTTTATTATGTATTATTATTATTATTATTTTAGTTCTACTAAACATTTTCTTGTATTGTCCTATTATTGGAAGTGATTCTGTTGGGCAATAAATGCATTATTATTATTATTATACATTATACATGGTGTTAACTTACCATTATAGAGGGTGTTAAAAAAGAGTGTAAAATATTTCAGGAGGTAATAGTATGAACAAAAATAAGCAGAAAAGTCTTAATAAACATGGGACCGCAAAGTAACGGTTGCAGAGATATGGACCACTATTCGATTTTCAAACATTTTATTTCATTAGGAATAAACCGACAAACGAAGCTTTTAACAAACAAAAAACAAAGTTACAGAAGATGTTCAAAGCGCCCTCCGTCCATTTCCAAGCATGCACTACATCTTCGTCTTAACGATATTTGAACTCTTCCGAAAACACCCTCCTTGGTTTGGATTTATTGACACTTTTTATTAATCCGTAGCTGCAGCTCTTCCAGGCTGTTTACAGGAGTACCATACACTAATGTCTTCAAATATCCCCAAACAAATAAATCTAGAGGGTTCAGAACAGGCGATCTTGGAGGCCATAAAAAATGTCTCTTTCATTTCTTACGTTTTCTAACAGCAAACTAGTTAAGTCGTCCACTCTGCATGCACTTCCAGATCCAATAAAAGATAACAATTTTTGTAGTTCTAGATAAAATTTTATATAGTACACGTGGGATAACGGCATTTTTTATTACATTCGTAAAAAAATGTTTCACTCATATATAATAATGCCTGTATCCCACTTGTACTATAAATAACTATTAATTGGTACAATTAAACCATCAAGGAGTAATGTGTATCAAATTTGTTTTGAAGAGATCCGTCATTCTCAGATATAATAAATAATAGAATTTTTTAAAAAAAGTTATATAAAAATCCCTATTTATTCTAATGATTATCATATCATAATTCTAATTCTAATGATTATCATATCATAATCATTAGAATCTACACAGATAGCAGACAATCACTACTGATCTTACGTAATCATAAGATAACAACTAGATCAGCATGGGAATACCATCAGGCATTAGTAGTGGCCTCAGCTAACAACAGCGTATCTGTATGCTAGGCAAAGGGACACGACCGGTGCAATAGCAATAAAGTAGCTGACAAGTTGGCTAGGAGTGCATCGGGTCTGAATATTTTTGGACCTGGTCCCTCCAGTATGCTTCCGTTGTCAGCATTTGTTTAAATTATTAAAAGAGACACCCACAAAGATTTATGAAACGTTGGGATGAAACAAATAGCTGTCAATTTGTTAAGGAGTTCCTAGAGTACCCCTGCAAGAATACAGACAAAAAGTACCTCGCTATGTCTAGGACAAATCTTCGTCTGGTGACAGGTATTCAAACTGGACATTGCTGGCTAAGAAAGCTCCTCTATTACATGAGGAAGTGTGATACAGGTTGCGAACAGAAAGACGAGACAATATTCATGCACTTTGTGACTGCACTGCCATCTCGTCAATAAGAGAGTCCGTGTTGGGAGAGCGATGGACTTCTATGGCCTACATTAGAGATCCCCTGAGCAACGTCACCATCTTTTTTTCCTTATTAGGCTGGCTGGCGGCTCAGGTGGACTGATCTCCTAATGGGAGGAGGTACAAGGGGCCCAATGGGTCCTAAGTGCTGTAGCCTTTTTGCTACCCTTTCCTTAATTCGAGATTCCAGATCCCCATTTATTTTTAAAAGTTATATTACTTGTTCTGGAGTCCGACGTTAAATCTGACTCACCCTGTGTAATCGATGTAGCCGTGAATCACTGAACATAAATAGCAATTTTTTTCCGACGATTCATGTCATTGCCGAGGATTATTTATGACATTGTTTGTTTCTTTTCTGATCTCACTTAGACATCAAACGTGAACATTTAATTAATCAGCTGATATTGGTATGTTCATTATATGTCGCCTTCTTTGATCCCTCGACTTCTGGATATCTGTAGCACGTCAAAAAATATACGATCAGTATTATAGAATCAATTATTAGTTATTTTTTATTCAAGATAAAAATACATTTTATCGACCGAAAAGATTAATTGACTAATGATGAAATCGCGAGTGAATTAATTTCGAGAAACGATAATGAAATTTTATCTTTCAATATAAGGAAAAATATAGGAGCGATTCTAAATTACGGAAACTGTTCTATGAAATTTGATTATTAAATTGTGGTGTCAACATTTATTTCTTCTTTGGTGTCGTTTTGTGTGGTTGTTGGAGGTGAAAATGTTTGAAAATGAAATAAAAGGAATTATTACCATCCGATATTCGTGTGAGGCGTCAGACATGCCGTTGTAATACTACTAGAATTTAGGCCAAACCCATGTCGACTATACGAGAACCGTCATCGATTACGTCTTATCGATCGGAAATTTTATCATCCTAACATCATATCGTAATTAATATGCACATAATCCTTTGTTAGTTTTAAGTTAAATGATCGTGCTGGTAGCACGACGGTGACGGCAACCCATGTCGATAATAATCATGGTGAGTCTCGATTGTCACGATTGATGATCACTTGTTCGTCAAATGGGGGGAAAAAACGTGGTAGATGTATGTTTAACGCCTCCATCGTAACCGATAATCGCAGGCAATCATCTTATTATTGATAAAGTTTCTCCTTAGAGTCCTTAAGTAACTTATAAATGGTATTTATTGTATATACTTAGAAAAAAGCTATATTATAGTATCAAGATTAATACACTTATTCCAATACTAGCTTAGTTTCACTATTCCCAAAGTTCAATGAACTTTGCTATTCCTCAGTAATACTTTATTAAAAGATTGACTTTTCTTGTATAATAAGATCCCTGGCGACAAAATAATGCGAGGTTTAATGAAACCGAATTTTCAACAACACTCATCGAAGCACAAAGATTTCATCAAAGAAGGCCGATCTTCTTGTAATTTTACACGTCGTAATAATTTATCAATCTAAGTAACTTTTTCAAGTAACAATTTGCTGTATTTTCAGCAGAAAAGTCTCTTTATCTGATTACCTGAAACCAAAACAGTTTCTACTCGGTGCATTGAATATTTCAAATTCGGTTACTCCTAACTACTTCAACAAGGTATACCTTTTTCAGATAAAAATGATATGAGAATCGATTGTTTCGATAGTCAGATGGATATACAGGCGCAAAAAAGTTCTGTCATTTAAAAGAAGCACGGTCAGCGGTCGAATTTGTGGACAGTGACTAATCGCTAGCTTGTAGAAAAGCGTACTAAATTTGAAGACGATCAAATATAAAAAATATACAAAAATGACAAAAATAATTGCATTACATAACATTAATAATTATTTTTAGAATAGAAACAGTGATATAACAGTTTTTACCAATTTCGAGGCGTTAGATAATAAAAATAATAAGAATTATTTCAAAATTTAAAGTTTTTATCTTGTATTATCCAAGATCGAAAATAATAGAGAGTGACTAACTCACAACATAGAAATGAGTACGGAAGGTACGGGTGGTATGATTACCTAAGCGTGCCACTTGAGAAGAGTTACGGCACATAAAATTATCAAAAATAAGTTAACGTCGGCTGAGCCTAGCACATTACTTTAAATGTGCCCCTTGCGCTTGCCCTCTACCACCCACTTACACCTACCTGATGCGCACTCCGCAGATATCACACTTAAGCCTTGTCGCCATGGACGCAAAATTCAGGGATTTTTGCACAAATTTTGCAACTTTTATTTTAATTATTTATAGCAGGAAAATCTCAACTTATCACAATTGCAATTTGCGAAACTGTCAAACACTACAAACATTATTGCCCCTTTCATTATTATGTGGTGTTAATAAATTTGTTTTGAACTTCTGATAATCTACCATGACAGTTTCATGATGAAAATGATAGAAAATGTTATAGGTAGTTGACAAAGTGTGTTACAAATTTTTCCACCGTTAAATAAATTGAGCAAATATTTGCGAGTTCCGCATTCAAAAGGACAAAAGGCTTTAGAATACATACACACTATTGGTTACTAGCACTGTCACTATAACGGTCACACATTAACATATTGTACCGCTTTCCGTATGACCTTCATAAGCCCATGTTTCGTCAAAATTTAATATATGTATTCTTCGATCCAGATTCTAATTTTTCGCCATATCACTATTTCATCCTTTCTATCAGTATACTCTTTTCGATTTGATTTATACGGACTAAATTCCATCTTGTAAGATATAGCAATAGAATTTTTTTTTTTTTGGAAAACTCATTTTAAAAATACAATCTTCCTTCCGCGAGTTTCCATCACTTTCCGTTTCACAGTTGTACTTCTTTACCACTTTTTTATTTGTACACATCATCCGATATTCCTCATTTTGATCAAATCACTAATAAAATTAATTACATTCATAATTAAATTAACGAAAAGATATACCCGAAATTTTGCCCGCCCGAACGATATACCCGCCCATGATAGCGCTGGAAATGAAACAGTTGGTTTCGCCAATTCGTCGCAGCCAATGAAATGCTAGCAGCGCATGCGTAGCAGAAGCTGTGTAATCAGGTATGCTCTCAGAAATATGCGGCACACGATTTTGTAGGATAAATATACGGGCTGCATGTACATTTCTTTGTGTTGACTGCTATAAATTGTGAGCAGGTTTATAACATTAGTCACTCTCTACAATTTTGAAAGTCTGGTATAGTGACGCGAAAATTTGAAACATTTAAATTTCTCGCTCCCAAAAACCTCCGATTTCCAAATTCCTATAATTTAAGGAAAAATAATGTATTCTATATTTAATAATATTTTATTCATACTTTAACAAAATATTATTCTTTAAGTAAATCTTATATTTAGTGTCGTTTGGAAACGTAATAAATCGAAATATATTTTTATTTAGATTTGTCCTACTTACAGTAGGCGCTTTTATATGAACTAGGTATATATAAACAAAGCAATTTGCCCTAGATAAACAATACTTGCAATTTGCTACTGGCTGCCGACCGACCTATAAAGTTTGCGCAACGTAGACACGCCAACTCAGATCTACTTACCGCTTTTTCACACGTTCAATTATTTCATATTCCACGTTCTTCTTCCCATATCGTCGATTCCATCATTATCATTATTAAAATCGCTATTTCGCAACTCCTCCGAGATCTACGGTAATAAAAACATAGTTAACAATTTTTGTGGGAAAGCTGTTTTTGTAATTATATGCTGTCGATTTTGTAAAAGTGATGATGCGCTTAGAAATCTGAATAATTTGTCTATATCTCGCTGGCATCGCCTACTGAAGTTTTGCATAATTTTTAATTTGTAATAGCGCATACCGTTCGATATTAACTGCTATTATGACGTCACAAGCGTAGCATTCTAACCTTATGTTCAATTATAGGTATACCTACGCCATGACGTATCCATAAACTTGAATGTTTTGGGGTAAATGCAATGTTCGAATTCGTTGAGATTCATTATCTGTTTATATAAACCACATGTGGCGTTTATTATGTATAAAAATTAATTTCGAAAAAAGGGCCAAAATATGAACGCCGGTCCTGCGTTAATTTATCAAACATATCAAAAAAAGATTCAGCATTGACCTTTAAGATTAAAATGTTTAGGAAGTTTTAAGAAAAAAGGTTATAGATTAATAAAAAAATAATAATTATTTACTAAAAATATAGGATCATTTGACTTTTGTTATATATAGGATAGTAAACTTGTCAATGCTACCAACCCATTAAACTCTGCATGTTTTTTAAAATAAATATTTGTTAAATTACAAAATATTTTTATATTATTTATAACATATACCTATGTTTTGTTGTCGAAATTAGTTACGACGATACAAAATTTTAAAACATGTCTCAGAAAATGGATGCTTGTAATTTGAATTCTGGGATTATTAAAAAAAAAACTGTCTGTTTTTAGGAAAAATTATCAATTTTAAACCAGGGTCAACATAAACTATATGGCCGAATACTAGAAAAAAAGATCGTCAAATTTAAAGTACGGTCCTGCGTTTTTACCGAGCTTATGTAACCAATGTTTATATCTCCATACGACGAGATAATAATGATTAGTATTTACATAGTTATTTATCATTTATTGGACATGATATAAACTAATATTAGGTTTTTTTATCTTGCTAAAATTGTCTGCTACATATGTATGTATATGTAATAGATGCAGTAATAAGTTGTTTCAGAAGATTGCTGTTGAAAAAAAAGATTAAAAATATTGAGAGGATTTATCTCGAATTGATGTAGTAAGACGATAAAAAAATTAAACAACAATTAATAATTGAATTTGTTTTATGTTTTTATGAAGGAGATTTTTTTATATCATAAAAACTGTAAGTAATAACTTATTATCAGTAAAGACGTGCGATATCCGCTATAGGGGGTCTATGACACGCTTAGGAATTTTCCAGCCGACTTAAGATAAATATAAAATTATAAAAACACGTAATTCTGTTCTTATTTGACGATATTTGTAATTGTTATTTTAAAGCAGTTGAAATATTATGTATTGTCACGGCAGCATTTATTTTTACAAGTTTTTGTCTCACTCACAAAAGAGACGACTTTTTTAATCGCTATATACGCAAAATTAACCATTTTTTAACGGCGATTAAAATACGAATGTATTACAACGTTTTATGCACAATCACATCACAGTCATATTTGTGGAGTCAGAAATTTACTACTTTTAGTACTCAATGAAACGAGGTAGGTTTTGTTATACCCACTGATTGCTATGGTACGTTATTTATTTTCAATTACTCAATAAACAGTTCTATCTGAATTTGGTAAAAATGTAAGAAGGCAATTGTGTTCGTGTGGCTGTTTTCAAAGAAGCTCAAGAAACAATTTTCCATTTATGGTCAGCAAAATCCAGGGAACATTACGAAAAAGTGTTGGACGAATTTAACGAATAGGGGGAAAAACGAAGACTAATGACAATAAATGAAGAAGTCATGCACTATTTTTAGTACTGAAGAGGTTACAAAAAATAATTATTATTAGTTGTGTTATTTCAATAACCGAATATTGAGTATTTAAGTGATTTCAAAAACCGATTGATAACTCGACTGATGGTCACTTAATACTCAGCAGCTGACATATTACTATTTTTGCAGTTTACCTTATATACTTATAAATGTTTTATTTTAAATATATACTTTTTGTATGGGTAGGTATATTTAAAATAAAACAATACAAATCTTAGACATACAACAATATATAATGCATTACACGATGCAGTTGGAGAGTTATGTAGGTATAAAAAAAAGTGTTAATTAATTTTCTTTAATTTTTCAAAAATTGTTTAAGACTGTCGGACATACCGTCAACGCAAAATGTTTTATGATCTATGGCTACGACGAGTGCGTTATACGAATTACGAATATGAATGATGGTCATTTCTATGGTTATTCGGTTTTTCGTTGTTTGTTACAAATATAGTTCAAATACAATGTACATTTATGTACACAACCCCTTGCTATTCGACAAAACAAAGAATGTCCTTAGTTACTTGAGAATTTAAAAATATAATATTGTCCTTACTTGCGCTTATGAAAAGGTGGCAAGCCTACTTCATAAACAGTAAAAAAATCAAATAATTAATTCATTACTCATATAACTGATAACCGAGTCATTTTGCACTCGAGAGATCCCAACACTATTTTTAGCATTTAAACACCTCATAATTATGAAATTTTCAGATCATCCAGACTTCACTACTTTAACTAGTTTCATCATAAATGAATAATTTCTTCTGATTTCTGATTTTTCACCATTCTTTTCTTGAAAATATACAGGACGACATTCAAAAAACTACAATGCATAGTATCACGCGATAGAGGACCAAAAAATAATAAAGTTATATATACTAATGTCCGATGATCGCCTTTTGTTTTCAAGATACAGCATTTAAAATTTTTTTGTAAAATTTATTTTTTTTTAATTTCTCCCGATTCTATGAAAATATTTGAATCAAAATTGATGCATACTGTAACCTTGCATGTAACTATTATGTGTCACAATATTCAGTTCATTCAGCATCCAACGGCGGAAGAAAAGGGCCTCGCTGATGCGACTTCGCCCACGTCTAGATTAGTCCACGCTACGCCACTGTCGATAGTTTCTTGAATATTTTCTCTGTTTGCAAAAAATTTTGTTAAAACTTGAGAAGATTTCGACATTTTCGCGTCTTCTATGCTCTTTTGTATTAGAGTGCTGTTTGACATCACTAAGGCCACCGTGACTAATTGAAAAATCCTTTTTGCATACTAGACATCTTGCAGAAAAATTGTTTGAACCCTTTATTAGCCAAATATACTCAGTATGCCACGTTGATCGATAGCACAGAAAATATAGCTATATTCTGTGTCGATAGCTGCAGAGGCGCTTTGCTTTTTTTGGTGGCGAGATAGTCCTTTTCCGAAGTCTCCATTGTCCGTATTTTTGTCGTGTTTTTCTAAATATTTATCCATATCCTTTAATTTTTAAATGATTTAATGCAGATGAACCCTAATGTAAGGTTGCCGTAGGAGATCTAGTTCACTGACCGCGTTGCTAAATCTTGGCGAATAAATAAAGTGATTGCAGATTTGTAGTGAGACATTACCTATATGACCCAACCAACCCAACCCATGGGGGGGGTTCTGACCCCAACCCCCCTCCCCCCCCGTGGCTCCGCCACTGTATATTGGAAAATATAACAAGCTTAAAATATAAAAGATTTAAATTTAAAAATGATTAATTATGTAAATACTTTTTGCTGAACGTATGTATTTCTGAGTTAAATCGTTTGTTCAAATGATAAGTAACTTTGATTTTTATTTAAATATATTTTTAAATGATTTATGACAGCTCTGCTTAGGACTATATGACTCGACAATCGACTTTGACTAATTTCTTGATTACAAGGAAATATAGGTAAAACACGCGTATTTTGGAATGTTCATCACGGTTTTTTAACAAAAGATCCATGCTTAAATAGAGACTTTAAGGACCATATTGTAAATTACGGACTTTTTAGGCACCAAATCTATAAAAAGGGACTGACTGGGAGCCCTGTTCTAACTTCCACGGATTTGTACTAGTACCAATCTGTATTTCATCGACTCTTCGAAACCTCTAGGTTCTAGATCCGCAGGTCCACAGGTAGTTGTGTATTTTGTTTGCCTACAACCTACATACCTACTTATAGGCAACAATTAAACCATGCACTATTGTGCTACCTACTCAGCTAAGCGAAACGACGTCAGCCCGAAGAATAATCAATATCTAATGAAATATTGAATCGTATTTTGTGCTCCGTGTAGGCGGGTTGGGGCTCTTGTCACACGCACCCGACAATTCCTCTGTCTCGCGCCTAAAAATAATCGAAACACGTAATTATTTCTAATTATATCCCGGTTAGAAGACGAGGTTATCGTACCCCGAAACGAGAATAGGGGTTGGCCGTGCAGCGAATCGATAGGTTGTTGCCATCTACCGGAGAACGCCGTTCAAATGTTCCGTTGATGTTCGTTAAGGTGCCCGTATCTCTCGCCGTAAAATGATCAAATTTGTGGTGTTTTTTAGGTACTGAAATCTCGAAAAATAAAACTCGTAGAGCAAAAGTAATATCAAAAATAGAATTATTGATGTTTTGTTTATCCACTTTTACTATTTAAACTTTCCTTAAATAATGTAATAACTTTTAAAATGCATTTATATGACACACATAATTTCGCTATTCTAACCCCACATTTTAACAATTATTTTCACATACTTATAAACAAAAGTGAACAATCTTAGATGCAGAACTATGTAAGTTTATGTTATAACAATGTTTACATCTATAGTTGAATTTAAAAAAATACGTATTTTGAAAGATTTCAGTACCTAAAAATTCATTGGATAGATCGCTTTCTGATGTTAAATATTGATTTTACTTCGGTACCTTTGAATATTTGCAGGTGGCATGAAATAACATTCCTGTTATTTGCTAAACTCTATATTATTCAATTCTTAAATGTCTAAAATTATTTATATTTGTAGAAAACATTTTTCAGGAATACGGCGCCCTTAATAAATGAATGCCAAACCAGCAAGCCATAATGTTTTTATCGCGAGAAATGGGCGGCATATCGCCTAGTGCATGCGGTAAACAAAAACACCGATAAAAAACGTTAAATCCTCGAGTGACTTGTGAATGGAGTAGTGGCTGGTGCACCAGGGCAGTGTTACGTAGTGAATTATCGCTTCTGTGGACTGACCTTAAACAATCTGAGATAATCGGAGAAGAAAAGAAACTTTGCATAATCGCAGAACACAATACCGAGATTTACATATCCGTCGATCTAGCGGGTTATCCTTAAGCGTGATTAACCGGATATCTCGCCGATTAAACGAGGATACAGATAAAATGACGGTAACCGGCGTGTTTGTAATAAACTTGACCGTAATTCGCCACCTTACGGGCGAATCGTGTTCTCACTAGGATGGCGCGTAATCTTGGCTATTCCAAAATCAACGGCATGTGATCGATTGGCGAGAATCCTAACGAGTTGAGCTAACTCTGCTGTGTAAATAATTAAAATTGTGAATCGCGACAGCGCGACCTGGCATTTCAGTACTCTTTAATTTTGATTTATCGATGCTATCTCGAATTTTGCAGCCCGGCGATCGTTTCGGTTGGATTCAGGGTTACCTCCGGCGTCACGATTTTTAGATGACTAGCATTCGAAAGGGACACAAAATTTCGAATTCCAAGAAGGTCACAGTTATTTTTAAAGATGCAAAGGAGTAGGTTGAGGCAGCAGGTGTCCATGTGCATGCCAAGAATAGAGAGAAGAAGATACAGAATAGGTACCTACCATTTACCTTTATATTTTTAAATCATCCTTCTACAGCTGCTTGAAGGCCCTATAATTATACTTTCTAACAGTCGAAGCCATGCACATTCGCTTTATTTTCATATTACCTAAGTCATATTTTCTAATTTGGGACGGTAGAAAGTGAATGCTGTTTTCCACTTTCATTTATATTTTAATTTTTAATTAATGTGTGATATAACATTCCAATATTTTTCTGTAAATTGTCCATTTTTCTGAAACATACCGCCCATATTTACATTGCAATTGTAAAACCCACACTTCGAATACTCGTATAAGGATTAAAACATCAATACAATGACGTTTTCTGTGACCTACTTTTATTAGAAACATCAAATGAACGAATATTTGATGTGTTAAAGAGATATAAAACAGAACTACCACATTTATATTTAGCATAATTACAATTCAGATATGTAGGTATACTTTGGAATGTGTTTACGATTTCGAGTCATATAAAATAACATGAAATGCATTAAGAGAAACAAATAACTGAAGGACATACATAATACAGTGAATAAGTTATTAATTTAACTACCTACTTGATGAAAATGTGCGCTGTACAACTTCTTGAATAATATTTATAAAGAATAAAAAAAATTACAATCTTTTACCACTGTACTTTGAAAGTTGATAAATTGAACAAATTTGATTTAATAGTAGCTTAATCTAGATAAATGAAAAAGCATCACTTACTGTAGATTTCTTTTAAAAATTATAAAAATAAACTTCATAAATATCATTCGAAGTCGAATTTTTTATTAAATTCTTTACAAATTCCTATATCAGCATGTCGCTTCTTTTTCGTTCTTTCACGTGTATAAAAGCGATACTGAATAGTTTTTTAAAGATCTCTGTTCCTTTTTTTCCTAAAGGTATAAAAATCTTGAAATTTATTATACTTTTACATTAACACAAATAAAATGTAATAAATCTTTATATTTTATTCGAATTCTCGATTCGTAGAGTACAGTTGTGTAAATTAGTTGTTGAATTGTCAAACTTTCCCACTTAGCCTGAATCCAACCCTGTTCTTTCCTAGCTCTTTCTGAGCACAAAAGCTAGGCAACCAACTTTACCGACCGCATCAACAATAATTATTTCTACCTCCTACCGAAATAAATGTCAGGTGCTGGGTCAGAGTAATTGGTCATTACTATTTATAGCATTAACTGGTCAAACATTTCAAAAGTAAATCAATCTAACCAAGGATCATCCACTTGTACGTATAACGTATATTTGACAATCGATTTCTGGGATTGTCATCAGCTGTTATCTGTCAAATTTTAATGGCTAGCGATGACATCCCAAACTGAAACAAAAACAATACTGGTTCTCCGAGATGTTTCTGCAAGTGTTTGAAATAGATTAGGGCAGTTATATAAGATTAGCTTTGTCCAAACGTTAAATGTGTGTTGCCACAAGAGATATAATGGATTGTATGTTTGAAGCATGTCTGGAGGCAACGTTGGAGCCTGATGATATACCCAAGACTACCGAGCCTGTGTGGATACTGGGGAAGAAATATAACGCTATACAAGGTAGGTGTATTACACGAGTTTGGTTCTAAAAATATTTAGAAGTACACAAAGTACGTTCCACAATTATTTTACGACCCCTTAAATCTAATAAGTTATTGTTATATTGAATCTACGAAACACTTGTAGATCTAGGTGTTGCATTGTAGTTTACAGTCTTGGTATTCATAATTTAAAATCAGAATCAATGTTAAAAAAAAACTAAATTGATAACCTCTTGGCTCTAACAGTCGATATCGATATTGTAAAACTCTATGATAGTGTTCATAATTACACTTATAGATTTTTCTAAACGTAACAAACGTTATGAATCCAATTTTTTCCAGATATAAACAAAATCCGCCAAGATATCGTCTCGAAGATATGGATAACGTATCGCAAGAATTTTGTCCCCATTGGCGGTGAAGAGGGACTAACTTCTGACAAGGGATGGGGGTGTATGTTGAGATGTGGGCAAATGGTACTAGCCCAAGCGTTAGTGTGGTTACACCTGGGGAGGGATTGGCTCTGGGACCCTCAAACAAGGGATTCGACGTACTTGAAGATCCTCAAGAAGTTCCAGGAGAGGAGACAGGCGCCTTATTCCATCCACCAGATAGCACTGATGGGAGCGTCCGAGGGCAAAGCTGTCGGGCAGTGGTTTGGGCCCAACACGGTAGCTCAGGTTTTAAAGTAAGTTTCAAGACCGGTGAATCCAAATTTAGAGTAAATTCGGTTTTGTTCTAGGAAACTAGTAAAGTACGATGAATGGAGTCGGTTAACTATCCATGTCGCGCTCGACAACACTATAATTATTAATGATATCAGTAAGTATCGAATAGAAATCAGTTTGAAATGGAAAAATAAAATTTATATTATCTTATAGGAGAGTTGTGTCTGCCACAATCAAAACACGATGGTACAAATTTAGTTAGAGAGTGGAAACCGTTGTTACTTATAGTGCCTTTACGACTAGGACTTTCAGAAATTAATCCTATTTATGTCAACGCAGTCCAGGTAAGAAATTTATGTGACATTGGATCAAATATTTTTTCTATGTATTATTATGTCTATTTTTATGGTTATTGGTTTCAGAAATGTTTCCAGTTCAAGCAAAGTCTGGGTGTGATAGGCGGTAAACCGAACGTGGCACTTTACTTCATCGGTTGCGTGGGGAAAGAGGTGATATACCTGGACCCGCACAACACCCAGAAGACGGGATTTGTCGATAACAAGGAAACCGAGGAGCAAATTGAGCTGGACTTAACTTACCACTGTAAATATGCTTCTAGGATAAATATACTCAAGATGGACCCATCGGTAGCTGTGGTAAGTGTTTTCCTGTGTCTGTTACTCGAAATAATAAAATAGGCGGACTGACGTACGACTTCTGTTGTAGTGCTTTTTCTGCAGAACTGAAGGAGACTTCAACGATCTCTGTCAAAGGATAAAAATAGAACTGATAGATTCCGAAAAACAGCCATTATTCGAAGTGTGCTATAACAAGCCCAAAGAGTGGTCTCCGACTTTGGAAAACGCTATAGAAGCAGGGCCCGCCTCTTTTGCAGGTACAGTTTTAAAATGTTCTTATTTCTTTTTGTTATGGTTTGTTATATTCTTATATCAATTTTTTTTATCATCTTCGTTTTGTCTATTTTATATTAATAGTTTTCTTGGAATTAATTATTTTAATGGTTTTTGTCAATGCATTTTTGATAAAAATCTGGTTTAAGTATCATGAAAAGTTTGATTAATTTGATAATAAGCCAGAAATTATATGTTAAACTTGATTGTTGAAAAGCTATTTTCTCGAAAATGGACAATTTCTGAGACTAATAACAGCTATACTTTTTTCCTTTACACGTCATATCCAAAAACATCTATTCCCAAATTTTCAAGTTGATATACTAACACAGTATAATTATTGCAAAAAATCACTTTTTAAATTCCAAAATTTACGCCCTGTATCTTTTTTATTACCAACATTTTATTAAACCATATTGGCTAGAGTCGTAATATTTTGAAGTGAAGAACCTAGTATGGGCCATTACTTACAAACCACCCTGTATAAAAATAAAGAACTTGAAAAAAAAATGTTGCCATTGTCATGGAAGTAATAAGGTTTCATTATTTCGGTTGTTACATCAAAAAATGACATTACAGATTCGGGTAGTTCAAACGTTCCACTTTGTCTACAACAAGCAAAATGGAATAAACTCTTGTGTTAAGGTTAGACAGAGAAAATAATATTCCAACATTGCGAGACTGTGGAAAAACCTGTTTAATCACTTGATTTTATATTAGTTATTTAGCATATATTACTTTGCTGGTTGCAGGTATAGTTGAACTTTTTAGGAGTCGTAACACTTTTTTCAGTAATGTCTTTTGTTGATATTTATATTTGATGTGTGCACTGAAGAAATTTAAACTGACATGGCAACAAATCCAGAAATTATTTAGTCACCTATATTTGATTAAATATTTTTATTTTATTGATTGCAAAGTTCTCTCATCTAATTTGAGTAATTTAATACTTGTTTTTTTTTTCAGATTTTCAACCTTCGAGTCGGCACTTCGACTCCGACCACGAATTTGAAATACTTTAGATAAATTTGTACTCGTTTTTATGTAAACTTTGGCCGCGACGGCGATCGGCGGCTAAATCTAAGTATCTATTTTGCCCTAAAATAAAACAAGTGCTTTTTAAAGTGTGATCCGTTTCACTTTAAACAAAATGCATTTATTTATATTGTATATACAATTACAATTTTATGCTATAGTTATTTTGTATGTTACATTTAGCGTTTTTTAATTTATAATAAGAGCGATTAATTTGTAAAAATATGGAGAATAAAACGATTGCAGAGATTTTAATGTTTTTTATTACACAGCAAATAACAAATAGAACAAACCTTACAGCCTTATGCAGTCGTACATTAGGTTAACGGGTTTTCTTTGGCACCACTACAACGCACTACTGGATGTCTGATGGGCACCGTTTATTTTAAAGTAACGGAAAACAGTACATTCATTTACATTTAAAAGGCAACATCGAGTGTGTTTATTTTGTTTGAGCGCAGCCCAAAAGTTCTGTTTTGTTTTTGAGAAGAGCACAATCGGATAGTTCTTTGTTTTCAGTTCACGCTCAAACAAAATGAACACTTTGTACAATACATTAATAAAAATAGGTACAATATCCTATACATATTGAGCAAAAATACTTGTCGACCAATAACAATGCAATCTTAACACGACTTGTTTTCGAATCACCCAATTTTTAAATTATTTGGTGATTTGAAAACGATAAAATATATAGCAAGAAAAATACAGAGATCCAACTACTTTGTCATAGACAAAAAAGAAAGAAAATCGTAAGAGATTTTAATCACAGCAATACAAGACACATTACTGGCCATAAAAATATTTTGATACCTTCTATAAAATGAGCACACATTTATATAAAAATAGCGTGTGACTATTTCTCAAATATTCCAGCAAAAAAAACTTAATTATTCCTATCAGTTCCGTTGCTGAATGAACTGTATGCGTTGTCCTTAAAATTAATTATTATGACCGTTATGTTATCCAACGATCCCCTATAATAAGACTGTAAAGTTAGACTTTTAGCACCGTAGTCGGGTTCGTTCAGTCGTTCTTTTATAAAAGTGATGGCCTCCTCATTGGAGAAAGTATCCCACAGCCCATCAGATGCGAGAATCAGAAACGAGGGTTTGTGGTCCCTTAAATCGAAAGTTAATATGTCCGGATCGGCGATCACTAATTTTTTATCTTTCAATGGGTAATCCCCTAGAGCTCGAGATGTGGCTAAGATACCTGCCACCCTCCAAACTCCGTTGAAGCTCACGAAACCGCCCGCTTCTTTGATTCGTTTGCGTTCCCGCATCTGCTGGGGTTTGTGGTCGAAGGACAAGGGAATTGCGTTACCTTTGCCGTCGCACATTACCCCTCTGGAATCGCCCACGTTCGCCACGACTAATCGATGGCCTTCGAGCATGGCTATCAGAGCGGTGGTTCCGGCAACGTCCAAGCTCTTCTTGGCGATTTCTACCAGTCTCTCGTCGGCGGCTAGTACTTCGTCGGTGATCAGTTTCTCGTAGTTCACAGTACCGAATTTATCAAAGTAACTTGTGGCGGGTTGCTTCTTGAAGCTAAGTGTAAGCTTCAATGGCCTGGAATCACGTGTGATGGGTTTAATATTGTCTAGCTTGCTTAACAACTCTAAATCGGTTATTTCTTTGGCACCTTTGACACATTCGTCTGTTGTGGAACTAGTGCGACGAAAACTCTTCCTACGTTCCGTTAATGTCGGAGTTATGGGTTTCTCCGGATCTTTCTTCTCTTCCTGTTCGCAGTCTTTCATAGCTGGAGTCTCCTTACCAGTAATTATGCCCTTAATTTCAATAACTCGATTGAACAAATTTTGAGTTAACTTTTCTTTAGCAAAATTGGCAGCAAATTCACCGCCGTGACCGTCAAACACCGCGAAAAGGGCAACGCCTGTGTTGTTAATATTATCATTAATAACGAACCTATCTTCCATCTTTGGTCTTCTGCCTTGCACTGCGTATGCAGCTACGGCACCTACCTTCATCTGCCAGCTGGCCTTGTCTACATCGGTGTTACTGAAGAAGTTCAGTTTGTCCGACTTGGACTTTGCTCCTGCTCTGTTGATGGTGTACTGCAGCCTCCCTAGCAAATTACGACTCCATACATCAACTGCTTGCATATAAACCAAAATAAACACGACCACAGCCCCAATCATTATAAACTCGGGTTTTAACAAATACAATTTCATTAGTCTCCAAATGTGGGACGTAAAGGTTATGTGGGACAACTTTAAAGGTACACCCCATGCTATACGGGACATAATTTTCACGTGGGACACATAAGCTTGGTATATGATTTTATCGTCTAATTCGTCTTCCATTCCTACAATAATTTGTAAGCTATAATAGGTAATAAAATTCTTTTTGTTCTTAAGACGGCATTATTTGGGTCAGTGACTCTAAAACGAAGCCACAAAAACTAAAATTAGAATTCGGCAGATGTTGGACAGTCTAAAATAACACTAACTACCAAGCAGAGCACATAATTTACTGGATCCCAGGCGATCAATTCCCCTTCAATTAATTTCTACTGCGCGTTGCTAGCTGCTTCTATCTCGATTACTTCTTAAAATAAAAATTCACTATTCGTTCGCATCTTCGAAAATCGTATCATCAAAATGACCTTCCCACATTCTCTAGGTTTTTTTAGATTTTTTTTTATTTTCTAGTTTATTTGTACGACAGCTGACATATGCCAAATGTAGGCAGTGTCTAACGTTACAGGATAGTATCTAATTTTTTCAAATTTTTATTTCAATCCGTTTTAAATTTTAACGCATTTAAAATTTTAGGGCATTAGTGTTTTAGTTTGTAATGTATTTATTAAGCAAGAAATACCATTACTTTATATACATATCGCGGGATAAATGATACGCAAAATTTAAAATTTGCTAGGTCGCATGTTAGACACAGGAAATCAGAGATTCAGCCAATAAACAAACGATAAACGACTCGTCAACAGGCACGAATCAATAAAAAGCTATTATTAATTGTTCTCATTTAATAACAGCAGTTCAATAACGCGTTCTCGCGAAGCATTCACGTTTATCAATATTATGATAACCTCATGGAATGTGAAAAATGCATTTTTTTATCGCGTCCCGTTGAAGGCTGCTCAGTAACTTTCATTTCATTTGACAACAGGTTTTCTGTCATTTTCTTACGGCAATGCCTTCCACGATCGGTCGATCGTGCAATTAACGCAATGGGTGTAAATAATGACGAATATTATTTAGGTTTTATGAAACGATAGTGAAAATATGAGTGAAAGGAAGTTCGCCCGTGGGTTAGGGAAACCTGGAACTGCGGCACAATTGAGAGAGACGGTATCGCAAGTCGTCAGGGAAAGCACTGTGCAAGTAAGTGAAAATACAAACTCGTAGCAGTTAGAAACACACTCGTTTAAATACGTACATTTGAAACTGACGCAAGCCATTCTCTGCAGAATTTTCATATTAAATTTTTATTACATAATTATTTAATTTTGTTACGCCTACTTTCATTACTGCGTCTGCAAAGGCGCGAACATAAACAAATATGCACGACGCAGTTGGCTGGAAAATATTTTTATTTCGATTTTCAGTTATTTATAGCCCCAAAAATTGTTCTTGTAATAATAGCCCAAAACGTTATTAGCAAAGATTATATATATATGAATCAGTAATTCTAATATGCAGCAAAATGTTTACATTTTAATAGCAACTACTTTAAATCCCATAGATTTTTGTGGGTAATCGTTAATTTTGTAAATCGGTTTTCAATTACACAGTGGTAATTCTAATATGCAGCAAAATGTTTACATTTTAATAGCAACTACTTTAAATCCCATAGATTTTTGTGGGTAATTGTTAATTTTGTAAATCGGTTTTCAATTACACAGTGGATGAGTTAATTTATATGCAAAGGAAGTAATAAAGCAAACAGTATGATAATGGATTACTGTAAACGGGATGCATGTTTTCTACTGACATATTGGCCTTGTTCCGAAAACCCATTTGTTTAACTTAAATGTTTTTATTATCTTGTTTATAATTTTTTACAGACCAAGCCACATCTGGTGGAACCATTAGATTTTGAGAAATTTGTGATAAAAAACAAGACCGTCTTGCAAAATGATCCTCAAAGAGAGCTATTGCTCTATCCCACAGACGATATATCAGTGAGTACATACTTTGGAATTTTAAAAAATCATATTTTAATATAAGCATATAAAATATATCAATATTAGGTATGCTTGTTGTTGTTGTTTGTATGATTGTATGTGAATACATATAATCATGTTGAAAGAATCCTGCTTTTGGGATAATGTGTACCGGAGTCGAAACCACAGTAATTAGTAAATGATAAACATTGATAATAATTTTTGTGTTGTATCTTTCAATTAAAATGTGTTTTAGCCGATTGTGTTGCCTCGAAGGTTTAGAACGTTATCTCAGAATTTCCCGTCTGTTAGTGAGACGGAGAGCTGCAGTCTCTTCACAAAACAGTGCATCATTAACTATTCCACAAACTGGAACTTGATACACTATAAGTACAATGCATATTCAGGAAGTTATGTCGATCTGCCACTTAAGTTACAAGAGGGAAAATTTCAGGAGGAAATATATGAGGTGGATATCGACACGGATGCCGTTGATGATCTGAAACCACAGTTGGATAACATTACAAAGGAAGGGTATCTTTTAAAGGGACCAGAAATAGGTAAGGAACGTCAAATGAGTTAAAAAATGAGTGAATACGGACTTTTTGTAGGATCCGAAAGATCGTTCGTAAACATAGGTTCAAAAAGCTTCAAAAGAAGGTATTGCTACCTGCGACAGGAGGTGGATGGGACTTACATTTTAGAAATGTACAAAGACGAGAAGAAGGGGGAGGCCAAAGTTACTATAGTAATGGATTTTTGTACGGATGTCGTCAAGGTAATTGTACATACATTTTTTTCAGTACTGATTTTTAATCGACTGTCATTTTAGAATTTGAAAAGGGGTCGATTCTGTTTCGAATTGCGAATGACGTCCGGACACAAGTCGTATTTGTTGGCTGCGGACAACGAATCTGATCTCAAGGACTGGTTGAACAAGCTGAGTTCGGTTTTGCAGCAAAATAAAATCCAGGAAGAAAAACGAGCTGCGTCCTTAGAAAGAGGTGAGTTTTTTAAAATAATATATTTCTGAGAAGGAGGCAGTGAAAATTTTGCTTCTCTCTTTTGATTTGATTTTATAGAGGAAAAATGAGATCCTCCTACTACAAATGGACAGTATTATTTAGATTGCAAAAATTTGTTAATATAGCCGTCTTTGTCTACTTCATTCCTTTTTCACAAAAGCAATGGAAAGAGGACTAGGACTAGACTTAAATTCTAACATTTATACAGGGTGTCCGGAAAATGAGTGCCTTTATTTTGCTGTATGTTAAATTCTACCAAACAAAATATATTTTACTTAACAATTTTTTTTCTCTGACCAACGGGACTATGACAGCAAACATGTCTTGAATATGTTACAACGTCGCTCACATACCATGTCAGTATTGTCAGGTGTTATTTATAGTAATAATTCCCAATTTTGGTCAAAGTGTGACTTAGGTATTTTCTGAAATAAACGATTCAATTGATTTAATCTGAAGTAAAGTGATATATGGGTGTTATTATGGCAAGTACCAGCCCTGTATCAGTGTAACATTATTTCGCAGAGCGCAGCACTCCCCCGCCATCTCCCCATGTGCAACCTTTCGGCACGCTGAAAGGCCTCGAACAGAGCATGAACCCCCAGTTGATGCGGTACGCCCGCGAAACGGACGTCAGCATAGCCGCGTCCCGCAAGGATCACCGTTCAAAGATATTCGAGCTCTACCCCAACCTAGCGATGAACCTCAAGTCGCAGAATTCTAGTCAGGACCAAGTCGAGCCGTACAGAGAGATCTTCGGCCACCGGGTGTTCCTCAAGTGCGAGAGCATCAAGTTGAAGCTGCAGGCCGTGGACGAGAAGGAGAACCTATGCCAAGTGGAGCCGTACCACACGACGCTGTGCCTATACGATGCCAAAAATGGGAGGAAACTGACTGAAAACTTCCATTTCGATGTTAATAGTACTAGTATAAGGAACACTTTTAGCAACGGTTTCTGTAGTGAGACAAAGAGCCATATCAGGCTGGAGCTGCCTCAGGGTGTGCCCTCCGAGTGGTTGGTGTATCCCCGGCAGGCGCTTCTGAGCATCACAAACCCCCACCCGGACATCTATCTGGTCGTGAGGATAGAGAAGGTGCTGCAGGGGGGGATCTGTCAGAGCAGCGAGCCGTATGTGAAGGCGAACAAGGATCCCAAGATCAGTTTGAAAGTGTACAAGAACATCGCCGTCTGCTGCCAGAGGTTGGGGAAGTACCGGATGCCTTTCGCTTGGGCGGCTAGGCCATTGTTCAGGTAAGAAATAAGTTATTAAAACATCGTTTGTACTGAGTTAGGATTAAAACAATGCAAATCTGGGATAAAATGTACTTAAAAACCTGTTTTATAACATCTTGTTGTAAACTGATAAACTAAAAACTAAAACAAATGCGATAAAATGAAGTGGTGACCATTCTTGTTTTGCAGAATTAATGTTAACAGTTGGTTTTTTTGCCTGTCTGCTACCCTTTTGGTATATCATGACAAATGTTTACGTAAATTAGAGCAGTGTCAGAGGTTATTGATACTGATGCTCATATAAAGGCAAATATATTTAAAAAATGATGTTTCATTAGTTATGCTCTCTGCCACTTCGGTCGTTTCATACAGTTGGTTTAAAAAGGTAACCACGTGCAACACTGATAAACTCGAAAAATAACTGTTTTATTTATTTGTTTCTTTTTCAGTTACATTTTTGATTAGGCAAAAATAGTTGTATGAAAATAACTTTTCAATGGTATTTTCCGGGTAATGGTTTATTTGATCCATTATTTAAATTTTTCTTAAAAATTAAAATACCGTGCTGCAAATAGATAAATGTATAGCTTTTCGGAGATAATAGTGCAAAGTTATTTATATTACCATCAGATATAAGGTAACGACAGGCAACACTGATAAACTTAAAGATAACTGTTTTATTTATTTGTCTTTTTTTCAATTAAATTTTTGATTAGGCAAAAATAGTTATGAAAATAACCTTTCACTGGTATTTTCAGGGTAATGGTTTATTTGATCCATTCTCAAATTTTTTCAAAAAAATTAAAATACTGTGCTGCAAATAGATAAATGTAGAGATTTTCGGAGATAATAGTGCAAGGTTATTTATAATACCATCAGATGCTTGGATTAGTTTGATTATGTTAACCTATCAATTTTTAATTTTTTCTGTTGGATAGGTTGTTAAAAATCCTTCAAAGGTGGATAAAAAAATGATTGTACTAAACATCAACCATGTACAATCTGTTGCAATAATAATGACTCTCCTTAAAAAGAATTTGGCAACTTGTTCTGTACTGCTGATGTATTTGTAACAAAATCTACTTTCAATTTTTTTAGCATTACTTCTTACTTGTTCTACTCACCAATAGAGGTCTAACGAAAAGTTTGTCAAAAATTCAAACAATTTATAAGTTTACATTTGTAATAGTAGTTCTCTTTATTTTATTTGTTCAATGCTCTCTCATGGCAAGAGAAAAATTCATACATTGCTAAATTCAATGGTTTTCCACCAAGGAAAGTTTTTCTGTATTCCAGTAGGTCAAAAACTATTTTGTGGGAGTGCCATTATTATTGCAATAGATTGTACATAACCTCAGAAATATCTGTTGATTTCCAGCCTTGTCAAAAGGTTCAAGAAGATCACAATATATGACAGAAATCAAGTTGATGGGATTAGTTTCAAAACGTTATATCTCTAAATCTAAAATACTTGGATCAATTGGACCAAACCCCTTATGTGTTACTCATCAAACAATGTTTTACGTAGATTTTTATAAGTTTCACTTTTGTGATATTTTCTTTTGCATTTACACTTTGTGAAACCTAAAATTTTATTTTATTTCTACGGTTAGGTTGTACAGTAACGAATTGGACTCCACCTCGGACTTTCACGCCCTCTACAGGCAGGAACCGAACAAGATAACTGACGAGGAGATGCTGAAACTGCTCTCCGATTACAGGAAACCCGACAAATTTAATAAATTCACTGTGATTCCAGGATCCTTAGAAATTAAGGTGTCTGCCATAAACGATCTTCCAGCCAGTAAGCGCCAGGTAAAACTTGTTCCGCACTGAATCACGCCACTTTCGTAATTTTCAGATTGTTTATCTACTTCTTTAGCGCCATTGAAACCGTTCCCTTTACCTCCCACAAACGAGCCCACGGTGGAAGTGACCGAATTCGAGGGGCTGTCGGAAAAAGACGTTAACCCGTACACGACGTTTGTGAACCATCTTTACGTGTACCCCCTTAGCCTTAATTACGACACGCAAAAGACTTTTACGAGGGCTAGGAACATTGCGTGTGTCGTGGAGGTCAGGGATTCCGATAATGAAGAGGCGAAAGGGTTACAAGTAAGTTGGAATTTTTTCAGGGTTTTGCAATATTCCATCAATAAAATTGTGCGAATAATGCTTGGGCTCAAGCTAAAAAAAAAGTTTACACAAAATGTAAATTTTGGAATATTTTGTTATTAAGATAGATACAGGGTGATGAAGTTCTATCTTTTATTTTCGTTTGTTTTCCATCTTTTTCAGGTAGGCTCATATTCGATATCCAGCCATCTAGATTTTAAACAAAACCATTTAGAATTATCTTTAAAAAAGTTTTAAGTTACATTTTTATGCTTGTTTATTTATACAGGGGGTTCCATTTCTTTTGTGCATTGTTTTAATAAAGGATAGAGCATAAAAAACTAAAAGGGGCTGTTCAATAACAATTTTTTTAAAAACTACTTTTTTTATCTGCAGTAAATTTTTATCACTATTGATGTAGGACTTCAGAAATTTATTACAAATAAAACCCTGTAACTACGCCACTGTAATAAAAAAAAATGTTTTGAACATCATGATATTAACATCATTTTATTATTATTGAGTACAAAATTAGAACCAAAATTATTTATTTATTTAATAGATTAATAAAACAAATAAAATTATTGTTTAAAAATTGAACACCCTGTATCATGAAAACATAACGTTTTGGAGAAAAATGTTACGGAAAGATCCCTATTATTATAATAAAAAACGGGGACGCACTGTACATAATATAGTTAAAGAACCAGTGAAACTTTGGAATGAAAACACCAGATGGCGACTTATACAATACAACAAACCTAGTAAAAATGGGAGGGATTTCAAAACACTATTGCCATCTATTATTTTTGCTTCTAACTTTCACTAGTTGCCTATCTGTATTACATACCGCTTGTGGAATCTGTCCCAGAATATTGGAATATATTTCTAGTTGTTAGTAGTGAAACTTTCGATTTCAGTGCATCTACGGCCGTCCGGGTCAGTCCCCGCTAGTTTCTCAGGTATCTTGTGCCGTTCTGCACCACAATACCATCCCCACTTGGTACGAGGAAATAAAGATAAGATTACCGACGAATATTCTTTACTCGCACCACTTACTTTTTACATTTTACCACATATCCTGTGATATTACCAAAAAGAGGGAGAACGGGATAGAGAACTGTGTCGGTTACGCATGGTTGCCCCTGCTCCAGAAAGGAAAACTCAACGTAGATACTCAGGTTATACCAGTCGCCTCCCACTTGCCCCCCGGGTACCTTTCCATACATCCCTTCGGCCTCGGCAGAGGGGTGAGTACCATTTAAACGTGAAATCCATCATAGAAAAACAATAATTTTGTGTTTTAGAATGCGGGACCAGAAATAAATTGGGTGGACGGCCAGAAGCCGATCTTCACTGTAGCTTTTAATTTAGCATCGACGATAAACACGAAAGACCAGCATTTATACAACTTATTTATGCACGCGGAAAGGCTGTTGGACCTCAAACCGTCGGCCATACCGTCCGAAGGCGAGACTTGTAAAATTTTGAAAGCGTTACATGCCATTCACTTGACGACGCTGATAACGTTCCTGCCCACTCTCTTCAACCAACTCTTTACCCTGCTAGTGGTGACATCTAGCGAGGAGATAGGGCTGAACATAATCCGGGTGCTGATAAATTTAGTGAATATGGTGTACGACGCTAACAGGAGAGACATTTTGCACGCTTACGTCAAATACGTTTTCGTTTCGCCGGATAGTAAGAAGAGTACGACTGTCCACGAGGAGATGTGCAAGCATTTGCCTGTTATTCTGCATCCGAACAACACTGATTTCTTGGTTGTGAATAAATTTATGCACCATTCCGACTTCTTTTTTGAGATCATCATAAAGGGGATGGCGCAGCATCTTTTGTCTTCCGGGAGGATAAAGGTTAGTGTAATTTTACAAAAAAAATGTTTCAGAAACCTATGCAAGCTGTAACATTGAATGAGGTGCATGGAATTAACGTTGGCCATTTGTTTGTTTGCCTGTCCGCTCTTTTCTCTCTGTCTATCACTTTTTAGTTTCTTACAATTGCTCTAAAAAGTAACGGGCAACAGTTGCAGTTTAAAAACGAATTATAACTCGACTATTTAAATTTAAAAAAAAGGGTTGTCTTACGTAAAGTTACATTACGTGTTTATTTAAATTTTGTAGATGCACAGACACGAACGCTTTTCCTCTGAATATTTGAGCAAGATAGAAAATTTATTGCAAGTACTTACTCCCTACGTCTTGAACAAGTACAAAGAAATACCACTTGAAACGAAGGAATTAAACAAAAGTTTGGCGCACTTTTTGAAGGTAACGGAAATGTTGTGTTTGTTTCACATCATGACCAATTTTCAATATATTTTTTTTTAGAAATGTTTGTCTTTAATCGATCGCGGCTTCGTCTTCAAACTCATCAACAACTACATGGATAAGTTCAACCCGGGGGATCCCAGACTCTTACAAGAATACAAATTTAGTTTCTTAGAAATCATCTGCAGTCACGAACACTACATCTCCCTCAACCTACCCATACAGCACACCAAGCTCAGTCCGAGGAACAAATCGCCGGATAATTTCCAAGAATTCACCCTGTCCGAGGAGTTCTGCAAGCATCACTTCATCGTGGGTCTGCTCTTGCAGGAGATAAAGACTTCTCTGAACGAGGTGACGCATATCAGGAAAATCGCCTTAAACACCTTAAAGAACCTCATCGCCAAGCACGAGCTGGACGACAGGTACCAGAGCAAGGGCCAGATGCACCGCATCTCGCTTATCTACCTGCCGTGGTTGAGTATCGTGTTGGAGAATTTGAATCGGTTGGACGTCAAAGGAGGGAGCGAGGAGGATTGCAACGACAGTATTATTAACAGGATTTCCTCCAGCAGTTCTTATTTGTTCGGGAAGAGCTCTACTGCCAGCGAATGCACGCCTAGGAGTCACAGGTTTACTTTGCATATCGACAAGGACAGTCCGATGCACATCAGGAACTCTGCCTTCTTCGAGGCCATTGCGGGACAATGTAAGTAAAACTTAATAGGATATTCTATAAATTTTATTTGATAACTAAATATACAGTATTTTTCCCAAATGTTATCTAAGTTCTAGTACATTAGTGTCATTTGAGCTAATCTAACCTAACCTAACTTAACCTCACTTTCAAATTGTCAAACTTAACCTAAGGTAACCTAACAACTAATCCTAAGTGTTTTCATGTGATTGCTTATTTGAAACTGGTTTGAAACAGCTTCAAAACGATGCATTCTTGTAATGAATTATGTCACATTGAAATTCTCATATTCTTGAAATTAACGTTTGATTTTTTCCGGTTTTTTTGAATTTTGAGTACGCGTATATTTTGAATATTTAGATTATCGGTTGTGTATTAATAATTTATATTGCATTATTCACGAACAGGAGTACAGTGAGTGACAATGAAACAAAAAGTGAGGTTAGGAGAGATTGTCTCTTGTCTTGACAGTTCAAAATTGTTTGAAGTTTTGTTGCCCTGTGAAATTATGATGTTACTTTGGGTGCATTCCACTAAGCGATCGCCCAGAACGACCAATAAGTCGTTCCACAAAGCGACCAAGGGCGTTACAATTGGGCTTGCAACGTCATGAGACGTCATGAGTTGACGTCATCGCAAACGACCGCTTCGAGCTCACAACGCCCACGGTCTTGAGGTGGGTCAACACATCATTTGTCATAAATGGCGGAAAAGTCAAATAAAATAATTAATGTCAAGTCTAAGATCTATGGTTGAGATGGAGAAAATAGCTTTATATAACTGTGAAACAGGCACTGTTATTGAGATCGAGGTCCTAGTTGCTCAGGCAAGACATGCAAGAGACGGTATGTAAATCAGTTATGCTTTTATATTTATTTTTTTTTATCAGTATTCTTTTTCTTACAGATATTGCCTTCGCAACAAAATTAATGAATGCTGCTTTACAACAAGAGTCAAATTCTTTTTCTGGTAAATCTGTTGAATCTATTGTTAAATACGTTGCATCATCTTAGTTGAAAGAGGAAATAAGTCACATATGCAGCTTAGAATTATATATTCATACATTACATTCTTAGTTACATTAGTAAAATCTATGAGTAAAACCAAGAGACTTTTTTTACCTAGAATATATAAAAATTATATATAATTATCTTTTCTACCTAACAACCTAACCGTCAAACCATCTGTCAAACTAATAACTGACAAATATGAACAAACATGGATCACAACTCTGTTCCACTAGCATTCAAATCACATCTGTGAACAATGCGCACAAGAGCAGTTTTAACCTAGTGGAACGGGTAAAATTGCGATGGTCGTTCTGGGCGTTCGATCGCTTAGTGGAATGCACTCTTAGACACTTGTTTTAATCTACGTTTTGAGACATGTTTTACAATTTTTATTCAAAATCAAGAATAAGAGTAGAGTGACAATGAAATAAAAAGTGAGGTTAGGAGAGATTGTCTCTTGTTTTGACAGTTCGAAATTGTTTGAAATGAAAATTTTGTTGTGCTGTAATACTGTGATATTACTTTGACACTTGTTTTATACCAGTTTTGAGAAATGTTTTTAAATATTTTACTCGTAAGAACTGCAAAAATGCCTCTAAACTGAAATTTTTATATTTTAACATATTTAAAATAGGGTTTTGTATAAAGATGTTTGTTTTATTTTTATTTCATAGACAGTTGAACTGACATTAACCTAACCTAATCTAACCTCTCTGTCAGCTGTCATACTACTTAGTTTAAACTGTGTCAGTTGTATATTTAAATTTTTAATATACTGTTATGTTGCTGACAGTATTCTAAGCTATATTAGTATTTTATTAAATAAATGGTGTTAAAAATTAGCAGCAGTTACAAATTTTGTTGTCTTATGCATTGTGTATTGGTAACTAAAGACAAAAATCAATTTTTAAACCAACGGAACATTTGTTTTGTTTATTTTTGTTATAAATTTATCTTTCAGCCCTTGTCAATGGCAACTCTCTGAGCATAGAGTCGGACATTTCCACAATGTCCGGCGACGCACAATCCACGATATCCCAAGACACTACCATAGTAAGAGAGGAAAGTCTGAGGAACGACGACTCAAAATCTCACACTAGAACGACCTCCCACATCCAGAGATACGACAAACTGCAGCCCCAGGAGGTCAGAGATGTGCTCTTGATCTTCCTATTTGTCGTAAAATACCTGAACGAGGAACAGTTGATAATGTGGTGGCAGAACTACAGCGAAATGGACGTCGTTAACTTTTTCAGCGTGTTGGAAATGTGCCTGTACTGTTTTAAATACGTCGGGAAGAGGAACGTTAGCGTCGTGAAGACTTCCGAGGGGGAGAATTTGAAAACCAAGTCCAAAAAGGCGCATACTCTGCCTGCCAGAATGAATCCCTCGGAATTGAATCATGAAAATAGCAGCACTTTGGTCATTCATACTAATAGGGAGAATTTAGTTAGTTCAGGTAAAAATGATATAATTGTTTCACTTACCAGTTTGCTGTTGTTATTATCATACATTCTTATTTTTTTTACTTGTTTTTTTATGTATTTATTTATTTATTTTCAGAAAACGAGGTACACAAAAAGCAACAGGCTATACTGGAACAACATTTGGCGTCCGAAATAGGTCTGATTACCTTGGACTGTATGGGTTTGTACTGCATGCACTTCCGTAAAAATCTTCTGAGTGCCGACGGAGAAAACGAAGTTATGAAGAAAATTTTCGACATTTACTTGAGTTTCATTCAAATCGGACAGAGCGAAAAACTGTTTAAACACGTTTTCGCCGCCTTGCGGGCCTTCATCAATAATTATTCTTCAGTTTTATTCCAAGGTAACGGAAAATTTAAAATTTGTAACTGTTATATATATATATTTTTTTTACAGGAAATGCTGTATTGTGCGGCAGACTTTGCTACGAGTTGCTCAAGTGCTGCAACAGCAGGTTGGCTACGATCCGGCAAGAATCCTGCGCCATCCTCTACCTGCTGATGCGAAGCAATTTTGAATTCACGAGCCGCAAAGGTCTGACGAGGGTGCACCTGCAGGTCATCATATCCGTTTCGCAGATGCTCGGGAATATAGTGGGACTGAACAACGCGCGGTTCCAAGAGAGCCTGTCTTTGATTAACAGTTATGCGTCCAGCGATAAAGTTATGAAGGGAACAGGTATTAAAATTCGGCCTTGAAATTCAAGTAGATTTTTTATTGGATCCATTTTTTTTTTAGGATTTCCAGTTGAAGTAAAAGATCTGACGAAACGTGTCCGCACCGTTCTCATGGCGACGATTCAAATGAGAGAGCATCACCACGACCCCGAGATGCTTGTCGATTTACAGCACAGCCTGGCCAATTCTTATGCGTCGACTCCGGAATTGAGACACACTTGGCTGGAGACGATGACTAGGAATCACGTTAGGGACGGGAACTATTCGGAGGTTAGTGAAATTATGGAAAAATTTAATTTTTGTGAATTTTAATTACGTTATTAAAAAAATAAAATAATAAATAATAAAAATAAACAATAATAATAAGTACTTTTGTAAAATATATTAAAAATGGCAATGCCGTAAATAAATAAATAAAAATAATGAAAATAATTAATGAAAATAAAATATTAAAAACGACAACTTTAGGAAACGGTGAATCTTTGAAAAAATGTCACTGCCTTATAACGATTATATGGCAGTGACATTTTATTCAGGTGATTCGGTCATAATGTTATTAATTTTTACATTTTTACCCAACCTTTAAAAGATAAGCAAATGAGCGCATAACAATTGGTAATACAGCGCTCTGAGTACACTACAAATTTTCTATTGATGCATTCAAGTGTTAAAGCGAAACAGTGTTGCCATGTCAGACCCACAACGAAAAACAGACTCGAATGAGTTTCGGTTTATTTGCAGCCAACATATTAAACAGGAATTTGAACTGTCAACTTTTTAGTTGTGCTTATTACAGCCGATCCAATGTCAGAACGTGACTACTGCGGTTGAGCATTTATTAAGAGACTAATTTGTTAATTACTCATGATTTTATGTTAATTACACTGGGTGTTTATAAAAATGCAAATTTAATTGTTTGATGCTGTTATTATTTGGCAGTTTTGCAGCGCTTGCCATTGAGTAGGCATTGAAAACAATGTTATTGCCTTAAACACGGACGGTCAAGATTCACTGTTGCCGGATTGTTTATGAATATGTCTCAGACTTTTGTGACAGCACGAATATTTTGTATTACTGTCAGTATTTAAATACAAAAAACTTTTCAGATTCTCTTAATAATTCATCTAGTGAGTATGGGTTTTTTATGTCACTATTTATGTAATGAGGTGTTAATGGTTTATTGTTTGATCTGTGGGAGTTTTGTAACTTGAATTTTAAATATTTTTTAATTTGAAACTTCATATGTTAATTGCATACTTTTAAAAAACAATTATAGCGTTCATGACATATTTTAACATTACCGTAAGTACTTTGAAAATAGCTAAATTTGGCAACGTCACGTCAACCCGACACTGAGTTGAACTGTTGCCAGTGGTCAGTAACAACCTGAAAAGGGGGTTTGAAAATGTGTTTTTTCAGCGTAAATATGCATGTAAAAAATGTTTTAACCTATTATACTCATTTTGCCCTATTTTCTGTTAAAATATTGCCACTATGACTGTATACAAAGATTACATGACAAATTGATATTATTTTTCAAAAATGTATAGTTTCTCAAAGTTTGTCAATTTAAAACTGAAACACCCTGTATTTTGTATTCAGGCCGCCTGTTGCCAGCTGCATATAGCCGCGCTGATGGCAGAGTACCTGAAGCTGAAGAGCATCCAGTCCTGGGGCGCGGAATCCTTTGAGAAGATATCCTCTAACATCTCCAAGGACGAAAAGGGCTTGAAGCTGGACGCGGGGGTCCAAGATATCCAGTACACCGAGTTCATCCTGCTGGAACAGCTGGAGACTTGCGCGGAGTTCCTTGACAAGGCCGAACGCTACGAAATCCTGGGCGAACTGTACAAACTCATCATACCAATCTACGAGAAGAAGAGGAACTACGAGATGTTGAGGAAGTCTTATCAGAACTTGGCTCAGAATTACGACAAGATCGTGGATTATAATAAGAGCGGCAAACGGCTGTTGGGGAGGTATTACCGAGTGGGTTTCTACGGACAGGCGTACTTTGAGGAAGACAGCGGCGTAGAGTATGTTTACAAGGAACCAAAAGTGACATCTCTGAGCGAGATCTCCGAGAGGTTGTACAAGCAGTACTGCGACAAGTTCGGGCAGGACGTGGTCAAGATGATCCAGGACTCCACGCCGGTATGTAATTTTTTATTTTGAAGGTGAAAGAAGTTCATTTTTGGATTTGTTTAAGTTCATATTTTATATTTTTGTTTTTTTATATTTATTTATATTTTTTTTTAATTAAATATTTTACTTTATTAATAAGCTAGAAAAGTTGATCATGACAGAAAATATAAAATTTCTCATCAAAAAGTTCCGATAAGCACAGTATAATTATTTTATGAAACACCCGGTATATGACTGCAAAAATCGCGTTTTTAGTTAATATAAAAATGTTATACAGAAAACCCAGTAAACAAAATAAAATTGAAAAAAAACCATATTGCAAGAATTTCGGCACAATCAACAAATTAGACGAAAGTAGTTGGAAATCAGAAAAATTGTAAACTGCTATGCAAAGACAAGACTTAGTGGCAGGAAAATAATGGCCAATTTTCAGTTCCATGTGTGTGGGAGCGAGTTTTTCTACAAATACATCAAAAAAAAAAATGCAACTGCAATAAAATGCACAACTGTTGCAAAATTACAAAAAAAATCATTGCAACTGTAACGTTCTGCAATATTGCAATGTGTCAGCTGCTGCTATTATCTTAAAAGTAATATTAGTCGTAGTAGTGGTTAGTGCGTTTTGTTTCCTCTAATGCTTCTTTGATACTTGTGAGTGTACATAAATAAAAATGAAACAATTTATAGTTTCCACATGTTAATTTGTGGCACATTTGACCAAAACTCTGGCTGTGAGACTTATATTTGGTAAACACTTCTCACAAGTAACATAACACGTCATTTAGAATACTTGTAACTATTTCAAATTTTATTCTGTTGTGAAAAGAGCTCTAAGAAAACCATTCACAGTAAGTACCTATCTTTGTGAAATAAAACAGATAATTTCACAGTCTGGCAATGTTGGAAGCGTTTATTCCTTTGTCTGACTGCCTTAGCAAAAAAATTGTATGTACTTTCTGAATCTGTATATACTGTGCATAAAGCCAACTACAGTGCATTTTTTTATTATTTATCTAAAATTATGAATTATGTATCGGTCAGTGGTCGTGCGGTTTAAGGCGTCAGTACTTGAATCGAGGTGACTGGATCGTTGTGGGTTTGACCCCTGCAGCTGGTAGACCGTATATAAGCTATATTCGTGGAGAGATTGGCACCCTCTCTGCGGGTATGGTAGGGTGGAAGAATGTTGACTTGGGTCAGTGTGAGAGATTGATACCGGTTGGCATTTAACTACCCCCCTAATTAATGAGGTTTTCCAGGTTTCCCTCATTCCTGGGCGCAAATGCGGCCTGCTTAATAATAATATGCCGCCCCCTCTCTCGCACAAGTCTTCGACTTCTGGGCTAATCCTTGTGATTAGAATGAGGGGTAGATATTATTATTATGTAAAAAATTAATTACTTCAAATCGATTTTCATGTTTGAAAGGTTTTTTTTAAGGGTAATAGCATACTTGAAACAATACATTTAAACAATATATTTAAACATAAAGCAGTTTTTTTGTTTGAAAAAAAAAAAAAATGTTTTACTTTGGTTTTAGGTGAACCAGAACGAGTTGGATTCAAAGTTCGCTTACATCCAAGTCACCCACGTCACCCCCTACTTCGAGAAGAGCGAACTGGAGGACAGACAGACGGAATTTGAGCAGAATCACGACATCAACTGCTTCATGTACGAGACCCCTTTCACGAAGGACGGCAAAGCTAGGGGCAACCCCGAAGACCAGTGGAAGAGAAGGACCATTTTAACGAGTAAGTTAACTAAAAAATAAACCTGACAATGTACTTGAACGAGTTTCCTTTTAGCGGTTTACTCTTTCCCTTACGTGAAAAAGAGAATCGTAGTGGTGTCCAGAAGGTTAACGGAACTGAGTCCTATCGAAGTGGCGATAGACGAGATGCAAGTGAGGGTGGCGGAATTAGAGGACGTGGTGTTCACGCAGCCGACCGACGCCAAGAAGTTGCAGTTGAGGCTTCAAGGCAGTGTATGCGTTCAAGTTAATGCCGGGCCGTTGGCGTACGCGTCGGTATTTTTGGATCCGGCGCTGTGCAATATGTATCCCGAGGATAAAGTAGAGGAACTGAAGGATATCTACAGGTAATACTAGTGTACGGGGTGCTATTGAAAGTGTGGGTTTCTTGTAAATCACGTTAGAAATACAGGGTGTAACTTTTTTTGTTTCTTAATTTTGGTAAAAGAGTAGTAAAGCGAAACAGCGTTGCCATTCAGGATCACATTCATAATAACAGCATGTTCATTAAAGTTCTGTACTGAAATGATATTTTTTTTTTTAATGACAAACTTCTAATATGTAATCTAAAAAGTATGGATTTTGTATTTTTTTTTTGAGGTGGCTTTAAAAAATTGTTGCATTTTTAAGGTATTTATTAAGCATTTTGTCAAGTTCTGATGTAAAATTCACTAATCCACAAAAAATATCATGATATTCAGAATTTCGGATTCATTATGTCCTCATAGTGCAAGTTCAAAACTTCCGCGAAATTTTATACAGTAAATGATTTTGGATAAAACTCCTCGTTATTTTTGCTGAAAGCGGAATCAAGTTGAGTTTGATTGATATTCCCAAATAATGCAAATCGCATTTGATTATGAATTGGACTCAAATCTCTTACTCCCATTTTTCTCCAGGCTTTCTCATCGTGATTAGTACCGAATAACACAGACGCACATGGAAAACAAAAAAAAAAGCATTTTTCCTCGGAACACCCACGGATCCAAACTCGATATCACATCTCGACTGCACCAACATGTAGTTTGACGGCCAGCTTGCAACAGGAAAACGGACTCAAACGAGCTTTGGCATATTCTGTCGTTTACGTATTAAACAGGAATTTAGTCTGCCAACTGCCGATTACAGCCATTCTGCTGATGCCGGTTCGTGATTACTGCAGTTGAGCATTTATTACGGGACTAATCTCTTAAATACTCATGATTTCATATTCATTACACCGGGTGTTTATAAAAATGCGAATTTAAATTGTTTGTTCCTGTTATTGTTTGGCTATTCTGCAACGTTTGTCGACTGTTTTTTGTTGACAGCACAAGGGTTTTTTGTTTTACTGTCAGTATACCAAAAATTTTTCACCATCTGAAAATTTACCTAGTTAGAATTGGTTTTATATCTCACTGTTTATGTAATTTAATGCAAATGGTTTATCTGTGGGAGTTTTGTAAATTCAGTATTGAATATTTTTTAAACTAAAACTTCATATATGTCAACTTTTAAAAAATAATTTATAACAATCATTACATATTTTAACATTATCATAAGTATTAGGAAAATCTTTATATTTGGCAACGTCACGTCAGTTGAACTGCTGTCAGCGGTCTGAAAATATTATTTTTGCCATAAATATGCATTTAAAAATATTTTTAATCGTGTCTTCATATTGTACTAATTTTTCTCTATTTTCTCTTACAATTAATGACACTGACCGAATCACCCTGTATATAAAAATTTGTAATGATGAGAGCAATGCAATTTTTAACTTTTTATTAGTATTATTTTTAAAGCTATCTCATTCCCTTATTAAATGAACTGACGAAAACCCTGCTTTCGGTGGCACCTCGAAATTTTATAAAAAATTTCAAATTTAAACTGCGAATTAATAATTTCAGGGAGTTCTTAAAGATTTGTTACTCTGCGTTACAAATAAACGGTAAGTTGATAGCGCAGGACCAACAGGAGTACCAGGAGGTGCTCCGACAAAACTACAAGAAGCTGTGCTCGTCCCTATCGAGCATCTTCGGGGAGTCCCTGTGGCCCCACGACGATACCGGCAGCTTCAAACGCAACAGCATGGCGCTGTTCAGCGCCGTGAGCGGTGCCTCCCAGAATTCCAGCACGGCATAACCCCGGCGAGGTTAGGGTCTGAAACGGTAGGACAAAAGTCAATTGACCTGTAGATAGTGTTCGACTCATCGCACTAGCCAATTTGAATTTGTATTTTTGTTTTGATATTTTAGAGATCTGTTATGTAATTTTAAATTATATTTATTCATTTTCGACTAATCGGTATCCGTTAGGGGAAAACCTTCTCGTCTGAATGTTGTTATTGTAGTAGTTGAATTTATCGCACGTGACGTGGTCTCGACTTGGGGTAAAGTTCTCTGTTTTACTTTGGTCCGATGACGCGGTTGCGGGAGTGTGACGTAAAAATTTGTTTCTTCTAAAGTGGCGGCCGTTCTCGGGGAAGCCTTAACCTACGATACGACTTTTATACTTTTATAAATTCTCAAAATTCAAGACTGGCTCGGCTCAATTTTGTCCTAGGATATTTTTATTGTTACTACCCAGACGTACCGAGGAGACACGGGTCGTTGTCGATTTTCGGTTTATAAGTTTCCTGTCGAGACAAAAGACGATTAAGAAAAATTCCGTACCCATTATCAGTTATGCCGTTAAAACGCACTGCTGTAGGCATGGGAAACAATCACCTGTGCCAAAATGTATCGATGAAATTGTTATTTATCGACGACGAAACGTGCGTTCTCTCGGTAGCTGCCTTGCGACATCGTTACTTAGCGTGGTGTCATGATTAAAGCCGTTCTGTTTGCGTTACGGTAGCCATAGTGAATTATTTTTATTTCCAAAACTGACTAGGTAATGAAAGTATTAGAAGTAGCAAATATTTTAAATTGATTGTATATCAAAGTAAATTGTTCTTAATGTGTATTCTTCGGAAGTCTTATAACTTGGTTTACTATTTGACGTAATCCTTTTGCACTGCTTTTCTAATTAGTAATTTATTGACGTAGTTAATTCTGATCGTAGTTGCAGTGTTATTTGTTGTGTAATACAGGGTGTTCACATTTTTTCGTTCATAATTTTTATAAAATATAAAACATGTAAAATGATACGGGTAATACCTTATAACATTTGTACGTGATACGGGGCATTTAAATTTTTACACACTATTGAATCTCATTTGTTTTACGATGTAAGCAAAGTGTACTTTGAAAACAGTTGAATGAGCTGTCATAGTATTTATTACTTTGACGGTAATTTTAAACCTTGTGCTTCGTTTATATAAGGTAAAAGGAGAAACACAACTTTTTATGCAAAAATAGACAACTTTCGCACTGTTTATACTTATACGGGGTGTTCGGAAATGATGTGTCAGTATTATTAATATTATGTTTCTCGAAAATGGCTAATTTTAACATGATATAATAAGAATAAGAATTACATTCTATCTAAATTTATAAAAATTTTCAAACAAAAAAGTTGTAAGTCATTATTTGAAGGCCAAGGACAGTATAGACCTTTTGGCGTTGAAGGATATGCATCAAAGTGAGAACATATATTCAAAGGGACACTAAAGTTACGTGTACAATATTAGATAAAAATCGGTACACAAAAAAGTAATTCCATTAAACAAAATTTATTTTGACGCTCTGTAATTCCGCTAATTTTGAGTTTTCGAAAAATTGTTATAGGACTTTGTGGCATTAATTTTTTGTGTTTCATGAATTTGGCACATTATGTTTTTGAGTAGTATCACCCCCTAAATTTTCTGAACACCCTGTATATAAAAACAATGTTTTAGAGGAGAAATGTTATAGGAAAGACCCCCTATTATTTTCTGCTCCCTATCCTTTTGTGGACACCCTGTATGTTTTATGACTGTGCTGGAAAATTTCCTGTTGGGCACATTAATCGACCAAAAGGCGAAAGCTTATTTGTATTACTAATTGCGATAGTGGTCCAAGACTAATTTAAGTATCTAATAAACCCACTAATGCTAGGAGTAGAGTGAGAATCCTCAGTTTTATTTATTTTTTTATATTACACATTCGAATCTGTACTCTCTTGAGACGTGAAATATTTGATATTTTGTTATTTAGTTGTTAAATATATTTTATTTTTCCATGTTACGTTAAGCTTTTTAAAAAAGCGTAAAAGTAAATATTTCTTTAAATGGGAGTAGTGCAGAAGATTACGGTTTATTATTGAGATATGGATGTCCTAAATGTTGTGTGGGCTGTGAGACACTATGAAACAAAAATGAAAATTATGTAGTCATCGTTAGTCAAATTCTAGTTTTACATTTTAAGCTAATTCCATTAAATTATAATTTGCCAAATAAAGTTGTTTTTTTAAGTTGTAATAATCAGTCGTGTTTATATTTTTCCATTGTTTTACCTCATGACAGTTGATCGGTTGTATCGTTTATTTCGTATTAATGATGTATGTATTAACTGTATATTTTTGTATAATTTGATTACGCACTATGTAAGATTATTTGTACAACTGTGTTATTTAATTTTTACTTTATTGTATGAAAAAATATATCAAGTATTTAATACCTGCGACGTTGTTTTATATCTCCTACCTTATGTCCTTAATTTTATTTGAATTGTGCATCTAAAACAATTCGAAAGTGTAGCACATCGATTTCTATTGTTTGAATTTGGCGCCTAAAGCTAGACGATGTTTTTATGTGCGCTAGTAACTTTTGACGGTCGAGAAGGTTGCAATTTTTATTGATTATAAGTTGCACACACTGTTTGCAACCAAAATGAAAATGTCATTTGTGCATTCATTTGTTTTGTGATAAACGAAGTGTCAAAATTCCGAAGAAGTCTCCGTTGTGTAAACTTGCCTATAATTTTATAACAAAAAATGACCACAGCAGCCCGTCCAACCTTCGAACCAGCCCGAGGTGGCCAAGGGAGGAATGAAAAAGACTTGAGTGCCATTTCCAGACAATATTCCAGCAGAGATTTGCCAGGGCACACGAAATTAAAATATAGGTTAGTTTTGCTTTCGCATATTTACGTTTGTGCATTTACACAAGTTTTTTTGTTTTTCTAGAGAGCCAGGTCAAGGGACTGTCGACGAAACCAGAGCTAGAGATTTCAGAAGAGAATTAGAAGAACGCGAAAGAGAAAAAAGACCTGCCGCTAGGACTGCAGATCATTACAAGAAGCTTAAGCTCGACCAAGTACCTGCCGCAAGTCTAGACGCTGACGATCCCCTGGATGAAGAAGACTCGGAATCTAGCGATGACGAGGACGACACTGAAGCCCTTTTAGCCGAACTAAATAAGATTAAGAAAGAACGGGCAATGGAACAAGCAAAAAAGGAAATCGAAAGGCGACAAGAGGAAGAGAGGATCAGGATGGAGAATATCTTAAGCGGCAACCCATTACTAACGCATTATTCATCGGGGTCTACTAAAAGTGACCATAAAGTTAAAAGGAGATGGGACGATGACGTGGTGTTTAAGAACTGTGCCAAGTCGGAACCTGAAAAGAAGACCAACGTGTTTATTAACGATTCGTTGAGATCAGACTTTCATAAAAAGTTTATGGAGAAATATGTAAAGTGATTTTATTTATTAGTGGTTTTCAATGAAGAAAGCTGTTTATTCAATAAATACACCTGTATTATGTGAGGAATTAATAAATAAAATGTTTTTTTGTAAAGCTATGTATTGTATGTCATGTTAATGTAAATATAAGTCATTCTAAAGCATAAAGTTTTTTTTATAATTTTTTTACTACACATTATTTTTGACATAAATATTGTCATGTGATTACTTTTGTAAGAAATTAAAATCAACCTGTACTATGTTTGAGTTTAAAATAAAATATATGATTATTGATTTTTTTTAATTTTATGATTGTCCTGCCACTGTTTTTCTATGACACATATTTCCCCTAAAACACTAACATCCTAAAGCACTTTCGCAATTTCCTAGGACGAATTCCTTCAATAACTTATTGGCCTCTTACCATGCTCTTACCTAAGCTTAGGTAAACAAGGAAGGTGGGGGCCGCATACTCGTTCCAATCTACCAACCTGTTCAAATACCTGCCAGCCGCAAAGCGAGAGAATGTAGCGAAGTCCGTCCCGTCGCGTCCACGATTTACACGAAACGTAGCAGCGTTGGCGTTGCCAATTAACTCCTTAACACTAACAAACAAACGACTAACAGTACAAACATGCCTTCTGTGATAACCGCGGTGTTGTGTGTGGCTCTGCTGAAAGTTTGCGTGGTTTCTTCCACTCCCAAGGCGGCTATCTACATCGACAATGGACACGATCAGACGGCCATAGACCGACTCATGACCCAGGACGAGAAGAAAGAGATGGAATTGGAAATCCTGAATCTGCTGGGGCTGCCCAACAGACCGAGGAAAATTAACAGGAGCCCGCTGAAGAAGTCGGCGCCTAGGTTCCTCCTGGATATCTACAGGAGTCTCATGGAGGACGAGAACGACGAGAATAACAGGGCCAAGCGCAGCTCCGATCTTAATTTTAGCGGCGAAGAACAGCAGCAGATCGACCAGAGCGATGTTATTATGACTTTCGAAGGCATAAGTAAGTTATTGTTATGCTTGTATTTACATTTTCGATGTACCGGGGCCGATTTGCGTGCTTTTTTTTCTAATAGAACAGCTAAACAATATTCAAACATTTTTTTAGGTACACATACGCATTTTATTATGAAATAATACAACAGAAATTGATTAAAATGTCGCAACTTTTTTTTTAATCTTTATCTTTATCAATTTTGAAATATTGCAAGTTCAAAAAGTAAAATAATAAGTGCAACTTCCAACTTCACTTTCTATTTCTTTTGCGACGATCTCGTTCCGAATATCGCGCTTTGTTTTGCATTCTATCTCATCTCTCTATTTTAAGGCTTGTTTGTTTTTGTTTATGTTCACACATAAAACTGCGTCGATTTAGATAAATCTATGGAAATTCCAATATTATCTCATGCATTCCAATAGCTATTCAATATTGCTTGCACTATATATAAATTCAAATTTATAAACTCGTAACAAAACTTTATCCGGCCAATAAATTCATTCGCAAAAATTGTATTTTTGTTTAGATCACCATGTGAGCAGTGTAAGGCACGAAAGAGGCAAGAGACTTTGGTTCAACACTACAGAGATGCCGGTAGCTGAGGATATTGTAGGTGCGGAATTGAAAATTTTCAAAAATGCGGAGGAATCTGCTAAAAGTCCAGACGCCAAGTACACCGTGACGGTATATCAGCTGATAAATACAGACAGTGGGTCCGTATATTTTTTTTTACATACATCATACAAACAGGTGAATAAAATTTTAATTTTTATTATTTTTTTCAGAGAACGCGAACTGGAGTACGTATCCGCGTTAAATACGTCGGCGAGCTTCACTGGGTGGCTAGGCCTCAACCTTACCGCGTGCCTCGCTACTTGGGTGGCATTCCCGAATTCCAATAAGGGTCTTTACCTGTCGGTTCATCCCGTCAATAGACCTGGTATGTAACAAAAATTAGCCGTCCCAAAAAAAGACAATATAATGAATGTCATTATTCGCAGGGGCAATATTACAGCAGTATATTCCATCCTCACAAATTAATAAAGCTGGACATGGACACTCGTTAATTACTCAATAACAATAAATTGTTAATTTAACTCGTTTGTTTGCTGTGTATCGTTTCTTGGAAATGTAAAATGTAATGACTTTTTATTCGTAAAAATTGTTCCATGTATAAGTTGAGCAGAAATTGTTTGCTATTCTAAAATATTAAATTCTTTTTAGAGGCCTGAATCCTATAAGATTTTCAAATTTCTTTACTTAATCGTATATATATACAGGGTGTCCCTAAATAGGCGAGCCGACTCTTGTAAGAGACAAAAGAAATATTCGAAATATGGTTTTTTAGGATTTAGTTTTTGCTCGTTTATACATACAGGGTGCTGCGAAATGAATGCAGCATATAGCAAGAGTAGATTCCTGATGACAGAATAATGTAATATGTAGTCAAACTAACTTTAGTTAAAAGTTGATATTTAAAAATATACAGGGTGTCAAAGTTAAAATTTTATTTTTGATATTTATAAATAACTATAAAAAATCCAGATATTTGCATATATTTTGCAGATCGAGGGTTTTTGCGGGCCAGAAATTCAAATTTGTTTCTAATTTTGATGTCATTAGTAGAAGACGCCACTTATGGCACACTCATGCTTCTTTTTAATGGTATAACTTTTTGCGGTTTAGTGTATACATCTAACTATTGAAATAATCGATTGTCCTACCTTTTTTTATCTGAAAAATGTATACTTCAGTGAAGTTGTTAGGGGTAACCGTTTTCAAAATAATCCTATTTGAAATATTCAGTGCACACCAAATAAAAATTGTTTTGGTTTCAGGTAAAATGCCTTTTTTGATCAAAATAAAGCAAAATGTTACTTGAAAAAGTTGTTCAGAATGTTAAATAATGATGATATGCAAAATTTCAAGAAGATCGGTCAGCTTTGATGAAACATTTGTGTTTTGATAAAACCATTGCTGAAAATCTAAGGACAGTGTCATCAAACCTTACCAATCTTCAAATTTTACACATCGCAATAATTTACCATTTTCAGTAAATTACCTGAATCCAAAACAATTTTTATTCGATGCATTGAATTTTTCATGGCTAATGGCTTCAACAATAAGGTATATTTTTTACACTAAAAAAGATAGGAGAATCAATTGTTTCAATAGTCAAATGTATACACTAAGACACAAAAAATTCTGCCATTTAAAAGAAGCATGATGTGCCATAAGTGACGCCTTCTACAAGAGACGTCAAAATTAGAAACAAATTTAAATTTCTTGCCCCCAAAAACCTCGATCTTGAAAGTGTATGCAAATATTTGGATTTTTTAAGAAGTTATAAATTTAAATTTCTTGCCTCCAAAAATCCCCCATCTTGAAAGTGTATGCATATACATATTTGGATTTTTTAAGAAGTTATTTACAGCTGTTGAAAATAAAATTTTAACTTTAACACCCTATATCTTTTGACTAAAGTAAGTTTGGCTACATCACATTATTTTGTCGTCAACAATCTACTCGTGACCTATGTTGCATTAACTTCGCAACATCATGTATAGTAAAGAGTGCCATGATTTCAAATCCGTAAAATCAAGTCAGCTTTGGAAATACCAAAAAAACTCTCATTTTTTCACTAATAAAGTGCTGTATACCGAATCCGAGAAGGCTATATTTCAACGTTAACTTGTTTGTCTCTTATTAGACTCGTTGCAATTATCCAGGGACATCCTGTACATAAACAATGTTTTTAGGTCATGAAATTAGACCGGAAGACATAGGACTTGTAACGGTCAAAGCCCAAGATGAGATCCAGCCCTTCATGGTGGCTTTCTTGAAAGCCACTAATCATGTCAAGGCAAGGACGACAAGGAGCGTAAAGACCAAAATGAGTACGACACCGTTACCGAACCTAGTGAGCGAATATAAAAGTAAATTTGTCAACTGTTGGTAAAAGTGTTATTAACTTGTCTTATTTTTAGGCAGTGATCTTGATGGAAGAAGAAGTTGCCGAATACAGGCCTTGTATATTAGTTTTAAAGATTTACAGTGGCAGGTTGGTAGTCAATTCTTGTACAATTTTTATGATTTACAAGTAAAAATATATTTATTTGTGAATTTATATATTTTTTAGGATTGGATCATAGCACCCGATGGATACGCTGCCTATTATTGTGCGGGAGAATGCAATTTCCCACTCAACGCGCACATGAACGCTACAAACCACGCAATTGTACAGACTTTGGTCCACTTGATGAACCCCTGGAGGTTTCCCAAGCCATGCTGTGCTCCTACGAAGCTGAATCCAATATCGGTTTTATTCTTTCTAGACGATCAAAATGTTATCCTGAAAAAATATAAGAAAATGGTGGTTAAGAGTTGCGGATGCCATTGATTACAATATTGAGAATAATGTTTACACCAGTGACAAGCTTTAGTCAGTTATATTTTTCCATTAATATGTTGTGTCCATTGTATATATGTCAACCTGTATGTATAAATATCTATCAATCTCTCAATAACAAAAATAAAATGTGATGTGAATAATAATATAGTTTTTTATTCATTTATTACTAATGTTATCGGCACTGCTGTGCAAGTATTGTGCTGAAAGTTTCGATTATTTTAATAAATGTTTTTTAAAAAAACGTATTTTCTTTAAACCCTAGGAAAATCCATTGTATGTGTTGAGCAGTGTATGTGCTCATTTTAAAAAGCCCGCCTTTATTCGAATCAAGAGCGCTGTGATCGTTTTCGATTTGTGGGTTCGGCAATTTACCGGCGGCGGCGCTAGTAGCGTTGGTAGTTTTCATTATGACTAGACATCGTAAGTGTTTGTTAAATTTAGTGAAATAACGACAAAATAATTGTAACAAAGCATAATATGAGTGATAATAGTTTGTAGTTAACCATTAATTCTAATTTAGTTGCTAATTTAAGTTCCGTAGCGGCTCAAAAGTCCAGAACTCGAGAAGTAAATGCGTAGGCTGGGCAATGATATTATCTAGGGGTAAAGTAATATTTTTGTGCAAAATAAACGTGAATGTGGAGTGCAATATCGAGAATTTTCACGAAAAACTCTAGTAGCAATAACGCGCAAAGTGGCGAGGATAAGCCGAGAGAAATGGACCGCGGAGAACGAAGGAAACCCGACATGGATGATACGTTCGTTACCAGACAGGTAAGTTGATTAATTGCTCTAACTAATCATTGTACTATATCGGCTTGCACTGTAAAAAGTTATTGCTGTAAAAAATTCAAGTTGGGCCAGTGGTCCTTCCGCTTCAGCGCTGGAATTTCGCCGATCAGCTGTTGTCCGCTGAATTTCCAGCGGTCTTTTATTTTGGCAGTGCGACTTTCCACCGAAATAGTAACAAGTGGCTGTATTACGTCTCCGACACACGCCCTGACTATAAAAAATCGAGAGAAATGCGGCAAATGTGGTCTAGATTGGAATTTGGGTTAAATAACCTAATTTACACTTTGTAATTAACCATCCATTGAAAAAGTTGTTGCTTGGCAGTTAATACAGCCAGCCTGGGCTGGTGCTACCAGATCATTTCCGTTGGTTCTTTCGAACTCGCGATGAAATTTAAACGAATAATTTCGTCTTTTAATTGATATCGTCTTTAATTCCACCATCAGGTATTGTCAGGCGTATATACGCCCAGAATGGGATGCTGATAGATGTTTTCAGTTTTGTCGCCTACACGCCCGTGCTTTTAGAACGAATTATTCATTTGACATAATGTCTATTTATACTAATAATTTTATTTTCATTTTGCCTATTATGCGCTTGCACGCCATAGATGATGAAAATTGACCGTTTCCTTGTCAGTACAAGTTAACCTAAAATCGTACTTTGAACGGTATTTTTTGTACATAGGTACCTACTTGACGAAAATACAGAATTTCCCATTACAATTTCATTTTAGTTCATAAGTATGCGCAAACAGCAACTTTTGGCAAGTTTTCTAGGTCAAGGTCAAGACACAAGGTATTTTATTTATAATTTTCATGTTGTTTTTAAACATATACCTAGATAACTATTTTAAACTAAATATAGATGGCTACCTACTTAACATTGCTTTCATTAATGTCAAAAATTGATTAGTTTATTAGCATCCATCAAATGACATCTCTATCCTAAGTTGTGTTGATGTTTATAATGCAATTTTTATCATTTTAGTGTAGGTACCATAAATGCCTTTTCTAGTAATGTTTTTATTTATGACTAAGTATAATAATTATTTTTTAATTTAATGTCGAAACATTATTACCAATTGAAAATTATTGTTTTAGTTGAGTAAAAACAATTTTATCATGTTTTGCAAAAACCTAAAGAAAATGTTTTATCTCTGACGAATGAATGACCTATTTATTCGAATATATTTATTCTTAAATATCATAATAAACAACATCCGCTGTAACACGGCGCTTGAGTGCCTTTTTTACATCTAGTGGCAGGTAGCAGTATGCTAAAATACAGAAATTTGTATTTTAGTATGACTGGGAAATCTGATGCAGTTTTAGACATAAGTATATGGAAACCGATTATATAAAGTATATTTTATATTGAATTCTAGAGGTAATTGAAAATAAATATCCAACCTATATTCTTTCATTATTATTGCTAATATCGTGTGCGAGGAACTAATAAAGCAACGACGATGCACAGATATCTGGATAGATAACGGACTAATAAATATCTAGCAGGTCATTACGTAAACAACAGAACGTCACTTAATGCTGAATAAATATTAAGTAAGGTATCGTGCTAGATTTAAAATTGTGATTTTCCAATCATTGTTAGAGCCCACTCACTTCTCCATCTTTGGTCGTAGGAATGGGGACAGACACAGAAATTAAGTTTTATTATGGGCTGTTGGGTTTTGCTGTTACGGGATTACTTACATAGAGACTACCCACATTTTGTTCAAATATTCGTCGTTGAAAAAATTACGAAGTTTTTCTATATTTAATTATGCTATTGCGACGTCGATTCCGTTTCCTCTTGAAATAATGGTAAAGTGTGAAAAATTAATCTCATTCAATGTGAAGTTTGGTCCGATTGGAGTCTGGGATGTAATAAAATGTCCAATAAGACATTGTAACGGTGGAAGTTTTCGAGTTGGAAGAAAGTCGAATATTTTCACGATAGTTTTATGGCGTTATAGGAATAGGACTTTCTTTTTTTTAATGCTTCGTATAAAATCTGACCTGCCTTGGGAAAGGCCAAGTAAAATTGTTATGATTTGAACTGACAGTTTAGAACACAATGGCGTAGTTATATTTTAACGACGAGATGAATAATAATGTAGTATTTTGATATGTAATAGTTATTTTCATTCTCCCCCCTACGAAAGTATAATTTTTTATTTTAAAGAGGCAAGCGAAAGTAAAACATGCCAGGTTGCTTAAGTACGAAAAACTTTCGTGCCCTGGGCGATGAAAGAATAAAAACGTCAAATTATTATAATGTCAAATGTTTATTTAGAGTGGAAATTAAATGTAAATTTACAATTGTATGTTCCTGAAAGATTTAACGGTAAATGTTGATCTGCACTGCACTGCAACATGACACAATTTTTATACTCCACGTCCTTCACTTTAGATTATACATACAGGGTATCTCAACGAAAATTTGACCCCCCCTATAATTGGAAAACCGAATAATATTTCAAAATTTGCCGAGACCCGTCGATTTTTGTTCTTGGGGGGAGCTTTTTAGACAGTCAAGCCAACTCGATATGTTCATCCCCCAAATGCCTAGCAACCCCAACTTAAAAATTTCAAATGCAACTACCCCACTTGTGGCACATCATTTTAAAGCCCTTTTCATTGAGAATACAGTGACGTACCGTTTTTAGAAATCGGTTGAGATTTGACAGAATTATTGGTTACAAACGAAAAGATGACAAACCAACTTACGCGTAATAATTTCTACACAAATGTCCACCATTAATAAGTTTTTCATCTACTACACATGACCGCATTACCTAATTGTTATTGATGTGTCTATCAGTTTACAAAAAAGTCAGAAATGAAATAAAAAAGCTGAAGCAAATAATAAATCAGATTTATTTGATGAATTGCTCAAAATGACCCCCGTACAATAATAGTCTGTTTTCAAATTCTGTTCGAACATTATTAAAGACATCCGCAGTTATTAATCGGCATTGTTCTACAATTCTCTGACGTAGCACTTGCAATGTTTCCGGCTGAGTGGCGTACACTCGTGATTTTAAATGACCCCACAGAAAAAAGTCCAAAGGGGACAGATCCGGAGATCTTGGTGGCCATTCGACGGGACCTCTTCTGCCAATCCAATGCCCCGGGAAATGGTCATCCAAAAATTGTCGCACAGCAGCAGCATAGTGCGGGGGCGCACCATTTTGTTGGAAGGTTATTTCATTTTCTAGTAAATTGTCGTCACTTTCTAAAATCTCTGTTATCCTAGGATCAATTGTACTTTTCAATAATTTTAGATAGGTGTTTCCATCGAGATTACCTTGGATGAAAATTGGTCCAACAAGATGGTCGCCCAAAATGCCTGCCCAAAATGCCTGCCCAAACATTCAATTTTTGAGGTGTCTGAGTATGAAATTTCTTGATTAAATGCGTATTAGTATCACTCCAATAACGACAATTGTGTCTATTCACTTCGCCATTCAACATAAATGTGCATTCGTCGGAGAAACATGTATTGTAGAGAAGATTTGGATTCAGTAAAAGTTGTTCACTAAAGTATTCGCAAAATTGGTTACGGCGATCAAAGTCATCTTCATGTAACTCTTGAACCAGCGTCATCTTAAATGGATGAAACTTGTGTTTTTTCAAAATTCGATGAACACTGGAACGGGATACGCCAGAAGCTTGAGACACAGTTGTAATCGATCTGTACATGACCCAAAACTGCCACTTCAACTGCTTCATTTCGAACTGGCCCAATTACTTCACGTTTCTTGTTTAAAAGCAAACCTGTTGCAACAAATTTGTCAATCAGGTGTTTAACGTACTGGTGGTTTACATTTTTTTCAGGATGATTGGCATTCAAATTTTTAACTAAATTTTAGCCAAATATTAAACTTAAAAGACGTCTAAACTTATCAATTTTATATTGAAGAATAATTATTTGATAACTGTCAAAATAATATTTTTTGTTGACATGAATGTTAACCAAAGTAATATTAACTACACTGAGATACTACCATTTCTAGGGCAAAAACCGCCTTATACCCATTTTTATTACAGTCTACACAGGATTTTCAGCATCTTTCAAATTTGTGTTTTTGTATAATCGTAGGGGAGCATGAAAAGTTGAATACGTTACACGCTGCAAGTTAGTTGTTCATGCGAAAAATCTTCGTTAAGCGATGTAAATAAATCTATTGGGGATGGAGCCACATTCTTACCTGCCTTGCGCCTTAGCAGTCCAACTTGCCTCATAGGTTATCTACTAGTAAGTATTTATAGCATTCCATGTTCATATTGAGCATCACAGATCCATTAATTGTAGTTTCTTGTTTCTCGCAACATTTTCAGAAGGAATTCTTCGTCACAGTTTCGCTTCAGGCCTCAATCCATTACCAGCTGGCCAGCAATACTCGATATTACGGCTTTTTAAATGTGCGAACATGTTGGGGACCGCTGCATTAACTATTTCAGTTCATTTGTTTCACTTGCTGCATCGAGTACGTGTCGCAATTCAATCGCGTGTCAATCGGAAATCTCTTTAGAAAAAATGCTGTTGCAATTTACGTAGCGTTTAATATTTCTCTTGCGCTGTATCTGCAATGTAAACTTTTATGCCTACCTTGCGAGCAACTAGTTTGTTTTTTTAGGAAACTAGTATGCGTAATGTATGCATATTAGGTTCGTAAATAACGCTGTCGACGATGACTCAATGTCTATTTGTAGAGGCAAAGTGAAGCCCGATGGAATGCGATTGAATGGTACCTTTAATTCACATTCTGGTTTAATTCTTCAATATTTAAGTTTTCCTTGGTAAAATGTAACACTTTGTACGCATATCTAAGTATAACGTCATTTCTCATCTGAACAGATGTTAAGTTTAACAGTTTTATGGCCATAATGTGCCTTGTAAACAATAACAAAAGTGACAGATTGTCGTAGACTATTGTAGTAAGTCGACCAGATGAGTTGGAATTCCTTTGCAAGTTAAAGAAACTGACGATGTAGGGTTGTAAACTTTTGCTACAGAAAGACGAGTTACATTTTAAGCACGTTATAATTCAAATAATCTTGACATATTTACAACTACTTTGTATAGCCAAATAAACAAAAATATGTATATTTCATAGTTCGTTTAAAACTGTTTATTTTTACTTCATTATGATGACATTCTTAAACGAGCTAACTTTTTTTCGATCAATAACAAATGCTTTTCGTATCTTTATGTCACCTGTATAAAACTCAAGTAAAAGACTTAAATTTGTAATAGAATAGAAAGCCCCGGAAATTTTGTTGTCGCTTACAGGCCTTAACAGTTATAGAAAAGGCATAGTGCCGCGTGCCCGTTAATTTTGAAACAATATTGACGACTCATTGTTAAACGTGGTAAGTAAATAATTTAAAGACAACCGAATACGAATTATCTTCACTACCGGCCCCGGCCGCCATCGGAATTCATAATTAACGAAGTAGAAAATCTGGTATGTAATCGTCGATTAATTCCCATCGTATAATGAATACTCGCGACCGACAACAAACAAATCAAAATCGTTTAGTGGTTCTCGTCTAAGCGGCGGCCAGTCTTTACAAATAACGAGATCGCATGCAACAATCTGACGCGGCATGCGGGACTGTACCAGCGGATATTAAGTGGTTATATTTCTTCCACATAACCGTTAATTACTTAGTTCTGAAATTCTTTAACGGCGCCGTATGATTGAAATACTGTTTTCTACAAATATAATTAGTTTTAGAAATTTAAGATCTGAATAATATAGAGCTTAGTAAATAACAGGAATGTTATATCATGCCACCTGCGAATATTCAAAGGTACCGAAGTAAAACGAATATATAACGGCTGAAAGCGGTCTAACCGACAAATTTTCGGGTACAGAAATGTTTTAAAATACGTATTGTCACAGAATTTGCCCCGATCGCCCTACGCGATTCTGGTAAACAAACAAATAATGGCTGGTATCGAGGCGCAACTAGAAATATTGGGAATTGACGAGAAGCGTTCGAGTCGTTCAAGAAATGGATCGAGAGATGCTAGAAAATACCTGGAATATTCGTTTGGTCTATAAAAGAAGAATAAACGGCCGAGTCAGTCAGTATTGAATTAGAGTGTTTAGTTGGAAATTATCTGGAGTTTCAAAGTGAAATAGTGCTTAGTTGAGTTGTAATTAGTATTCAGTAGTGTACAGAGTAAAAGAAAAAGTCGGCGTAGGAAACCCGTGACAGTATTTTTTTAAATTCAACTGTAGATGTAAATATTGTTATAACATAAACTCGCATAGTTCTGCATAAAAGATTGTTCACTTTTGTTCATAAGTATGTGAAAATAATTGCTGAAATGTATGTCGTACAAATGCATTTTAAAAGTTATTATATTATTTAAGGAGAATTTATATAGTACAAAATATCAATAGTATTATTTTTCATATTTTGCTCTGAGCGTTTTATTTTGCAAGACCTGCCTAAAAACACTACAAATTCATTTCACTTTATAATTTTAGGGCGATCTTAACAATAAAATTTTAATATGTAGACAAGACACAGTAAAAGTGTATATATTAAAACAAAAGATTATAAACTTTGGGACATAACAAAGGAGGTAAAGGGTGTGACTGTTCCAAGAATTTTGTACTTATTTGATATTGTTATCTATTCTGCCCTGTTAAGCATAGAAGTCATAACTGACAAAATCTTCATTCTGAGATACTGCCTGAATTGGGTAATTTGCTGTGAGTTTTTTTGATTTTACACAAAACGTAGATAGCTATACCTGATTTCAGAAGTGTCACACCTCTCGCGATTTACGTAAGGTGTTTAGTTCTTTAGTACTACCTAGTTTGCTTTTAAAAATTTACAGGGCTTCAACATACAGTAATTTTAAAATACCATTTTAATATACAGCTTGTTTTAGGAGGAGATGTACATACTTCAGTATGTTATTCTACGTTCAATATTAAGCAAAAACTTTCCTATGAACTTTGGTCTGGAAACGCTTCGTGTAGGATATTACAGGATGTCAAATATAAAAAAAATAATTACATTTTCTTTAATGACTATTTTGAGTTAAATTCATGAAATGTTGTATCCTGGCTGCTCTTAGAGACTTCAATAAGGTGTACATTTCTTAAGTAGAAAAGGTAGGGGAACATGATTTTCTATTTCGAAATGACATACACCGTGGCACAAAAAAGTTGAAGCGATTTAAAAGGATCCTAATGGTCGATTGTGGCGCTTTCTTGAAGATACAGCCAATTGTGCATAAAATTTGAATTTCCCGTCCCAAGAAATCTCCGCATAAAAAATGTCATTTAATTTTTTTAAATTTGACATCCTGTATATCCTAGACGAAGCCTTTCCAGACCTAAGTTCATAGGAAATTTTTTGCTTAAAATGGAACATTGAATAACATACTGAAGTATGTACATCTCCTCCTGAAACATCCTAAGTATATGTATAATCATAGGCATTACCAAGCATTCAGACGTAATGTACATACAATATTATTTGTACAAATTTTTAGTTAGCGGATACTCGTATTAGTTAACGTCGTATGTACTGTACACTTCATCTATTTCTTCGTAGGTAGTATTTACAATTACAAAATAGTCCGCTAGCAAATCGCGTTACGCTTCCTTCGGTACCGACTGCCTTCCCCACCTTCTTCATACCTTTCCTCTAACCCAGAGCATCGCGGTGCGTGCTACAACGCGAAAATAGTACACATCTCGTCGTGGTACCTTGCAACGGTTCCGGGGTCCGTGAATTATCGCCGAGAGGGTCCTCTCCTCTCTTACTGAATGCCGTTTGGGTTAGTTATCGAGTGCTTCCTAAATTTTTCGGCGATAAGGCGACGTCCGCACTTCGACGATGCCCTCCAAGGCGATAGTTTACGATGTCTGCTGAGGCGACTGGTGGTTGTTTGTGATTTATTTTTTACTTGTGGGGTTGTTTTTTGAATTTTTGTGTCATGGTGTTGACGGTGGCCAGTGTGAGTTCCCTCACGGGGTACGGATACCAGAAGAATGATCAGAACGTGGTGGACGTTGGGATGTCTTTAGGTGGATACGACGTAAGTGTTAATAATTCGAAATATGCCTGTAAGTGGAATCGCGTGCCAACTTACTGGTAATAAGCTTGTGGAATTTATAATTATACATGTAATTATATTAATATAGAGAAAAAATTGTATCACTCAAAGAAAAATACGAGCTGGGTATAATTAATATCGTTATGCGTAATTATTTTCAACGGTTTTCTCGAAAATTACCCTATTATTTTGGTCAAGGTAAATATTTTTTAGGGGTATAAAATTAGCATTGACGCCTTGAAAACGCACCCAAACAGGCACACTTTTTTTTAACATGATTATGTAAATGTGTACGAATATATTGATTAAAAGAATTTGCGTTCTCTCGTTTAACAGGTTTAACCAAAAAATTTTATAAAAACTTATTTTATATCTAATTTATATACCTACTTAGTATTTATATTGAATAAAATGGGTTATTTTATGGAGTTTCCTCAAGTTTGGGATAAAGTGAGGTTAGGTTTGTTTATCTATCGGGCAGCGACCTTGAAATTGTGAGAATATATCCAGAAGCAGTGTTGCCAGATCATAAATTATGAAAAATATTTATTTGAAATATACATTTACTTTTTATTTTATGTAAATATATTTACGACTAATTAAAATTGTAACAGCTGTATATATCTACATAATTTGTCGTAAACCTATGAAGTATTGTTTTAGTGGATAAACGGGTTTTATATTTTATTAATTAAATTCATTTGTGAAAACATCTGTTCACATGAAACATTTCAATGAGACAGCAATGCATTAACGTTATAAAATAATAATATAAAAAATAATTCAAATAATAAATAGGTACATTTATTAAGTAGTACAAATTATATGGATATTTAATATTTAGTAAGACTAAAAATCTGGAAACCCGTAGATCGTAACAAAAATCCATAGATTTACGGATTAATCCGTAGGTCTGGCAACACTGGCTAGAAGGTTACTTTCGACAGTTCCGACTTTTAATTGCTTTCCAGCATTTCCTTCGGATGTCTCGACAAATTACGTTTGACAGAGATGAAAGACACGTCTGGTTTCATCCACTTAAACTTGGCGTTGATAATAATTATAATCCTCATTCCTCCATGTGACTATGATTTATTTTTATACGTATTGCGTCGTCGAGGACAATAAAATATATCCACGTTTAACGATGGGTATTGTTCGCACAAGGGCTTAAATAATGGAAGTATAATGTTGTCGCGAAGACAATCAGCCTTATTCTGTAACTTCAGTCGAAATATGTGCGTCGAATCGAAATCTTTTCAAATCGAAATGTCCAATGTCGATCTCGTTATTTTTTGGTATTCAGTAACTCTCATCGACATCGTGGTACATCGAAATCAGGCTACTCGATTTGAACACGCGCTTAAAACAAACTGACAACATGTCGTGTTAAGCGAATATCGACTTTAATACCCAACTGACGTTTCTAATCTTAACAAACCAAAACAACTTAACCTAACTTTCTGAAACATCTGGCGTGTAATCTGTGATATAAAACAATAAATCCTATCATAAATGCTGGAATTCCCAAATTGTGACCGATAGTATTGTAGTGAGGGTTTTGGCAGGTAATTGGATCATGCAAAAATGGCTCTAGCTCATCGATAAGATCGAGATAGCTAGTACTTTTGGTAGCATGTAAAGTCCTTTAAAAATATTATCAGGTATTTGAAAAGGGTTACTCGCATCCCGTAGAACACGTCGTTGATAATTAAATAATCGCCTAAAACAAAATAAGCAAGTCAGAAATATCCAATTTTCCAATATAAAAGACACATTTACCTTTGCAGTTCTTCTTCTATTGCGGCTCCGAGAAAGACACCCGCTTGTATTATTTGTAGATTCATGCTAATTGAAATTGTTGTTAAAAAATAACACACAGAAAATAAAGAATTAATCTATGTTTAAGAGGTTACAGCTTACAGCACAGAAAACTTATGGTTATGTCTTTACCGTCTTTACCGCCTTTACATTTTAAGCCCTCCTCTTTACTTCTACACGCATGCGTCAACTACGAATTTCGATATCGAGGTCCAACTCGATAGCTCTTACGCAGTCGAAATCAAATGAATATATTTCGACTACAACATTTCGATTTCAACTGTCGCACTACCTTACAGAATACCAGATCCGGGGATTTCGACTCGAGTCATAGATTTCGATACGTTTTGATAGATTTCGACTCGATTTGCGGTTACAGAATAGGGTTGAATGTCGCATTGTTTCATATTTTTTTATACAAGTCGTAAAGAAGTAGATTTCATTACAAATACATCGGAAGTTCTAAAGAAATCGCAAAATTCATTTTAATGGGTGTCATTATTATTGCAAACGATAGTACATACGTGGACGAGACTTGGGTGGTTTATAGTTACCCTTTCCCATCCATCAAAGAAAAAAACTTTTGTTTTTTTAATATCACATTTGTTCTACTTTACACTACTGGATTTTTAATATAATATCGGCATAATCGAAAGAGCTTGTAAACAGGTTTTTTCTACGTTCATGCAAAAAACAAAACTTTATTGAACTATATTTAGTGGAAAAAGTGGTTCTTTATTGCACCAGTGCAATAAAATGTTTATTGCATTCATCTGTCATTCTACTACAGCATTTTGTCATCATGACAAACATAAACGTTCAAATCGACGTCACATTTTCCTAGACTCGGTGTCATATAAATATAATTTGTTGGTTTTTGCATGAACGTAGAAAAAATATTGTATGCAACTCGTACAAAAAGTGCTTATTGCACTCGACGTGTTGTCCTACTCGGCCTGACGGCCTCGTTGGACAATTTTACGTCGCGTGCAATAAACACTTACTTTTTGTACTTGTTGCATAAATAACTATTATGTAGTCCTTCGCAACTTTGGAACACTTCATCACAGCATTTTTTTCAATCAGTTCATAATTTTGAACAATTAAAAAATGTAAAAATACCTAGTTTACATCAAACACGTACTCTCCGGTATTTTTTAGGGAGACCGACCCCAGTAAATCGGGTGCAGAGTTTGAATTTGGTTTCGAATTGACCCTAGAACTAGCGATTTTCTACGCCACCAGGAAACATAAGTAAAAAATTATCGTAACCTCCTTGGTAGAAGCTGTACATGCGGTGTGCGGCTCCACCAATCTAAAAATAATTCGCGCAATGCTTCTAGACAGTGACACAGTTGGAAAAAAGCCGGGGCCGGCCGGGATTCAGGGCAGGAATTGCATTAGTCGCGCTGTAATAAAATTCCGTGACATAATCCAATTAATCTTGGGTTATGTTATGACGAATCCCTATTCATGGGTGGGGACTGGATACGGATACGAGGGTCGTTGGATGCTTTCTGCGGACATCGCCTTCCTGATTTTGGGCGCGAGTAAGGAGTAAGTCTACTGGTAGAATCTCTAGACGGTGGCCCAACTTTACGTTCGCATAGAGGACAACAAAACATAAAAATACGTGATGATTTAAATTCCTATGTTTTGAACCTACAAAGTTTATTATTCTTCCTTAAGCATTTGTTTGGGAAATTTGTACAAGGAATAATGGCATAATCGTGACTTGCTTTAGGAAGATTAAAATAGATGCCTAGTTGTTAAGACGAATTTGAATGTCTAATGAAATCTACAGAAAGGAATGCATTACTGTTGTAATTAGATAATTTTTTTATTTATACATTTATTCTTCAGTAACGAACTTTAGTTTTCACTGCACACAGGGTGTAAAAGCGAATACCTAGTTCTTTTCTAAAAATTTGACACTTGAAGCTAAAATAAATAATGTCTGCAGCCACTCAAATACTATCTTTTCTGAGCAATTTAATTTAAAATTTAGCATTATTATAAATTCAACTTGAAATTAACGCCCAATTTTAATGGTACAAATATTCCAATGTAGGGAAAGAAAATTAAATATTTCAAAAAAAATCCAAATATTTGGCTGCTTTAAACAGTTTCTCTAGACTATCAGTTTTTTTTGTCACAAACATAAATTGCAGATGTAATATTTTTTGTCTAAACACTGTCGAAGCAAGAATGGTATAAAAATGACAGCGAGAAATTTGAAGATAGCAACACAGATATCAAACAGTTGTATTATTATTATTGAATGTTTTCAGTCAATTTTGCGAATATTTCTGAGAAGTTTCATTTATAAAATGTCTGTGATAAATCTATAACCGCACGTCGCTGTACTTTTTGCCGCCCAATGAGGAAAATCCTCGGGTCAACAACAAATTAGTACGGTAGGTAACCGTTTTATTAGCACTAAAGCCGCTCTACCCATTGGCGACGTCTCTTTCGTGGCGTGAAAATAATTCTGTTGAGCGAAAATAACCCGGCGACTTCTAACGGAATCGAAACGCCTCCAGGAAACGATTTTCTTGCAGCTTTCGGTACGCGGCGAGCCTTTTCCGTCTGCTGGAAAGTGGGGCTCTCGAGTTTTCCGCAAGCCATTCGCGTAACCAACGGGAAATGGCGATACAGATCGGCGGTCAGCGAGTGTAGTAAACTGAAAATGTTTTTCCATGCATCATTTAGACGGTGTTCTACGAAAGCACCCTGGTGTCAAACATACTTTTTATTTTTAGAAAACTCAATATATTGAGATTATTCTCAATATCTTGACTTTTTTCTCAATATATTGACTTTTCTCTTAGTACTCTGATATTTTTATGTATTTATTTACATTCCACTAACGATTTAGGTAGTAAAAGTATGTTAATTTAGTCATAGGCGTCGCTCGTGGTAGTAAAAAAAGGGATCAATTTTTCGAGAAATAACATTTCAGATTTTTTTAGATAATTATTTTTTATGGATTCTTATTCAGCTTCGTTAGAAACTTCTCTGTACCAAATGTTGGCAACCTATACATACAGTTAACGATTATTTACTTTTCAATAAATACCTTAAGCATTTATGTCGTCACTTTCAGACCTTTAATAATATCGAATTTCAATCATAGGCTTCCGATATAAGATTGAAAAGGAAACCTCTTTGTGCTAAATTTGAATGAAATATCTTTAAAAGTATTTAAGATATGAACACATAAAATGAAGTTTTTTTACGTTCGCTTATCTGTTAATTTTAAAAGTATTAGTTAGACAAACAGTTTAGTGTTACTACTTGTTTTTCATTAAGCTTAGTATCACATTCTTGATAAATTTTTCTTTCACTAATTTTTTTTTTAAATGGAATCCCATCTGTCATAACAATTTTTACATTTATTAGTGTGTTAGATATTTTTTTCTATAACGATATTATTACATAACTATTTATTCTTATTTATCTTATCATGAAACTTTCGAAATATCATGTATCACATGAGGTAGGATCTGAAACCGGCGACATAAATGTTTGAAATATTTATTGAAAAGTAAAGAAGCGCTGAAGGTAGGTTGTCAAAATTTGGTATAGAGGGATTTCTAATAAAGCTGAAAAAGAGTCCGTTAAAAGAAATTTCCTAAAGTAATCGCTAATATAATTTTTAGAAAAATTGCCCCCTGTTCAATTCTACGTGCGACGCCTATGACTAAATTAACATAGTCTCAAAATAGTTACTTAATAAGTATACATAAGCAACGAAAAACTCAGAACAATTGGATAACAAGCAAGTCACCCTTGTAAGCAAGTTACAAGGGTGAGTCTATGAAAAGGTAAACCTTTGAGATTAGGTTGCCAAAATTTAGACAGACAATTGAAAGCGAATAAGAATACGACAGAAATAATTTCCTAAAGAAATCGCAAATGTTTTTCTCGAAAAACTGGTCCCCTTTTTCGATTCTACGTGCAACGCCTATGACTAAACACGCTTTTGCAACCTAAATCGCTAGTGGAATGTAATTCTCACAGCAGTAAGAGAAAAGTCAAGATATTGGGATTTTTGTCATTATATTGAGAAAAAAGTCAAGATATTGACATTTTTCTCATTATAATGAGAAAAAAGTCAAGATATTGAGATTTTTCTCATTATATTGAGAACAAGGTCAATATCTTGAGAATAATCTCATTGTATTGAGAAAAAAAGTCAATATATTGAGAATAATCTCATTATATTGAGTTTTCTAAAAATAAAAAGTATGTTTGACACCAGGGTGCTTTCGTAGTTGTTCATACAAAAGTCGTACACTCAATGGCGAGACTCGATGCCTTTTATTTGTATGGGTTAATTTTTAGGCAATTGGTAAAGACAACGCACAAAACGTACTATTTGAAAATTAAAAAAAAGTAAATTTAAATTTTGTTGATGCCGCAAGTGTTTTAAAATTGTATTTGATTTATACAGAGTGTTAGAAGTTTGGCTACCATAAATTTAACAGGTGATAGCATACATGAAAATGAGCAAAAAAATTATATGGCCCCTAACCTAACCATTATCGAGAAAAAAATTAACAAATCTCCAGTTCATGTGTAAGAATTCGATTAATTAAGGGTTGTCACCATAATTTTCTGCATTAAATTATCATAAAATGCAATGTTTACCCCTTCTTTCAATTTATTTATGTTTTATCAGTTGGAATCTGAACTGCAAAGTGTCTGTCGCTTGTCGCTATTTTTTTTAACGTACCACTATTTCCTTAATTTTTCTTTGTTGAAATGTTTCGTATACGATATGTTATTAATTTGTGGAGAAGCTCGCCGAAATTCTGCAAGAGCACGAAGTTTTCATGTAGATTGTTTCCCCCCAACAAGAATTTTATAATTATAAAATCTTCTTGGGTAATATCGTGCATATGTGGAAAATAACAAAGGTCATTTTGAACATATTGTCACAGAATTTGCCCCGCTCGCACCCAATTCGACGACTGTGGTATCGCGATACGCTAGTTTGCCCCGATCGCCCCTACGCGATTCTGGTAAACAAACAAATAATGGCGGGTATCGAGGCGCGACTGGAAATATTGGGCATCGACGAGAAGCGTTCGAGTCGTTCGAGAAATGGATTTAGAGATGCTAGAAAATATCTGGAATATTCGTTTGGTCTATAAAGAAGAATAAACGGCCGAGTTTTTCTGGTAGTATAGAAAGTCGGGTTGGGAAATCCATGACAATATGTTGTAATTATGTGTTTTGTTACTTAGGTATTTAAAAATGGCATTGTATTTTGGTTTTCGGTAAGTATTATTTTTTTTGTACATAAGTTATGATTATTTCTGCGACGTGAGTCTTCTTAGGAATTTTTATTTCTTATTTTTCAATTTTCTATTTAACTTATGTTACTGTTTTAAACATTTAAAAATCACCAAAATTTAAACAGATAATATAAAAATCATAAATTTTCACAGTAGTTGTTTATCTTTGGATTTTTTTTGTTATTAAAAAACAAGTTGGCATGTGGTAAGCAACCCTCGACCCGCTCATCTGGCACAGTGTGTATTCGCACTGTTACCACGGTGTGATAAAATTTTTTGATACAATAACTCGACTTATTTTAAGAACGGCTTTAGTTATGTCCTTGTACTATTTGACTTTTTTGTTCATTTATACTTTATCTATTGATGTTATGGCAGCCAAACCTCTAACGCCCTGTATTTTTCCTACACGACGAAAATAATTTTTATACGCAACTCGTGGCTCGCATTCGGCTACCGGGTATTACGAGGCCAAACTGTGCCAATTACCCGCGTCCTACGTCTGCAAAGTGTGACCCCTGAGGCTGAATTCTTTGCGGGGGCGAAATGTTTCGTCATTAAAGCCTTCGTCGACTGGCTCTACGCCGCTGACGAGGGCACCATGTGTGGGCTCGCCTACTCCGTGCGACGTAACACACGGTCGGTATTTGTTTTGCTTATGGATTTCTTGTCCCAGACGAGGAAAGGACGGGCGTTTCTTTTGGCCGAACTTTAGTAGACGTTTTTTTTTTTCTTGGAGAATGAAAACGTTCTTTATTTAGCCACTTCCTTTGACGGTTTCAAGGGATTGGATCACCAGGGTGATGTAGGTGGTAGAGAGCCTTTCCAATGTAAATTGTCATGTTAACAATATTTTGGGCCCGTCTTACCCAGTTTCTACAAACTAACACATATGCTTCTGCTTTCTGTCCGTTTTGAATTCTTAAGTTATTAGCAGCTATGATACGTTTGCGATACACTTCATTTTTAAATATCCTCACCAAAAAATCCAAATTATTTAAAGTCAGATACGGATTCAATTGAACTTCGTGTATGATAACGCTACACTGCTGCAATACGCCGTGGACGCTCTGGACTTCCATCTTTTCCTCGATTCCGTTTCAAATTTTCCGTGTCACATTCGCATTGCACTACACTTGCACTCATTGCACTCCGCAGTAAAAGTAGCTGCTTTTGGCACATGTTTACAGGGAAATCGTTTTGCTAAAGCATTTTCACATCGCTATAAAATAAAACGACATCTATCAACTCCGGGTTCCTATACACGTAAGCCAATTTTAAACTAATATAAATACTAGCATCATAAAAACGTTAATACCTGCTATAAGTAATTGGATTTTAATATCCGGATTCGCCTGGCTAGAGACTGCAGTTGCCCAGCGTTGTAAAGGTTGAAAATACTACAACTTCAATCATGTTTTACTCGAAAACTATAAGGCTTGTACAAAATTCTTTTTTTTGTACTATATTGACTTCATTTTTCATGATGTATCTATTCCCAAATTCTTTTTAGATAAGTTCTAAATCATCCTGTATATACAAATAGAATGGGATATTACTGAAAACAGTGCTTTTTAAAAAAAATGAAGACTCCTGAATTAGAACGATGCAATGTCGGATGCAACATTTATGTTAAATATAAAATAATGGTGTTTAACTATAGATCTCATTAATCTTATTGCTATAACTGCAACAGTTAACGCAGTTATTGTTTATTTTTCCTCGATTCCGCGTCTAAAATTTTAGGGAGTATCAAGTTTTTAGATAAACTTTCATTCTTTAAAGAAATCCTATCAAAATCTTAATAAATTTTGATTACCACAAATTTTAAAACTTACTAGGTACAACGATATTATAAGTAACTCGTATATGCTTTGCAAATAATTGTGTAATAACAGATGGTGATGTTAAAATTTTTATGGCATATTTTTTTCTATAAAAAGCATGTACCATTATACCAACAAAGAGCATGGAAGCGTCCAACAAAAACAAATTCGCAAACATTTTGTTTAGTAAACACCGGTTCCTAACCGTTGCGTTTTTTAGATGCGAATTCAAGCGTGAACGATTTTATTTGTTGTATGTATATAGTGAATTGTATTTCTTTTCCTCAAACATCGATGGATTGTTTTGTAACCGTTCGGCAATGACTTGATGTACAGTGTGTCCAATTTTCGTGGTAATCGCATGGTTTCTCCTATTTCCAACGGAGATAGGGACTTGCAAGTTTCACATTCCTGATCTACTTTTTGAAAAGAAGGATGGCGCAAACAGAATGTCCGTATCTTCTTTTGTTTCTGAGATACAGGGTGAAATTGAAAATTTACCATTTTACGGCACATCCGTATCTTGCTTATCCTGCAACATATCAACAATCTGAAAATGGCTCCTTATAGAACTTTTACGTAGAATCCATTGGCGTACTTAGTTTATTTGTCAGGGTGCTAGTTTTTGAGAAAAATAGGTAACTTAGGTTTTTAAATGGAACGCCCTGTATATTTTTACACCGTTCGATTCAGCTCGATTTACTCTTTTCAAAAATATAACATAGTATGTAGTTATTTTTAATATCCGTTGGAAATAGGAGAAACCATGCGATTACCACGAAAATTGGACACACTGTACAGAATGTAATCATTTTTACGACGAGAAATACGACGACCTTAAGGACATTGGAAGTTGAAAATGGTTAGGGTTGAGTTGGTTGAAAATGTACAAATGGTTCTAAAATCACAAACAGTGTTCTACAGTTACCATGCCATTCCAAACACTTTTTTATGTCGTGCAAAAACTTTTAGAATTGTAGTCAGTTTTGCTGGAATGGTTGAATCATTCAGATTATAAAGCTCAAGAAATCAAAAATAAAACGACCCTTCGTATTCGACCTCTGAAGTACGCGCCTCTACTAAAAGTGTTCCAGAAAAATGTAGACTAATTGCGTCCATCAGGGACACATCTCTGAATACGATTAGCCCAGAAACCCCCCGGCCTGCGGGTACGTCATCGGATCGTACGCAAGAGAATCGACCGCGGTTATATTTTTGGATCTAGTAACTAACAACTTCATTGATCCGGTTTACGGGAGTGTCCCATCTGGAACCGATATTGAATCATAAAAAAACAACACGGCGATCGCTCATAAAAAAAAACTACCTTAAACTCTTTACGATTTCGGTCTAGCCATTTCGGGTCGAGTTGTCAGCAATTCCATTGGCATTTTTATAGGTGCATACAAATAAGAGGTTTATTTCTTTTGGTGTGCTGTAAAGTAACGTTTCAATAAGTTGATATACAGGGTGTCCCAGAATTAGCCTGCCAAAAATTAACTGTGGACAGTGGCGGCTGGTGTATAGGTGCTGCAGAACTGCCAAAAAAATTAGATATTTATATATTTTCGCGGCGTAATAATTACTAAAATTTATTAATAAAATAATTTGGTTAATTGGTGCAGCTAAACAGCATCCTACGCCTGCCGACGCTGTCCGCTGTGTCGAGCCGTCGTGCTTTCGTTAAAATCGCATTCTGTCCGCCCTTCTCTATTGTGTAGTAGACCAGATGAATTATCGGGGTCTCTACGCGAGCGCGTCGCGGTACATTATTGAACTGGGCCACACGAGGTAGTTCTGTGCACGGTTCAGGACACCCGTCTTCAACTCCCGCGGCGATCCACAATAATTGATGCTCGCATACGCATATCCACGAATTTACACGGTCAGTGAGCTGCATTCTTCGCAGCAAAAGCATCAGTGAATGTATAACTCGTAGAATTGCGGGCGTAAATCGTACCTATTTCGTATTTCGCGTTAATTTGAGATTTTAAATACTGTTTTGGTGTTTTGTGAATTTGTATAGTGATTTATTGTACTAATTATTAATATTTATATTAGTATTTAGTTTATAATTTAGTTCATGTGAAGCGATTTTTTAAATACTCTTATGAAGAAAAATTGATTTAAAAAACATTGCCCGATATTGTTATTGAGACTGCAGGTGTTAGCCTGGGAAAAGCATATAAACGTCAATTTAATAGAGACATTATTTTATTCGAAGAACAATTGGATTTGTGGGTGCAACAAAATAAAATGCGTTATTTGTTACTTTTTGGCTGTAATAAAGCATGGACGGAGGTAGGGGTGACAGATTTGGTGCACTTAACTGAAAAAATAAAAAAGCACGACAACTTCAAATACCATCTACATAATACAATGGAATTAGCTTTATTAGGGACAAATAATATTAAACACAAAATAGATTTAGACGAAAAATTTCGGGAAACAAAAAAAAATATTAGAAATTGTTGCAACAACACCCATGTCAACATCAGAAGCTGAAAGACGATTTTCAACTTTAAAAATAATCAAGACTTCGAAATTCAATGTCCCAGGATCGTTTGAAAGCTCTATCGATGCTTTCCATTGAAAAAATATTTATTTCACAAATTGATGGCTTCAACGAGAAGGTTATAGACAAGTTTGCTTCTATGAAGGATCGCAGGATTGAATTGACTTTCAAAAAATAGGTGAGTAAATATTTGCAGAACACCCGTTTCATTTCATCACGAGCCGCCACTGACTGTGGATTCTACGATCAAAAATAAGAAAAAAAAGTTATATAATTATAAGTCCGTAGACGTCCCCGAACGGATATTTGGCTCCTTAAATGGGGACCCCAAAATTTGATTTTTCCCAAATATTTCCAAAAGGGATCAAGATAAAGCCATCAAATTTGAAATTGGGAATCACAATTAGATTGCAAATCTAATCCTTTGAAAATAATTCCTCATAATTAGTCATAGGCGTGCCAAACGGGGGGATCAGTGGGTAAATATTGCTCTAACTTTCTTGTATCTCGAGATTTTCGTCGTCAGATCAAAAAATTAAAAATTTGGGTCTATTTTACATGAAAAAGGTGCTCGTATTTCAATCCGATAAACTGAAAACTATAAATAGGCAAAATATCCCTAGTAGGCTCTGAGAGAATACTGTCGACTTATTTAACACATATTAAAGGTGTTATTCAAGTATTTTAACATATTGAAATGCATATCAGTAATGTAATACTTGCATTTTAATACTCCAAAATTTTTTAAAAACATGTGTCAAATAAACTGACAATTAACTTTTCAAAGCCTACTAGAGACAATTTAACCGCTTGCCTTTTTTAGTAAAATTGTTCAACATTTTTAATTTTTTGATCTGACAAAAATCTCAAAGCATGAAGAAGTTAGAGCAATATTTATCCAATAACCCCCCCCCAGTTTGGCACGCCTATGACTAATTAGGTATGGTATTGATATTAGAATATTAGATTCGCAATTTTAAATTTGATTATCTCGATCCGTTTTGAAAATATTTGGAGAAAATCAACGCAAATTCAAATTAACGTCAATTTGATCGTCTTCTTTCCATTACTCTCAGCAGTTAGACCGTGCAGTTTCCATGGCAACGATAAGACCCGGTCCCTATATTATTGGCTTTTCAAAGCACAATATAAAAAGGACCGTTCCAATTTTAGACAAAGAGTTCCGGGGAACATATTGAGCGAATCCGAATTTTTATAGAACAATTATGTATAATAATAATATAAAAAAGGAAATGCGTCTCAACTTCGCCAAATTTCACATTTTGGGCGAGCTTAATTACTTAGACGAGATCGCTAGAAGTAATCGTTGTAATTAGGCGGTTTAACAAACTGACAGAAATTCCATTTTTAATTAACGCAAAAATATTGAAGATATTCCCAGAATGTGAAAATGTTAATAATTGCTTTCGATGAAATGTAAAAGTCGCAAGAAACCGCTCGCATTCTACACATAAAAATATAATAACGACCTATTAATTAAGCAAATAAATTAGATATGGTGCACTTTCGAGCGCGAGGCAAGCTAAATTCTGCGAAATCCATTTCTCTGCTCCAGAAATGTACAACAGTGAGTTAAAACTCTAGATCCAAAATCAGTATTTTGTTTGTCTGTAACATAATTAAAGTGTAAATTCCTAGCTGTACCTGGGTTTCTTTGATATGTCCTTGTTGTTCTCGGACTAGGCTCTGTGTGTGTGTTTTACGGAGCCGCCACTGAATATGCAGATGGTGAAGAACGGTGAAACGTTTAAAATCGTGTGATTTGACTAAGACAGAGGGGACTACGAGGCTTCTCGGAAGACCATCATTATCCGAGGATCGGTTCCGACCGTATTAGCCGTTATACCAGTAACCGAAGTCGATATATGGACGGCCCCCCCTGGGCCTGGGAAGGGTAGCGTTTCTACCCTTATAGAGCCTAGTCTGAGAAAAACAGCGGCAGGCCAAAGAATCCCAGCTAACTTCAATTATGATTCACTCGTTTCTGCACACCCTGAATAATTAATTAGGAACGTTATTGTTCGGGATTTTGTAGTTACATGTACTGGTTTAGCAGTTTTAATGGTAGCAATCCAGATAAAACGTAGATAACTGATAATGGCACTAATAAAAATTTGGGCTGTCTTTGCTTATATTAGAAAATCACGTAACTTCCTTATTTGCACTTGAACTTGGCTGAAATGGCTACATAGACCTTCAGACCTTGCTTTTGTGAACTGAACAAAACCGTAAAAATATCTATTAGACTGTAAAGCAGTTACTTTGTAAAGATGTGGTCAGTGTTCAATTAATTGTTTATACCTGGTCGCTAAATTAAATATAATATCTGTGTATGAATTAATTCTTCTGTCGTCGTCTTTGACTTAGACTACAACGTGTCTATAAAATTGACATAAGGTCAAACCCGAAAATCCCGGGAATCAAGCTGGCGACAGCCCGGGAATTTTGGGTAGAATCCCGGGATCCCGAATTTTCGAGATCTCGGGATTGACAGTCCTAATAAAAATACACTTTAGAAACATAGGATTTTCTTTTAGAATGTCTATGACGAGCATTCACGCTTCCAAAAAAATTGAAATGCAGCGCCCTGGGGACAAAAGCCGAGAATATCTCATTTCACAGGGCTAATTCCACGAACATTCCGCAGATATGACTTAATGTTTCTGTAATGATAGCGTATTTCTAGTAATGAGTCAATGTTTCATGTTATTTTACGGTTGGCCTGCCCCAGACGTCTGCATTCTGCTGTCTAACTTCCATTCTATTACCTCCAAATGGTTAGCGGTGAAGTACAGCGTATAAGCAAAGATAGATGGATTTCCACTTAGCTCGAACGCTGATGGATCGTCCAAAAACCAAGGAAGCACCTCTTACATACGCTATTGTAAATATTTAAACGCCAACTAACGGTCTTGAGGTAGAATTATTAATTTAAGACACTATACGCTGGCCTGATTATCGTGTGCTAAATCCCGTCGCCTTTGTAATACTTGTTTGTCGAATCACCTAAATTTCAATATACAGGTGTCTTGCAAGTCGTTACAATAACTTTAGGTGATATAATACTTGATTTTGAGTCGCTTGAAACAAATATACCAAGTGTTATTTTTTTTATTAGGAATGAATGGATTATTTAAATTATTTAACCAATAAAATCCAAAGTGGATTCGTTACTTACATACAACTTCATAAACATGGTTTTTCTATTTTGTAAAAGCGAAGTCAAGTTTAAACGTGGATTTTATTTAAACTTCTCTGTGTAGATTTATTAAGATATTATTAAACACTTACCTAAGCAATGCTCTTTCAGTTCGTAGGAAAAGTTTCTTGATAAACATTCTAAAAATTAAGGAAATTAATAACTCGTTTAAGTATGCAGAAAGCGTATTCGCCAAAAGAGAGGACAACCGTTTAGTGTGTAATTAAAATGGTTTGAGAAATGAAGACATTTGCTAACAAGAACGCAACCTTTAGAAAATATTGAAGTTATTAAAATACCAGAGGATTCAAAAAGCTAAATATTTATTTCAATGGTTCAAATCTTAAAAGCTAATTTAAAGTTACGGCGAAAAAAGGAAAAGCAATGTTTCTATTAAATAGCTTGGTGTGCCATGAGAAGAGAATTGTTCTTAGTTTCTATAGCAACCGTAAATGTAGATCAACTGTCAAACTATACGTTCGAATCTCAGTTAAAGTGTACTATTGTTAGACTCTTAGACCCTGCATATTTAAACGTGTTAAGATTAATTTCCTTAATTTTTAGAATGTTCATCAAGAACTGAAAGAGCATTGCTTAGGTAAGTTTTGAATAATATCTGAATAAACCTACACAGAAAGGTTTAAATAAAATCCACGTTTAAATTTGGCTTCGCTTTTACAAAGTAGAAAACCCATGTTTATGAAGTTCTAGGTAAGTAACGCAACCACTTTGGATTTTATTGGTTAAATAATAATATTTCTACACCTCATTCTAATCACGAGGATTAGCCCAGAAGTCGAAGACTTGTGCGGGAGAGGGGGCGGCATATTATTATTAAGCAGGCCGCATTAGCGCCCAGGAACGACTTACGTTGGTAGGCCCTAACCACCATTCAGTGCAGGAATGAGGAAAACCTGGAAACCTCATTAATTAGGGGGGTAGTCAAATGTCATCCGGTATCAATCTCTCACATTGACCCAAGCCAACATTCTTCCACCCTACCATACCCGCAGAGAGGGTGCCAATCTCTCCACGAATATAGCTTATATACGGTCTACCGGCTGCGGGGGTCGAACCACACAGCGATCTAGTCACCTCGATTCAAGTACTGCGCCTTAAACCGCGCGACCACTGACCGATCCATAGAATCATTTCAATAATCCTTTCATTACTAATACAAGTAAGAATTCTGTAATGTTATGTAGTGTGGCGACACCAACGTTAGTATTATTTGTAAACATACATATCATGCCATAAATGTTAGAATTTGATATTTGATATTGACATTATAATAGCTTATCTTTTAATAGAACATTCTTATTTAATTTGGTTTGCAAAAATGTACGTATTTTTATTTACCATTTTAAAACATTAAAATACGCGGCACTGATACCGTTTCAATACTTCACACAAAGTTTTCGCGTCTAAATATTTTATATTTTTCATAAAACTTAGTACATACGTATTAATAATGGACTGCTACACCTGCATTTTCACAATAAAAACGCAATATCAACGAGACGGGAACAGAAACGTACACCTTAACAGATATTTGACATTTGTCATAATTTCTATGAAACAATTATTGACGACCATGTCCGCTGCGTCATATGTTCTGTAGTGTGCTGCCACACGCGGTGAGTCAATGCAAACGGGCAAAGGAACAGAGTAGAAAATGCACGGCTGCTGCGATTTAACCGACGATGGCCTGATTATGGAATACTGAATATGAAACTTATTTCACAGGCACTACATCATCATATATTTAAAAAATATATTTGCCTCACTTGTGTTCGGAAAGTAATTGAATCATTTGATAACTTATTAACAAACATAAACACTCATTATCTCCCTGAACAAACCATCGCATCCTTGAATGTACAAGAATCGACTCTGTCAATATTAATCATCGCCATAAAAGTAGAGAAAAAGCTTTGTCCGGTACATTCCTAGAATCTCTGAGTAGGCTTAATGGTTATGCACAAGTGAAAACGCGTTTGAATGACTGATGGTGTTAAAATTTAATTCATAGTTGGGATGGGAGAGGAGTGCGCTTGTCGATGATGTAGCACTTCTAAATGTCAATATTAAGTATTCATTCATTTATTTTGTTGAATGAAAAGTGACGTCTTACACTAAAAAAAAAACTCGAAAAAAAATGTAGGTTTAAGTGTCTTACACTCGGTCTTACATTTTTACTAAGGTTTTTTCTTAAGAAACGTAGAAAGTAAGGACAATTGGAGTTGACTGCAAAAGAAAAAACGCGCAGAGTACGCAATTTCAGACTAACTGGCAATGTAACATCACGTACACGCGTGAAATCTAATTATCGTTGCGTTATTTGGTTTGTAAATCGATGTGGTCAATTTCAGTTTCCGCATACCTGCAGCCTTCCAAGTTATTTGAATCGCTTGTTAGTAGAGCTCCAGTCATCTTACTTCCTCTTAGATAAGATTTAGATACTCAAGAGACAAAGTGCAATAACTCGGAATACATTACGAGTCGTTAGAGAAACGTACAAAATTGAACAAATATAAATTAAAAATGGGTATGTTTTCCAATTCGCGGTATCTAAACCGTCATATGTACTATTTGAAAAGAAAAAACCAGGAAGTCAATTTGTTTAAATCTAATGTTAGATTAATAAATCATCTCAAATGTTAAACATTGCAAATAAACACTTGTACATATATTTACTGATTTGACTAGTAAATACAACTCACTGAGTAACACCAGTGTTTATAAAAGTATAGTTAGTCAACCTGCCTTAGTTGTGGACCATGTCGGTTAGATGGCGAGGACCACAATGTGTGCAAAATAATTTGGACAGCCCTATACGAGCTGGACCAGCATGAGGTTTTTGTATTGGCTTTCTTTATGAAATCTTTGTCGGAATCTTTATCTAATATTCATTCCTTTAACAAAGTACCACATATTTTATCTAGGTGTCACTACAAAATTTTAAAATATATGACAAAAAATTTTATTACCACGAGACATGTGCAAAAAAAGCTCAAGGCTATCGCTGTTTACACAACATTCCAATTCTATCTTCTATCCATTTGTGAACTGGGAAGACACGATGCAAAAAGGAAACAACGAATATAAATTCTGCAGAATTTAGAAGTATTAAATAGGTTACAATAAGTTTTTGCTGGCTGACAAAATACACAAATTAATCAGTTCAAATTGCGGCATATACAAAAGTTGTAGAGATGTTTCGGTCAAGTTTGTAATTAATAAGGCGCTGAAGTGTTAAAATTTAGTGGTGCTGTTAGGTATTCATTGAAAATATGTACTTCATTATAATATTCATATTAATCTAATGTACAGGGAAAAATCGTACAATTTATGCAAAAAGGATTAAATATTATAAACAAAGATAGGTACGCAAACGCTAAGCACTTTTTAATTATATATAATATGCCTAATTACAACTTTCATATTCATATATCTCATCACTAAATTCCAATATTTTTCTGTTTTTTAATTTTGTAGCTTTAAATATAAGTAATTATGTATTTTGACGTATATTGCATAAATTAACTTTCCTGTATCGAACTGTTGTCAAGCTGTATTAGAATTTTTGTTATAATATATACATAGAAGCATAGATATGGATATTCATGCAGAAATTATTGTTTGTTCAAATGTGATTAAAAACAGGCCAGCTTAAAAATTCAGAAACTTTTATTATATCAATAAACATATTATGTACATTTTTAAACTTTGATGATAATTTGATTGTGTCACAATTTGGCAGTAGTTTTGCTGTAAAAGACTGGTAAAAACTATTTTTTTGGCTTATATTTTAAAATACAAATGAGGTGGCTCGATAACTTTATACAGAGGATAAAAAAGAAATAAAGATAAATCAGAAAACGCTGCAAGGGAGCAGAATGTGATTTTTTCTAAATATTTCAAAACTGCCTAAAATAAAACAATAAAGATTTGTACTGAGTATCATCATTAAACAATAAATCTAGTGTTCTAATAATAATTTTACACAAATAGCCATTTAAATTGATTAATTTATAAATTTTGTGACATAATATGAAAGTTTAAGATGAATATTAAAAATAATCAAAAGATCTGTAGTAGACTAAAACAATTCTGTCGGCTCATTTGACACATATAAAGATGATATTCAAACGTTTTGAAGTATTAAATACTATAAAATTGTATATCAGTATAATGGTAGGTGATTATTTGTAAATTTTAACAGCCTATTAATATGTCAAATCTTAAAAACATACGTATATAAACTAACAAATGCCTTCTCAAATCCTGCTAGGAACAATTTGACCGCTTGCGTAGGATCTAATATTTTTGTATTGTCACATAATTTTTAAATTAATATTACTTGAAAACTGATCGAAAGAAATAAGAGTAGGAGTTATAAAATTGTTAAAAATTTATAATTTTTTTATCTAACAGCCAAAATCTTGAGAAGAGCAATATTTACCCTATAACCCCCAGGTTTGGTACACTTATGACTAATTGTGCGGAATTATTTTCTAAAAATTCGCAATCCAATAGTGATTCTCAATTTTAAATTTGTTTACTGTACCTCGATTGGTTTTGAAAATAGTAAATAAATTTTGGGGTTTCATTTTAAGGAGCTATAGCTCCGTTAGGAGGTTGCGTTTTTGTATGTGTATTTTTAAATAAAAATAGAGCTATAAAAAATGTGAAAATTAATAGAGCATGCAGAGCAAAGTTGACCGTCGTCAATGCAATAATTTAGAGAAGTTGTAATATTCCATTGTTTGTGAACTTAAAAATAGAAGAAACTTAGGCATTCAAACATTTTCATTTAATAATATATAATTAATAATTTATCGTCGTTTTATCTCCTGAACTGAAGTATCTGCTTGCTATATACATAAGTAAGTAGTAAACTATTAATAGTTATTTATGCAACAAGTGCAAAAAGTAAGCGTTTATTGCACGGGACGTGAAGTTGTCACGTCGAGTGCAATAAGCACTTTTGTACGAGTTGCATACTATATTTTTCTACATTCCTGCAAAAACCAAAAAATGGTATTTAGATGACACTAAGTCTAGAAAAATGTGACGTCGATTTGAAGGTTTATGTTTGTCATGATGACAAAAGGCTGTCGTAGAATGACAGATGAGTGCAATAAACATTTTATTGCACTCATTTGAGTGCAATTAAATGTTTATTGCTCTAGAGCAATAAAGAACCACTTTTTCCACTAAATATAGTTCAATAAAGTATTGTTTTTTGCATGAACGTAGAAAAATATTATTTTACCAAAATTAATAATAATTAATGGTTAGTTTATTGATATGTTTTTTCTTTCAACTAAATCATTTCCTTTAATTAAAGCTATTAATATTTTTTACATATCAAGTCAATATACATAGGTACTCAACTAGTGTTTGCTAAAAATTGTATTGTAAGTTTGTAACTTGGTATTACCTTGGTACCTATAATTGTAACAAATACGACTGAAATCTTTAGAGAGACCTCTCTCACTTAAATTTTTTACTTCTGGCTTAATCCTAAGAAGTATGTTTGTAATTCAAGTTATGTATCATAAGATTTGCAACCAAATTATTATGTGAAACTAACCATAATAATGTTCTTTGTTGGCGAAAAATAGCTCAACGTCCATTCTTAAATTATTAATGACATCTATTTTAAATCAAGTGAACTAAATATCCATACATATTCAATTTGGTTTAAATTTCCACTTTGGACAACCCTTGCGACAAATATCTTCAAAATAGTACATATGCTGTCATCTCTTGTCAACTCATTAAATCCTAGGTTGACTAACTATACTTTTATAAACACTGGTAACACTACCGTTACACATGTAATACACGAATATTAATTATATGTGATTACAATAATTATTTCACTAATTACAAAATAACCAGCGGCCTTTCAATCCAGGCAGCGCTGTTCAGAGTCGAATCATGAATCCCCGCTGACAGGAGGCGGCTTGGGCTTGGTGACGACATAGCCCAATAATGTTTATAAACACCAGGCCGATACGATTCATATATCTAACACTAAATATTTTTTGCCACGTGTAGCAGCAGCATAGAATGTACACTCTCTCTTACACTCTCTACTCTTACAAATACAACTTTGTAAAGAAACGTTCTGCACGGCTGTGGAAATTGGTCCACTGTAAAACCTGACAACGCAAAGCGTGCAACTGGCGACTGCACAAAAAATTGAAACAAAATAACAAACTAGCATCTATTTTATACAACAAATTCAGTTGCTTTTGCCGCTTGTCTTACCTGATGTTACAACAACAAAATTTTGGACCCATGTTACCCAATTCCTACAAACTAACACAAATATTTCTGCTTCTTGTTCGTTTTGAACTCAACTTTGTTGCGATACAATTTCATTTTTGAAATATCCCCACAAAAAGAAGTCCAGATGGATTTAAAGTTAGGAGATCGAGGCGGTCATGGTACCGGTCCTCCTCGTCCACTCCCTTGGTATTAATGCTTGGATATGCTGTACAGGGTACGGATATAATTGAGCCTCGTGTATGATACGACACACTGCTGCAATACGCCGTTGACGCCCTGGACCTCCATCTCTTCCACGATTTAGTTTCAAATTACCCTCGCGTTGTACTACACTTGCACTCACTGCACGCCGCGGTAACAGTAGCTGCATTTGGCACATGTTTACGGGGAAATTGTTCTGCTAAAGCATTTTCACATCGCCATAAATTAAAACGATATCCATCAACTCCGAGTTGCTATACACGTAAGCCATTTTTGACAGTTGGAAAACTAATGTAAAGACTAGCATCATAAAAAAGTTAATACTTACAAAAAGTAGTCGGATTTCAATATTCGGAATAGCCTGACTAGAGTCTACAGTAGCCCAGCGATGTAAAGGTTGAAAATATGACAACTTCAATAATTTTTTACTCGAAAACTATAAGTATTTTACAAAAAAAGTTTACGATATTGAATTCCATTTTTCATGACGCATCTATTCCTAAATTTTTTAAGATGAATTCTGAATCACCGTGTATTATGTTATCGTATAATTCAAAATATTAATTTCTAGTATTTAATTGATATATTATTATGCTTGAATATTACAGCAGATTCCGTAATTTGTTTATTTAGAGAAAAAAATAGAAAGGCTGCCTCTGACTGCGACGAAAGTAATAAACTGTAATTACGGAGGCAATTAAGTTAATTTGAAAAAGTAATCATGTAAATAAGTACAATTACCTCAGAGTTTTAAATGGCTTTGTCCGGGCTGCCAAGAGCTCGTTGGAAAATCAATTTTTTTAAAAGCGCCAATCTAACGATTAGTCCCGGTTTCTTGAGTTCGTTAAGCATTTTCGATGGCTAAATAAGCACAAATACTGAAACTCTCACTGGGAATTTGGGGGCATTTTAATATTAAAGACGTAGGAAATAGGAATTAGCTTATATTTGTCTGTATATGAAATAATAAAAATTTAATATTCAATTATTGTACTTGTTAAATCATCTTTGTTATTTGTATCAATATCAATGTAAGCTTACCTAAATTGATTACTTATGGATTATTTAGTCATATGTTGAGACAAAGGAAATCGTAAAATATTAAATTTCAACTCCGATTTAATATACTGACACGACTCCTTTTTTATTTGGGGCCAGTGGCGTAGCGTGGACTAATCTAGACGTGGGCGAAGTCGCATCAGCGAGGCCATTTTCTTCCGCCATTGGATGCTGAATGAACTGACTATTATGACATAATAGCTACATGCAAGGTCACAGTGTGCATTAATTTTGGTTCAAATATTTTCATACAATCGGGAGAAATTAAAAAAAAAATAATTTTACAAAAAATTAAAAAAAAAATGTTAAATGCTGTATCTTGAAAACAAAAGGCGATCGGACATTAGTGTATATAACTTTATTTATTATTTTTTGGTCCTCTATCGCGTGATACTATGCATTGTAGTTTTTTCAATGTCACCCTGTATATTTTCAAGAAAAGTGGTGAAATATCAGAAAGTTTGTTTACAAAATTATTCGTTTATGATGAAACTAGTTAAAGTAGTGAAGTCTGGATGATCTGAAAATTTCAAAATTATTTTTTGTAACCTCTTCAGTACTAAAAAATATGTCGATAATAGAGCACATCCAGCAAGGTGTGCAAATTAATTATAGTACGTGTGGTAAAGCCTCGGTAAAGCTTATTCTTTCTTAGTAAGGTCTTTTAGGGTGCTATTCGTACTATTTAGAGTTCATGGCGTTCGGTTTTAAATCACCCTCGAGGGGGCCTCGCGCGAGGCCCCTTTAAGTGCGAGGCCATGGGCAAGGGGCCGCTTCGCCCACGCCTAGCTACGCCACTGTTTGGGGCAGATATATGATTATGGAGCTTGTTGAGTAATATCATCCCACTTTATGAATCTTAATTTGTCCTACGTAATCGAACGTAACCATTATTCTTAGGAATAAATCAATTTTCTTGAGAGATTCGGAATGTACACTACGGGACAAAGGAATATCATTTTATTTTCATCATTGTTTGCATGCTATGAAAATTGTTGCAAATTATATTTTTTTACAAATGATTATACCTGAAGTGTGTAGTTTTGGGTAGTGTGTGTGTGTGAATAGATTGTGGCTTTGGGCATGCCAATTAGCCAGAGCTAGTTTATCTGTTGATTAATACTATTTTTTTTTTCTTTACATTGTACGAATAACCTTTTGCTTATGCGGCGTATATGCACAACTAGGCTTATATGTTCAATTTTGGTAATTTCGCAAAGCCCATTTATATGTTTTATAACTCAAAATCCTTTTGACAAAACATACTTAACCTATGTTATTTGAATTAACTTAATTCTGTTTTTTTTTATTATAATTTTTATATATTTTCCTACTTTATAATTGAATATATATTTTTTTATTTTTAATGTTTATTATGTTTTTTTAATTTGCTTTTTATTTTTATTTTGAATCAGTAACTTTTTTTTCTTTTTTTATATATTTTTTTAACAGTTTTAATGGATAGGATTGATCACTGTGCTTCAGATTTTTAGGTTTGACTTTTTGAGATATTTGTAAAGACAGCCATAGATATTTAGATTTTTAGTAAACAATAGGTAAGGTAGATTAATTGGGAATGATGCTCCATTTTTTGCTAATTGCTGATATAGTATGTCACGGTGTGTTGTAAATAGCGGACATTCTAGAATAATATGCTGTAGGTCTCCAATTTCATTGCATGAACAATAAGGATTTTCCGATAGTCCTATTTTGTATTTATGTTTTGGGAATAAACCATGGTTTGTCCTCATACGGGATAATGTTTTGATGAATTGACGATTCGAAACTGACTCATACCATTTTTTGTTCTGGATTGTCGGTTGAACTTGTTTGTACGCATAACCAGTAGGATTGTTCTCAAACTTATTTTGCCACGTCTCTTTTAGGTTGGCTATGTACAAAGTATTCAGATCTGAGGGAGGTACGATTTTTAATTCTGAATAATTGTCTGATGTTAAAGCCCGCATTTCACTGAGGCTGGTCCAGCCAGGCTAGTACAGCCCGGCTGGTCCAGCCAAATTTGAAATGTAGTATAGCAAATGGTCATACACTCACACAGGCTGGTACACGATGAGCTTGCTTTCGAGCTCAGGCGGCACAAGCCATGTTTGTAATAATTTACATTTTCAAGCTGAACCAGCTATGCGGGATCCTATATAGACCAATTAGATTTCTGCATTTATACCACGTGAGCATCTACGTCGCTGTACAATCTCAGTCACCAATAGACCAGGACCAGCCTGGCTGGACCACCCTCAATGAAATGCCGCCTTTGCACTTGTTCCAGCCACTAGCCTAGGCCGGACCAGCCTCAATGAAATGCGGGCTTAAGGCACTTTTTGCTAGCTTATCTACAATTTCGTTTGCTTCTACTCCGCAATGCCCTTTTATCCATACAATTTTTACACTTTGTGACTTTTTAGCATTTTGCTATGTAGTGACTGAATTTTTGCTTGAATGTTGTCAATTTTGTCAATCATTGTAGAGCGTAACTTGTCTACTATGCTTTTGCAATCTGTGAAAATGACTACTTTGGGATTTTTTAGTGAGTTTGCGTATTCCGTCGCTTGTAAGATAGCATAATGTTCTGATGTATAAATGGAAGCTATATCGGGAAGTCTGAATAATTTGCTAAATTTTTTATTCGAATAATAAAAAGCGCACCCGGTTTGATGTTTTATTTTGGAGCCGTCTGTAAAAATGTGTTCTGAATTTGGCCATTTGCTATATAGATCATGTGTGAATGTTCTGTTCGGGAAGTGTGAATCTATTTTCATGTAACTGGTTTTAACTGTACTCGTCGAGTTTTGTTGCAAAATATGGATTTTGTTTGTCAATGAAAAGGTGTGGAAGATGGTCGATAGTTTTTACGTAGGAAATGACTAGAGCTGGAGATTTTTTCGAGGTCCAGTAACTTGTAGAAAAATCCAATATCATTAATTCATGTATGTTTTTTATAATTATTCTGTCAGTGGATAAAAATTTTGTTATACTCTTGTCACTTAAATATTGTCTTCTTAACTCTAGAGGAGGCTCGCAGGATTCAACTTCGACTGCTGAAATTGGTGTACTGTTTAGTAAACCCAAATAATAACGCAGACATTTGTTTTTTAAAATTTCTATTTTATTCAGATGAGTTTCTGCTGCAGAGGCATATAGGATACTGCCGTAGTCTATAATTATTGACCTCTCCAATGATTTATAAAAGAGAATTGCAATGTTGTGGTCGGCTCCCCAAGAACTCTTTGTGAAGACTTTTATGATGTTCATTGAATTTTGTGTTCTTTTTAATACTTGTTGGATTTGGTCTTTCCACAGAAGCTATAGCTATCTAATAATATACCCAGGTATTTTACTACGTTTTTTTACAGGGATTTTATATGGACCTAATTTTATTCCTGGTTGGAGTTGGATTTTTTTACGACTAAACAAACATGTGGTTGACTTTTTCAGCAATGGTTAGTCCGTTGGTGTCACACAAATTTTTTATTTTTTTCATTGTTTCCGATATTTCAACGATACATTGATTAACTGTTTTATTTTGAACATAAATACAAATGTCGTCGGCGAATTGGATTACTTTTACGTTATGTTATGATCGAACAGATCTGCGAAATCCATAGAATATATGATGAATAGAAGAGGACTCAGAATGCTTCCCTGAGGTAATCCGATGGAGGAGTACCTCCGAGTAGGAATACCTAGGTTTGTGTACATGTTTGTAAGATTCTTTATTATTTTTGATGGTATACCGATTTTCGACATTTTGGGTGCAAGAACATCCAATATTACATTGCCGTATGCTCCTTTTATGTCAAGGAAAACTGCCACTGTGGAGAGCTTTTTTGTGAATGCGATTTGTATGTCTGTTACTAGAGTAGCTAGAGCTTCTTGTGCCGATCGTCATCGTCTGAATCCATATTCATGCTGTGGCATCAGATCTTTGTTTTCCAACCAGTGTTCCAGTCGATTTTTTATGAGACGTTCGTATGTCTTCATAATGCATGATGCAAGAGCTATGGACTAAGAATTTTCTTCTTCCGGAGTTTGCCCTGGCTTTAGAAGTGGTAAAGTGGTAGTCATATCAATTTGAAGGTATCGGTTCTTCATTTGCCCATATAGAATTTAGTATTTTTTGAAGATTTCTTTGACTATTGTCTGCTAGGTTGTAGAGCATTGAGTATGTGATGTTATCTTTTCCTGGGGATGTATTGTTGGTTTGTTTAAGAACCCTATTTAATTCGAAAATTGAAAATGGCTTTAGAAGATCTACCTCTATTTGTGATTCAATGCCTGCATCAACTTAAATTTTTGGAATTACCCATGATGGAGTTAGTTTATTATGAAATTTTTTCACCCATATGGCCTCATGATTAATTGGTACCCTGTTTTCTGTTTTCCTATTTTTGAAACGGTTTAATTTTGACCAAACTTCTTTTATTGATACATTTTTGTTAAGACTTCCGCCATACTCTTTCCATTTCTGTTTTTTTGTTTCTCGTAATTGTTTCTTGGCTAAAGCGTCCAATTTTTTATAATTTAATAGGTTGTTCAGATTTGGATTGTCTTTGTATGTCCTATATGCACATTTCCTTTTATTGCCTTTTCACATGCTTCGTCCCACCATGGTTTACTTATGTGAGTTTTGTTTTTGTTGGTAGTTGGTTTCCTCTTAGGAATCGCTTTTTCTGCCGCCATGTTAATATGTTGGGTATAATTTTCAGCCCTGGTTGTTTCCATATGCGATTCAAACAATTTTGTGACTGTTGGTAGATGTAAGAACTTTTCGGAGAGATGTTATGTATTTTATTATAATTGGTAAGTGATCTGATCCACTCGGATCATTTAACACCGACCAAGACAACAAATGTTGTATATCAGGACTGCATAGTGTCAATTGCGCTTTTCCTGTTTCCTGGATAATTTAAGAGTGTTGAGGTTCCATCATTCAAGCAGACTAAGCCACAGTGATCAATAGCTTCCAATAATTGTTTGCCATATGAGTCGTCACATTCGCAGCCCCATGTAGTGTGATGGGCATTAAAGTCTCCAGTTATTAAACATGGTTTTGGTACTGAGGAGAAGAAATCGATCCATTTGTTTGTTGAAATTTTTGTCAACGGTTTTATTTATAGAGAGATCATAGCTATTTCTACATTATTTATTTTAGTTGTAATTCCTATTGCTGGAATTAATGAATCATCTAACAGTTGAATTTCTTTAAAATAGAATTTTGATTTCAGTAGAATAGCTACTCCTCCTCTACCATCTGATCTATCCTTTCTGACAATATTGTACCCAATAAAATTCATATAAATGTTTGGCTTAAACCATGTTTCAGACAAAAATGCTATGTCAATATTATGATGTTTTAAGAGATGTTCTAGATTTGGCTGTTAGCTACGGCAGACCTACTGTTCCATTGACAAAAGTTAATGTAATTATTTAATGCTGCGAATGTGACGGCTCACTTACATTTAGTCGTTCTTTAATTAGGTTTCTTAGAGAAGACTGTTGAATATCAAAATTTTTGTTTTCTTTGAAACCACGTACAATTTGAATAACTAAGTCTAAAATCAGGTTAGTTAGATCGTCTTGAGCATTTTGTGACTCTTCCAAAATTGAATTATTACAGGCATTGTTTATATAGACATATTGTCCTAAAATGCCTCCAGATGTACTGGGGATATTTAATGGTGTTATTATTTCCTGACGTAACCTGAAGGTCGGATCAGGTGAAATCGTTCTCGGTCTTTTTGTAGGTGTCTTATTTATTGTGTATTTGGGGTTTTTTGTGTGTGTTATGTCATGTTCACGTGAGAAGACAACATTGGTATGTGCTGATTGAGAATAGGGATTATCAGTGGCGGCTGGTGTATAGGTGCTGCAGAGCTGCAGAACTGCCAAAAAAAATAGATATTTATATATTTTCGCGGCGTAATAATTACTAAAATTTATTAATAAAATAATTTGGTTAATTGGTGCAGCTAAACAGCATCCTACGCCTGCCGACGCTGTCCGCTGTGTCGAGCCGTCGTGCTTTCGTTAAAATCGCATTGTGTCCGCCCTTCTCTATTGTGTAGTAGACCAGATGAATTATCGGGGTCTCGACGCGAGCGCGTCGCGGTACATTGAACTGGGCCACACGAGGTAGTTCTGTGCACGGTTCAGGACACCCGTCTTCCCCTTCAACTCCCGCGGCGATCCACAATTGACGCTCGCATATGCAGTATGCAGTATGCACGAATTTACACGGTCAGTGAGCTGAGCTGCATTCTTCGCAGCAAAGGCAACATCGGTGAATGTACTACTCGTAGAATTGCGGGCGTAAATCGTACCTATTTCGTATTTCGTGTTAATTTGAGATTTTAAATACTGTTTTGGTGTTTTGTGAATTTGTATAGTGATTTATTGTACTAACTATTAATATTTATATTAGTGACAATGGATTTAGTTTATAATTTAGTTCATATGAAGCGATTTTTTAAATACTCTTATGAAGAAAAATTGATTTAAAAAACATTGCCCGATATTGTTATTGAGACTGCAGGTGTTCCTTTAAACACTTATTAATCACTTAACTTCTAGATTTCGCTTAGTCCATTAAACACTAAAATTTCACTTAACACTACACTAACTTGTTTAATACTAATACTACTTATTTACTATCGCAGGGTTATTATGTAATGTGTGCTCGGTGTTTCGATCACAACTGGTAGTTTTGGGTAGATTACCCCGCTTAGTGACTTTGATTGTCCAAAAGGACGGCATTCTAATTTGTATTGAGGATATGGCACAGGGGGCACATTTAAAATAAATTGTTAATGTGCTAGGTTCAGCCAACGTCAACTTATTTTTGATAATTTTGTGTGCTTTGAACCCTTCTGAAGTTGCACGCTTAGGTAATCATGCTACCCCACCTTCCGTACTCATCTTTGTGTTGTGAATTAGTCGCTCTGTATTATTCTCGACCTTGGGTAATTGATAATACAAGATAAAAACTTTAAATTTGGAAATAATTCTTATCATTTTTATTATCTAACGCCTCGAAATTGGCAAAAACTGTTATATTACTGTTTCTACCAAAAATAATGGATGTTATGTGTAATGCAATGATTTTTGTCATTTTTGTATATTTTTTATATCTGATCGCCTGCAAATTTAGTACGCCTATGAAATGTTGCTCTTCGCACGCTTCACCCGTCGCTCTTGTGTACAACCTATAGTTGACTTCCAAAATTGTAGAGAGTGACTCATGTTATAAATCTGCTCACAATTTATAGCAGTCAACACAAAGAAATATACATGCAGCCCGTATATTTTTCCTACAAAATCGTGTGCCGCATATCTCTAAGAGCATACCCGATTACACAGCTTCTGCTGTAGCTTTTGATTGACTGCAGTTATAACTATACCAAATAGCTGGAAAATTGTAAATATTTACTAATTCATATTTCTCATTGTTTCAGTTTAAGAGAGTATCCATACAGAATAAATTACGAGAAAGTGATTTTTATCGATTTTTTTTTTGGTTTTCTCAAATATTTGCTGTGTAACCCCTAATTTTAACTTCAGATTCGTGTTCAGCGGGAAAAATTACAAAAGAAAAATATATTCTAACTCCCAGCACACGTGACTTTTTTTGTGGACCTATATAAACTTTTAATGTGTTTTTGATCGTTTTTATGGGTTTTCTCTAAAATTTGCTGTGCGACCCCCCATTTTGACTTCAGATTCGTGTTCAGCGGGAAAAAATATAATGGGACCCTCAGCACACACCACTTTTTTTTTGTGGACTTGTTATTTTTGTCATTTTTGTATATTTTTTATATCTGATCGTCTTCAAATTTAATACGCCTATGAAATGTTGCTCTTCGCACGCTTGCCCGTTGCTCTTGTCTACAACCTAGCGATTAGTTACTCTCTAGATTTTCGGCGGCCCCTGACTTATAATTAATTTGATAGCTTTATGGCACTCTTGATATTTTCATCACTTGGATTTACGTGTTCCAATCTTGAAGAAATAATATAACATTTTTTTCATGTTATTTCGCCAAGGCGTTTCATTTCTCAGGCAAATAATTTGTCGCTATTTTTAGTCCCCGGTACAAGAAGGGAAAACAAACAGGAATCCACATCCTGTTTTAATTTAATGGCTGTTCGGCAAACCATTTCCAGCCGTCGCACGCCGTCCACATATATAATTTGTTTACTTTTACGCACGTACACGTGCGCGCCGATATTGTCGACTTTTGTCATGTTTGTGGAAGCGGCTTTCCAGGCCTCGGGCAATCTCCGGAATGCCGAGGTGGAAAGCAGACGCGCAGGGCCGTATTCGCGAATTTGTAGCGTTCGATGTCGTATAGAGTGCCTTGCAAGTTTCACATCAGGGGGTTATGATGTATAAAAATTATGTGACAGCTTCTTGACGATATTGGCAATAAAAAGCTCTTATATGGAGAAGTTCGATCTTTACGTATTTCCATGTAAATTAAATTTCAATTTTTACGACGAAAAATTGTCTACAGAATTAATGCAACATAGAGCAAAAGTTGTTGGTTAAAATGGTACAGGATGCCAAAGTTAAAATTATGTTTACGATATTTGCAAATAACTTTTTAAAAATTCAAATATTTGCATACATTTTGGAAATCGGGGTTTTGGGGGCGAGAAATTCAAATTTGTTTCTAATTTTAACATCAGTAGTAGAGGGCGACACTAATGGCACATTATGATGACAGAACTTTTTTGTGACTTAGTGTATACATCTGACTATTGAAACAATCGATTCTTTTACTTTTTTTATGTGGAAAAGCTAAACCTTGTTCAAGTCGTTCGAAATAACCGTTTTCAAAATAATTCTATTTGAAATAATCAATACACCGAATAAAGACTGTTTTGTTTTCAGGTTGAAAATACAGCAAAATGTTACTTGAAAATGCTAAATAATGGCAAATGTGCAAAATTTCAAGAATATCAGCCCGCTTTAATACACTGAGCCGCAAAAAAGTTCTGTCATTTAAAAGAAGCCATAGTGGTGCCCTCTACTAGTTACGTCAAAATTGGAAGCAACCATATAGATATTTAATAGGTCACTTTTTTAGTCTAGATACATAGTATTTGAAATGACATGAACAAGGTCTTGCACATTAACATAAAACGAAAAACAGAGACAATTGACATTTAATTTACACAGTTATAATTAGAGCTGTCAATTTGGTATTCCGGGATTCTGGTAATTTTCAGACCCAAAATTCCGGGATGCTGCCAGCTTGATTTCCGAGATTTTCGCGTTTGACCTAGTCAAATTTATAGATACCTTGCGGTCTAATGTGAAATACGAGGTCACAGAATAATTAATATTAATATACATATATTATTTAATTCAAAGACCAGATCTAAAAAATTGAACATTCATCACATTTTTCATAATATATCGACGTTGTCGACAGCAATCAATCCCGGGATCGAAATTTTTTTCCGGGATTGACAGCCGCAATCGATATTTAATAATAACTCATTACTTTAGATATAGGTATATTATAGTACTTGAAAAGATATGAACAAGGCAACAAGGCCTCCTTGCACTCTTGCACATTGACCCTACGTTAAAAACAGACAATTAACGACATTTAATTTACACAATTATAATGAACGAATTAAAAATATTTGCATCTAATAAAATTCACCCTGTTCTAAACGGTTTATAAGTACTTTAACAAGTCGATGATAAATCTTCGCGTTGATCCTGACCTGAGGTAAGGACTGCGAGAGATGATTTCTCGATTTGTGAAAGCTGCTCATAATCTTGAGTCGGCTCGCGCCCCTCTCTACGTCAAATTCCTCGTTCTTAATTGATTATATTAGTCATGGCACGAATTTAATAATACAACGGATTCGTGACCGAGGTTAAGTTCAAATCGATTAGCGTTTTTGGGCGATTTATTAGAACCTAGAAAATGTGCTGCTATCGGTAGCAGTTTATGTAATTTGTGTAGCGTTACACTTGCGTAAGCGTGACAATTACCAAAATAAATAAACAGTTTGAAGAAATTGCTTGCATTTTTCGTCATCATGCACATGTGCTCCCTGACAGAGTAACATTGTATAGTTCATTCAAAAATGATTAAGAATATAATGGAGCTCTGAGCCCACATATTCGTCATTAAACACACAAGTGTTTGCATGTTTGACCCTAAACGGAAAACTAGTGAAATGCTTGGTGCAATCGAAAGACACGAGAAATTTTTGATATAATCGAAAAATGGGTGAAATCTTTGAGGTAAACAAAATATGAGAAAATTTTTTAATATACTTAATCGAAAGATGGTTGAAATTTTTGAGGTAATCGAAATGTGAGAAAATTTTGATATAGTCGAAAGATAAGTGAAATTATTGCTGTTATTAAAAGATGGATAAAATATTTGGTATAATAGAAAAATATATTAGTATATTAGTTTTTTTTTCACAAAAGGAAACAAGTAAAATTTTGGTGAAAGATGGATGTAAATTTCATTACGAATAATTAACGTATAGTAAATAATGGAACAATTACGTTCATGCAAAAACAAAACTTTATTGAACTATATTTAGTGAAAAAGAGCCTTTATTACCAGTGCAATAAAATGTTTATTGCATTCATCTGTCATTCTACTACAAGGTTTTGTCATGACAAACATAAACGTTCAAATCGACGTCACATTTTCTGTGACTAGTGTCATCCCGATAACATGTTTCGGTTTTGCATGAGCGTAGAAAAATATTGTATACAACTCGTACCAAAAGTGCTTATTGCACTGACGTGAGAAGTGTCCAACAGGGCCGTCAGGCCGTCAAGTTGCTGCCTATATATATATATATATATTTTTTTTGAAGTTATACTTCTTTGCGCCCGTTAGACACATTGGGATGGGATGTTGGTCGAGAAACCGCGTCACGCTTAAAAGGAAGAACAAATTTTTAAGAACTAATATAATAATAATAACATATATATATATTTTTTTTTAAGAATTTTTTTTTACGTACGAGTTTTTTTAAATTTTTTTTTTTACGTACGAGTGTTTTTTTAAGATTTTTTACGTACGAGTGTTTTTTTTTAAGATTTTTTTTTTTTGTACGTACGAGTGGGTGTATGAGAATGGCCAAAGTTTTAATATACTTAATCGAAAGATGGTTGAAATTTTCGAAGTAATCGAAATGTGAGAAAATTTTAATATAGTCGAAAGATAAGTGAAATTATTGCTGTTATTAAAAGATGGATAAAATCGTTGATATAATAGAAAAATATATTAGTATATTAGTTTTTTTTTTTTCACAAAAGGAAACGAGTAAAATTTTGGTGAAAGATGGAAGTAAATTTCGTTACGAATAATTAACGTATAGTAAATAATGGAACAATTACGTTCATGCAAAAAACAAAACTTTATTGAACTATATTTAGTGGAAAAAGTGGTTCTTTATTGCACTAGTGCAATAAAATGTTTATTGCATTCATCTGTCATTCTACTACAGCGTTTTGTCATCATGACAAACATAAACGTTCAAATCGACGTCACATTTTCCTAGACTTAGTGTCATCTAAATAACATGTTTCGGTTTTTGCATGAACGTAGAAAAAATATTGTATGCAACTCGTACAAAAATGCTTATTGCACGCGACGTGAAATTGTCCAACGAGGCCGTCAGGCCGAGTAGGCCAACACTTACTTTTTGTACTTGTTGCATAAATAACTATTTTATAAATAATAAATTTAATTTTCTATTATTGCCCTGCTCAGTAAACACGAAATTAACAATAATATTAACACATTTGCTAATAGGGAAATTGCCAAATACGTGCAGAAAAAAAATGTATTATTTTAATTGAAATGACGTTTGTTCTAATCAATTTTATGGAAAAATAAGCTTAAAAAATGTGTCTAAAAATTTAGTCTGGCGCCCCGCAAAACGATACTATACGTATATTATGTATAATAGTCCTAGTAAAATGTTTTGCAGATCACTTTGTGCATTTTTTCGTAGACCCAGTTGAAAGCCCTAGTCCCGTTCGGAAACGAAGGTTTATTGCAGGATCGCGTGACTGTAATCCTAAGCAATCCATTTCGCGGAATGAACTACGACCTTTGCGGAAATAGTTTGATAGTCACCGTGAAAGATGGGGTCGAGGAAACCGTTTCATATTCGCGATAAACCAGCCGACAAATTGTGGAATACATGCAGCGTTAAAAATGGGTATGATTTTATCGGTCACCAGTTTAATGTGGTTTTCATTACCAAATAATTAGATGTATTCTCAGAATGATAGATCTGTCACCAATTTGTTAACACTAACCTATTCCAAAACGATTATCTATAAAATGTACAATCACCCGAAAACGTAATTTTCATCAAATACTTAGATTTGTTCTCAAAATGATAGATATGTCACGTATTATTTGTTAACACACTAAACTATTCCAAAACGATTGTCTATAACTTTATGTACAATCACCAAGACAATCACCCTAAAACGTAAGTAATCTAACCCAACCTAACCTAACCTAACCTAACCATTATTCGTTCATTTTGGATAAAAAATGGTATAAATTTGGATACATGCATTTAGTGACATTTATGTTAATCTGATATAAAAAATAGTTTTTGGGATTGAATTTCATAATCAGAGGATTTCATTTGGTGACAAATATTTATTTTGGTGATAAATAAAATTATCCCCGTTAAAAATGCTTTAAATTCACTCCGTAACCTTCGCAGCGTCCCTTGTTTTGTTATGTAAATACACATTACGATGACTAGATGACAAAAGAGTTAAAATAAAAATTTTATATTTGAGAACTTTGATAAATAATATAAACGCACTTTCATATACCGCATGTTTTAAAAAGGCATGGCAATATTGCTGGAACTGATAAAACATTGAAAAATAAGTGGAAAATAGTGTTTTCTACAAATACAAATAAATTTAGACATTTAAGAACTGAATAATACAGATCTTAGCAAGTAATAGGAATGTTATCTCATGCCACCCGCGAATATTGATAGGTACCGAAGTAAAATGAATATATAACGACAGAAGCGGTCTAACCAACACATTTTTAGGTACAGAAACGTATTTTTTTAAATGTTACTGTAATTGTAAATATACCACCTTACATAGTTCTGCATATAACATTGTTCACTTTTGTTTATAAATAGGTATATGAAAATGCGTGCTTAAAAATATATCATTTTATTTGAGGAAAATGTAAATAGTAAAAATGGATAAACAAAACATCAAGAATTTTATTCTTGATATTGGTCTCTTAAAAGCGTAGTGTAAATCTGTGGTGTTTGGTACACATGCGATAAATCCAAATATATTATTTTTCAGAAAACGAATTTAAAGATTCAAATGGATCATGTAAATCAACCAGAATTTTAATAGAAACCAAACATTGGCTTTCAAATATTTATTTTCAGTGTTTTTAAGTATAATATAAGAAAAACGACATTTGTTTTTAGTTATAGAAATAATGACACATATCATATATATGACTCAAACGGCCAAACAAAGTTGACATGTTTGTGACGTATCATGTTCAGATTACAAAATAGCGGGCTTGTTAGTAATGTTGGACATTAAGCATTATACCTAATACAAATATTTAAAAAATCATGTGGGACAATGGAGTTAACAGAAAAAGTACATTTTTGGAGATATCATATGTATCCAAAATACAACAGATATGTATGATTATCTCTATTTTTAAGTCGCCCGAAAAAGGAAACTATGACTCGAGAATAATTATATCTAGACCGTTTTTTTTTTGGAAACGCCCTCTGGATTTTTGTTGATAAGAGATACCCTACCAGTACTGACAAATTACTCGTGCCCTTCGTGCCAACATGTAGTATTAATAATGATTACCTTAAAATAGAGTTGTTCTGTAACAGGCACAACGTTTTATCAATTTTTTTCGTGCCTAGCAAAAACCCGATACTTGCTCGACTATCATTTAGGAACCCCTTGCTACCTAAATACCAAACGAAATGTTCGTATTTTGCTATTCTAACCCCACATTTTAGGAATTAATTTCACGTATTTATAAACAAAAGTGAATCTTATTTGCAAAACTATGAAAGTTTATGTTATAACAATATTAACATCTACAGTTAAATTGAAAAAAATACGTAATTTGAAAGATTTCTGTATCTAACAATTTGTTGGTTAGACCGCTTTCTGCGTTATAAAAAAGAGTGTAAAATATTTAAGGAGGTTATAGTATGAGCCAAAATAAGCAGAAACGTCTCAATAAACATGGGTTGGCATTGTTGGCAAAGTAACGGTTGCGGAGATATGGAATGTTTTATGTTTTTAGCCCCTTTTTCATTTTGCAAAAACGTTGTGTATTTTCTTATAATAGTTGGTTGATGTTTAGTGAAATAAACAGTACGTATTTGACAGTTGTTCTCAGTGCACAAGTTTTCTTTCGCTATGGCTGGTTACTCTAACGCAGAATTAACAGACATGAATTTCATGTATGGTCGTAAGCGCGACGTCTTTATGTTGATGCTTATCCAAATCGCCAGATTCCTTCACAACGCATGTTTGGAAGAATTTACCAAAGATTGCGTGATACCGGTTCCTTGAGCAAACAGTGCCATTTATCCGGAAGACCAAGGTCGGTATCCACTCCTAGAGCAGAAGAAGAAATTCTAGCACTGGTAGAGCAAAATCCAGGTACGAGTGTGCGGAGAATATCAGCCGAGGTAGGAATTAGTGGTCCTCTTGTTTGGAGAATCCTTCACGAGCAACTGCTTTATCCATACCATGTACAACGAGTACAGGCCTTAAATCCAATAAATGATCATCAAGCACGTTTGGTTTTTTGCCGCTGGTTTCTATGTCATGATGCTGAAGACCCTCGTTTTCTTGCAAACATTCTTTTTACTGATGAGGCCGGGTTCACAAGAAATGGAGTGTTTAATTTTCACAATACGCATATTTGGGCCGACGAAAATCCTCATGCTCCAATAGAATCTGGACATCAGGCACGTTTTTCATTAAACATTTGGATGGGTATTGTAGGTGACAGGTTTCTAGGTCCTGTTGTTTTACCAAACCGATTAACAGATAAGACATTCCTTTGAATCAGAAGCAACAAATGTGGTTCCAGCATGATGGTGCTCCAGCTCATTTTTCCATGGCCGTTAGAGAGCATTTACACCAAACTTTTCCACATAGATGGGTAGGAAGGGCCAGGAGGGTGTTTTCGAAAGAGTTCGAATATCGTTGAGACGAAGATGCCGTGCCTGCTTGGAAATGGACGGAGGCCCCTTTCTTCTGTAACTTTGCTTTTTGTTTGTTAAAAGCTTCCTTTGTTGGTTTATTCCTAATAAAATAAAATGTTTGTAAAACGAATAGTGGTCCATATCTCCGCAACCGTTTCTTTGCGGACTCATGTTTATTAAGACTTTTCTGCTTATTTTGGTTCATACTATTACCTCCTGAAATATTTTACACTCTTTTTTAACACCCTGTATATTCGTTTTACTTCGGTACCTTTGAATATTCGCAAGTGGCATGATATAACATTCCTGTTATTTTCTAAACTCTATATTATTCAGTTCTTAAATGTTTAAAATTATTTGTATTTGCAAAAAACAGTATTTCATGAATAGGGCGCCCTTAATACATTATCCTTCAACCTTGTTCGATGTTCAGGCAGTTTTGAAGGGTATTATTAACTACGGATTAAGTTCAGGCGTCGCGAAATCTTATCAGCTGTTTTGCAAATTGCAATGCAAACATTATGTAACCTCTATTGTTAGATATATAGCGGGTAATAATTTGTTACTGTTCTATTCTACAAAATGTGGCTCATGTTGCAGCTGCCTACGGAGTGACCTTCACTTTGACATTCATATACTATACATTTAAGGTATCGAATGAGACTTGATTTTCAGTTCACACAATTAATAGATTTCCATCTCCATTTGTTCTCATGGCACTTTTTACTTTAACCGCATTTTTTAATACGCTTTCTATCTGTAAATGGCAAGTATTAATTTATTGTTAAGGTGCCCGTATCTCTCGCCGTCAAATGATCAAATTTGTGGTGTTGTTTAGGTACTGAAATCTCAAAAATAAAACTCGTAGAGCAAAAGTAATATCAAAAATAGAATTATTGATGTTTTGTTTATCCACTTTTACTATTTAAACTTTCCTCAAATAATGTAATAACTTTTAAAATGCATTTATATGACACACATAATTTCGCTATTCTAAACCAACATTTTAACAATTATTTTAAAATACTTATAAAAAAAAGTGAACAAACTTATATTCAGAACAATGTAATTTTATTTTATAAAAAAGTTTACATAGATAGTTGAATTTAAAAAAATACGTATTTTGAAAGATTTCAGTACCTAAAAATTCATTGGATAGATCGCTTTCTGATGTTAAATATTGATTTTACTTCGGTACCTTTGAATATTTGCAGGTGGCATGAAATAACATCCTTGTTATTTGCTAAACTCTATATTATTCAATTCTTAAATGTCTAAAATTATTTATATTTGTAGAAAACACTGTTTCAGGAATACGGCGCCCTTAAGCCATCTTCAGTATGTCACTCAAGGCGATTCGACTGTATTGACGAAAATCACAAAGTATACAGGGCGTTTTTAAATAAAGTAGCAAGAATGAGACCACAGAATCCTTAGATGAAAATAAATCGATTTAACCTAACATACAGGGTGTCAAAGTTAAAATTTTATTTTTGGTATTTGTAGATAACTTTTTAAGAAATCCAAATATTTACATAAAATTTGTAAATCGGGTTTTTGCGGGCGAGAAACACGTTTGTTTCTAATTTGGACGTCACTATTAGAGGGCGCCACTTGTTGCACACTATGTTTTTAAAATGGCAGAACTTTTTGCAGCTTAGTGTATCCATCTGACTATTGAAACAATCGATTCTTCTACCTGTTTTATTTGAAAAAGATACACCTTGTTGAAGTCGTTAGGAGTAAGAGTTTTCGAAATAGTTATATTTGAAATATTTAGTGCACCGATTGAAAACTATTATCGTTTCAGGTAAAGTGCCTTTTCTATTGAAAATACAACAAAATGTTACTTGAGAAAGTTGTTCAGAACAGTAAATCATGTGCAAAATGTCATAAAGATCGGCCTGCTTTGTGCTTTGTTGAAAAATGATTTCATCAAACCTTGCTGATTTTCTTGAAATGTTGCCGTCTTCACAATTTATCATTCTGAACAACTTTTTCAAGTAATCTTGCTGTATTTTCAGCAGAAAAGGCACTTTACTTGAAACCAGAATAGTCTTTACTCGGTGCACTGATCATTTCAAATAGAATTATTTCAAAAATGGTTACTCCTACCGGCTTCAGCAAGATATTAACTTTTTCAAATAAAACAGATAGGAGAATCATCAATTGTTTCGATGGATACACTAAGCTGCAAAAAAGTTCTGCTATTTAAAAGAAACATGGTGTGCCACAAATGGCGCCCTCTGTTATTGACGTCAAAGTTAGAAACAAATTTGAATTTCTCGCCCGCAAAAACCTCCGATTTATAAATTGTAATGTAAATATTTGGATTTTTAAAAAGTTATTTACAAATATTGAAAATAAAATCAATTTTGACACCCTGTATCTTTTTTATTATGCGACTTGGGATGTAGGTTTAAACACACCCTGTACATTTTGATAAGTCCTTAAATACACTTTTTTCTAAAAATTACATAAAGTCAAAGGATTTACACCATAAAACAAAACATCCCTGGCAATTACGAGTTTATAATATATTTAGCGGCATTTGCAAACAAATTGTTGAGCACCTCTATTTTGAATTTTACAGCACCATCTAATCTAGTGGTTCGTGAATTTCGCGAATAGTACGATCTTCGCTATTAACATTAACTAATAAAGAAGTCGATGAACGACGAAAACAATGGCCGGTACATAAATGGCAATGTAGCAGGTCAATCATTAGCTCTCTGTCTTTCTGACGATGGTATTCAATCCATCAAATTGATTGCCTTTGTTATAGATATTTATAATACTCGTAATAATCGTGGTGAGCTTTCATTTGGAAGGTTTTAACAAATATAGAAACTATACCAAGAACAGTTATTGCGTATGCTGAAAATCCATCGACAAAGTTCTGTCACTGCCATTCCAGCTTTTATGTGACCGGGCTTAGACGAATCCAATTTCGGTATCCTTACTTGATCCAACTTTGATTAGTTTGCGACAGAATATGCGGAATGTAAACTAGATCTCAATGTAAGATCGTTTTTACTTCCAAAGCAGTTGAAATTGAAAATGTCAACTACGTTTTGCGTTAGTTTTTTTTATGGCAATATAAATCATGCGGTAATTTCCGTAAAATATGTATTATCATCAAGTTAGATAATTTATCGATGGCATCTCGATTCAATTTGTTTGCGGAGGAACGCTTATAAACATTAATTCATTTCGAATTGGTATAAATAACTGTGACATCACGTGTAAGCAAATTAGTAATGTTGTTATTACAGTAATTCATTTGTCATTGAAATATTTACGGTTTTATTCTTGTTAAAATTCAATGCAGAAGCTATTAAAGGAAGATTTGTCCCTAATGTATCACTTAATTTAATTGCATTATTTCGAAAGTAATTTTCTCAGTCTTTTGAACTGCATTTAAGCTGATTTAAGCGTCATTTTCTTCTTCAAGGAAACAAAAGTCGGTCAAGAGTTTGGCAAACATATCTAGTAGGCGGCCTCGCGTTTTTTATTCGATATTGTCATCTTGTGAATCATATACGAGAGGAAATATTTACACGCTTGGTCGAGATGAAGGTATTGCTGGTAGCTGTTTGAAGTAATTTGTAAAATTTTACGTCATCAGCGGTGTAATTTTTTTTGCTGATCGACATTAAAGGCGTAGTTTTAGTGACAGATGTTAGACACTAAAGTGTCTCACAATTTACTGCTCATTTTCACTGTCGTTAAATTAAAATTTATTCTTTAACGAAAGTAATGTTATTTATTTATAGTGAAATTAGAACAGCCTGTAAGAGGGATATCTCTTTTTCTGTTTGTTTTGAAACATTTACTTCGTCTATGTAGGTTGAAATATATAATGGTTGAATTATTTTAAAAATCCATCACATTTATGGAATCCTCAATGTAGCCTTCAGCTACCGTTGAAGATTTCCATCCATTATACATTTTTAAAGTTGTGATATCAGCTCCTGAATTTATCAATAGTGTAGCTAAAGTTCTACGGAGAAAATGTCCGGTATACGAGGTGTGGCAATTAAGTTCCGGGGCGGTTAAGGGGCGTGAATCGGTAGAAGACGATCCACATGAAGGAGATGCCGTCACCTCTAGTACTGACGCGAATGTTGACCGTTTACGTGCACTGATCATGTCTGACCGGCGCCTAAGCATTCGTGCGTTGTCTGACGAGTTAAACGTCAACAAAGAAACCGTTCGCAAGATGTTACACGAAAATTTGAATATACGAAAGATTTGCGCAAAGATGGTGTCAAAAGTTCTCACCCGCGGACAGAAAGACATGCGAAAATCGATCTGTGAGGATGTGTTGTCACGCATTCGAAGCGACGGTAGAGACTGGGTAGTCACTGGAGATGAGACCTGGATATTTGAGTATGACCCCGAGACCCGTAAACAAAATCAGCAGTAGGTGGAAAAGGGTGGAGAGCGGCCAACGAAAGCGAGGATGTCCAAGTCACGACTGAAGGCAATGTTGATCGTTTTTTTTTTATATCCACGGCATCATTCATCGTGAATATGTTCCTACCAGCCAAACAGTGACTGGACAGTTCTATGTTGGCGTCCTGGAACGGCTGCGGGCCCGCGTTTTCCGTGTGCGACCCGAACTCGCCGAGAACGGCTGGATCTTGTACCACGACAACGCACCAGCTCATTCCTCGTTCATTGTGCAAGAGTTTTTGGCAAAAAAGGCATTCCTTCGTTACTGCATCCACCCTATAGCCTCGATATTGCCCCCTGCGATTTTTATTCACCAAGATCAAGTCGCACCTCGAAGGAACTCATCATGGCGGCGTACAGGAGGTCAAAGAAGCTGTAACCGTGGTGCTGAACGGGTTAACTGCGGATGATTACCAAGGGTGCTTCCAATCGTGGGAGCAACGTTGGAATCGTTGTGTAGAGTTAGAGGGAGACTATTGTGAATTTGTCCATTTCCTAAAACGCATGATGTTTTAGCACGATATCCATCCGATTGCCGTTTCAAGAATGCCTTTAAATTTAGATACCTACTTTCCAATATCGATGTTGCTGTAGACAATCAAAGTAGCTCTGAGCATCGCATAGCTATATTGACCATAATGCAGATTTTATACATTTGCTTAATTCAGAAAAATATACCAATAATACATTTTCTGAAAAAAACTTATTAATTAATATATCTTCTTCGATGTTTCTGGTAATAAATTACGTTCTATTTGCGTTGCTCATTCAATAATTTCTGGTGGAGCTAATGCGAATTTTTCCATTTCAAATAATAAATAGTTATTTTCAAGAATTTAAATAAGCATTTAAATATGGCTATTAATATATAACTAAGTTATTTACTTAATAGCGCTCTCATAGTAACCATAAACGATGTGATGAATTTATTATTATTATTCTTGAAAGGAGTTTCATACAATTTGATACATGGTGATTTTCCGGGTTGTTATGCCGTGACCTCGGTAACTGGTAGCTGCCAGAAACAGAGTTAAATGCACATCCCTAGCATTAGCTGGGATACGTCCAACTATTTCGTGAGTTACATGTACCAAAATCATATTCTCAACTTATCTGGTCGAATATTTGTAATAGTTTGAAACCAATCTCTGACTCTTATGAGAGCAAATCTAAAATATCTCGTTTGCTGTTATGATAAAATTAAAATTGATCGGCGGAGTATTGTGTGTTAACTTGGCAGTAAAGTAGATTTAATGCCTTGGCTGCTTTAACAGAATCAGCGGCATCAAATCTTCTACTATTAATCGGCATAGAGTTTAGAAAATTATACCCAACTTTAGGTAATATTTTTTAAAAACAGTCTGAAATTCAACATAAAATGTCGGTAGCTTCATATAACTATCTACTTTTAATTGTTTAAGCCAATGCCATATAAGTAATTAATTGTAAATGTAGTTAGTTTTTTCCAGTTACAGCATTAGATAGCAAAGTTTATTTTACAACCAATTGGTACAGTTGAATATATTAAACGTATAGATAAAGAAATCTGAAATGAAAATAATTCTCTATAAATAAAATCATTGTACGAGTATTCATCTCTATGTTTTGTATGGTGGCTGCAATCAACCGTCAATCTCCATTAAAACTTATCGAAATAAAAATTCCAAGCCAGATACGTCTGGCGTCAGTCTATAAATTAATAACCCATATTTTTTATTGTAGGCCAAACAGCGGGCATCCATGAAATGGCTCCTGTCGAAAGCGTTCAACAACAAGGTCCCGGAGAACCTAAAGGAGCCGTTCTACAGAGATCACGAGGTGAGTAGGAACACGTCTTTTTTTCAAAAATGTGCATTTTTTGAAAAATTTTGACTTTTAACATATGTTATACCCCTGAAACTACCCGCGTTCACGCCACTATTATTGAGAATAAAACGATTTGCACGTTTCTCTTACAACGCAGTTGATTTATTCGTATACAAAATGTCCAAAAAAAGTTACGCTCATATTTACGTCACAAATATGGTGGATGTGGCGCCCCTGTGTCCAAATAGACAGCAGGTTGATCCAAAAACATCTATTTTAAGTTGATACAGTCAAATAGTGTAATGATTATAAAAAAACACTTTTTAAATTGCAACTTGCAACACCCTGTATCTTTTTTATTATCAGCATTTTATTAAGGCATATTATTGGCTTAAATCGTATTATTTTGAAGTGAAAAATCTAATATGTCGCCATGGGCCATTACTTACGAAGCATCCTGTATATTTGGTAGTAGACAGTGTAAATTTAATATTTTTTTGACAGAAATGACGCCTCATTAGGCTACACTCGAGAGAAAGGTCTAATTTAATGACAATTATGCCTAGATTTAAAATAGAATGACGGCTGGCAGCACATATGGAGTCTATATAATCTGGATTTGATTTTCTGTAACGCCTTTCCTGTTTATAAATTCAAATAAAAATTATTTAATAGAATGAATATGCAATCTTTTGCAATATTAATGGCACTCTTTAAAATGAAGTTTGCGATTTCTTTTGAACTGCTGACGTATCTGTAATGAAATCTACTTTCAATTTTTGACATTAGTCCTTGTTTCGTTCGCCAATAGAGATTTAATGAAATTTCTGCTCAGACCTTCCAGAAGTTCTAAAACTATTTTGAAGGAGTGTCATTATTATTGCACATGTACATACCTATCCCAACACTTTGTTAAATTAATTTTATGAATTGTAGCGCGATGTAATCAAGTGTTCGTATTATTCGTCTTCCTAAGGCCCCTTTTATGCACGCGTTTTTCTCCTCTCAACGCGGAGTTGACAAAAACGCCGCGTTTCAAGATACCCTGAACAGAGTTACTACGTTTATGCATTTTACGCTCGTTTATTTGCTCTCGCAATTCAAGTTTTCAATTCTGTCGCGATGGCTTTACAGAACGCTTGGCGACATGCAAAGCGCTCTTTGTCGCAAGTCCAGTGGCTCTGTCTGTCAAGAATAGTTTTAGAACATTTTGTTTTAGTTTTAGTTTAGCTGTTGATCAAGCGGGACATGGATGCCATGGACGCAATTGATATTGATATATTTATTGATACCATCAGAGCAAATCCTGTTATATGGGATTCATCATCAAAATATTATAAAGATACACGGATCCATTTTCATGTACTTCACTGACTACTGTGTGGCATGAAACTGGCGACAAAACTGATAGAATACGCGTGCATAAAATGGAACAGAAAAATGCCGCGTTTTTCTCAATTTTGCGTTGAGTGGAGAACAACGCGTGCATAAAAGGGGTCTAAAAACAAAATCGCTTCCATTTTTTGTTCCAGAACCAGGAGCACCTGAAACCGCAGATAGCCGGGGGCCTAGCCAACGCTGAAATATACTGCATGGCTCTCGGCAACATCTACTCGGACCCCAACTACCACAACCTCAATCACTGGGCCATCCTGCAGACCCTCGCCAGGAAGGGGGTGTACTCCAATGACGCGTCGGATGCCCAACTCACCGAGACCACGCTGATTCAGACCAATCCCCTGCGAACGGTAAGAATTTCAGGAAAAAAACAAACAAATTTTAATTAATTGTAGCGACGAATCTATGAATACAGTCGTCGCCTAGAAGAAAGTAGACAAAAATATGGAAAAAATAATTATCTGCGCAGACTAGTTTGCGGACCGTTCGGTATCTACAGGGTGATTGGGGTGGAACCCCCAATGTTCGAAAGGGGTGTTCAGGGAGCAAAAGTGAACAAAAAAGCCTAATAAACATATGGTCGAATATCAGCGGTTACTGAGATAACAATGAAAATATTTTTACCCGAGTTAATTATTGTAATTCATCAGTAGAAAAAAGTGTGTATTATAAATTATAACATTGATTAAAGGTCTAATAAACCGAAATTAATGCATTAAATTTTCAAATATATCATCGCCCGCTCGATCAGCTCGTTGTGGATTCACGGGTAGCTCGTTGAAGTGCACGGTGATTATCTCTTATGAGTGCTGCGTAATTGACAATCCGATCGAATACCGCCTCTTGTGTTCACTTTTGTTGCATATACTAATGATTTAAACCGTCCCCAAAGGCAGCAATCAAGGGGATTCAAATCTGGTGACCTTGGTGGCCAATTTTGGAAACCACCTCGGCCCATCCGACGCGAAAGCAATTGTTAAGATGATTAATTACAACACGACTAACATGGGCAGAGGCACCATCATGCTGAAAGTACATGTTTTGCCTACTATCCAATGGAACGTCGTCCAGTAGATCTGTCAAATTATTTTCTAAAAATTCTACATATCTAACTAAAATAGTACGACCTTCATTTGGCACAGTCTATATTTTTTCTAGGTTGGTGCAGATTGATTTAGAATGCATGACCTACTCAAAATAAAATATCAAATAGTAAAAGCTTTTGCAAAAAATAGCAATAAAAATATTTTTATAACTATCTCAGTTACCGTTGATCAAGTCGTTGATATTCGATGGCGTGAATGAAGGCATGATGAGCTCAAACATAATATTTTCTAGTATCTCCAGATTAGTGTTGGCCATTCTTTATGACTCACTCTGCATACAAGTTATTTTCTACATCTCTATTTTCATTTTCTGTCTCGTTGGTCAGGCGAACATCCTTGGGCTATTTCAATGGCAATATATCGTAGCTCACGTTCCTTCTTTTACTGACGTGCATAGATAACTGACGTGTCGACGGGCAGCTTAATCCTAAAGCATGGGATTCACACTCAGATATGCGCGGCAGATCTACCCGGCGGGCATGATTCGAATCAGGCACACACATGCGGACAAGGCAATGAGTTGGACGGACCAGGCAGCGGACAGGTAGATCGTGTCTCCGTGCATGGCATATCTGAGTGTGAATTCCATGCTAAAGACTAAAGGCACCAAGAAAGAGTGGTCTCATACTGTAGACTTTAACCAGGTTAACTAAATAGGTTCGTTTTTTTTTCTTTCGAAGGCTGCCCACATGGCCGTCATCGAGATGATCATGCAACTGTACACCAGGGAGGTCGTGACCGCCGACAGGGTGTTGGGGGCCGTGCAGCGCTTCAGCCACGGCAGAAGCCCCTCGCCGCCATCCCCGGAGACTCCGGATCAGGGCGTGCTGCTGTGGGTGTCGCACGCTTGCGACGCGCTGCGGAAGAAGATAGAGCAGGAGACTGAGGGTAACGGCGCCGTCACCAACGGCGGAGAGGTAAACGACCGACACGTAGTGGCTTCGTTAGCGTGACCGTCAGAAAACGTTGTTTTTTTTTGCATTCTTAGGGGGACAAGCTGAGGGTGCCCGACTTCCCCCCACTGAGAGAGCTAAAAGACTTGTGCGACGGGGTGGGCCTGGCCGCCCTGATCTCCTACTACTGCCCCGACGAACTGCACTGGACGGAGATTCGGATCTCGAGCATGCCATCCCTGCAGGACAGCCTGTACAACCTCAGGTTGGTGCACGACTTCTGCTACAGGTGCCTGCCCGCTTCCATCTTCCACCTCATGCCGGAGGATATCACTTACATGCGAGAGTGAGTACAAAAATGTTTTTTATATATATATAGAGTTGACTACGAAGTACAAAAATTTTAACCACGTGCTTACAGAGGCCTAAAAGACATTAACACCATTATTTCGGCACTCTACCTGTTTGAAAAATGGCACAAACCTTCTCCTCCGAAAAATCGGCGCCTATGATAAACATCGTTCGAGGTGACTTACATCTATTAACTACCATGCGGTCGTTTTTTACGGCTTTTCTGATAATATAGGAATGTATGGAATTTTACGTATGATTAATTTCTTTTATTTGTCTTACATTATAAACTGTCAAAACTGCATTTTTACAGGTCTGTCAGGATTGCCCACTAAAACACACTTTATATCCACTTAAATAAAATGCCCATTTATACCCCAAACTCTTAATGCACCCACTGCAGTCTTTAATTATAAAATCTTGTTTTGTGAGAACCTAGAAAAGCAGACCGGCGAACTATATTATAGGAAGATATCTGTATCTTACACAAATTCCGTTATTTCATTGCTATAAAATGTTTAAAATTAAAAGAATATGCACTAAAAATTGAAAACGTAAGCACATAAATTGTTGCAGGTGGCCTAATTCTCTAAACATCAAACGTCCGCTCGAGGCTAACGGGTCGTCGATAAAGTGGGGTTTGTGGTTTCGAAAAAACATTTTTGTCAAAACGTTTCGAAATTGATAAATTTTGATATAAATTAGAATTTCGAAATGATACTTTAGTCACTAAAAATGAAACATAAAAAACAATGAAAATATTTATTTATTATAAATCTTTAAGGTACAGTTATGTAAATTGTTAAAGTAAATACTAGATGCATCCAGCTTCTCTTCTCTAACAGCAATGCAAGTCGGGATGAATAAATTGCTAGTAGTGGCAATACTGCTATTAGCTTCAGCTTCTGCGTGGACTTATTTTAATTTCTTATTTGGTGTACCTTTCTGACCTATGAACCTTTTTGCTATTTCGTTTTTCTGTTCAATAGAATTTTCGATATAACCCTAACTGGACTTGATCGCCAATCTCCATGCCGTTTTAAAAGAGCCATGTCCGCAGAGTCTGCCAGCATTGTTGCAGAGCTGCGCGGGAAACAATGGCCAATGTATTCATTGTTGTTGGAGAGTCCAAGGAATTTCTTTTTTTAAATACCATTGTATTGATAATAAATAACTATATTTTTCGCTTTATAAATAAATTTTTGAATAATTTTTTGTATAGTGATTTCGTTAATTCATATTTGTCTCCAACCCGTCTTTAAATATTTGTACTTAGTCGTAGTTGATCCTGTATATCAATAGTATCTTGATCTGGACGAATATTGCAATATTTTAGATTAGGAGATTATTTTTGTTCACTTGAATGAATGGTGAATATTATGTTAACATCAGATTACTCCACTAAGATTAAAATTACTATAATGCTTTTCTATTGCATTATTAATCATGGAAAATTATACAAGAACAGGAAACAATACATTTTCTATTATATTCAATCGATCTGTCATCATAAGGGCATTTCACAGATTTAGAAACGACTAATGGAGGCACGCCTCTGCTATGCTGTGACCGGCGAGCAGACGACGACCGTTGCGGGTAGCAGATTTAGGGAGAAAAAATCAGTGCCACTGCACATGTGGTTAGTGGTTTGAGTATAAGTTGAAAGTGTTTCATTTTATTAAGTATTTTTATTTGTACAAAATCGAAATACTTATTTTTCATCTCAAGTATTTGTTGTTCGATTGCATTCATTTTAGAATCGTTTTCAATGTACCATAGTTAGAGGTTTATGTCTACTATGAAAACTAGAGAATGTTAAAAAATGACAACTTAGCGCGACTAAATATTTTTTGCCTACGGTGATATTTACATTAATAAATTAAGTCCGATTCTGTTAAATAACTCTATATATTACTCACGCCAATTTTATGAGTTTCTAAGAAAACATGTCTCACTTGATTTTTTGATAATATTTTTATAACTGATAGACGAGTTCCCATGCAATCACATGTCATCGCAAAGTTTCTACAAACCACAATCAATATATAAATACAAATAATTTAAAATTATATCTGGTACATAAAATAGGCGATTGAAACTGAGCGTAATTTGATTATTATACAGTGTTTCCCTTTTGATGCCTTGGTAAATGATAGTAACATGAAATTATAATAAAGGTCTTTCTCCGACATTTTTTCCTATGATGCTTTGTTTTTGTGATACAGACATACATTCAACTTTTAAAAAATCATTTTCTGTATTATCTGCTAATGAAATAGGTATTTTTTATTCAAATTTACGTACACTGTAATCATAAGAAACTTTTAATATTTTGACATGAATAACTTTTTTCAGCTAAAGCCAGTGGGATTATGGGGTTTCATTCTTATTTATACTCTTGAAACTTTTACGCTGTTGATGAAAAGTATTTTTTTAGCACCAATATTAAAATTGTATTTTTTCCCCGAAAACAGGTGCTCGTGATAAAATTACATTGTTTTTTTTATGATTATTGTATCCCAAGTTTAAATGAAAAACGTTTTTTTTTATTAGATAATGAAGAAAGTGAAACGATTATACGAATATGTAATTTTTGTCACGCTCTATCTTTTACCAGTTTAAGAACGAAAAATGGGGACACCCTGTATCATTCAGTGGGGTTTATGTAAATTCAATTTGTGCTGTTGTTGAAATAAATACTGATTTTTTTTTTGTAGTCAAAATCTCTTGTTAATTTTCCAGGAACCGCAATTTTATGTGTGAAATAACGTAAATAGAAATACAGAATGGCTCATTAAATATTGACACCATTTTAAAAAAATTCTGAGACTCGATTTTAATGTTTTTTTTTTATATATAGCCTTCTAGATGTACGTGTTGAACCTATTAAGATGATTCAGAAGCTAATGCCGATTTTTTTGGAAAAATATTTTAGGTATTTTTTTTTATTGAAAATCTGACAACGTGGCGTTCTTCAGCATTACTTAAAAGTCCTGTGGCCTTTTATCAATTTGTATGGAAGAATGATTTTTTTATAGAGCCTTAAATGTTTTAAGTTTATTGATTTTGTTTCCATACAAAATGTAGAAGGCATTGGAAATATCTGAAAGTTATTGTTAACCTAAAATATTGTTCTTCTTTACTTCACAAATGAAAATGTTAATGGAAAAACAATATTATTACAACAACTAATATAACATTTATTTCAAGAAATTACATTAAAAATGGTAAGCAAACGGAATGAATTGAAATTTTGAAATATTTGGAAATAAACAAATAAAAACTGATTTAATATTTACAGATGGAAGGAAATATCGAATATTTAAGTTTTTTATTTCTTTTTTTCTTTTATTTCTTTCGAATATTCCGCAATTATATTCGTTTAAGTATCTGTTTTAATGTAATTTGTTGAAATAAATTTTATTAGTTGTTGTAATAGTATTGTTTTTACATAAACATTTTAATTTGTGAGGAACAATATTGTAGATTAACAATAATTTGAATATATTTCAATGCCTTCCACATTTTTTAACGGAAATACAAATTCAATAGATTTAAGGCTTTATAAAAAAATATTCTTCAATACAAATTGATAAAATTTAGGTCACAGAGATTTTATGTGATGCTGAAGAACGCCACGATATCAGATTTTTAATTAAAAAAAAACTAAATATTTTTCGTAAAAATCGATTGCAAAAAAAGACTGGATTCATTGTTGGATCATTAGATAGATAGTTTATTTGACTATTTTACACAAGTACATGGTTTCAACAGTCAACAGTAAATGATTTAGAACACTAATAAAATAAATAGAACCTAATAAAAATACAAACAAAATAAAAAGATAGACGAACTTAGCAAAAGCGACATAATCTAGAAAATATTAGATTGATAATACTCATCTACAGAGTAAAAGCAGTGAGACAAAAGACTTCTTTTAATATTAATTTTGAAGCATCCTTCATTCATATCCGTTATATGACAGGGTAGTTTATTATATAAATTAATGTTTAAAATATTTTTTTCCGATTTGGCCAAACTGGATCGAGGTACAAGTACATTGTAATAGTTTCAACATCTAGAAGACTAATATAGATAAATCTTCAGTATTCATAGTTCAACTGTGTTAGAGGTTATGTTTATATAAAAAAAATCACAATAATCGCACGTCCCAAATTTTTTTTAGAACGGTATCGTAATCCTTAATGGGCCGCACTGTATTTCGAATATTAATTAATTAGTGCACGTTCAACTTCGAGTAGATTTCGAGGTAATTCAAGGAGTTAATCACTTTTATCTCTAATATCGGTGTAAACAACGTGCGTTTCCTATTCGATATCTGTAGATAATTGCGATATGGCGATCCGTAGGAAATAGCATCAGTCGCTATCTTTTTGCAGTTTCATGAAGCAGAATCTCGTGGTGTTCCTGGCCGACCTGTTCAACGTGATGGAAATCAACCCCGCGAAATGCGTCAGGAATCCAGGGACGGAGAGGTTCGGTCCCGGTGAGTTTTATTCATTATTAATAATTTACTTTTCGATCTGTTTGGATATTTACCTTTATTTTCAGCTTATGAATTTTTATTTTTATCCCCGCTTTGTATGTTTATTTTGCTGCGCGCTGCGATTTTACGGAAACATTGGGCCGTAAAAAATACGTTACGGGACTGTTTTTTTTTTGTATATGTGCGACTTTCCCGGCTCCCAATTGATTGCGGTCACAGAAATAAGTTGTGAAGTAGTTCTAATTACAGATAACGATATAAATACTTCTGAATGTTTTGCCGTCGGTGTTTCTGTTTCGAGATAAGTTGGTATCGATTATAGATTCGATAAGTGAAGGGAATAAAACTATTTAAGATGTAAATTTAATAATTGTATAACTTGAGTTATTGACAAATTTTAATGCCATTTATCTTTTATTTTTATACCTTGTAATTTTTTAAGAGGTATGCCGGCAAATCTAGTAAATTAATCTCGAATAACTGAGAATTTTATTTTCTTTGTTTTGCCATATACTTTTTTATATATTCAAATTATTTCTTGAGGTTTCAAAACTTTTGTTTGTGGGTGGCATATTAAATTTTTCAACCATTGAATGGAATGCAATGTATCTCGTACTTGAATCAGCTGATTCTGTTAAAGGTAAAAAAACTTGAATATCATCATTTATTTGATTTAACCATAGACGAATCAAGATTTTGGCTTGAAATTTTCAGCTTTTGCATGACAATTTCAAAGGTAATTTAATCAACTTTGTGTGTTTTATAATTGTGAAAATTCTGTGATGTACACCTTTGAGGCCACTCTGTATATATTGTCAATGGTGGCAGGTGATAGTTAAAGTGATCATGTTTTGGTAATGAGAACAACCGGGTTGAAAAACATTTGATTGAATTTATTTTCTATTTGTAGATCATGCAAAAAATTATTACAAATACATATGTGCAATCCATTTATGTATTCCGGGTGACAACGGAAAGTGGGAACACGCCGTAACTGTTTTATGACTGCTTATAAAAATTTGAAATTGGGTGGGTTTATACTAGATGGTGCCATGAATTCTTTGAGGTTATTTCGGATTTCATGACATTTCCGGTTTGACCGAAAATTACCGTAAATTTATATTTTTAAATGGGACACCCGGTATTTTTTGACATTTTTGAAATCAGTGGATCATTTTACGTATGGTAGGACCAATTTTCTGAGACATTTTCGGAATGTAAGTAATTTTTTTTTAATTTTTAGAAATAAAAGTAGAAGGCCGCGACTGGCAGAAATTGTTTTCTTTTTTGACGGATTTTAAAAATTGTTGTACCACAAAATTCAGAAAAAAATCCTTTATTAAAAAATCAATAGGGCCCACCCTCTTTACATTTGAAAAAAAATGTACAAAAATATTCAAATTTAGAATTAAAGTCACAAATAAACAACCACTTTAATTTTCACCATCAATGCAGTTTTACAAACATGAAAATGTAAATATAAATCATTTATAACTATGTATTTTGGGATGTACTTATTAATCTGATTTATAAAAATATAGAAATTTTATTAGAAGATTTATTAACTTTTACTACTTTCACTCGATTTGTGGTTTTAATGTCATAGTTACAAAAAAAATGTCAAATACAAACATTGTGTCATTTTTATAGATGATTCGACGTGGCTTAGAAAAAAAACAATAAAACATTTACCGAAGTTAAATTTTTTTAAATGCAAGCATATTCCTTTATATCTCGGTAACCACTGGGACAAATATATAAGTAGTATATCATATTGATGTAATCAGAATTGTATGGAAAAAATACGTAGGGTGTTGCATTTAAAAAAATTGAACTTCGGTAAATAATTGTTTTAATTTTTAATCAACTATAAAAATGACAATGTTTGTATTTGGCATTTTTTTTGTAACTATGACATTAAAACTACAAATCGAATGAGAGCGTTGCGCTGGACACCCCGTTCGTCGTATTTCTTGTTTTAAAATAATCAAATTCGTAGTGTTTTTTGAGGAGAATTTACATAGTAAAAGTGGATAAACAAAACATCAAGAATTTTATTTTCGATGTTACTTTTGCCCTGTGTTTAATTTTTCGAGATTTCTGTACCTAGAAAACACCACAAATTTGATTATTTTACGGAGACAAATACGGCTACATGGTGGTTATAAGGAACTCAGAAAGTAGTCGTTCTGTACCTTACGAGGGACATTTGAACTACTCTTTATAGAAGCGCGAGTGCCAAAACCATAACCGCGATTCGAGGAATGCCGCGTCTTGAGCCGCCCCGCCGTTTCCAAAAATATTTACACTACCTTGATCTCTTAATGCTCTCCTCTCAGGAAACATCCCGATGACACCGAACCGAATGTATTTTTACTTGAGCGCCCGCAGCCGTCGCCGTCCGTGCAAATCCAAATGAGAAACCGCTTCAACAATATCCGCGGCTTCGGGCGAAATAAAAAATTATCGATCCGCAACAACCTCGGCTGACCTCCATATACTAATTTCTTGGCCTGGTCAATATTGAACACCTTCCGATTTGCATAAGTGTTGCGGCGTTGTACAGAAAACTTTACGGCCTCCGGCGGACTTTTCGCACCCCCCGCGCGCGCCCATCCACCGCGTCCCGCTTTGTTTCCCCTTTCGTTCTTTTTAGTTGACTGGCTTGTTAATATTTTTCTTTTGCTTGTTGGTGAGTGGAAACACGACACAATGTGGTGGTGGTTTTATTTTGGTAAGGACACACTTAGATTTAGCATGTTCTGTCCCGACCCAGAAACTATACACCCCGAGTTTGTAATGTAACGTCCGATTGTGGAGGAGCAACAACCTTCGCGGTATTGTGTAAATGGAAAATTCAAATTTTTGTGCGATTTCGCTTGTGGGAAGTGCGAGTGTTTGTCAGTTACTGTCCTTTTTGTGTTATACTATACGTAAAATCATAGACATCACGCTGAACAATAAATTATTTAACATATTTTTAACAAAAAGTGCAAGATCTGGTAATTGTTGCAATTCAGAATCTGATAAAAAGGATTTTACATTGAGAAAATAGTTTATTTCCCATGTAAGGATTTACCCAAAATGTTATCTTACAAATGTTTAAATTTGTAATTTTGGCAAAAAAAAACTTCACTTGCATTTCCTGAGAACATTTACCATAGTAATGTATATTTTGTTTACACCATCAGAAAGTAGATATTTCAACGAACAAAAAGCCCACCGACTTTTTTAAAAAAGCAGATATTTTGACGTGAGATTTTTCGATTGAAAATTAGGGTGCTTTTTCGATATTACAGTGTGTTTGGACATAAAAAGGTAAGTTTTCTCCAAATTTCGTGAAACAAAAATTTTTTTTGTAAAAGAAAAATAAAAGACCAAAATCTTGGTTATTTGAATTTTTCACATAAATTTTGAGATGTGAAAAAAGTGTAAATACAAAAGTTATAGATCTTTTTATTACCTACAACGATGCCATTTAACTTTTTTCCATAGGACTTATAGTTTTGCCGGAAGTCAAGATACCTAACCGTTTTTTATCCTTAAAAACTCACCCCCTTCCACTTCCCGACCTCAGATTGCCCATAAATAATTTTTCCTTTCATTTTTGTTGTATTCTCTTCCTTTTCCAATGGGTTTCATCCTGCTATTATTATTTTTTTCACTTTTTACCATTTTCAAAGGCTTCAGCACTGGTCTAATAGTTCTAGACTGTAATAAAATATGTTCTGTCTAATTATTCAATATGTGTAGATATTCCCATTTTCACCAGTGATGTAGACACCCTGTGCACTATTCCTTGAATAAATAAACACCACTGTCTTAATTACAAGAAAACGTAAGATGCTTTAAATTTTGATTATTTTGAACAATTATTCTTTGAAATTTTCTTTAGCACTGTTGTGTCATTGTTAGATTGAATTTTCAAGTGTTCTTCAACTTTTAATACAAATATGCCTGAATATGCACTAACTACAAAATGCAGATATATTTTAAATGAATTACGATGCATTTTAAACAAAATTTCAAACAATAATTATTTGTTCAAAATAATCAATATTTAAAGTGTCTTATGTTTTAGTTTTTTTTTTTCATAAGATTAAGACCATAGCGTACTATTTACTACTAAATAAAGGAAGAGTGGCACATAATTTCCACGCCACTGGTAACAATAGGAATATTTAAACATACGGAATGATTAGACCTAAAATATCCCGTTCAACCTAGAATTATTGTTGTTTCCAATTAAATGAAAAATATATTTCTAAATCTATCACACCCTTTATCTCAAAAAAGGTGAACTTTTAGATATGTCTCATTTATTTTGACTGTACAATCATTCTTTCCAAGGATGCTAGTACACCCTTACTCTGTATTTAAATGTGATATCAAAATTTTATTTTAAACAAATTTGAAGAAAAAACGGTTGTCTGAGGATGATGTACAACAACATTGAAACTTTGGAAATTAATTAAAAAGTATTTTTTTATAATTATTATTCATCTTAATTACTCTAAAACCGTTGATTATGAGAATTTTATATATTTTTTTAATAAATAAAAACGTTTTTAGCAAAGATGTTTAATATTTCCAGAATTTAAAAAAGTAACTGGTTTACTGTGGAATATTTGCAAATTTCCTTATTGCTGATTTTTCAGTCATTTTTCAGAAAATATTGTATTTATTTTGGAATTTTATCATTAGTGCTATAACAAAAATGTATAGGATTCTAAAAAAAATTTGGAAACATCAAATTTGCCTAGGGTAAATAATAATAATAATATCTCTACCCCTCATTCTAATCACGAGGAAAGCTCTTGTATTTGTTTTGTTTTTGTTTATAAAGTTGTTCGAAAGCCAAAGTGATATTCAAATACAAATTTTAATTAAAAAACAAAAAAAATTGTGTGTAGGTACCCTTTATTTGATTTTATTTCTTTAATGATATGCAAAATACAAAGGTTAAAAGAATGCCATGCATTTGATAGTGAAAAAGGTTTTTTTGTGGTTTTTTATAATGAAACTCTATTTCTTCCTTCAACCTTAGACCAACACTTAAAGTTTTTCACAAAAATAAAAAATAAAGGTACATACTTTGCTATAGAAAATTATAACACAGCATATATGTACAGGAGTATATAGGATATTTTAACAGAAGTTTGACAATTCAAAGAAAAGTTTACATGAATATGCTGCCCTATTTTAGAGGTACCCTGTATACATTAATCAATCAAGTAACCATCTATTTTAAAATGAAAATGTATAGCATTCGAAAAGATAGCTAGCAAACCAGATTTTTTGTTATGCACAAATTAGTACACTATGTGAATGTGCTTGTGCATGCCTATGGGCAATAGATACTGGGCCTACGTACAGATCTTTGACCAATTTTTTGTATTCAATATTCCGATTGTTACATATAGGCGTGAGTTATCTTTCATTCGCAAGTAACTAAGAAAAGAAATACGTATATGAGTATTAATAATTTAATTTGGGTAAGCTCTAGTACCGTATCATTTCTGATATTACAAAAAAAGGACAATACCTGAGAGAAACACGGCCCCTCCCCTCGGTACAGACATTGTTGCTGCACAATACCCACACAACAGTAGTTCTTAAGTAGCAGTAGGCCTAAAAACAGATCTAAACAATGAGTTAACAAAACTTGCTTTGACCTGGTGGCGCCTCAGACGGCATGCCCCCGAGTAACGTGCACGGGGTGATGCACAAGCGCAACCTGCTCCAGACCGTGATGGCTCCCATCCCGGATCTGAGAAGCGGCCTCAACGACCCCACGAACCCTACCGCTTTCCAAGGTAATCTCTCTTACTCTCTCTGTGTCACACGTTCTGTATCTCTTAATTCTCCAATCATTTAGAATGTAGTAGATAGTAGCGAAGCGAGCCATTAATTAACACGGGAATCACACTGTTCATGGAAAATGTGTAGGGTTAATGTTGTACAGAAGCGTAAACGCTTCTATCTGTGTAAATGAGAGAACCACCTTTTTCTCAGTTGTAACACAAATTTTAAGTGTGCATGCCGTAGTACAGAATTAATTGAATTTAAATGTTGCTTACAGTAATTTTAATAATAATGTTAAATGAAAATTTAAAATGCCTTTAAATTCTAAAGGAATATTAACTTTATTATAAATATAGCTCTTTTTCATAAAATAATAATAATTAATTATATTTTAGAGAAAGCTTTTTGTAACTACTGCATATATTAATTCTTTCATAACAGATTTGGTAACAAAATTGATCACTGGTCTACTATTAATAAAGAAAAATCAAAAATAATATAAAAGTTCCATTTTGAATGTATTTTACAACATTTTTTTAACATAATCCATTTAGGTACTAAACACCAGCTCTTATATAATAATTGGATTTACACTGTTAATTAAAATGAATGAAATTAAAATATTTATGCAAACGAAAAGTGTAATTTGTATTAAACCAATGCTAGATTGAATACAAATTAATTTATTTACTAATGTGGTTCAATAATCTTAAGCTATTTCTAGTTTTCTGTACAACATTAGACTGTGAATGGAACAAACAGGCTTGTTTTTTTTTCATTTGTGCCTCCTGCATGAATGCTTTCTCTACTAAAAATGCCTCGTGTTTTTTATATAATAATTTCTTTCTGTCGGTTCTTGGCTTACTAACCCGACCACTTGATGGCGCTGTTTTTTCGATTATTGAAAAAAATCTTTTTATTAGAAATACTTACATTGTCTTTTGCAATTATTTTTGCCTCTTAGAACATTTAAAGTAAAGTGATGGTTTATAAAGTTCATTTAATAATTATTATAATGTGTACCTTTAGAAAAAACTTGTTCTGCGTATTCTTTACAATATTGTTGAAATGGAACCATCGTAGGTACAATTTGTTAATTCTCTAAAATCACGTAGGGTACTACAATATTTTTATTTGGAAATTCGATACGCATTGTTTTTGTAATAGTGAATGTGCTTTAGATATCCATGGTGCAATTTTTCTTTAGTTTGCACAGATTTCCTCTTAAGTCTTGTGCATTCTGATTCTAAAAATATAGTTCGAAGATATAAATCATATCATTGTTTTGAAGTGTCCGAAAATGCTTTTAAAATGTGTGTTTATTTATTTGTGTTTAAGTGATGTTAGTCATGCATCTACCATTAAATCGCACAAATTCATCCATAGGTAGGATGGATATCGTTCATCTGAAAGTCTATGAAGGTATAAACTAACAAAATATAAAATTGTATTGCATAATTAATGTTTTGTTGAATTTTAATATCTTCTTAAACACAAGGTTTTACCTTCATGTACTTTCTACGAACTGGTTTGTCGGAATTATATTCTTTATTATTCCCAACGGTAGTTCCAAGATCTACTCCGACCCATGTGCCACTCCGCAAGACAAACTCGCTGCAACAGAGCATGTCGGAAATGAGCGAAGACAGCTTACGCAGGGGTTCTGAGGATTCTTTTGTGGTCCACCGCGGTAAAAATATCCCCACCCTGAGGTCAGTAGTGGAACCTCTCATACCGGCTCGCCTGAAAGTCAGCAAAGAGAAACAGAACAACGACAGCAAGGAGGACGAGAGAGGAGAGATAGCAGCGGGCAGGCCTAGCAACTGGGAGGATCTCAGAAAGCCTACTTTCGCCGGCAGAAGAAGTAGGAGGAATTCCACGTCGGACGATTCCCAGCTGACGATCGAAAACTTTGGTGGCAGTCAAGACAATCTGAATTTTATAGGGAGGAACCCCGATAAAGAGGCAAGCGACCTTTTTTTGTTAATAATAAGGTTTTATGATGTTTTTCTGTTGCAGGTCGCAATACACGTAGGCAGGAAAATCTCAGCGCCCTCTTTCCCCATCCCCATAGAGAACGCCCCGGTACGTTCGACCCTGCAAGACGCTAGGGGCTCCTTCCAATTAGGGTACGACAACGGCTGTGAAAAACAAGACGATGGGTCCGAAAAACTGAAGCTGAAACGTCAGCTGAGCAGCGACGACATCTCTTTAAGGAACCGAGGCTCGAATATGAACAAAGAGAATATCATGAAGGATCTGGTCGACGGCGAAGTAACGAAAAGGATGAGTTTTGCCGATCTGGGCAAGCAGAAGGTGTTGGGGGAGAGCAAGGGCATCCACCTGGTGTACATGAACGACAAAGAGGAGTATCCCTCAAAGAGTAGTTTTTTGAACAAACTGGGCAGCACGAACGGCAGTACGGAGAAGAAAACCACGTTTGCCACCCTTCCGAACACCACGACTTGGCAGCAGCAGAGCAGTAATCAACAGCACACCGAAAACAATGGAGATACTAACAACACGGGCGGAAATGTTATGAACGTGCAACTCAACGATATCAGGATGAAGTTGGAGGAGAAACGCAGGCATATAGAGAGCGAGAAGCGAAGGATGGAAATGGCGATGAACAAGCAGAGGCAGAAGGTCGGGCAGGCGGCGTTTCTCCAGGCCGTGGCCAAGGTAAGTCGCACCACACGCTTTCCCGTTCTGTACAAAGTCATCCCACATGGGTGTATCATGCATCTGAGGCTTTTAATGTGTGTTAATTTCATTTGTTGTTACCTCCATTTCATTTCCGTTCAACTTTTGTAATAACTGGATGTTCCTTTTAGCTAACTGAATTGGTAAGGGTGCCGCTGTAGCTTTGACAGTTTTATGAGAATCGTTACGTTTCTATTTGCCTGATTCCATTTTTATAGGTACTAGCGTTTTATTTGTTATGTTCTCTACGGACTGTTTTTATTTTATGTGCATGCTTGTTCTTGCAGTGTTTCGGTAATTAGGCGGCGTTGAAAACATGTTTAACGTATTGTGATTTATAAATTGTTTTTTGAAACTACAGAAACTGGGTGGGGATATTTGAGAGAAGCAATCGTTAAGAAAAGCAGTAGCGGTGGTATTAGATTAGTTTTGCCATATCACAACGGAAAATGTAAATAGTAATGTTGTACATTACATTTGGGTTAGTTCACTAACGCTAATGGGACGTCATGGGAGAATAAAAGGTTATCTGTCGCTGCCATCTTGAAAAATGTCTTCCCTTTAAGAAGAAACAGCATGTCTTATTGGTATTAATTTAGAATAGAATATCATCAGTAAATCCCATTTCATTTAAATGTAAACCTCAAATATTTTAAGGACATGCATAAAGACTCAAAATTTCAGAATGTAATGCGCAAGTGTAATCATTAAATGTTAGCTTACTTGTAAAATCTTTTGTGCTATATGTAGAAATAGATAAGTTACTATAAACAGTTCAATATTTTCTACTAACACAAACATATTATTTTAGATATATTTTTATTTAAAAAATATTACTCAACTGATACCAAATTATTCGCTATATGCTGACATTTCCTTAGATTTTGGAAATTAGAAAATCTTGTACGTACTTAACAAGGTAATAATGCAAAACATATAAAGAAACTGCCACAAAATGCTACTTTACTAGTTTCTGAAGATATGAGCTGTCTTTCCATAGCTACGAAATAATAATGCACTGAAAAACCTGTGAAGAATTGTTAATCAAAATATTTATTTAGTAGAAATTAAAGTAATAAGGGCCCACCACACTGATGCAAGTCAACTCGACCATTCTGCTACACACTATGATTATTTCTTCCATCTTTGCCTATCTCTAATTGCCTGATTCTAATTGAACACAATAGGTTACTTTAACAGGCTTTAACTTGAAATGTACTTTCTTTATTCCAATTTTCAGAAATGGGGTGTATATAAATTAATAAAATTATTCGCCTAAATCCTAATTTATTATTCATATCAAAAAATATGATTTAGGGTTTTAGAAACTAGATTTTTTTCTAAAAAAAATTAGTTATTTTGAAACTAGTTATACCTAAAGAGGCTTCTTAAATAATTCTAAGAAATAACAAGACAGTGAAACTTAATTTTAAACATCACGGTATGTTGTGCTATATACACATTTTTGACACATATACTAAATACAGATTTATATTTTAATAAAAACTGTCCTTCTAAACTAGTTTGTCTTTGTAAACAAAACAAAAAATAGCGTGACGAGCTTAAAAATCTAGTATGAACACAGTGACAAAGTTTTGAGAGTTGTCTTCATGCGTTATCCAGTATTATAGTGGAGCCGAAATGGGGTAGTAATTTTAGTATAGGATTACTTATTATGATACAACGCACACTACAAAACATCTATTCTAACACGTATAATACGTTGGTTCGGTTGGAATGGAACTTTAAGGTTAGTAAGGTTAGCCAAAGGAACGAGACATGCAACAACTATTGTGCACCGTCATGTCACATGTCCTTATCAATGACATATTGGCCAACCATTCGGTTAGAGTTTTATTACAGTTGGTTTCAAAATTTGTAATAACTAAATATATTGGTTATTAAAATACCATTATTTTAATGCCTTCTGTCATCGGTTAACACTCAAAATCACCCTGCATATTTAGAACGTTAAGATAATTTTAAAATCATAAATTACAAATATATCAATTTTAATATTAATTTATGGTCCTCACAATTAGACTGTAGAAATAAATTTTGCGTTAAAAAAAAAATTTAATGCTATTATTGTCAGATATTCCTACCACATTTTGCAATATATATTAATTTTAAAGTCTGTTTGCAATTTCCTTAAAATATCTGGGGGTCTAGTTATTAGTACTTCTAAAAATATTACTGTTTCAAACATCTTCATGTTTTTTTTATCCAAAAGTATTGCTTTGGATGCTACTTTATGATTTTGTTTAGCATTGTAATCAATAGACAATCATTTCTTTTTACTACTTGTCTTGTTCATACATTCATTTTTTACAAAGAAATTGTTTGACATTTCGCAAGATGGTGATGTTCTATTTTCATAAAGGAATTACCTGATACGGTAATTAAGGCTCCTCCGTGTGAGGGGAACGTTAAACTTCCAAAACTAGGAGCGTAAATTTAGAAATTATCACATATGTAACCACGAATCAACCATTAACCGCACAAATCCACACTTTCCACACTTCTCCGGAATGTATACTGGTGATGGTAGTGGTCTCTCATTTACTTAACTAACTTTCAGGGAAGAGGTAATTTACTAAAACCAACGGCAGACGCCGAGTCTAATAACTCGGCCGAGGGCTCGGAAACGCAGAGCCCCTCGTCCGATTCCGCCCCCACACCAAAACCCCAGAGGCCGTTTACCTTACAGGTATTTTTTGTTCTGTTTTTTTATTTTATTTTGTATTTTTGGCTTTGGTAACATTTTTATGTAGATAGTTTGTTTTTGGCTTTTTGGAGTTAGTAATATTCGGGGCTTCTGTGTCTTTTTCTTTGTCGGAGTGGCTATCATTCGGTTTGTATTTTGAAGGAGATTGAAGAGGATGCCACCACCTTGGAGAGGAAATGGTCGGACGAGAACCAGCCTTTTGTCGAAACAAGAAGGACGCCGGACCTGGAGAATATGGACCTGGAACAGTACCAACAGTCTATTGCTCAGTAAGTGAAATTGTGTTCTATCCAAAATAATTGTATTGTATACAGTGAACCTTACTTATGAAGTAAATATTAATTATGGGTCTACATGAACAAATCTCGGCGGTAATTACGGAGTCTTCAGTAGTTAATAATCAACTCCGTTGTTGCATACTTTTGGTAAAAGGTACCAAAGTTTGTCTTTTCTTTGCTTTATATAAGGAGACATTTGAACAGTGACGGTTAGAGGTAAAAATCTTGTACGATATAAATTTTTGTAGTGGGAGCATCTCAAATTCCTACTCGATAAAATCAAAACTTTCTCTCATTGCTTTTGTTATGTGCTTATGAATAGGAATACAGAAAATTTAAACATATGCTACTACATATTCTACAAAATACTGAAATTTAAGGTCACGTTTTTGTATGTTACAGTAAAATTCACTTTAACAGGTGATTGATTCTCGAATTGTTTTTACTTAGAGGTACGAATTTCCACTGTATTCGCACCGTAAACTAGATGTGACGTTTTCAGAATGAATTCTAGTCTTCACGATATACAGTCAGACATGCAGCGGCTTGCGTCGCAGCAAAATCAGATCCAACAGCAGCACCAGCAGAACCTAATAGCCCAACAACAACGAGAAATTCAAGCCCTCCAACAGCTGCAGTATCAGAGCATGCAGTCGCGCCAGCAGCCACAGCCCGTGCCGCAGTACACTCCGCTCAGCACTCAGCAACAATATCAGCAGCCGTTGTACCAGCCGCCACAGCAAGGTAACTTCACTGTTCTTTCAGAAAAACCGATTACTACAATTTTAATATAAACATATTTTCAAGAAATTTATTTTGTGAAATTGGTGATTTTTTTTTTATATTGATTTTTAATTATTGTATGTTGTCTTGTTTTTTTTTGTATTTTATTTCTCATTTTAATGTTTCTGTTATTACTCCAAATTGTACTTTATTGTAATTACAAAAAAATGCATCTGAGGGGAAAGAACCAATTCCAGCACTCATTTCAGTTTATGCTCCGCCATTGCAATCGTCAGCTAGCGCACCTCATATACCACAGGCCATCTTCAATCAGTCCAGAACCCAAGAGCAGACACAGTTCTTCCTGCACGATCAATCGACGGCTATGCCATCGCCCCCAGTGGCCCCTCAGCGGAGAACTTGGGCCCAACAGCCTCAGCCTCCTCCAGTTCCCGAGCCTTATCAGCCCGAACTAAGGACTTGGGGCAAACCTCAAAGCGTTGGAGGGGGAGGGTTTATGTTGCACGACACATCGGAGAGGTATACATATTAATCCCAAAAACGTTTTTTTGCTATAGATTCCATGTATTCTTTTAGATTTGAAAATATTAGATACCAGGAGCAACCGAGATACCAGGAGGGTACCCGGTATTCAGAGAGTCCCCGTTATTCCGAGAACAAATATCAGAACGGCGAGGAGCCCACTTTGCACCACTCAAACAGTTTCACGTTGAGTCAACAACACCACCAACAGCAACACTCGCACTACGGCACGTCGCATAGTACCCCCTCCGCCTCGCCCCAACACAGGAACATACATCGACAGATTTCCCAGCTCATGGACGAGGGGAAGAGGGCTCCCGTCAGTCTTCAACAGATCGACGGCAGAGAAAGGAAAACTAGCGTTACTCATGCGCCGATTCCTGCTCCACCGGCTGACGACATGGAACCGCAGAATATATCGTTTATCGGAAATAGCGCAGACGACAAACTTAGTGAAGGTAAAATTACGACTTTGCTTACCATTTCTCAAAGTTTCGAATTTTAATAATCATAACATGTCCATTTTTAGCAGCCCCAAGTTTTAGATTATTGCTACACATTTTTTTAAACGTTTTAAAAATTCTGAGACATGACAAGTTTTTAATGTTTATTTAACGTAAATGTTCATAAAAAAAACCCAACCAAAGAATTATTAATTGTAGTGACACATTTGACAATATTTCCATCAAAATGGTAGAAAAAATTATAATGAGTTTGCAAAGATGCCGGTTGGCGAGTAAAAGGTTGTGACAGCATACAAATTTATTTTTATACTTTTCTACCGTAATCTAATAAAAATAATAATTCATCATATTTTCAGTCCTATTCTATACTATTTTTAAAACTTTGTACGGAGACTCGATGAATTTTTATTAAACCTTTGTCCAGGTCTCAGTAGGTTGAACATCACGTCGGGCAGCAGAACCTACAGGATACCGTCCCCCACTCGCCCCCTCATCACTCGTAACTCATTCCAACCGACTCCCTCGCCGCCCCCCGTGGAGACCGCGCCCATTGCGGAGGTCAGCAGCCTGGACAACGACCCCACCAGCCAGAAAGGATTCTACATCAGTTTCGATAACGACCAACCCAAGAGACCCAAGCCGACCCTAAGGACGAAACGGATGTCGCCCAAAAAAGAGAGAAGTTACGTGGAATCTCCCGAAGAGGCGGCGGAGAGAAAGGAGGAACAGGAGAGGCTGGAAAAGAAGAGGCAGCTAGAGAGAGAACTGGAGGAGGAGAGGATAAAGAAAGAAGAAGACGAGAGGAGGAGGCAGACGTTGATAGAAAAGGAGAGGGAGAAGCTGAGAGCGAAACGAGAGGCTAGTCAGGAGAGGCAGAAAGTCGCCGCCGCCAGTACCATTATTATCGGGAACGAGCTCAGTAATCCGGACCCGGTAAGTTTTAAACGAAAAGATTTTGTGATTTGTGTTCTTCACTGGATTTATTTCGGCCGCAGGACTTGGACTACGAGAGAGAACGAAAGAAAGAGAAAATAATGATGCTGTCGCTGCAGAGGAGGCAGCAGCAGGAGGAGTTGAAAGCGAGAAAGGAGGCCGAGGCGCAGGCTAGGAAAGAGATGGAAAAGGCGAAGGAAGAGGAGAAGGCCAGGAAAAAGGAAGAACAAGCCGCTAGGCGGCAGGCCATCCTGGAACAATATAAGCTGAAGAAGGCCATAGAAGAAGCCGAAAGAGAGGTAAGTCTGATATTTGCTCCTTTTTTTTTTTGTCAGCGGTTTGTAAAAAGAACTTTCCATCAAAGTGCCTTATAATTAAAAAATAAATAGTTTTGAATTTAATGTGACTTTCAATTTATTTAAAAAATCAGATATATTTTTCAAATTTTATGACATCATTGAGAATTTGCTAAACAATACAGGGTGTAATTTTAAATGGGAGTCTATTATTTATACGAATATTACCATTGATCTTTAAAAATACATATCACAAGTTTGTTTTCTCAAAATCTGCTGCGTGATTGTTTTTATTACTTTTTTGTGCAAAACTATCTCCCTTTCCTAGAGTTCAGGCTACTGACGTCAAAAAAATGTGTGGCAAATGCACACACTTGAGAGTTGCAACTTGTTAAATATCAAAATGTAAAGAAAATTGTGTACCGCATTAGTCTCCTTCTCATAATCAGATAAATTGAAAATTTACCATTTCCAGTTTTAATCGAAGTTTAGGTGGTCGTTTGCTATTTGATCGTTTATCACCCACGGGTCCACGGCAAATGTTTACGAGAATTAGGCCAATGTCAAACACATGGAGACTTTAAAATATCATGGTAAAGTCATAAAAAAGCAAATTGTTTTTATAAAAATTTTCTCCATTGCAGTTATGCTCTCTGCTACTCCATAAGTTTCATACAATTGATTTAAAAAGATAACAACAGGCGATGCATTAAATGTGAGTTTGGATAGAGCCCTCTAGCGGCGCATACAAGACTTTAAGTGCAGTTCACAAAACGATTATATCTCGACAATTTATTTGTGTAAAAAAAAACAATAATTATAGATTAGCATTCTGCTGAACACGTAATATTAGCCTTAGTAAACTGATCCCCACTTAAAATTACACCCTGTTTACTAGGTAGCTGATAAAACATAGTAGTTTACTAAAAAAAAAATATTGATTTACCGTTTTACTTTCATATTAATACTTCAGTTTATTTGCTATATTTTGTTTAACTATTAAGCAAATACGATGCTAGTAGACCGTTGCGCATTAAAAGATTATTATAAAGTTAATACAGTCACTTTACTAAGCAGCATCGAGTCGGATTTTCGATTCATGTCCAGGCCCGAGGGCTTGTAAGACAGACAATCGATGAGGCAGTGGTGAGTACGTTGCAGGTATTAACGAACACTAGTGGTTATACAATTTTTTTAAGGCACTTTGTTTTATAGCAATAGAATATCAAAGTCTTGCGAGTGTATTCTAGAACTTGTTACTTCATTTCTGCAGCAATTAGTGCAATCAGCACCTAAAACAGAACTATCTGACGGATATGGAGGAAATATTCTTATTTTTGTTCTAAGATATCTACAAATATAACATTTTTCTACAAACTAAAAAAAGACTAAAGAACTTGTTTCACAAAATTATGTAATAAGATCCTCTGTTATTCATTATCTTTTCAGAAAGTATAATTGTAATAATCTAATTTGTAGGAGCATTGGATTCTCATTCAGAAAACTAACTAGTTTATGTTAAAAATTTGTAAAGGGATTGTCAATAGAATTATTATAAATTGTTTCTAACCTGACTGATCGTAGTTTCCAAAAACCTCTTGGATATGTGACAAAAAAAATGACAGTTTTGTTTTAGAAGTAAAATTACACAGCTGCAAAACACCATGTTCACGGCTTAACACGTTTTGTTTGTTTAAAGATTTTTTTCATACTCACATCACAAATTTCTCAAATTAAACTGGATAGCTTATATGTAGAAGAAAAAAAAATAGAAATTACTATTTTTATTTTGGCTTCCATCAGTAGTGTTATTTGTCCAAAGAATCGCATAAATAAGAAAATAATGTATTTTTTATATTTTTTCCGTTAAATATATTTTTTTATGATTATAGCATTTACATTAGCATTAAAATAATAACGTAATAATATTTATGTTAAGTGTGTAAAATCAGTGTTTTTTTAATGGTGCGTGGGAATGTCAATTTTTGATCGAGAGGTCGAGATAAAATATTACTCGAAAGCGCCATAAAACTGATTTTCTGCACGAAATATAAACAATATTTTTTGTCCAAAGTATTTGCCACTGTATGTTTATTATTTTTCAATACGTTTTTATCTGAAGTTAGTGTCAATATCAAAAGTGACATGATCGTGCAGATTTGAATCCATTTGAACTGTATTCATCATAAGAAAATACTGCAGTTCAGTTTCCTTTGAGAAACCTGTGTCACCAATACACTGACGTTTATAAATATATTATTATGATGGTTCTATCAACAGCAATCTAGAAATGTACTTTGCCACAGAAACACCCGTTGCTGCAGAAGTGTGTAGATTTCTGTTTCGTAGATGATAACAAATTTTCAGTTGTTGACCTTTAAATAGCTGTTATGTAAATGTACAGGCTGGTTCAAATGATATGTTTTTGAGGGGAGTTACCGATGGTTCTGTCATAGAAAGAGTTCTGGACTCTTTTTTTGTAAAAATAACAATGGTGAAAACCGCATCTCTATTTCTTATCGTTTTCAAGTTACAGGGCGTTTGCAAAACCGAGCGATGCAAAAAAACGCTTGGAGCCTTTGGTAAGAAATAAAGAGATGCAGTTCTCGTCATTGTTATTTTCTCGAATAAGCAGCCCAAGACTCGTCCATTAGATTTGCTCTATTCAAAAACATACCAGTTTGATCCACCCTGTACACTATGCCCCATTTTTATTGATAAGAACTTTGGCATTTTATAAAATCTTATTTTATTGTGAAAGGTTCATATGAAGATAGGCATTAAAGTTTCATTTTTGCAAATTTGGTTTTAATGCCTGTGACAGTTCAGATAAAATAGGTATAAACTTTTATAAAATTTTAAAGCTTTTGGACCTATGCGTATGTACATGAACTCTTTACATTGAAAGAAGATGGTCTATAAAATGGCAAAGATCAAAAACTTGTTTAATAAAACTGGAACAACAAGTACAGGGTAGTCGCTTTTACTGTGTCCAGTACAGGAATCTTGGAATTGGTAATATATACAGAGTGACTTAAAATTTGTAAAAGTTCCGCTTTTTTGTGCCTCCCTATATACACCATTTTCCATATCCTTGTACTGGGACTACTGGGCTTTGTAAAAGTGACCACCCTGTATATATTTTTATGCTGAAACATGTTTTTTTTTCTCTAAATTAATAAAAAAAATGATTTTAATAACGTGGCTGAGGTGTATAAGAACGCACGCACTAAAACTTGGGGCAAGGGATAAAATAAAACTTTTGTTGGCCATTACACACAGGATGTGAAAACATAAAGTGCGCTCCGCGCATAAGGCGTCTATTTTTACGCATATGATGTACAGCCGGAGAAATTGCCGCACAAGATCTTTGTTTTTCCTGTTTAGTAGGTGTATTTTGGGCAGTTTCTCAAGTGCACATACACGGGGCCGTTGGCTCCCGATTCTTAGTCAATATTTACGGTTCCCGACGGCGGCCGGTTTTCGCGCATCTCTATCGATAACCCGCCGCCAGTTTGTCGCGCTCAAAACTATGTCGTTCATCTATTGGTCAATGGTAATTCATATCTTAATTATCTTAAACTTCTCGCGAAGGTTTTTTTTTAAGGGGTTTGAGGAGTTTCTTGGGATGATTAGTGATGTAATACCCTATAAAAGTTGCATGACTTTTGAAGTAGATGCTTCAATGTGAAAAACAAAATAAGAGTTATGTCTGAAATGCATAATTTTAGAAGGCACGGTGTTTTATGTTAACTGTACAGGGTGTTCACATTTTCTTTCATAATTTTGGTGAGGGTTATAGTATGAAAAATATTATAGCGCATTCCAAGAATATTTTTATTTAAAACATACTATTTTGTGTAATATTTACCAAAAGAAAAAATATTTTGTTGTGAAAAATAATTTCCAGTTAAAGACAGTGGCGTAGTTATGGCCTTTTTTCACATTTAAACTTGCACAGCAATTGTGAAAAGTATTTGACTTTCTAATCTTTCTACATAGGTACATATTTATTGTATTGGTACACAACAATCATAATAATAGGCTAAAATATACAGGGTGATTCAGAACTCTAAAAAAAAATGAGACAGGGGGCTTACAAATACAATTTTATTAAAAAAAAAAAATCAGAAAGCGCAGTTCGAAAATGATTTTAAAATAAACTTATACACTGTAAACTGGTTCACTGCAAAACCTGATAAGGCAGCAAAGCATGCGATCGGCGACCGGACAAAAAATGGAAAGAAATTCCCAAGGAAGAATAACATTTTTTTAATGTAATATGCAGTAATTTAAATGTTGATAACTTCAATAATTTTTTTACTCAAAAACTATAAGGATTTTACAAAAATTTTGTTTACCATATTATTGACTTCATTTTTCATAACGCATCATTCCCAAATTTCTTTAATTAACCTTATTTTAATTAACAAAATATTTATATTATCCTTCAAAAGTTGATCATTCTTTATAATGAAAAAAGAAGTTTTAAATAGATGTGTAATACAAAAGTCTCAGGCTCCATCATTTATGAAGATATGTACAAAAAAACAGTTATACCCCCGTACAATGAAAATTAAACATAAAAAACATTAAAATATAAAAAAAACTATTTAATTTTTTACATTGAATTAGATGAAGTTTCTAAACATGTAATAATGAATATTTGAAATAATTTAAAATTTACCTGTATTTTGTTTCTTCAACTTTCCTAATTATTACAAATTATTTGAATATAGTGTACTATTACGGTTACAGAATAATGAAGAATTTTGGATTATTTAAATAAATAAATAAATTTTTTCAACCACTTCTTCATCTGTCAAAAAAGGCCTTCTTGCGATAATAAGGATCGAATGAATGTGCCCTTGGTTTGTTTTTTTTTTGCCAAGTTTTCCTGCAATTTGGGTGCTTGTTGCAGGGGAAGACGTTAGACAGGAGCGAACTGTCTTCTCTGAAGCCAGCCCCGAAGATGCGGCCCAAAGGGCAGACTCGGCCTCGACCCAAAACGATTCACATCGACAGCGGATCGGTGCAAATGGCGGAAGGGATGTCGAGTAGTAGAGACAAGAAGGGATCCACGTCCAACCTGACCGGTAAGTCTCTGTTTTCACTTTTCGGCCTGCAGATTTTTCTCGATGTGCCAAATATTTGAAGCAATTCACGTAAATATTTCTATTAATTTCATCATGTGTTAGATTTCAATTTTAAAAACCAACCAGAGGCATTTAAAAATAACGTAACTGTTAGAAGGATTTAGCAATAATAAAATTTTTGTACAGTTCCCACATTTTTTTTTGCACAAATAATAGTTTTGGCACCGCATTAGTAGTATTGTAATTGGCTGCCGCTGGCCTCGATTTTGTTTTTTATAATCGCCTCGGTGACATGAACGGTTTATAATTTTGCATGGTCCTTATTGTTATTTAGCTTATGCCCCATCCACCATGAAACGAGACTATTACAGAGGCTCTCAAGACAGCCTGGCCTTGGACAGAAGCATGAGCAGTGGCATGCTTTACAAAGGTGTGTTTTTATTTTTTCCCACTTATTTCTGTGCGTTAAAATAATACTTGTATATTGTTTCTGTGTGGAATGATACGGTTTGTGCTCTGCATTTGTTAAATTTACCGTCTCAGTTTTTTTATTATTATTTTTTTTAATTTGGGTAGTACATGTCAAATTTGTGAATTTACTAATATGCAATATCGTTTAATGCAATTTTTTTTTTATAATGGTAACAGAACCGGTCAAATACAGATTTTCAAAAAAAACAAAATTAAGTCAACTGTCTCGCACATTATACTGGATGTATTTTTGAATGGGGGTCATATTTATATGGAAGTTACTTTTGGATCTTACTATTAGAAAACAAATATCTGGTACTGCTGCACGTAAACACAACGTATTATTAAACGTTGTAATAAATAATTATATACGCTTACGCTGCATAAGACACTTCACAATATCACTTTAAATTTTATTATAAAAATAAACTTTGTACATAAGCAATAACATAGGGACATTCTTGTTTTGCTGAATTAACGTTAGCCGTTTGTTTTTGTTCAACTTCACTATTAAAAAAAAACAAATTAGTGTTCTAGAGCACATTATTACCCTTAAAATGAACTGACCCCCATTTGAAGTTATTTCCTGTATATTGAGAGACGTGCTACGATGCAGACGAGCAGAAGTTAGGAGAGCACAGCGCATCGCTTGGGCTATTGTAAATAAACGTTTGGTGTTGGTGGCTTTCAGATTCACCCGACGACAGCAGGGGCATGTCCCCGTGCCACAGTGCCAACCAGACCCTGGGCCGTCGCAGCTCCTACAAAACCAGCAGAGGTAAGGGCCCCCCATGTACGGGGGCGGCTTTTAGGGTGTTGTACATGTGAACTGAAGTAGAACCGCACGCTACTCTCATTGTACTTATACCATTTGAAATTTGGTTTTGCATCTATTTCTGTATATTGTTGACACTGTTTATGTTGTGGATGGTTATACATTTTTTTATGATTTAGTATTTTAAGCTGTTGAGCAGGGTAGATGGGCTAAACTGGTACAACACAGATTTTGGTGCAAGAAAGGTGAGTCGATAGCTTTACTTATTTAGATGCTGGTTACCCTCTTCACCGTTACTTTAAGGACGTTTAGGTAGAGAAACGACTCTCCTGGACGGCATTTACTTTTCTTGTAGTAGATACCCGCCTTTCTTATGATTTCGTAAATCTCTTCTATAACTTGTAGAACTTTTGTTTACATATTTTAGAATCATAGTTAATTCAATTTTAGTTCATTTTGTAATAAATTTTTTAAATAAAAAAAAAGAATGTGATATGCTAAGTAAAAAAAATTTTACTATTCACCGTAAACATATTTTTTTAAATGTAGAACTCTGTTTTTCTGCCTAAGTTGTCCAGAACACCCTTTGAAAACCACACTAGTTGCTTCAAAATCTGTTTTGTCACAATGGGGTAAAAGTTTGTGTGACGAACGACAACAACAAATAAAAAAAAACAAATACCACTTTGATTGGCGAGTAGTGTATGTATGTTAACGATATTTTTACAGACCCCTCACCTGCCCAGGTTCGAGGCAGACCTAAGTATTCGGCTTATCAAAACTTTAAAGGGCGCAAGTCTAGCTCTATGATGAATTTGTACGGTAAGACAGATCTTTCGCCTGGTTGCAGGTATTCTCGTTCATATTGCTAGATGTCTTGAGCTGTGGGGCATGACGGTCTTACCTTAATTTACTCCCTACTTTTTTACTTTGTTGGTATTCCCTGGCTCCCCTGTTTACATTTTACACACCTTGTCGTTAGGTTTTTATTTTTAACTTAGTTGGTGATGGTTCATTTACTGTACATATATACATGAACGCTAGTTCCTTTTTTTTACACGATCCCGCCTGTTTTTACCCGTGTCAAGTGATATTTATTTGTGTATACTTTTCATAAAAATATTTGGAGAAATGGGGTAGAAACAGTTTTCATTGTTTTGATTCCATTTGTATTATGAGACCATTTGTAGATTTTAATTGTATTTTCTACTTGCAACAAAAATATGCTAGTAAATATTACAATTCGAATTTTAAACCCAATCCTAAAAAAAAATTAAATACGATTAGAATCTAAATAAAAATTGGTCTGCTATAGTCATCTGTTTTCCTTTAGAATCAGATTAAACACATTTTTCTTGTGATAGCTAACAAACATTTTTTCGATATTCATTTCTTGTGTAAGGAAACAGATGACTATATATTTTTTTGTCAATGTTGCCTGTAATACAACCGTTGATATTTTTTTACGCAAATTCGTTTTTCTAAGCAGATTTTATAGAATAGTTTCGCGCTTAGAAACATACTGTCGAAATCTATTATTAAACTTTTATAATTATAGAACAGATTTAGGCATTATTAGACAGTCTATTCAGCTCATTCATAATCATTAAAAAATGCAAATAATAGATTTTCTTTGCAAAAATGATCGCTCACGTTGAATTTGCTTCATAAGCCACTTATTGGTTTGCTAAATTTTATTGTTCTGTTTTTGTCAGTTTTGGAGCTTGGAATTTCTTACATTAAATTTTATATTTGCCCCAGAATTACCCCAAAATTTAATAAATTTTAAATTGTCTCGGTCACGTTCCTTTCGTTATTAAAGGTACATTTTAATCTAACGAGGTTTTAATCCACTTTCAGTATTTCTGGGGCAAGTTGGACAAATTTTTGCGAGGAAACATAGTCATCATATCCATATTTTCTGCTTGAAGTCTTTTTTATATTAATATTAATAGTTTATAGTACTTCAATCACTAATTTGCCAGAACAACAGTTCTATATTAATCTTTAACCGTCAAATTAATAAGAATAAAGTCAATAACAAACACCTTTCCAATGGTTCACGGTTTCAGAGGGATAACAAATTTTATAACAGCCTCGTAAACGACTGTACTCGGCTAGATATAATACTTGTGTCTTCTGCAGGCTCCAGCACAGATCAAGACAGTCTGGCGTATCGTTTTGGAGATACGGATTCAGGCCTGGGACGGGCGACGCCGCCTAGGAGGGCGCCCTCACCGGGTATGAGCATGAGACACCTCCCGTCACCTTCGGGACCGGGCAGCTTGCCTGGGCTTATGTCGAAGGGCAGGAGGATGTTCGACGACGGATCCAGTGATATTAGCTCCACCCCGAGCAGTATGATGGACTATAATGGTAAGATGTTATTTCATGTACTTGACAACGTCTAAAATTCACGTGATTCCAAACATAGGTGACACAACTTACACGTTTTGGTAATTCTAGTTCAAATTTGATTCAAACTTGATTTTTAAATATATTGGTGTCGATACGGTCAAATATATAAACATCTAGCAATGTTGCAGGCCACAGTGTTTTAATGACTAATCTATTACCATTCTGCTGCATTTTTGAATTTGTTGTGAATTATTTCCAAACTTGTAAAATTATTCAGTATTGTTCTCTATATGTTGAGAAAAACGCATCTAAATCTCATACAATTTATCTAAAAATATAGTCAAATTCGTGCGTAAGTAATGGGCCATACTGTAACAGCATAATACTGCGACCAAAATAAGTTGATTTACTTTAGCTTATCCTGAAAAAAATCCACCAAAATCAGTATTAACAAAGATATAGGGTGTCAAAATTGAAGAAATAAATCACATTTTCTTATCTTTCAATCGCTTGAAGCAAATTTCACGAAATTTTGCTTATTTTGATCACAGTATTATGCTGTTACAGTATGACCCATTACTTATGCAACAATTTGATTTTACTTTTAGATAAATTGCATGCATTATGAGATTTAGATGTGTTTTTCTCAGAAACCATTGCTTCTAGCAACATTATCAAGGTATACCTTTTTTAACTAGAAAAGATGGGGAACAAAATATTTCCAGTCCAAAATGAGATACAGTGTAGCACAAAAAAGTCGTAGTGATTTAAAGGGGTTCAAACCATCTTTGGTGGCGCCCTCTAGCAGATACACCAAAATCGTCGACATATTCGAATTTCTAATACCAAGAAACCCCCCTATACCAAATTTCATAAAATACGGTCGATGCGATCGAAAAATAATAAAGAGAATGTGATTTATTTTTTGAACTTTGACACCCTATAGATGGAAAAGGAGCAGCAACATTCGGATAAGGCATATTTGGTTTAATTGCTCTATTTTGAGTTCAGCAACATGCCCTTAAGCTCTGTCCCATTATTAATTAATCACCCTGTATATTATATAAACAGTGATGAAACATGGACACATGAAGACCATTCTACGAGTGAATATAAACTTTTTAAAACAATGTCAACTAATTTTTTTTAAATTTTGTGATTTTTGAACCGTTCTCAAGTGGCACATCTATGGAATCTTATTTCTTGCAACTCTCACCTCAGTTACTCGTCTAAGAGCTGTGAAACCCACAAATCCCCAAATCATGGGTTTGTAGTTTGGGATGTCGAGGTTTGTGGTTTAGGATGGTTTATGGTTAGGGAGTTTGGGATTTGGGGGTTTGTGGTTTGGGTTTTTTTACTTATTTTTTTTTTATTACTTGATAGTGGAGAGGGGGAGATGCCTAAAACGGACCTATTTTTGTCCGAGGAATCTAAATCTGCAACAAAAAAAGTATGTTACCATTTCATTTTCTTGTACCCCCCCGCACTGTGGTGGGGGGGGGCTGAAGTCGGGGGTGCCATTTGATGCGCCTTTATGGGCCTAACAACTTTGATCTAGAACTTTTTTTAATAGGGCGTCCTCCTTAGGCTATAATTACTTGTCTCAGGTAAAAAATTACCCTCTATAAAGGGGGGATACTAAGGGGTGGAGTGTTTTGGAGGGTTGTTTGGCAACGTTAACAGTTTAAATACTGTAAATGAATCACACTCTACTATTTCGAAACGCAACTATAGGATATAATGGTTTTTTATTTTCAATTCAAACGAGAGATTAATTCAGATGCAATGCTAGTAAATACTTACAATCCTGGATTAAAATTTGGTCGAGGGTCGTAGTTAGTGATTTCTTTTTGGTAATATCCGAGACACCAACTTAACAAAATTAAATTTAGTTGACACCAAAATCAGTTTGATCGCCTGTGGTAACAATTTATTGAATAAATTTAAGGTTTTTCTCTATGGTTTGTGAACATTTTTTGGAGTAAATTATATCATTCCAGGTCCTCGATTATATAAGCAGCCCGCCACCAAGTCCAACCGCAGCATCATGCTGAATGCCGTGGAGTACTGCGTATTTCCCGGCGTGGTCAATAGAGAGGCCAAGAAGCGGGTGTTGGAGGAGATCAACCGGTCGGAAAGCAAACATTTCCTTATTCTGTTCAGGGATGCCGGCTGCCAGTTCAGGGCTCTCTACTCGTACTGTCCGGAACGGGAGGAGATCACCAAGCTTTATGGCACTGGACCGAGACAAGTCAACGACAAGATGTTCGATAAGTTTTTCAAGTAAGTAACGGTTTTTATTTTAATTTGTCAAGGGTAGGTTCTTTGAATTTAGCTGACTATGTCGTAGACGGCCTCGTTAGATAATTTCACGTCGCACGCAATAAACATTTTTTGCACTAGTTCCATACAATATTTTTTCTACCTTCATGCAAAAACCAAAAAATATTTTGTAATTCAGTTGATATTCAAGGAAATTTATTATTATTATTATAATGGGTGTCCCAGCGAGAGGTAGCCGATTTAAACTTCCCGTCATTACTCTTGCGGTAGGTTTTGGAAGTTGATACTCCGTAGTTATTACGTAGAGAGTATGCCATTACAAAATGGAGCGCTATACTGTGCAGCAACGTATAGTTATTGTTAAAGCGTACTACGAAAGTTTTGGTTCAATTGTGGGCACTGAAAGAAAATTACGTGCAATTATGGGTCGTCGTGAGGCATCTGCTAAGCGGACTATTCAACGCATCATGGCAAAATTCAGGGAAAGCGGTTCCGTGTGTGATAAACAAACATCTATACGTCACCGTGGGCAACGCTCAGTGGATAATATTGAAGCGGTGAGTGCAAGTGTGGCTGCAGATAACACCATATCCGTAAGACGTCGTTCCCAACAATTAAATCTCTCAAATTCAACACTGCGGAGATTTTTGACGAAAGACCTTCATTTGCATGCGTATAAGATACAATTGACACAGGAATTGAAACCACGGGACCATGCGGCGCCGTGAATTTTGTGAATGGATGTTAGAGAACATGGCAGTTGGACGGCCAGTTTTGTGACAAACTGATATTCAGTGATGAAGCACATTTTCAGTTAAGCGGTACGTTAACAAACAAAACTGCCGCATCTGGGGAGCTGAAAATCCACGTATCATCCAAGAAAAACCCATGCATCCATCAAGGGTTACCGTGTGAGTGCGCTTTATGGGCACGAGGAGTTATTGGCCGTTCTTCTTGAAAATGAAGCAGGCGGCGGTTACTGTAAATGGTGTCCGTTACCGTGACATGTTAACAAACTTCTTTTTCGAACAAATCAATGATTTGGATGTAGGCGAGATATGGTTTCAGCAAGATGGTGCCACGTGCCACACAGCCAACAAAACACTGAATCTTTTGGGTACCAAATTTCCTGGGCGCATAATTTCGGACAGAGCTGAAATTGATTGGTCACCACGATCTTGTGACTTGACCCCATTAGACTTTTTCTTGTGGGGATACGTTAAGGGAAAAGTCTATGCCAATAATCCGGTTACGATTCAGCAGCTGAAGAATAACATTAGAGAAGTTATTGCGTGCATAGGGCCACAGCTATGCCGCGAAGTGATGGAAAACTTCACCAAAAGAATCCACTGCTGTCAGAGAAGCAGAGGCGGCCACTTGCACGATATTATATTCCATGTCTAATGGCATAGTTTAAATAAACAATTGAGTCCAAAATTAATGTAGAAATGTTACTTATTTGTCCAATAATTACAAACATAATCGGCTACCTCTTGCTGGGACACCCTTTATAATAAATAGCATTTTCTAGTAATAATTAGTAATTTCCTAAACCAGTATAATAAACATGATGGAAAATAATATAAAATATTCAATTGCTTAAAACGTAGCAAAATCTCACAGAAATTAGGCTAAATATGACGTCAATTTGAACGTTTATATTTGTCATGATCACAAAACTCTGCAATAAAGAACCACTAAATATAGTTCAATAAAGTTTTTGTTCTTTGCATGAGCGTAGAAAAATAGAATTAAGTGGTTGCACATTTAACTGTCTCTTCCGCAGGTATAATTCGGGTGGTAAGTGTTTCTCTCAAGTCCACACCAAACACCTGACTGTGACCATAGATGCATTTACGATCCACAACTCGCTGTGGCAAGGAAAGAAGGTGAATCTGCCAAATAAAAAAGATATGGCTCTCGTTATTTAAACTAAACTGACGAGTCTTAAATAATTGTTGTTAATTAGTCATCTAATCTTATTACTTATTTTTTTTGTTAATGCTTTATTAAATGTTATTTCTTTTTTTTTTAATAATCGTGTAGAAAAATGTCTGCCACGAGATTTTTACACGTGATTTCGATTAATATGTACTATTTTCTTTATTTTGTAGTAATATCACTGTAATATTGTATTGCGTAATATTTAAATATTTATATGCCAATGATGCAACGTCTGAGATATTAGGTGTATCACTTTTTTTTACCAGAAAGTCTATTGATTTCGTTGTATTTTCCTTTTTGTATTATGTGCCTTTTTTTGTAAGTACGTTTAAGTATTCTTTGTAGTATTTTTGCATTTCTTTTCGTTAGAAGAGAAACGGAGGTTTTTTTTTTATTTGTGCCAATAAGGAACCGCAAAATTTGCAAACACAGGAGACGTGTACCACTCGCTTACTGTTTTTTCGGGGTACACCAATTTGTCCATGGAGGAAACAATAAAAATTATTAGTGTCATTCCAATTATACTTATATATATAGAATAGAAAAATGCAGGGCTGTTTTTTGGTACAAGTTCGTTTTGGCGCCAGCCTCCGACGCCGTCGCATATATGAAATTCTAGCTATTTTTTAAAGAAATTACAGCGCTTTGGAGGCCGGCGCCGACGCTTTACCCGTTTTGTAAGTCACTTAAGATGAAAATTGCTTAAACTATTTGTATATTTGTTTGTTTATATGGTGCACTAGCCTTAAAAAAAATGCTTGATTTGGTTTCATACGGAATTGTGCTGGCGATCGGTGAAATCGATCGTGACTAGAGCTACGATCTAGCTAATGGCTTGTGCGTTTTTCATACATTTATCGTAATGTTTTTGTGTGCTACCAACATTAAGGTCGATATATGCGCATTGCAGAGTATTCTCCAGCTAGACCGTAGCTTTATTATAACCTAACATTTTAAATTTATATATCGAACCGCATATACTTGAAGTCGTAAGTTCCCTAAGCCTTAATTTTCTACCTAATACATTTTTGTAATATTTTATTTAATACAGCATTACACTAATCGTTTCATGTCTGTACATATTATGTTTTTATAATATATAGATATTTATTAATTATACACTTGTATGAGTCAAAACATTCAAAACATCAAAAAATAAAGTTAATAACCCCAAATTGTTCTGCATTTTCTTCCTTTGTGTGGAATTCGAAGAAGACCATGGATCAGGATTGGCCATCTTGAAGAAAGAAAGGCACTTTTCCCATGTAAAATTCGACGCCGCGTCTCGATATCTATTACCGTTTTCGAGAAAATCGCAAAACACCGAAATGTTCGAAAAACCCAACCTCATTACTATTTTTGAAAATTTCGAAAAACAAAAAAATTGGTCAAATTAGCATTTGGGCTGAACACTTCAGCGCCCCAGACCCGGACAAACTCCATTCAAAAACAAAAAAGTTTGTTTTTCAAAATTTTGACATTTTGAATTTTTTTTACTGAATATCAATTGTGTGATAATGACATAGAGCTGTATAAAACCATGATGATATTTATAATTGTTAAGCCTTTAAACAAAAATATATTTTCCTTTGACCTTTCTCAAAATTGCAAATCCTACTACTATTTTCATTGTTAATTTTTTAAAAATTACAAGCTATATCAGACCAGTCGAATCTAAAACTAAACTCGGTTTCCTTCTAGCCTTCTTGGTTGTTAGTTTTCAAGAAATTATTATTTTTTTGTCAACAGCCACTTCTATGAAAACACAATAAGGGTCTGGCAACTTACCTATCTAGTTCTTTTTCGGCTTGCTGCAAAAAACGGCACCACATCGGAGAAGTGATCCATCTTATTAGAATATTTTAAATTCAACATAATTAATAATTAAAAGATAAATGATGGTTTTCATTAGTTCCTTTATTGGGCATATAAACAGTATATCTTTTGAACAATTGCTTTATTAGAATTTAAAGAAAACATGTTATTGTACATTTCTTAAGTAGCAAAGCTAAGAGGAAATGTTTTTCTATTCCCAAATAACACCGTGGCACAAAAATGTTGAAACAATTTAAATCCTAATGGTTGCTTGTGGCGTCCTCTGGGAGATACAGCCATTTGTCCATAAAATTTGAATTTCCTGTCCCAGGAAACCTCCGCATACAAAATTTCATGAATTTAACTCAAAGTAGCCACGAGTTATTAAAGAAAATGTAATTAATTTTTTTAAATTTGACATCCTGTATATCCTAAACAAAGCGTTTCCAGACCTAAGTTCATAGGAAATTTTTTGCTTAAAATTAAACGCAGAATAATATACTGAAGTATGTACATCTCCTAAAACACACTGTATTATGATTTTATTAACTAATCGCATTACATTTTCTATTACTTTTCATCGTTGCAAATCAGCAGTATGATCTATTCTTTTATTAATTAATGCTAAAGTCATTACTTTTAATAGTTAAAGATTTACAGAATCGTTTTTTGTCCCTATTTTTACACATTTGATAGTATTGATTGGCAGTATCACACTCCATTCATTTATGAAACATGTATATACTCGCGTCAAGAATTCAGACGTTACACATTTGTTTTTATTGTCGTAATTTTCGATATTTGGTTGTGTTAAAAACAATGATTTCTTGCAATTTAGTGCAGTATATAATGCAAACTTTTAGTGTAGTATACAAGGTGTACCAGTAGTAAGTATTCAAAACTTGTGAGCTTGTAAAACAAGTCAAAAAATTACGAAAACCTTAGTACAACTTTTGTCAGTGGCGGCTCCTAAGGGAGATATGCTCACTTAAAGGGGCCTCAGCAACAGTTTTTAATGCGTAACATCACAACGGTTCAACATTAAGTACCTTGTCGTGTTTAATAACTCATAAAATAGATTTCAAAATTTTCTACAGGGGCGTGAAAAAATGCAAGACTTGGGGACAAATTTAATCATATCTTTGAGTAGTTAATTATTTCTAGTTTCTGACTCGAAAATGTTAAAATTTGAAGTATTTAACATAAAAACGGTACTCTTGTTAAATTTCAATAGGATGTACCGTTTTTCAGTAAAATCGATTTAACGTGCCCCACATTCAACATCCATAGCCAAATAAATTAATAAATTGCAGTGTGCCATGAAGAAAACAACTAATCTGACAATTAACAAAAATGTCAAGTATTTTTAACACTTAACAGTAACAAATAAAAATACTGTAATATAAAAACAACGCCTTTCTTGCGCTCCCATGACCTCCACCCAACGTCAAAAGCATATCTACATACTCAGAATATGTATACGGTTGCATTTTTAAATAATTTTATCTATTTTTGTTCACTATAAAATGGCACTGCGTAGACTCAAATAATATAATTTTCAAACTAAAAATACTTGACATTTCTGTTAACTGTCAGACTAGTTGTTTTTTCCATGGCACACTGCAATTATTTTTTGGGTATGTATTGGATGTTAAATGTGGGTCACAGTACATTTTTATGTTCAAAATATTAAAATATTAAGTATTTGAGTCAGAAACTAGAAAAATTAACTACAAAAAGATATGATTAAATTTGTACCAGAGCCTTGCATTTTCTTACGCCCCTGTAGAAAATTTTGAAATGTAGTTAATGAGACTGATTAATCACGTCAAGGTTAATATCTCACCAAAATTTCGTGAGTTAATGTTGAACTGTTTAGATGTTACGCATTAAAAACTGTTTCTGAGGTTTAAGTGAACGTATCTCCCTTAGGAGCCGCCACTGACAAAAGTTGTACTAAGGTTTTCGTAATTTTTCGACTTGTTTTACAAGCTCACAAGTTTTGAATACTTACTACTGTTACACCTTGTATAGTTTTATTACTATCAGTTGCAGTTTCTTATATATTTTGATGAAATTATAATGAATTATTCATTTGTTCGTATGACGTAAGTCGTCTGAATTCTTGTCGCGAGTATATCTTGATTTATTTAAAATATCGTAATATGTACTAATTTCCACACCACCTCGCGGTAGAGTACGTGGCGCGTTTTTTTTTATAGTGGTATCCCCCAATAGGTCTAATGTACCTGTGAAATGTGTACGTGTTGAGGGTAGGTAAAAATCAAATTGATGTGTGCTGTAGTTACGAAATGGTCTAAAGAAGTGTGTTTGTATTGATGAGATCAGACAAGACAAATGAGATATAAAAGAGCTACGAACACAATGATAGGTCAAGGTAAGTGTGTGTTTGTTGAAGATAGGTAAAGGGTAAATTGATGTGTACTAGACAAATGAACACGATGATAGGTGTCAATGTATAGATGTGTGTCTGTGTGTAGAGAGTACGAAAAGGTCAGAAGGAGTGTGTTGTAGTTAGAAAAGTCAGTCATATCATAGATGATAAGTAAGTGTGAAAATGAGTGTGTGTAAAGTCGGTCGTATCATGGGCCGCATCCTGACGACGCCAGTCTCCCCAGGACTGTCTGTCGAGCCTAGACAAGCGGTACAAACACGGTGATACCTAAGGTGTAAGTAAAGATCAAATAATGTTGTAGTGGTTTTTAGGCTTTCACAGCCGGTGCGAATATTTGGTATATGTATACGTAGAAACCATAGACCTTATTTTGAAAGAAATTTCGGAGTACCTACCTTTTTTCCACAGTCTTCTACGTGTGGCGTAAGGCGTAAGAAAACCACCACATGTGATTTTTTTTAAATAAAACTAATCAGAATTTAAAATCAATGACCAATGTATTTAATTTTCGTAAAATATCTTTTAAATCAGAAAGCTGAAGTAGGTATTTGATTTCAGGATTTAATTTAACCGGTCGCCAAATAAATAAAACGCACCACCAGGGTTCTCAGCGTCAGGGAAAACCTGGAAATGTCAGGGAATTTGAACTTTGTCAGGGAAAGTGCCAATAATTGTCAAAAATCAGGAAATTTTTATTGTCGTCAGAGAAAATTTCTGAATGGTATTCATGCCGTGTCTAAATTCTTTATTTAATGAACGCACCCAGTTGCCTATTTCTGTTTGTTTTAATCACACGTACCCGCAGATTGATATAAAGAAACAGCTATATCTGGAGTGTATAGCTGTTTTTTTTTTATACATATTCATCGCTTGTTTCAAGACGTATTCAATGGTGACGTTACTTATGTAATGCACCAAGAAAATATATAATTAAAAAACGTAATGTCATTAAATATTTGTTTCTCTTTAACATCACACTCACACTTTTTGATTATTGTTTATACAATTTATTTATAACAAAGCTACACTAGATTTGGATTAAAATAGAACGATTATTAGAGGCAGAAATTATTAATATATTTTTTGTTCATGTTTTTGTATATTAGAAAATGTGTGAGATCTGCAACAAAAACATGGAATTGATTTTAGCAACTGCAAACCAAAAACATATAATTATCACAGTATAAGGAGACCAGTAAAAACACTCGGGCCGAACTAATAAGTCGCGCATCCGTTTCAAGCTGCAGAGACCTCGGCTTCGGCTACCGTCAGTCTACATCCAACGCTGGGAGTGCGAACATCGGTAATACAGAGCCGTGTTAAAGAAACATTATGAGCCTAAATCGAAGAATGAGTCGCTGCGCAGCTGTTAGATGTTTAAACACATCATCAAACAGTAATTTAAGTTTCTTTAAATTTGTTAAAGATAGTAGACTTACCTCAAATTCAAATTGTGCAAGAAAATGAAAATATACTTATAAATGTCATATTGGATACCGATTATCAAAAATCAGATATTTCACAAATTAACTTCACATGATATATTTGTGGATATCTAATACAGAAATGTCTATCAAAACATTCTTGCGAAACAATACGAAAATTTAGATGATACCACTTTATATTGCTATTCTAAAGCATATAACAACTCAGAATTGGAAAAATTTGGTAGTTTGTACATGCCGTCTCAAAATTTTGTTGATTTATCACAATCTTGGAAATTTTGTTTCAAAAGAACTTTGAAATTTTTTCAACAACACCTGATATTGTTAAACAATTATTAAACGTATTTAAAACTGTAGCATTTAATCCGCCATGTCAATATGTTCCGTATGAATATATTTTGCATTTATATGCTAGGGTTAGATTATATTATACATTAAAATATATTAATAGAAATTTCAAATTAAAGAACAGAAATAGAAAACTTATTATTTGGAGGCACAATTAATTTTTATGTTTTATTTTATTTATCATGTGTATAAAATAATATTTACATATAATAAATGTTTTACATAGAGGAATATTCTTTTATTAATAGATCTATTTGTTTAATTGGCTTACGTACGCACGTAGATCATTTACGGGAAAAAATCATCATAAATTATTTTTCCACCAAACGTCAAATTTTAAATTAAAAAAATCCCAAAACAAATTCATTATCTTAATATCAAAAAAGTAAGTAAATAAATAATATATATATTTTAAACTCATCTTTTTTAAAAAAGTCCAAAGTAAATCGAATTTTCACACTGTATGTTAGTAGCGGTAAATGATAGTACATAATACATGTTGATTTACCTATCCATAACTGTATAATTAATTATTACATATTGTGAATAGATATAATGTAAACTTTCATGTAGAGTAAATGTCTACGCTTTTACGCACAACTAAAAAACTCATTCCGGTCCTGATCGCCGCTTCTGTAAATTCCGTCGAATGAGCTATCGCACTCACATTTCGAGGTCACCGTGAGAACTGAAGGCACTACAAAGTGCCGACAATGGAGTGAAGCTGCTGGTCTACCTATGCTGTGTAATTATCTACATGTTTGTGTGAGTGACAGGTTTAATGAAATTTGGAGGGAAAAGTAACTGGATTATGTTTTTGTAATGTAATTTAAGATGTTTAATACGTTAAAATTAGTATAGGTACATACAATAATCCACAACCAATTTCTTTTTAAATAAACAAAATGAGAAATATAAAAGTATCATTTTAAACATAAAATCTGAAAATGAAATCGCACCGATTTTGAAATCTCTATCTAGCAACTGCTGCATAGACCTTAGCAAGAGTTCAAACAGGGCTCAGTGGACGTTTTAAATACGGTTTAAAAAGCGACCTGTGTGACGTTACTGTTTCAATGCAAAAATATAGTGTTTTGAATCGATTTGAATACATTTAATGACAAAAAAACAGCTAAAGCTCTAAAGCTGTTTTTTGTATAGCTGTTTGCTCAGTAGTAAAATCTATTTTATTGGTTTCTGTTGTATTTGTTTATACATATTTCTATTAGATTTCTTAAATATTATTTATTTTTGCTAATATTTAACACAGTACAATGTGTTGCAATGACTGCCTTATCATTTGACTTGTTTTTACTTTGGTTTAAGTTTTAAAAAATATGATATTTTGTATGCTTTTTGTCAGGGAAATTTAAAAAAGCATGTCAGGGAAAACCTGGAAATGTCAGGGAATTTGGTTCTGAAAAATTGCTGAGAACCCTGACCACGTAAACTATAGCTCGTTAATAATAAAATTTAATTTTCCTCCTGCTCGTATACATACCCATCTTAATAAATGCAATGGCTAATAAAATAAACTGGAATTATTTAAGAGGGACAAAATTTGCAAAAATACCTGTTAAGCTATGTTTGGTTGCTCTACGATCTTGTTTTAAATTGTAGGACCAGCTGCGGAGAACACCAACACCAACGACTTTGAAGTTTGAATAAGCACATAATTTGTCACAAACCGCACTAACTAAATTACTATAAAGTAAGGAGTTTTAATAAAAAATATAAATAATTAAATAATCTTTCAACTGCCGCGTCTGTTAGCGTCCAGCGCCATCTACAACACGATCATCTGACCCATGACACTCGTTGCTCTGTCAAGGCTAATGAGATAATTTCAAAAAGGCGAATTATGTAAAAATAATGTTTACAATTTTCGAAAATATCAGTTTTATAATAATAAATAATACTAATTAAATACAGTTTGATACGAGTATATGTATTTACATCACAGAATATACCTTACCTATATATGTTGAATTTTCCAGTACAGTTTTCAAATTTTAAAGTCGGTATTTATCAAATCAATTAACTTTTGGAAGTAGTGATGGGAAGTTTCAATACTTTGCGGACTTTTGCGGACTCGTTCATTCCCGTTCCAATCCGAACGTGGATTGAGTCCGGCGGATTCGTTCCTCGGAACGAAATTCATTATGCAATGATATGATGGCCCACGCTTATCGTACGACGACAGGAGTTGGGACTCGGGACATAAAATACTGCTTGGGTTTGGTTTTGGTGATTGAGATTGCTACCACGCTGACAGACAAGTGATATTAGTATAAATTTCTTTTCATTATGCAGTCATATACTACCTTAAAACAAGAAAATAATTCATATATAGGTAGATTATTAACAAAATTTTCATAACAATGGTTTATTAAACTGTAACTGTACCATTACTGAGTGTTGAATGCAAATGTAATATCTATAAGTATATTTTTTAAAATTAAAAGTGGGTATATTCTACAAAATTCAAATAAATACAGCGTAATTATACAATAAAACAAGGATAGATGTAAATGAAAACCTAAAAATAAACACTTATCTTATAAATACCGCTTGAGTATACAGTGACAATAATTATTAATTTATAAACAAAATTTTAATTGTTAACGTCGAGGAATATATAAATTTGAATTTATAAATACTAGTTTATCAACTTTTGCTGGAGACAGCCTACTTCTTCGCTCATTTAATATCTGGCCAGTTTTGGAAAAAACACGTTCTGAAGGAACAGAGGTAGCCGGGATACAGAGGCGACTCTTCATTATTTGAAATAAATTTGGATAGACAAATTTTCTTTCTGTCCACCACTGGAGCGGGTTGCCGCTACTTCTATTTAATACTGGTTCTTGTAAGTATTTATCAATTTCAATAACGGCTGCAACCGTCGGATTAAAATCTGCTTTAGTTTGAGACATCTACAAATAAAAAAAAAACAAAATAAGTTTTCATATAATTTACCTTGAGTGCGACATATAGCAACATACAATTTTTTATTTTTTTATTTTACCTGAACATCAAATTCATTCCAAATGTCATCATCATTAGTAGTAATATCCACTTCTTCTATTATTGCCTCTTTATTCTCAGTTTGTTTTTTTGAAATTAATGCTGAGACCTTTTGCAGAATTCTCTTATGAGCGTTCTTAAAAGCAGAATCTTTTGTGAACCCATGTTTTTGAACCGGGGATCGAGAAACGCGTCGCCTCGCTGCAAATTATATTATCTTCTACATCTTGAAAACGTTTTTGCAGCTCATTTGATATTACCTCACATAAGTTGTAAATTTTCACGGGGTTTCTTTATCCCAAGTTAATTTTATTTTAGAAATTTTGTTAAGCAGCATTCTACTAAACAGTATCACCTTTGAAATTGTTATTCCTTTTTCACTACTCAGTTCCTCGGTGATGTCTTTAAACGGTTTTAAAATCTTACAGCACAAAGAGAAAATTTGAAAGTCTTCAGGAGTTAAAATTATATTACAATTTGTAACGGCCATTGCTGACAGGAGTGGTTCTTTTATTTTCACAATTCTATCTAACATATCAAAGGTAGAGTTCCACCGAGTAACAACATCCTGTTTTAGTTTTAATACAGGAAAACCCATTTGTCTTTGCATGTTTTCAAGTTTGGCCGTTGCAGTTGAACTGCGTTTAAAAATTCAACCACTGACTTCACTTTACTACGGCTTTAACTTATTTCATGTAATCCTTTTTGCACTATTAAATTAATAATATGGGCAAAACAGGGGATATGTCTCAAATTTAACATCCTAATAGCAGCCGTAATATTAGCTGCATTGTTTGTAACAGCAGCGCAAACTTTTTGAAAAATTTCCCATTGCGTTAATACCTGAGTAATATTTTCCGACAAGTTTTCAGCTGTATGTCTTTCCTCACTGTGGTAGCACCCTAACAATAAAGACATAAGTTCGTTTTTATCATTAATAAAGTGCACTGTTAAAGATTGAAACGATTGATTATTAATAGAAGTCCATCCATCAGTAGTCACAGCAACATGTTCGGCTACTGCTAAAATTTGTTGACATTCTCTCTTAGTGTTGTGTACAGTTGCGGTAATAAAACATTTGAAACTGTCTTTCTTGAAGGAAGGGTATAATTTGCATTTAACATTGAAACAAATTTTCTGAATTCTTTATCTTCTACTACACTCAACGTTTGATATTCAGCAGCATTCATAATAATCAATTGCTCGTCTAATTGCTTTGTTGTTTGTAAAGGCAATGGACGTTTTGAAAAATTACTTAGAGTTGTCTGAAAAGTTTTTCGCTGTTTCGAAACTGAAGCAGAGTCTTCGGTCGACTTAATATTACTAATGGTAACAGATGTAGAGGTCGAAGGCTCATTTGGATTTGGTTACGGTACATTTTGATCGGAGACTAAATCTGATATACTTCTACCAGTTATTTCTGATGCGGCTACTAAAGTGGGTGTTTTCCTTTCAGATATCTAGATAAATTTGCAGTTGCACCACCTTTGTATGAAAATGACCCACTGCAAAAAGTGCATTTCGCAGAATTTTCGTTGACTACAGTAAAGCAGTTGCAAATTTCACTTCGCTTCCTATTCATTGCAAATGTAGGTATAGCAAAATACGAAAACAAAAACCAAAACCAATATGGCAAAACTCGAAAACAGTATCACTAACAGTACTGTACGAATTATATTAAATGCACAAATATTAAACACAGATTAACACAGATATCACAAGAAATACTAACATCACCCTTAAATTATAATGACTGAATAACTATCTTGAGATATAGGAAAGACCTAGGGACGAATATTTTGTATGGCTAGAGGGAGAAAATATAAAATAAAACATAATTTATAATTCTTGTCAAAACAATTTAATTTAACTTTTGGTTAATTAGTTTACAAAAGGCAACTTTGCTATACCCATATAGGTAATATATTATAGCTGATACCCATATATACAGGATGTCCAGAAACTCTCCTGACAAGCGAAGACCGGAGATTCCTCAGATCATTTTAAGACAATTTAACCCAATTCACCTAGTCCGAAAATGCTTCCTAAGGGAACTAGAGCTCTTTGAAGATGGCGTCTTGTAAATAGTTTTGTTTAAATACCTCCAGAACGCTTCTACTTAAAAAAACAAAAACTGGTATGCTTGTTTAGCCTTCAGAGATGAATCGATTCCATCAATTGCGAATTTCTAGTACCGGTCATAGGCGTCCGTTTTGGGTAGGTCAGCGGTTATTTTACGTATAACTTCTTTCTATTTAACTTTTAAGCATTTGTGACACTAGATTATTAACGAAAATTTTCAAATCCATTTTTCTAGAAAACGGTGTATCCTAATGAGTTAAAGTAAGAGTACCTTTTAGTACTAGAATACATCAAAATTTAATAATCTAGTGTCACAAATGCTTAAAAGTTAAAGACAAAAAGTTATGCGTTAAAATAACCGTTGACCTACCCAAAACGGACGCCTATGACCGGTATTAGAAATTACAATTGATGGAATCGATTCATCTCTGAAGGCTAAACAAGCATACCAGTTTTTGTTTTTCTAAGTAGAAGCGTTCTGGAGGTATTTAAACAAAACTATTTAAAAGGCGCCATCTTCAGAGAGCTCTAGTTCCCTTAGGAAGCATTTTTGGATTAGGTGAATTGGGTTAAATTGTCTTAAAATTATCTGAGGAATCTCCGGTCTCGCTTGTCAGGAGAGTTTCTGACACCCTGTATATTTCTCCAACTCGTTATACCTACATAATATATTATGGCTATAATGCCTTTTTGTTTGTTTTTTTTAACTAAATACTAAATATCTTTCCCGTTCCGTTAAAAGAAATACCTAAATCAAATAATAAAAATGCGTGCCGCCAACATCAAGTGGAACACGTGCGCCGTGCGGTGATAATTCATAATAAGATTGTCTGCTTTGCCCTCGCGAGCCGCGTTTCTCATTTCGATCGTTGGTTCTAATATAGGTCCTAGTCTGAACCGGTTCCCATTTCGATCCTCGGAACGATTTTAATTAAAAACTTGGATTCGATCCAAACCGATCCTGCCATGGATTCGTTCCTTTGTACCGAATTGACAGGATCGACACATCACTATTTGGAAGGGAGACATTCACGTTCAAAACTAAAAATCACTCTGTGCTGTGCTTACTAGAAAAGCCAACTTCTTACACCTGCAGAGCAGAAATAGTCCGCAGTTGCAGTAAAAACTAAACGTTTAGAAAAAGTTGCTCTATGTAAATAATACAGAAATGTAAACATATATTGAAAACCAGTAAATAAATGGATATAATTATGGTTTAGTAATTAATACATTCAGATATTTTATAGAACATAATAGAATTCCCAAATGTTATACCAAATTTTTTACAGTTTACGAATTTTCGCTATGAGATTTCAATTTGATCACAAATTTTTATAAAATAATCATCAAACTTACCTTCATAGGTATCAAATACTGACACTGGACATACACAATTCAAGATTATCGCCTACACCGCAAACCGCTCGCATTGTGCGTTTTGTCTGCGTTTTTTTTACACAGAATAAACTATTCTGTACTACAGAATCATAATCACCACAAACCACAAAATATCAAGAGAAGAGATTCAACATCTGTGCAACAGTTGGTAACAGTTCAGCGCCATCTATTTGAATAGACGGATTGGTGAACTAAACATGACCGCGGGAACCTCGAATGATCTATTTGACATTCATTTCCCAAGTTTTTTTAGACAAAATTTTCAGGAAATAACCTTACAAGAAAATGGGTTTGGCCTAATTCATTGATCAAGTTCAAAATTAAAAAAATAGTGATTTACAAAATGGTGTCCTATAAAGAGCATTATTAATTCAGTGACAGGAAGTTAATTATAATCGGTTAGCGCATAACAACCCAAAAAATCATAGAATAATAATGAATAAGTGTATGTCTTGAAAAATATTTAAAAAAAGTTGAATCCATCGCAATGGGTCCAAATTTTCAGGATCAAATGTACATAATGTCTTTTTTTATACCACGGATATGGGAACGAAATGAATAAAAACAGTGTTTTCAATCTTAATATATTATATGAACTTTTAATTTGAAAAAATATTTGGACGAAATACATAATATAAATATAACTTAGACGCTAGATGAGTAGTCAGGTACAAAATGCAATTTTAACTATTAGCAGACATCATTCATTCAAAAACAGCACATGCACACAGACATTTATGAGGAGGGGTTTCTGACAATTTTATCGGTAATTTGGACATACAGGACAATAAGAATGTTCAAAAATGCGGGAAAACAGAAGACGTTAACAGCCAGCCAATTACATACGCAGTGGCGTACACAAGAAAAGGTTTTTAGGTGTCTAAGTAATTCTCATGTTTGTTTCCTAAAGAAATTTTAGTTAATGCAAGAGTTTTACGTACACTACTGCATTAAAAGGTGCTGCTACATCTTCATCATTTTTAGACAATATAATTTGTTTTCGTCTCCAGTATAGAAGCATAAACGACAATTTCGTTTTATGTTTCAATATGAATTTTTAAATATACGTATGAATGTAATTGTTAAAAGTTAAAATTCATAAAATCCTTACGTTTATGCTCCCATCTTTCTTTTAATAAAATATTTTACAACTTAAATTTCAATGGACATACAAACATGGATTATAACTCCCGTATGTTTAAATAAAAATTTATTAATGAAATATGCAAAAACTTAAAAGTTTGATTTATAATACGATATGAAGATTATATTCAAATGAAATAGTTCAAAACGGAAATGTAACATTTTACGTTGTAATGCACTGTTAATATTTTGTTTTAACATAATAAAACACCTGAAGTTTTATTAAATTTATTATAAATTATTTGTTCATTTTCGTGCCTCAAATTTCATTTAAATGAAACGTAACTTAGGAGTTTCCTTCTTCATAATGAAAGAAAAATATTTCATTTAGTCTTTTCAAAGGTACGAAAAATAAAATGTAACTTTTACTATTATTGCCATATGGTGTTATAATGCCACATTTGCAAAAAAAAAAGTGTGGTGCTTCAAAGAAACGAGACCATCCGTCCCCTAGCAGTGATACTGTCAAACTTTTGCTACGACGATAATTAAACTAAACATTAAAGATAACCTACATCAGTACAAAACAGTTACGTATCTAATAAAAGTTCTAATCCTACAAATAAACATACAATTACGTCTAAAAGTTTAAAAGGAACTTAACAGTCATGGTTTTCACTTGAGATTTGACGTGTGGTACATGCGACAGAGTCGTATACGTTACAAAGAACTAGGCTTGAGGTAGTGAGTTGATTGAATATACATTTAGAATACTATGAGCAAGTTCGGCAAGCATGTACCACACTCGCAGCCGCAGCACACCGAAAGTGATGCATTCCAAAATTAATACTATTTCTCCGCACGCGGTTGAACGGTACACCCATCACTGTTGACTAGATAAAAATGATGGAAAGGATGAAAAACGTGTATCAAAAATAACTGTACATTACGATGAATTAAACTAATACCCGAATGTTGCAAAGGCGAAAGACAGAAACTCGTAAGAGCTCAACGATTCGACAGAACGATCCTCCATAATTTTATTCGATAACAGACGAAAAACTTTGAACGTTAATATTACCTTAAGCGATATGTTAAACCTTCGAACTGTCCTGTTTTTCAGTCGAACTAGGAACGTAATCGTCGTCTTCATCAGAGTCTTTTTTCTGTTGACGGACAAGTTTACCCAGATTTAACAAACTCGAACTAGACTTTGCGGTGCCGAGCAGCGGCTCTTTGGGGCAGGCCTGCTCGGCCGGTATACTCTCGCTGTCACTTTTGTCATCAATGGGGCGATATATCGGAGCCATCGGCTCCATTGGTATTGCACAGCTGGGCTTGGTCGGGGAGGACTTGCTAGAGGTTGAATACTTTCGGAATTCAGATGGTACGCACAGCTCAGCCTGGTCGCTGCTTTCTAGTTGAACGGAAGATAATGGGACGTCCAGGCAGGGCGCCAAAAGTCTTGGATTATTTGCTAGGAATTCTACAATCTCGGAGGCTGCCGGGCGCAGCTTGCTGTCTCTGTTCCAGCAAGATTTTATGAGTCCCTCCCTAAAAATTTTATTTAAATGTTAATAAAACCCCAAAAATGCTGAACAATACTTTTTTTTGAAGAAATGCAGTGTTAATATGCACTACAAATGAAAAATTGCTGTTATAATAGAGAGATAATAGTATATTGTTTAGAGATTAAAGACACTTTTAATTCGAATAAAACATGCTATTTTTTTCTCCAACCGAAATCGCGGTGTTGAACTAACTACGTCTATCGGCCACTTGCTACTCCATGTCGTCCTAAAAATGTTACAGACATGAAACGTTCTACATACAGTAGATACCATTGAAAGCTGTCGAACTTTACAGAAACAATATTTTGCTAACTGCGGGCTAATGCCCCCACCGGCATTTAATTACACCTGGAAAACCTATATCAACAGCTAGAGTTACTCGTCAGTAGCCCACCAGACATATACCGGTTTCGAGCTTATTATCTCTCATCAGTATGTCACACGTGAGGTATCTGACGAATAAGCCTAGCTGTTTTAGCCATGTTTACCTTCTGTTGGGTTAGACAGACTAAAACAACTAGGATTATTCGTCAGATAGCTAATAAGCTCGAAACCGGTATATGTCTGGTGGGCTACTGACGAGTAACTAGCTGTTGCTATAGGTTTTCCAGGTGTAATTCAATGCTGGTCGGGGCAATAGTCCGCAGAGTAGTTGTTTCCGTCTACTGCCCTTTCAGTTGACTGCGGTCGTGACCTCACTTGTCTTAAGAGACGCAGAGGATGGAGATCGGACACTGTGGTGGAGAAAAACCAAGCATCGTTGTTATTTAATGGAAACGTGTTAGACTGCTTCCAAGAATGAGAGTAGTGGCAGTTTTAATGGTTTATTTTAATTTTAAAATTTGTTCAAACTGCATTCAATATCAATGTGGATAATCAAAAATTATTGTAAATATTGTATTGTTGAATAAACTTATAAATTAAAACTTTAACTTGACACTTTCAATCTTTAGATTAAAAGTGTCAACTTTAGCTTCTGGGATTAAAAGTGATTACTTTTGTTCCTAAGATACCATTTCTTTTTCTCAGTAAGGAAAATTTCTGTTAAAATATTTAATATAAAAATGAGTACTGAAATTTAGAATATAATTGATACTATGAATAATTATTAAAGGTTACTAAAAATCACAAAAATACGGCAATAAACTAGATTTATCCCAATTTCTGTGTTACATGTACCAATATAACTCGTTACTCGTAATTTCTTGATCAATTTATTGGTTCAAGAACTGGTAAACGTAAAACAGATTTGTAAAATTTAATATATTTAATTTTAATAACTTACAATTGAGGTTTAACTGCTTTGGGAATATCTAAAGTATGGCCGGCCTTCACTATCTCCAACACCTGAGAGTTGCTCTTTCCCTGGAAAGGAAAACTTCCAAACGTGATGATCTCGAACAGCAACACTCCGTAACTCCACACGTCAGAATGTGTCGTAAACACGCCCAGTTCCAGACTTTCCGGCGACATCCACCTGACAGGCAACATGCCTTTCCTCGTAAACTTGTAATAGTCATTGTCAAACATCGCTCTTGTCATACCAAAGTCCCCGAGCTTCACACATCTCTGGGCATTCACCAAACAGTTCCTCGACGCTACATCCCGATGCACATATTTCAATTCGGCTAAATAACTCAGCCCCCGGGCCACGTCCAAGGCCATACTAGTGAGTCTCTTGGGCGAAATCTCCTCCAATTCATCAGAGTCTTTATTTACGAGATTACGACGAGCGAGGAGATAGGTTTTAAGGTCGCCATACAACATGAACTCCATTATGGTGTAAATAGGTTCGTCTTTGGTGCAAACTCCCAAGAGTTTTATGATGTTTTTGTGGTCGAATCGCTTCATGACCTCCGCCTCGGACAGGAAGTCTAGTTTCTCCTCAGTCGTGGAACCCAGTTTCAAGGTTTTTACGGCAACGGCACACCAGCCAGTGTCCAGGAGATTAGCTTCACCACCGTATACGGTACCAAACGCTCCTTCTCCTAGCTTGCGATTGATAACAACTGATTCCCTGGAAATCTCCCATTTGTCCAGGTCGCTGGTGTTGCTCATATCGAAGGGGAGACCAAGAGCTCTTATATAGTTCTTGGTTTGCTGGACCTTCTTATCGTATTTTCGCTTCATGACGTAGTAGCAGGCCACGATAAAAATTACTATAATGGCAGAAGCGACGGTTACGTGGAGGATGGTCCAGGCCGTGTCGCAGGCTACTCCAAATAATCCCGCTAAGAACTGGACGCGACAAATGGGCGGCTTTGGAGTACCGTCATCTGGTATTTTGCCGTCTGGTGTGAACCACCTTATGGCGCTCATATTAAGCTGTAGTTCGCCGCCCAGTATCTCAGGTTTGTTATCGCTGAGGTTTGGATAAAACTGTCCGATGTTGTGAATCGATTTGTCGTACCACTGCATTACGTTGATTACGGAAAATCGAGAGGGACCTCCACGGAATTTTATTCGACCAGAGACTCCGTAGAAGTCGGTCTCCTCAACCAGTCTTACGAGCTTGCTGAAAAGATTACGTATATGAAATATATTACTGAAACACAGCTTGTGTTTAATTGTGTTTTATACAGGGTGTTCATTAAACATATGGCAACAATTCAAGAGGTAGTCATCACGTTTTTTTTATTAAAAAACCTTAAATCTACGAGGTGTGGCAATTAAGTTCCGGGAATTTGACAATGAAAACACAAGCAAATTAAAATTTGCCAAAATTTTATTATCGACCTTCACAATAGTCTCCCTCTAACTCTACAAAACAATACCAATGTTGCTCCCACGATAGGGGCACCCTTGGTAATCCTCCGCAGTTAACCCGTTCAGCACCACGGTTACAGCTTCTTTGACCTCCTGTATGTTGTCATGATGAGTTGTCTTGAGGTGCAACTTTATCTTGGGAAATAAAAAAAAATCGCAAGGGGCAATATCAGGGCTAGGTAGGTGCGGCAACGTTGGAATGCCTTTTTTTGTAAAAACTCTTGCACAATGTCCTACACCCTTTGGGTATTTTGTTGTAATTTTTAACATATGGACTAATAAAAACTCTATCTATCTATTTATCAATGAACGAGGAATGGGCTGGCGCATTGTCGTGGTGCAAGATCCAGCCATTCACGACGAGTTCGGGTCGCACACGGAAAACGCGGGCCCGCAGCCGTTCCAGGACAATAACATAGAACTGTCCAGGTGGATATCGAAAAAAACGATCAACATTGCCTTCAGTCATGACTTGGACATCCTCGCTTTCGTTGGCCACTCTCCACCTTTTTCCACCCACTGCTGACTTTGTTTACGGGTCGCGGGATCATAATCAAATATCCAGGTCTCATCTCCAGTGACTACCCGACTCATCCAGTCTCTACCGTCGCTCCGAATGCGGGACAAGAAATCCTCGCAGATCGATTTTCACATGTCTTTCTGTTCACAGATGAGAACTTTTGGCACCATTTTTGCGCAAATCTTTTGCATATTCAAATTTTCATGTAACATCTTGCAAACGGTTTCTTTGTTGACGTTTAACTCATCAGACAACACACGAATGCTTAGGTGCCGGTCAGACGTGATCAGTGCACACAAACGGTCAATATTCGCGTCAGGACGAGAGGTGACGGGAGCTCCTCACGTGGATCGTCTTTTACCGATTCACGCCCCTCCTTGAACCGTTTTGCTCATTCAAACATGTGTGTTTTCGAAATGCACTCGTTTCCATACACCACCTGCAATTTTCGGAGGATTTCCGAGGTTTTTTCGCCAGATTTCACTAAAAATTGAATCACAACACGTTGCATGTAATTTGAGTCACTCATTTTTACAAACCAAACGTGCTATCGACTTCAACCTTGGACTGAAACTAAAAGGAAGGTCCCCCCTCTAGAAAAACGTTGACAAACAATGCAGTGTTGCCAATTTCCGAGTTATAACTAAGTTCCATAAACATAATTGCATTTGTAAATATACAGGGTGTCCGGAAAAGACCTGTACAACCCAAGACCACAGACTCCTGGGTACAAAATAAGCCCAAATAGCCCAATTAACAAATTACCAAAATTGCATCGTTACGCCGCTAGGCAGCGCCAAAGTACTCAAAAATTTTTGTTTATTCGAATATCTCAAAACGACTTGATCGATGTTAACCATTTTGGGCTACGCAGTTATAAGTCTAACCGACACTTTTTGACATTATTTAAAATATTTTGCAGTCATTAGAAATATAAGAAAAATCATGTATCATGCAAATATAAGCACTTTTTTTAACCCCTGTACAATTACTCTCAGTTTGTTTCTATTAGTAGTTGACTTTATTTAGAAACTTTTTTTACACTTTCATAATTTTGAACAGATGAGTAGTTTAGGCAGAAAAACTATTTTTCGTATGTCAACAATATCAGCATTCGTTCTGCAACAAATAAAGGAGTAACAGAAGTAAGCTCAGATATTTTAAGAATAAACTTCAATAAATATTCAGAACAAGTAGATATGCTTTTGGTTTATGGAGTTTGTCAAGATAAAAGCCGCAAAAGTGTTAGGGTCTAAATGGACAGATTCCCTCATAGAAGAGTGTCAAATCATCAAACTTTTGCCAACATCGAAGGCGACTTCGCGAATTTGGTTCTTCAACCAAATGAATACGGTTCAAGGGCGTCAACGACGAAAACTATAAAGGTGCAGGAACAAATCGTAGATAAGATAGAAGAGAACCCAAAAATTGGTGCAAGGCGCATTGGACAAGAAATAGGGATACCAAAACCATAGTTCATGATGTTTTGAAGGAGCAGTAACTACATCCGTACCACAATCGGTTTATGACCGGTTCATCAACCAATTGACCCTGAAAAACGTTTAGCATTGTGTAATTTTATACAAGATCAAAGAGTCCATGATATTAATTTCAGCAAAAACATTTTATTTACAGATGAAGCATATTTTGCTAGGTCAGGAATTATTAATATCCATAACAAACACGTTTATACTGATGAAAATCCACACTGTACTGAAGATAAGACATTTTCAATATGAATTCAGAGTAAACGTGTGGACGGAAATTATAGACAACTTTATTATTGGCCCGGTTGTGTTTCCACATCGATTAAATGGGGTCAACTATTTAAATTTTACTTAATTTATTGACGATTTACCGTTACTACTTCGTCGTAACATATGGTTTATGCTCGATGGTGCACCCCCATTTTACAATACCCGTTAGTCAGTATTTACATAATCTGTATCCTAACAGGCGGATCCTATAAAATGGCCACCTCGAGCACCAGACTTACCTCCTAGCGATCATTTTTTGTAAAGTATATGCCTACGCAGTTAATAATAAAGAGGATTTTTTTAGGTGAATCCAAGACGCAGTTAACCTTTTTCGATGTAATCCAGGATTCATGGTGAGCACTTCAACTTCGTAAATAGGTAATAAGGATTACTTATTGCGTACGAGAGAACGTGTCACTGAGCATTGATTGTAAAGCGATCATAACTTTTTTTATTTGCTATATTAATCTTATTATCTCGTATTTATTAAATAGAATATAAATGAATTTTGGAATTTTCGTTATTTGTTGCAGAACGAATGCTGATATTGTTGACATACGAAAAATATTTTTTCTGCCTAAACTACTCATCTATTCAAAATTCTTAAAGTATAAAAAAAGTTTGTAAATAAAGTCAGCTACTAATAGAAAAACTGAGAGTAATTGTACAGGGGTTAAAAATATGTGCTTATATTTGCATGATACATGATTTTTCTTATATTTCTAATGACTGCAAAAGATTTTAAATAATGTCAAAAAGTGTCGGTTAGACTTATAACTGCGTAGCCCAAAAATGGTTAACATCGATCAAGTCGTTTTAGATATTCGAATAAACAAAAATTTTTCGCGAACTTTGGCGCTCCCTAGCGGCGAAACGAAGCAATTTTGGAAATAAGTAAATTGGGCTAAATCGGCTTATTTTGAACCCAGGAGTCTGTGGTCTTTCGTTGTACACGTCTTTTCCGGACACCCTGTATATTTAAGGGTGACTAGAGTGAAGGACCATAAAAGTGGAAAAAATATGCTACAATTTCTCAAAATATGCAAGGTCATTCTTTTACATTCCAGTGGAAAATTAAAATATTTGAGAAATTGGAAAAATTATCTGAAAACTATTAATATGACCTTATAAATAATATTAAAGGCCAAAATATTCATAAAATACCCTCTTAAATTTTTAGTATGTATAGTAAACGCCCTGTACATTAAAAATAAGAATAATTGACCATCATGTTAAATTGTGTTCAAAGGAAACAATAAATAAAAACAATGTTTATGTTATTATTTTATAAAAGTTTCTGTTTGTATTTTCTCATAATTAGTCAGTTTTAATTATTTACTTGTAAACAATTTTTAAATATGAAGTTATTATTTGGATTTTTTTTAAGTCAAGTTCATAAAAGTTATTAAATGTAGTAACATATGGGTGGTACTTACTTTGTGGTATTTTCCGAATGAAGATCGGATAGAGCTTCAGGGTCTGTTTTTGAAAGTTTATCCATAGCCAAGGCATAGGTCCAAACGGCATCGTAAGCAAAACCAGCGTAGTCTGAGGGAGTTTTTGTCCACCTCATATAATTCTTCCGCCACTGGGCCACAGTTATATTTTCTTGCATTATAGCGTCGTCGGGGGCAAAATAAGCGTGTGTCATCGCAAAGTAACCACTGATAGCCTATATGAGAAAAATATGAAATGAAATTTGTATTAATAATAATTGGTATTGGCCTTGTTTATATACAATAACATAGTCTGTTAAGTGGTTGACTAACTATATTATACAGGGTGTCTTACATTTTCCTGGACACCCTGTATATAAACAACAGTATTGAACAATTTTAAAGCACTTAGTACTCACCTTCATCATCTCCTTGGTGGTGCAATTGACAATTTCAGTTTTATTCAAGTTGAAGTAGTCGGTGTCGTACCAAGTGGCGTTCAGCCACATCGGCAGAAACCAAACGTAACCTTGGGCGGCGGTCATTTCCAGCTTGTAGGCCTCGCACATGACTACTCTGGCGATGTCGTCCACTACATCCGCAATGATGATGCGAGCTCGCTTGCTCTTGAGATCCTCCAAATACTAAAGAAAAAACTCTAATAAACACTAAATTTAGAGTTTTTTTTTTCTAAATTTATATTCAAAGCTTAAACATAATAATTTACTTTAAAATAATGTTCAAATTAGGGCGATAGACAAACCGGTACAAAAACAACGTATGATGAGGATTTTTTACTGTATTAGAAAGGTATTTTAAGCTAATATAAATCAAATTTCCTACAATTCCTACTAACCTGGTTTAATGAAAATGTTCTATAAATATCCAAGTTCACTTTTGAAACTGTAGGAACTCGAAAATTCAACCACAATAGATGATATCTGACCTATTTCTTTAAGTTGATTCAAATATCTAACTATAAAAATTATTATACCAATGAATTAAAATTATTTCAACTTAAATATCGGCAATGTCAAAAGTGACTTTAACCAGTAAATACATTGTAAATTAAACATGACAATTACCTACTTAAATAATTTTAAAAAATTTGTACCCTTTATGTAATCGTTTTTTATATATTTGTCGGTATTAACAACCTTACCTTTCATCACTCGCGAAAAACAATATTAAAACCCGTTCCCGTTCTTTATAGTTCCCTATTATCCAATTTATTTTTTTTATTTACAAATAGACTGTGAAATATGTTAATATTAGTTTTTGTCTGAAAGATACTAAATCGATCAGTTTATAAATAACGTTTCTCAGTAATAAACCTTGGAATGTGTCACCACGGCATATTTTTATGAAAACGTGTCCCGAATTGTATATTTATCTTGTCAAATAGACACGAGCGCGAAAATGAGACAGGGAGAATTTTTTTAAGCAGATCTTTGAACAACTTCTTTTAGATATTCAATTAATTTAATTTTAAACTTTACACGCACTTATATGCTCCAACAACAGTCAGGGATTAGGTAGTTTCAAACTGTTAGAAATATTCACCTAATTAAGAGTGGTATTTTCCAGTATTTTCAGTGGATGTAATGTAACTCAAATACAATATAGGGCAAGAGTAGAAACTTACTTTAGTCAAAAGTTAAAAAGATACAAAGTGTCAAAGTTAAAATTTTATTTTCGGTATTTGTAAATAACTTTTTAATAAATCGAAATATTTGCATACATATGTAATAACTTTTTCAAGTAATAACGTGCCGCATTTTCAGCAAAAAAAGTGCTTTACCTGAAACCAAAACAATTTTTACCCGGTTCAAATAGGATTGTTTCAAAAATGGTTACTTCTAACGACTTCAACAGGGTATATTGCTTTCGCATAAAAAAGGCGGGAGAATCTATTGTTTCAATAGTCAGATGTATACATATACTAAGCCACAAAAAAGTTCTTACTAGTGACGTAAAAATTAGAAACAGATTTGAATTTCTCGCCACCAAAAACCCGCGATTTCCAGAATACAGGGTGGAACTAAATAAGTGTAAAACATTTAAGGGGGTGATTTCTCATCGAAAATAAGATAGGATCTTTCATATAAAGAAACTTCATTGGAGCATCCCTTGTTAAGATACAGCCCCTTAAAGGGGGTACATAAAATTTGTTTAACAATTTTTTTCACAAGCACTAAACAAGTTATAATATTGAAATTAACCTGACATTTTCTACTACCAAAAAGACACTTAGCCAGTAATTTACTTGGTTTATCCCATGGTTTTAAGGGGTTGAAAACGCAACCCCTAATATTTATTTCCAACGTAACTTTTTGTCTTATTATTTGTTTACCATTTAAAAATTTATTTCCGATAGCCTGTTTCATTCTAAAAAAAATGTCTCTTGAATTTTTTGCCCAAAATAAACCAGTTCGCAGCAAACAATTATTTTACGAACAACTACAGAGATACATCGTCATAAATGCGAACTGGATTTACTGTTATTTTTTAGTTACTACCTGCAATAAATGATTAAAGGGGAATAATCAAAACTAATTTATTAATAACAAAACATACAACATGTAGAAATCATAGTAAATGTTCAATATGTCTACCTTCAGACATTACGCATGTGTCTAGACGTCGGCGCATTGAGCCACGTATTCGCTCAAATATTCCTGGAGTGTAATTTTTTGCTGCGAACTGGTTATTTTGGGCAAAAAATTCAAGAGACATTTTTTTTAGAAGGAAACAGGCTATCGGAAATAAATTTTTAAATGGTAAACAAATAATAAGACAATAAGTTACGTTGGAAATAAATTTTAGGGGTTGCGTTTTCCACCCCTTACAACCATGGGGTAAACCAAATAAATTACTGGCTAAGTGTCTTTTTGGTAGTAGAAAATGTCAGGTTAATTTCAATATTGTAACTTGTTTAGTGCTTGTGAAAAAACATGTTAAACAAATTTTATGTACCCCCTTTAAGGGGCTGTATCTTAACAAGGGATGCTCCAATGAAGTTTCTTTATATGAAAGATCCTATCTTTTTTTCGATGAGGAATCACCCCCTTAAATGTTTTACACTTATTTAGTTACACCCTGTATATGCAAATATTTGGATTTTTTATTCACAAATATCTAAAATTAAATTTTAACTTTCATACTCTGTATTTTTTTTACCATAAATTTTTTACTAAGATATTTGTCGCACGATGGTTAGTGAAATTACTTTTCTTGGATTAAGCCTTTACAATGTATACAAAATACTGGGCGATATAAATTCGAGGCCAGGACGTTGACGGTCCGGAGAATTATTTTCAGCAAGGATTATTGAAGAAGACTGTTGGATGTTTTGGATACCTTACCAATGGAAGAAGTTTAGGAACTTCACACGTATGACATCAATTGATTTTGAGATATTACTTGGTATGGTCGGATAAAAAATAATCAGAGGCAAAATTTAAAGAAACTGTTCCAATTTCAATTAAATTAGTCGTTACTCTACGTTTTCGTTCTAGTGCAGAATCGTTTATAAGTTTAATGTCTACCTTTACTTTTCTCCGTTGATAACATCCGTTCTCGAGTTATTGCCGATTTTCGGTAAATTTAATTTGCTTTTTAACTGTAAATATTAAATTATAACAAATTAAGCAAAAACGGCTTATTTTGACGTCTACTACACCTTGTTGCTGTATAGCCCATTAGTTGTGAGGCACCCTGTATAAAATAAACTATATGTGTACGATAATAAAACTATAAATTTCTATTAATTTCTGTTATAGGCCTCATTCCTCGATATCGTTTCTTAGTGATTACCAACAAAAAAAAAAATCCTTTTCAATAGTACAGTGTGGGGGAAAACAACTTTTTCTAGCGTTGAACCAGGTGTTCACATAAATTTAATCAGCACCGATAGAATTGGAATTGAATATTTGTTATCACGGCTATTATGTACCCCAAAAATTCGAAGAAATCAATCGGTTCATACGACTTCATATTAAATTAATTCCTTGGAGCATAAAACGGGCAAAGACCCCAACTAATTGGATGGTCGATTGTTGCTAATAGTCCCGACAATGACTGCAGGAAGGGTGAAATCGAAACTGTTTTCTGACTTATACTAATGTATGTTTACGATCTAATTAAAACATGTTTTTTTATATATATTTAGGTATTAACCATATTACAATTATAACTAACTACTCTGCGGACCAAAGACCCGACCAGCGTTGAATTACACCCACAATATCTACCCATATATTCTTTATTATTAGCTTTTGTAACTCTTTTTACTGTATTGTAAAGGTATTTTAAGCTATAAATCAATCAATCAATCCTACAATTCCTGTCAATGAAGTCATATGTATGCTCTCTGATACCAAACATCTAGGTATGCTAATGAACAATTCCATAGACAAAGCTCTATTCAATAATTATCTAAAATAAAAATTAATCCAGCTAAATTTACTAACCTGGTTTAATGAAAACATTCTATAATAAGCTAAGTTCACTTTTGAAATTGTGGGAACTCGAAAATTCAACCACAATAGATGAAATCTGATCTATTTCTGCATTTTTAGGACTGCTTCTTCAAGTGACCTCCTATAAGTTGAGTGAAATATCTAACTTAGGTATTTATAGATTGTTTTCATTAAACCAGGTTAGTAAATTTATTTATTTTAATTTTACGTAATTATTGAATTTCATAGACAAAGCTCTAATCTATAAAATTGTTCATTAGCATATCTAGATGTTTGGTATCAGAGAGCATACATATGACTTCATTGATAGGAATTGTAGGAGAATTCATTTATATTAGCTTAAAATACCTTTATAATACAGTGAAAAAAATTAATTAAAACGTGTTTATAAAATTCACTGAATTTAAAAAATAATTTGTGTGAGTGGAATTGAAAACATTTTTGGCAAGATCCGGATTCGTATCGGATACGGAGGATAGTCAAAGTACGAAATTAAATTACCGTTCCCTGGGGGCGGCAGAAACAAAGGAAATAATTGGCAGTAGGTTGATTCTCTGAGGGGAAATACTTGTAGTATACCATATTTTTTGTGATACAACCACAGAGTCTGTGGATACAACACAAAGCCGAAAATATGATATGAAAATACAGAGAACAATATGCGTATACATACCCTTAAAAAATATCAACCAATTCGTTTAAACGTTTAAATTTGGACGCCACATAGTTATGTACGATTTACCTATTCTTTGTTAAATTAATAGACAGATACTTTATCTAATCAGTTGAAGCATTGCGCAAATATCTGTTACAAAAAAGCGAATGTATAGCAAAATTGATGTTGAATTTAAGTACCTAGTGTCAATTTATCACGATTGCTGATATAGTTGTGGCAAGAATTCAGACGATTTACGTCATACAAACAAATGAATAATTCATATTTTCACCAAAATAATAATACATATTGCACTAAATTACAAAAAATGATGGTTTTAACACGACAAACGATCGAAAATTATGTTGATAATAAAAACAATTTCGTAGTCAGCCGTGACGTAAGTCGCCTGAAGTTTTGCCGCAACTATATAATACCTAATTTAATTTTTGACAACAATGGCATAAAAAAAATGTTGCCTAATATATCTTTAATTAAAATACTTTCGAATCATTTGGAAATAGTTTGCAATTTTTAGTTATTGTCGACTTCTCGGATTGCAAGGTAAAGAACAAAATTCTTTTTTGATATAAAAGATTGAGTGAAAGGAAAAGTAAATAACTTGCATTTTTTTCCTGTAAAACAGAAACTATTTCTACAAATTTAAGAAAACAGAAATGAAAATAAAACTTGCCAAGAGCGATCTGATTAATAAAGTGAATGTAACTGGAAAAAAGCCAGACTTGGCTATATAAATGAACCTCTGAATGTCTACATTTAAATATGCTTAGGGTTAAACTAGTTTTAAATTAAAACAATATCATACAGAACTATTATAACCGATTATTATACATATCTAAACCAATGCAGATTCAGATACACAGAGTTTTCTTGAAAAATTATTAAATTTTTTTTATTTTTTTCATCTGACGACGAATGATCTTGATATATGAAAAAGTTTGGATAATGTTTACCAAATGACTCCCCATTTTACACGTTTATTATGAGGAATTGTTTTAAACATTAGATTCGTAACCTAATTGTTATTCTCAATTTCAAATTTGATTACTTTACTGTCGATCCGTTTTGAAAATATGTATTTGGAAAAAATCAAATTTTGGCGTCCTCCTTTAAAGCGCGTCTTCGTTAGAGGACGTTTACCGACCTATATTTATATAACTATATTCTTATTTTTGATCGTAAAGTCTTTGCCACGTTAATTTTGGGGCACCCTGTACATTTGAAAGTATAAAAAATACGTTTTGTAATCTTAAAATTCTTGTGCATGAAAAATAGACTTACATGAGATTCTCCGAAATTACAAAACAAAAACTGTCAATAAATTCAGGACTGAAATAATTGTTTGCAGGTGAATTAGAACATAATATTTTTTTATAGAATCTGAGCCCGGAATTGTCAATAAAAATGCTGCTTTGCATATTTTTCTGCAGTTTCTGTACTACTATTAATCTTGGCAAGAAGTTGGACAAGGCCAATAAATACACTCCTACATTTTTTTTTTGATAAATCAGAATGATATTGATTACCGCAAAAATAACAATCAATAAGAAAGACAGCTCTTCACATTTACGTATATACTTTTTTCAATGCTCAATGCTGTTTCTAAAAGCACATTTTGCGTTTTTTTGCGATATTTCCTAACAGAACTTTTAAATCGAGGATTGCACCACTTTCTTTGCTATTAACCAATTTTGCCATTTCAAAATCATTGCTGATTTCACTGCATCTAAAAGTGACCCAATTATTTTTGCACGACGAAAAAAAAAAATAGAATCGATAGCTTTCCATTTCTACTAAGAGTACTTTTCCCAAGAACTAATTATTAGATATTTGTAGGTCAAACAACCGAGGGCAGTGTTTTAGGCGATCGGTACCTATATCTATTTATTCATGCACATTATACATTTCGCAAAGGTCAACGGTCAAAATTCGTAATGATCATTGACCCCTGCACGTTGCCGTTATGTTGTTTGGTAATGATCGACAATCAGGAAACAAATTGGAAGTGATATTCTATTTACGAATTCGACGCCCGATAATTTTATTTATTCGGTAGAAGAAAGTTTGACGATTCTTTGAGCGACGGCTAATTTTAATATTATGTAACTTTTCTAATGTAAAACAAATGGTGTAAGAAAAGGTCATCCCGTTAACTGATTAGTTTTGGCGGTAAAATATATACAATTTAATCCTACTTACCTATACGCAAAAATGCCTCCCTTAAAAAATAGGTACGGGGTGTTAAAGTTAACTCAATTGTTATTTCGCTATAATTTCTTCAGTTTTTCACGTATCACTTTGAAATTTTGTACAGATATTTCTTTGTACCTATTAACCAAACCCTCAAGGGTATTATTGTAAACGACGCCTAAAAAACAAACGTAAAAACTGGGGAAAATGGTTATTTTATAACGTTACAGTATAAAATCTTGATAATTTGTTATAAAACTCGTATTTTTCAAGTAAAATTTTAAATTCATTTATTAAGAAAAAACAGGAATTTAAGAAACATTACTGATACACTAATTGCTGCACATACTCTGCAAATAGTACCAACAAGTTTATGCAAAATGATTTTTTAACTTTACACTCGACAATTTGTCACTTTATTCTTCGTCAGAATATGTGCATGCAACTTGATGGCGCTCCGCCTGGTTTTGGATTAAATGTAAGACAATATTTAAGTTCAAGTTTTCCAAATTGATGTGGAAGATATACAACTATTCAGTGGCCACCACGCTCTCTCGATTTTTGTCCATTGGACTTCAGTTTCGGGGATTTAGGAAGGACTTTTATTACGAATCAATTGAGAATATTTTATTAATTTGTTTATTTGCTCTTAAAATATCCAAATGGTATAACCCACTTAAAGGATAAGTAGTTAAACAAGAAAATTACAATAAGAGAGAAAAAAAACTAAACAAAAGATACCTACATAGTAAAAATCCATTATTTAAAATAAATGTAAGTAGAATAAAAGTCTAAATTTATAAAAACAGCATAAAATTTAGTAAAAACAAAAAATAATGAACCTGAAAGTCAAATAATATAAAAATAACAAATGAATAAAAAAAAACAAAAAGGAACAAGAAACATTGTCAAAAATCGTCCATTATGCATAACTATGTTAAAAAAAATGTGGGGATAAAATGACAGCAATTTCTACGATTCTTTTTCAGGAATCGTTTGCAATAATAATCTTGAAGATTAAATATTAATAACAAGAAGAATATCTACAAAATTTCAAAATGATATGTGAAAACCTGAAGCAATTATAGGTACTGAAAAAAATTTTTAAAAGTTCAGCTTTAACACTCTGTATCTTTTAAGAGAGGCATTTTTTGTACACAGGTATATAGGGTTAAATCGTAATATTTTGCCGCTAAAAATAAGCAGTTAACGGGATGACCTACTTTTTTGTTACACCCTGTGATAGATATGTTTTATTTGATGTTTTCTTGTATGCAGATTTCTCTGCGAATTGACTATATTTGATACCGTCACAGAATTATTACGTTATTTCTTATTTGCGTTCCGCATTGGCTTCAAAACATTTATATCGACATTGTAGACGAAAAAAAATAATTTAAAAACGATTACAATGTCTCCTTTCACAACTCGGGCCAGACGGCAGCAACGTGGACCACTTTCCACCGAACGCAGTGCGTTTTTTGTCTTGACGCGACCCATTGAAGTCCTCCGGCTCTCCACAAATAATAAATAATAGTGGGTTTTACGCTGATTTGACGATATTAAAACGACGAGCGACACCGAATTGCCTGAGCGATGTTTACCGCGGCGAGCGTCGTAGTAACCTTGAGGCGGACGCAACGAACATTCTTCAATTAATTATGCTTTTAATTGGTGCGGTTAATTTCATTCATCTTCTATTTTTAGAGACTCTGAAATGCCCCGGATCTGGCAATCCCGCGGACACATAATTCGATTTACCTGAACCGTTACAGCCGCAGGGGGAAATGTAAATTTTGATGAAAAATCGGGCCACGTGAATCTACTCCGTAATTATTTTCGGGACGCGCAAAGTAGTTGCGATTTCATGAAAAGTACACGGTTTTGCATAAAAATGCACTTAAAATGTATCAGCCGATATAAATTATTTACCTAATAGAAAATATACACAAGGTAAATAAATATTAAAAAACTGTTTGGTTGGATGAATGACGCAAGTATAGTTGCGGCAAGAATTCAGACGACTTCTCATCAAAATATTTATGAAACTGCAATTGAGAATAATAATAATCTTTATAATAATAATAATAATCTCTATTGCCCAACAGATAAAAATCCATTTAAAGGACAAATATTTTACAACAGAAAAACAACGAAACAAACAAATATAGTAACAACAGTACGCACTAGGATCTGTAGAAATTATATTAAAATATAGAACTACTAAAAAAATAAATTCAACAATAAATATCGCTGCTAAATCTTAGACCAACAGCTGCAACCATCTGATTGAGGGTGCTAAAATTACTATCCCATAATTCTGATACTATATTAAAGTTGTGACACATAATATGCACTGGGGACATCTTAAGACAATTTGACCTTACCCTGGCACAAACAAATGTACGATTTTGACGAGCATTTACACGAGGAACATGGAAATAAAACTGGCACAACAGAGTCGGACATTCTAATTTGCTATGAAATATGTTGAATAAAATCTTGACACTGGCTAGAACTCTACGAATCTCAAGAGAAGCTATAAAAGTCATCTACTTTAAGTGACATAAATTTTAAAAATATTCTTTGGACATTTTCTAAAAAAAGCTTTAAATAATAATAGTTATAAACAATTTAAAGCGGTTTCATTAGAAAATGACTTGCCAGTTGCGTATAATACAGCCCAGCATCCTTAACGCAGATGAAGAAGTGATCTCATTAATGTGATTGGTGAATAGGAGCTGTGAGTCAAACAAAAGTCCTAAGTCTTTTATAAAGTTTGCCCTGTCAAGCATTTCCGAATTCAATGTGTAATCATATGTTACTGGATGCAAATTGCGAGTGTAAGTTACAATCTTGCCTTTCATTATATTCAATTGCAGATAATTATTAGTGCAAGAGTTGTAATAGTCATCAACAAATAGTAGCTTCTTACAACTCAACTCAGACGAGAGGTCATTAATAAAATATAAGAAGAACAGGGGCCCTAAATTGGACCCTTGAGAAACTTCCGAAGTTGCTGTAAAACTAAGAATTATGTCCAAAATACGAAACATATTGCTTTCTGTTAAGGAGATATGAAAATGTTACACAATTTATGACAAACTATACACTCAATTTTTGTAAAATAATTTTATGATTGACATAATCAAAAGCTTTTGTAATATCAGTGTAAATTACGTCTACCTGTCCTTACAAGTCAATTTCATTAGATATGAATTGTGTTAGTAGGCATAAATTAGATACCGTGGAACGTCCCTGCATGAATCCATGCTGATCCGACGATATTAAGGTTATTGTAGCGGGATAGATACGATTATATCAAGTATTTTTGGAAAATTACATAACATTACATTGAAATAAGTCGATAGTTCGATAGAATGAAACTATATACTACACTAAATGTTTGCATTTTATATTAAACTAAATTGCAATAAATTACTGTTTTTAAAGAGAGCAAATATCGAAAATTGTGTCTTATTCCTAGAGTTTGTCACTTGGATGCACAATTCGCGAGGCGAGAAGATCTGAGAAGTATGCACTGGGCTACTGTAGTCTAGCCAGGCGATTTCAAATATCCGATTACTTATCGTAACTTTTTTGTGATGCAAGTATTTACATTAATTTTAGTGGTTTTTAGGCTTTCCCGGCCAGTGCTGTAATTCGATACATGGTGATTTCCGGGTTGTTGTGCCGTGACCTCGGTAACTAGTAACTGCCAGAAACAGAGTTAAAATGCACATCCCTGGCATTAGCCGGGATTTTTTTACCTGCCCTGGTTGTTCTCGGGCTAGGCTCTGTGGGGGACAGACCCGCTATCGTTGTCTCTGGGCCCGTCCATATATCGATTTCGGTTCCTATTGTTGGTATTACGACTGATACGATTGGAAACCGCTCCTCGGATAAGGATGATCCTCCGAGGCGTTCCGTAGCCGCCCCTGTAACTAGTCGCATCCCATGCTTCCAAACGTTTCGCCGCTCTTCACTGTCGGCATCTTCAGTGAGTCGCCTCAGTCGCGGCAAAGCTTTTGCAGAGTTACCACTGATTTTTAACACTTGAAAAACTAATGTAAATACTATCGCAAAAACGTTAATACTACAATCGGATTTCAGTATTCGGAAGTAGTAAATCACTCTGTATATCCATAATTCACCTTCTACAAAATGAGCTACTGGTAAATACTTTTAATATTACACCAAAGGATATTATAACCATTTAATTTATTACTAAAAAGTCAATGGTACTAACTTCGCACGCGAATATCACACCAGACAATATTCATTTTTTTTTGGCGCGTTTTTATTGCTCAAGATGTGTCGTCCGGTCTCCAGACACTTTGTCGAGTTTAATTTCCAAAGGGTCCGGTAATATATTGCGGACTTCCTCGCACTTACAAAGAAACCTTGAGTCAGTCGCATGCCTATGCTTGATATGATGTATGATGCTAAAGTGAGAATTTCCTTCCTTTTCCCTAATTGGCTTACAACTTCTGTCCCGGTTTTCGCCAGCTTCGCTTAATAGCGATTTATATTTAGAAAAAAAAAATTGCTTTGGCGACATAACCACGCGACGTTTATCGATACGTCTTATATCGATCAAAACAACTCGTCTCATTAAAATGTTTTTCTAAGCCTCCACAGCCTATCTCACGAACCAGTGTACAGGCTTGAGACTTCTTGAAAAACTAATCCATTGTAAAATAAAGATCCTAAGAAAATATTAAATTGGATAATTTTCCTCAGCAAATATACATACTTATAATATAAAAAAATATATATGTATATCATCAATGTCTACTCTTATTACATCGACTTGTAAGCCATACGAAACAAATTCCGTGAAGCTTTCACTGTTTGTGTCTGAAATATTTCAGGGCAAACGTTTATATGAACATTTTTATTATTTCCATCCAAAAAATTATTCCTTTGAAGTTGTACACTCCTGTAAGGCTCTGCATAAACGGGTTTTATATGGAATGACATGTAAAATTTTATGTTGAAATTGCGGTTAGCACCAAAACGTGACGGTCAGGGTCAAACTTAGTGATACAAATGGTAAAAAGACAAATTGTTACACAAATTACTGAAAAATTACCGCAATATTACATACCACGAGATAACTGGTGCAATTTATACAGGGTTAACTATGACTTAGTACAAATATTTTAAGAGGGGATAGGGAAAAATAAGAATTAACGGAATCACCCTTCAAAAAAATTCCAAACTTATTTATAAAGCCAAAATTTTTTTTTCGATATTAATTTAAATTTTATAGTTATTAAATAAAGGAATATGTGTCGGGTACAGATATTTTCCCACAATATAGTTCGCCGGTTTGATTTTCTAGGTTATGGGACAAGACTGCCGCGGGTGCATTAAAAGTTTTCTATAACCTTTTCCTATTATTACCTCCATATTAGTACCACCCATTCCTTTCGCCTGATTTTCTTATAATAAATAGGCGTTTATCTAATTATACTTACGCGAAGTGTCTTTTATCGGTAGTGAGAGGATGTAATGAGCGAATATGTAGTTTTACCAGTTTATAACGAAATAATGAAAAACGAATGCAAAATACTAGAACTGACTGGATTAACTGTTACCTATCTATCAGGTATTCTTACTAATAAGAGTGTTAATTTTTGTCGTTTGTACATTTAGAAACGCTACAAAAAGACGACCGCATGGTAGTTGACACTGTTGACAGATGTAAGCTTTATCTATGAATCTAAGCCATCTCAGTCGATTCTTATCATAGACGCCGACTTTCCGTAGGAAAAAAGGGTTTTAACCCATTTTTTAAATATCGAGCTAAAATTCGGAAATAATTTTTTTATTGTCTTTTAGGCCTTCCTGAGCACGTGGTTAATTTTTTTTTTACAATATTGCCTATATTCTTTTTTTTTACAATATTGCCTATATTCGATCAAAACAAATGCTACAGCTGTTTTAAATAAAAACCTAAATATTTGTTGAAGTTTGAATTTATTTTATTTTTACTATTATCTTGAGATATTCGGTAAGAAAATTTCGAACCGAACTATTTAGTAATTTCAAAAAGAGGTTTCTAAAGAATTTAAACAACAATTAGACTTTATAACTGAAAATAATTACAGATAAGTCACAATAAATAATAATAATAATTTACTGTTTTTGTTTGTTTTTAATTTACACATAGACCATAAAAAAACACACGCATAAAAATTAATTAAAAATATCAAAGTTCACTATCAAAGTATTAAAATAACTAGTTCAAACAAATTCCAGTGTAATCGCATACAGCTTACTTCAATCAGGGGGATATAAATGTCCGAAAAGGTGTTATTTGTCAATAGTAAAAATAGATATGTAAATATATTTATACATAATAATTTAATATACAGGGTGACCTACCTTTGAGTAATGACGTCATTATCGGTTTTTTTAAATGGATCAGCCCATTTTTTCATCATTTCCGGATTTCCTTTGTCGAGCTGATTCCAAAAATGTATCACAAGTTGCTTCAAATTTGTACAAGGTGGGCAATAATACAAAAGATGTAAAAATTTAATAGAAAGTTATACGTTACTAAATTCAGATACAATGCTCCAATTTTCATAAAAAAATATGGATCAAGTATTCCTCACAATACCAGCCTTGCGTGGTTGTTGCGTATGGTATTCTTGCATCCAATGTGATTTTTCCTGAGACCAATAACGGATGTTTTTACGATTAACATGCCCGTTCAAATAAAATGTTACCTCGTCGGAAAATAAAACGTTAGCAATGAAATTGTTATTTTGATTATTCTGGTGCATCATATATGCGCAGAATTCAGTTATTCGGTCGACGTCGTCTTTAGCCAATTCATGATTGTGTCGTCAGATCACTAATAAATGTGTCTGGGGTGTTTTTAAATAGTTTATCAAAGCAGTTGTAATAACAATACATAATTTCAATCAATTTTTACTACATTTATTAATTTATAAATAACTTGTAATTTTTGTACTGTTGCCCATCCTGTACAAATTTGAAGGAACTTGTGATACATTTAAAAAAAAAACAGTAAATCAAAATCAAAAATCGACCAGTCTCGGAAATTTTTAATAATACTGTTTATTTAGCTAATAATGAATTTATGCGTTACTCCGTTACTTTATGGAGACCCTGTATATACCGACGATGGTGTTTATTATTTATTGTGAATTTTACTTTTGTGTTATTTTGTGTGAAGTCTTGTCCTCATGGATGCGAAATTCGCAAAAATTCTCGCAAATTTCGCCAGATTTATTTGCTAATCTCATCATTTTGTGGGGTTAGTAAGTTTAACTTGAGCTTATGTCAATCTACCATGAAAGTCAGTGACAGTTTTATGATGAAAATTCGATAAAAGTTGAGACTTTTTCCGCCATTCAAACGAATTTCGCGTCCATAAGGACATGCTTTACACCCAAGCATCGCAGCATTAAAGCAAAATCTATCACTTACCCTAGTCATGGCCTCGGTCTCTCTCTCTCTGGGGAACTTCTTGTTGGCGATAAACTTGATGTTGTTCTTCTCCAGATCGTCCTGCATCAAAGAGATGTATTCCGTGTACTTTTGGCCGTCCTCGGTGAGCGCCGCCACCCTCTTCCACCCGAGCTTCTTGAACAGATGCAGATAGACGTGCTGGTAATGCTTGTTCTCTCCTATGGTCCTGAAGAAGTAAGGGTACTTCTGTCTGTCGGAAAAACTGGCTCCCTCGGCGCTGTACGAGATGACCATGATGTGGTAGTGCCTGGACACCCCGGCCAAGGGCTCCACCGTTTCCGAGCAGGCCGGGCCGAGCACGCCCACCAGCTGGGGGTAGTAGCCCTCCACTATGAAGTCGATGAAGTGCTTCATGACATTGTCCGCCTTGCACTGCCCGTCCTGGACGAGCAGCTTGAGGTCGTAGTTGGGGAGGACGGTCCTGTTCCTGTTGATGGCTATGTAAGCCATGGAGGCGCCGGCCACTATGCCTGTTGAAGGAGGAAATTTGTAAAAGACGGAACCGCGCAAGTACGTTAGTTCAAAGGGATTCCTCCAGAAAATGAATAAAGATTACGCAAAATTAAGTAGTACGTTTGTTCAAAATTCTTCCCGAAAATGAAAAATTATTACGCAATATTAAGGTCGACTCTGCATTATCCAACTGTTTATAGTGTATAGTAAACTAATTCAATGAGATGGAAGGTGTACGGATGCGTTTCGTCGACCGTAAATTGATTTACGGTGTTTTAATTCAAAATGCCTTATTCAAGTCAAGAATTAGCAGATACAGTGCGAGTATGAGTGTGTGTCTGCATCGCATAAGCGACGCCGGCGATCCTCAATAGCGTATATTTGCTGCAACCAATGAAATTAGATAGAAACCAGCAGTAATGCTATTCTTGCGAAGTATTTTTTTTCAACGTCGCTTAGAAGCATGCTTATTAACTCGTGGAAACAACTTTTGTCGAATGACCTAATATCCACTTATTGTTAACAGTTTATATCCGAGAGCCCATACAAAGTGTTTAAATGCAATCATAGTGTCATTAATTTTAAGAAAAGCTGAGTATAATACGAATACGTGATTAAAAAAATTTAAATGCATATTTAGTCAGAAAACACATTTTCAAATCATTAATTAAACCCTCTTTTCAGACTGTTACTAATTAGCGGCAGATCAAATCGGTGCCAGCTTGACGCAACGTTGCCAAATTTAAATTTTTTGCTATTACTTATGGTAATGTTAAAATATGTTAAAATATGTAATATATTAACTGTAATACAAAAAAAACCTCATGCCACAACAAAAAACAGTCCGAGACACATATACAGTGATAATAACTAAATAAAAATGCAATTCAAGTTGGGTGGAACTAAATTCCACAAACTTTTCGATGCAATTTTTATTATTTTTTAGAAAAAAATAGGTATATTTTATTCAAATTCATTTACTGCACAAAATTTTGCGGAGCTTTTGTACTTGCACTACGAGGTTATGATGAATCCAGAAATTCTGAAAATCCTGATATTTTTCGCGAATTAGTGAATTTTACGTCAGAACTTGACAAAACGCATAATGAATATCTTAAAAACGCAAAAAATATAGAAAATTTTAGGTTGCGGAAGTTTGTCATTAGAAAAAATATATATCATCAAACTTTATTAAACATGCTGTTATGTGGTCCTAAATGGTAACGCCGTTTCGCTTCAATACTCGAAACTGTCATCAGAAACATTTGTAGTGTACCAGAAGCGCCGTATTACCCGTTGTTAAAAGTTATTTGTTTATATTTAAAAGGTTGGGTAACAATTTTTTTTGATTTTCAGTCGCTATTAGGCCTTCCGAATGGGTTAAAATTAATGACATTATGACTGAACGTAGATGAAAAGTCAAGAAGCCTAAACCGATAATGTGACAACCAGCCCGGTAATTGTTATTTTTTTTAAACTCACACGTTTAAAATTTAAAATTAGGTTTCTATTGCAGTTGTAAAGACAAATACACAATCGATTCTGACATACATAATTAATTAATTGTAGCTCACGATTCGTCGATACACATTTAGGTCCACATTTCATTGGAATTAAATCGAGTTTTTTTTTTGTGTAACACCTGCAACTAGCGGCTACTATGGGCTGTTGTTGGCTCTTCCATTTAGACCACAGAAGTTTAATATTTTGAATGTTTTTATTCTCTTCTACCAGCTTAATAGAATTTTCATAACGTTTTTAGAAATTTACTGGTAGAATGGTAAGTCGCTTTGTATTTTCTAAAAATTGTGAGGAATATCATCTATGAGCACAGCAAATTGTTTCCGTTTAAGGGCGCCATTTTTATACGCATATCCAACGAATTTTTTGCCTCTTTAAAAAAATTGGAAAGAATATCTTTTCACTATGTCAATTATACAAGTTTGCTCCAGGATAAAAAACAGTTTCCATGTGATAGCTCATCTAGAGTAAGAAAAAATACATATATTTTCGACCGTTATGTTTTTTCAAAAAATCTGATTTTTTTTTATTTTCCCCCAAAAGTTAAACGATTCAATTTCAGCATAACATTTTAGCAATATGCTGATAAGAAACTCCACCTACAGGGTGGATTTTTTGTGCATCTTTCGATACGATTCTTTATCCTTGAAACGCTATCCTTAAAAAAGAGTAATAGCACAGAGAAACTGAAAGAATTTAAGGTTTAAGGCTTTAGAATTTTTAAGGCGATTTTTTGCAATTAGAATGTTCGAGATATCCCCAAAGTTTCGATTCGGATTATTTCAATAGTATTAGGAGTCTAACTTAGTCAATGTGGTTGAGATTTTAGCAGTGATTACTAGAGATATTGGAAGTACTTTGAATTATGGCAGTTAATCCCCGAAAATGTATTTACTGTAGAAAGTAAAAGTAGTTGAAAGAAACGCAAAAATATTAACAGGATTACCTCAATTTGAGGTTATTTAATTTATACCATAACGTTTATGCATGGTTATCCGCACCCCCAATAAAATTTGTTTGAGAATCAACGTACCTGCTCCGTTGTACGATGTGGCATGCACAGGAAAGATCCCGCCTATATAGATGACGGTGGGACTCTCTTTCTTCCACCACCTCCACACCTTGGCGTTGCGCCGCATCCACTCACAGGCGATCCCCCTCAACGACTGACCGGGATGATCGTTATGCAAGTTCAGCATGTAGACGTAATCCTCTTCCCTCAACTTGAAGCTTCTCAAACTATCGTAGAGCGGTTTGGCGTACTTTTCGATCTTACTCCAAGCCAGCTTCACCAGCCGGTGCATCTCGTATTTGTAGCCCACGTTCTCGTCGCGGGTGAAGTTCATTATCTCGTTGTTGGTGAACACCACGGAGATGAATTGCTTCTGGTTGACGACCACGTCGCTGGGGAACCAGTTGAAGAACACGATACTCTGGGTGGTGTGCTCTAGGACATAGAGATCGCGCAGCTCCTTGACTACCATCTTCAGATTGTCTCCCAGCCATAGCACCTTCACCAACAGTCCCATCTCCGTTATCTGGTCGATGAGGAAGGAACTCACCTCGAATTGGGGGGCCAAGAGGATAGCGCAGGCCTGCTGTTTGCAGCGATCGGGGATGTACATCCCGTTCTCGCACACCGTCGCGTTGTTACAAACGTAACTAGAAAAAAAAAATGACCCGACTTGTGAGAACATTTTCGAAGGGTGCGGGGTAGAAATCGAGGGGTAACCACTGGGATCAAAATTGTGGCAAGATTTCGCAAAATAGAGATTAATTCAAAAACTAACGTCGAAGTGTAAAGCCAACGAAACGAAACAAAAAAACTTTGAAGACAAACAAGTTTCCAGTGGTTCCAAACAAGCGTTATACGTGTCGCCCACACAATAATGTGAGCTGGAGCCTGCGTTATTCGCGAAATAGAAACGCGAATAGGTATAATAACGACGATAATAGGTTTGTTCCAACAGTAGTCAGACACTAGCTTGAAACTATCAGAAATGTTTATCCAGCTACTTCTTAAGTTACATTGACTGAAAACACATTCACGACATAACTGGCCGAATATTTCTACCAGTTTGAAACCAATCCTTGACTTTTGTTGGAACATATCTAATGACGCAAAGTGGACAAGTATTGTCAGTCTTTACGGGTAAATTTGCCTCCAGATGACGCAGTGTAGCTTGATTTCGCGCGATTTCTTGTGATTTTGCACGATTTTTCCGGATTTCGAGAGATTTGTGACAAGATTTCCATGAGTGGTTACCCCCTCGGTAGAAACTTACTCGCTTCCATTTATTCTGCTGTAACGATCCAATCTGTCCAGCAGGTCGCTGGAGATGTCAAAGGGCTTGACCATCAGGGGGTCGACGAACAGCGACCAGTGCACCTCCTGGATACTCTGGCTCCACTTGTGCTGAGCGTAGTAACCCTTCACGGGCTTATCTAGCTCGGCGGGGATGAACCAACCGAAGCGGCCTGGGGGAGCGATGGTGCCGCACTCCTCTACGAACTGGGTGGCGTAGGTGTCGTAGTCTGGTCGGATCCACACCTCTAGGTTTATGGTGGCAGGAGGTTCGCTGTAAATCAGCGAGTGAATGTTTTAAGAACAGTGAAATATTTCTGCTTAAAGGCGCCGTATATTCTTGAAATAGTGTTTTCTACAAGCAATTTTAGACATTTAAGAACTGCATAATATAGAGTTTAGCAAATAACAGGAATGTTATTTCATGCCACCTGCGAATATTAGAAGTATCTCAGTAAAACGAATATATAACAACTACAAGCGATCTAACCAACAAACTTTTACGTACAGAAATCTTTCAAAATACGTTTTTTTAATTTCTGTGGATGTACATATTGTTATAACATAAACTTACATAGTTCTGCATATAAGACTGTTTACTTTTGTTTCTAAGCATGTGAAAATAATTGTTAAAATGTGAGGTTAGAACAACAAAATAATGTGTGTCATACACACATTTAAAAGTTATTATATTATCTGAGGATTTAACTAGTGAAAATGGATAAACAAAACGTCAATGATTTTATTTTTGATATTACTTTTGCTCTACATGTTTTATTTTTCGAGATTTCTGTACCTAAAAAACACCACAAATTTGAACATTTTACAGCGAGAAATACGGCGACCTAAGTATATCATTTATCATCGAACAATTATATCCGATTTTTCTCCTCGAGACATACCGCTTTCAAAGAATAGTACTTCGTAAGCATTAGACAATTTAATATGTAAAATAATATATTCGACGTCCAATATAATAGAGAGTGATGCATGTTATAAACCCGCTCACCATTTGAAGCAATCAACACAAAAGGTAAATACCTACATGTATCTTTATCGTATAAAATTAAAGTGCCGCATATCTCGCACAAGATATCCGATTACACAGCTTCTGCTGCAGCAGATACGCATGCGCCAGATTAAATTGTTCAATATCTATTGGTAGACCTGCCTTGGCAAGCTGTTCCATCTACCACATTACCATGGGCCTGTATGTGAGACAATTTCGATATATCTTTCCGCTAATTTAATTGTGATTGTAATTCATTTATTAGCGATTTTGTATTTATGGATCACATGAACTCTACAGCATGTTTTCAAAATCGTACACGCCCTAATCTAACATGTGAGGCATATTGATAAAAACAATGTATGTAGGAATTAGGAAGTATCTGTAAGTAGTGTACATCGATAAAGAATGGCAAAGAAAAATATACAAAACGGAAAATACTAGAAACTCACGGAATATAAAAATTAGTTGCTATCTCACAAAATGAAACTTTGCGTGGAATATCTATAAGGACGCTTTTGCGAATTACGCGTGATATGATTTTCGTTTATTTTCGTTTTACAAAACAAAATAGAAAGAGTATTTTAATAGAAAAAGACGAAATAGTGATATGGCAAAGAAACTATTTAAGACATTAGTAGATCAATGTCTGAATCGAAGAATATGTTTGATAATATCTCTACCCCTCATTCTAATCACGAGGATTAATCCAGAAACCTGGAAAACCTCATTAATTAGGGGGTTAGTCAAATCTCAACCAACATTCTTCCACCCTACCATACCAGCAGAGAGGGTGCCAATCCTCTCCACGAATATAGCTTATATACGGTCTACCGACTGCGAGGGTTGAATCCACAGCGATCTAGTCATCTCGATTCAAGTACTGACTGATGCAATATACATGATATACTTATATATTATATAAACACTGACGGAACATGAACAAATGAAGGCTATATGATGACAACATTATGCACCCTATACTAGCTTTGTTCGCAGTGCACCAGAATCAGTTTCCAACCGTCAGAAACGTGCGCACTGCATTTAAAACAAATCTTTTTCAACTTTATGTAAGCATCATAAACTGTAAGAAATGTATTCCAATGTAAATAGTGCAGTGTATTGTGTGTTAAAAGTGTGATATCCGCGGAGTGTCATCAGGTAGGTGTGGTGGTAGACCATCACCGTCTAAAACTACGTCATTCTACGGGTGAGTATAAACTTTTTAAAGTAAACTATTATAGTACTAGATTCACTCAACGTCAACTTATTTTTGGCAATTTCTCATGCACATCTAAGTGCTGTGAATAAATCACTCTCTATTATTTTGGGCCTCGGGTATAGACAACTTTTGTGTTTCAAGTTCCACAGCAGTTAATTTACACATTATTGTCTAGACGCACGCATGACAATAAAGGAAAACAATAACACCGTAAACTGATCAGATTACCAGATACTCGCGGACTCATTTGAATAAAATTGCAATTAGAAAACGTATCAAAACTGCCACCTGATTTATTTGGTGCATACGTTTTCTGTATACTATTAAGATAAGACATGTTTATTTGTGTAAGTGGGTGATGGCAGTGACACTTTTAACAGGACGGGACTAGCCAAGTAGGACACAAACTAGATTAACTCAGTGGAAATGCTGCTATTTTTAAAATGGTGCAGGTTCATGTCATACAGAGAATTCCAACAAATTTTTATTTTACTTCAATCTACTAAAAAAATTTGTTACTTTGATTTCAAACAAATCAGACGAAAATTAAATTTGAGGTAAATAAATACTTCAGGCTTATACATATAGATAAGATAGTGTCTATTACTATCCACTCTATTTACTATAGTGCATTATTGCAATTTATTTGGGAATGACGCAAAATTTTAATAACAGGGTGATCTATTTTTCATGGCTCACTCTCGAAACCTTGAAATATATAGGATGGCTCAAATTAGAAAAATGTTACATATTGACGTGTTTGTAATATTATTCTACATATTTTACTGTCAAGGTCCAGTATGGCGGCCATAAGAAAAAAAAACCAATTGTTCCAAAACCGAAGCTAGTGACGGTAGAAATTTCCTTTCGACAAAAAACGATTTTTTTATATTCTTATCCTGTACTAGCTAGATTCATATAAGTAAGTGTGTATATACACTGTGCATGAAAGAGGTAAATACAAAAAAAAAATACTTAGTTTAAGTTATTATGCCTATGATTTATATAAATAATGCAGCAGTACCAAACAAACAAACATTACCTAACATGTTCTGTACTTATTACCTATTGCTAAGAATTGAATGTACAAATACAGTCGCACATAGCAAACAAACAAAGAACAAAAACAAGTGCAAAATATAAAATTTTTAATTACTCTCATATTTCTAAAACGATATAAATGCTTCCTATTTTACTAGAAACGTAATCAATATGTTTCTCCCATTTTAATTTACAGTCAACTAATATTATAATAATGCAGCAGTACCAAACAAACAAACATTACCTAACATGTTCTGTACTTATTACCTATTGCTAAGAATTGAATGTACAAATACAGTCGCACATAGCAAACAAACAAAGAACAAAAACAAGTGCAAAATATAAAATTTTTAATTACTCTCATATTTCTAAAAACGATATAAAAGATTCCTAATTTTACTAGAAACGTAATCAATATGTAACTTACGATCAATTAATAGATACTCATAAATACCTAATATCTTTTTCAGACGATATTCTAAGATTTTGGTCTACAACAAGATGATTAAATGGTATGTATTTTGCTTTTGTAGAATTTAATGTCAAATATTGGCTGTCAAAGTAATTTCGTATATTTTTGGAAACCTTTTCAATTTTGTTTCTTACTTCACGTTTTCTTTTATAGCAAACTGGCCAGACCGGTCCTGCTTGGTACTAATTTAATGCGTAGACAAATGTTTAAATAACTCGACATGGATATGCAAAAATACCATGTTTACGTTTCAGCACGCATATTTATCACAGGACCACGTTACACAAAAATAAAAAAAAGAATAAAAACCGATATTTTTTTGGCCACGTTCAAATTCGACTGCGTAAGAAGTGAGTAATTCTGATATTTTACCCAGTTGTCAACTGTCACGGAGAAAAAACATAACATTTCCCTATTTCATTTCAGGTTATTAAATAGAACATAATATGCATATTTTATGCGAAAGGGTTCAAATTGTTTACCTACGAAAAACCTTTTACGAATGTCAAAGTAGCTCGTAAAAGTAATGCGTAACGAAATGAATCGTTATGTTGGATACGTCATAAAATCGAAGAAGGAAGTAAAAAAGAAAATATCCACTATATTTCAGAAACCTGTAAGATATTTAAAATAACATTTAAATAAAAATAAACGTGGTCATTTATATTTTTTATTACATTTTCTGAATATTGTAGTTTTAGTGCGACCTGAAAAACTTTATGGACTCGCGTATGCCGCTGTGTGACGTCACTCCCTCCTATTATTTAGTAAAATATGTAGCATAAAAGAGCGTTAGGATTGCGGTTTTCATTTCAATTATGGAAAATTTAATTAATGAAGGTGTGATTGGAGAGACTAAAACAAAGCAATCAAACTTTAGATTTTGTATTGTACAGAAATGCAAAAGTACAACGATAAAATTCTCAGATAGGTTATTTATTAGTTTACCCCCGAATCCCAGTACTAGAAACTAATGGCACCTAGCAATGAAACCCGACATATTTCTTGGAACGAAAATAAATAAATGTGTTGTATAATAAGATTTGTAATAAAATCAGTTTAATAATGATTTATAATATACATGATTTTGCAATAATAACTTTCTCAAAATAGTTTTCGAACTTCTGAAAGTTCTGAGTAGAAGTTTCATTAAATCTTTATCGGTGAGTGAAACACCTAAGAAATAATGTTAAAAGTTTAAAGTAGCCTTCGTTATGAATACGTGAAATACACAACATATCTACGTATTAAGTAGCTACCTTTTTTAGTTTTTTTACACCGAGCTTAAACATTGCTAAATTTTTGGTTTTACAATAAAAGAAATCACACTACACACAACGTCAAAAGTCTTGGACTGGGTATATAAAATGATTCGATTAAACCTAGTGGTTTTTCTTAATGTGGTAAACAAGTACATGTACTTAGGGAACAAAAAAGACAATAAAAAATTGCAGATCATAAACTTTTACTTTATTACCAATGTTTTTACTAATCTGGCCAGTTTGGCAGGGTGGCAGACAAGTGTTGCCTTAAATTTTTGTACATTAATAATAATAATAATATCTCTACGCCTCATTCTAATCACAGGGATTAGCCCAGAAATCGGAGACTTGTGCGGGAGAGGGGGCGGCATATTATTATTAAGCAGGCCGCATTTGCGCCCAGGAACGACTTACGTTGGTAGGCCCTAACCACTATTCAGTGCAGGAATGAGGAAAACCTGGAAAACCTCATTAATTAGGGGGGTGATCAAATATCAACCGGCATCAATCTCTCACATTGACCCAAGCTAACATTATTCCACCCTACCATACCCACAGAGAGGGTGCCAATTCTCTCCACGAATATAGCTTATATACGGTCTACCGGCAGCTGGGCTCGAACCAACTCCGTCTAGTCACCTCGATTCAAGTACTAACGCCTTAAACCGCGCAACCACTGACCGATAAACATTATACATATTATACGAGTACACATTATAATGCCAGAACGTGAAATTTTTGCGTTTAACCGAGCAAGAATAACTGCTTTACATGATGCAAGACATTCTAATCATCAGATATCGAACATGTTGGGGATTCCTATATCATCTGTTGTACGAATAGTATACAGATATGAAGAATTTGACACAGTGGAAAACAGACCACGTAGTGGACGTCGTCGAGTATCTAATGAAAGGGAGGATCGGTATTTGGTGCAATATGCCCGTAGACACTCCAGATCTTCAGCTTCAGCTCTCAGGGCCCACTTTCAAGGTACGTTTCACCGTGTTATATCGACACCTACTATTTAGAGATGGGCAAAGATTGAACGAGTCGTTCATTTGAACGACTCTTAAAAAAGAATCGTGTGAATCGACTCTGTATTTGGCAAGCGATTCGTTCAAATGAATCGCCATGCACTGTTTTGCGAGTCCCGAACTGAATTGTAATGGCATCGGGTCAATATTTAAGCAGCAACTCTCCGTTCAAATGAATCGCCACTTGTCAGACGATTCGCGAGTCACGAAATGAATCGCTACTTGCCTTGTGAAGATTCTTGAGCCGAGATATGAATCGTGGTATGTATTATCGGTCCAATATTTGAGAAGCAATTCGTTCAAAGGAATCGCCATTTGCCACATGATATAAATTATTGCATTTTTAATAATTTCGCGCATCTCTCGTATTTATAATTTACAACAAATATTCGTTTAAGATTAACCGTATTTCAAAGATGGAATACGAGTTTATTTATCTGATTTTTTACACATTTCTCAATATATAAAAGTTTGATATAAAATTTGAAATTAAATATTTCACATAGGTATAAGCACGTATAAGTATAACTATTATACACTTACATTATACTAAATATGCAAACCAGTGAATAAATACAGATATTGCATGCGTGAATATGTCGCCGTCACCGATTTAAATTTTCAAACAATTGTATTATTATAATTTATATTATAATTATATATTAGAACATTAGATCTCGGGATTAAATTTCATCGTTCAATTGAACGAATCGTAAGAGTCGATTCATTTTATCAAATTGAATCGTGTGAATCGATTCATCAAAAAGAATCGAGTTGCCCACCTCTACTACTATTTGAAGACGACTCCACAACGCAAATTCACATGCTAAATAACCATTACGGGTCCCCACTCTACTTCCAAGGCATCGTGCTGCCCGTCTCCAGTGGGCGCGAGAGCATAGAGGTTGGCTTTTACGCCAGTGGCGGTGGGTCTTATTTACACGAAACCAGAATTGTGCTGGTTACTGATGACAATCGACAAAGAGTCTGGAGAGAACCAATTCGTCAACAGCGACTTCATTTTCCCCGTGAAGTTTCTCCGTATGAAGAGGGTACCGTAATGTTTTGGGGTGGAATAATGTTCAACCGCCGCACCCCATTAATTCGCATATCACAGAATGTGACCAGTCAAATTTACATCGAACAAGTTATTACGCTCATTATCTACCACCTACGTAATGAATTAGGTGACAATTTTGTGTTTATGGACGACAACGCTCGACCACATCACGCAAGAAGGGTTCAAAAGACACTCGAGGCAGGACATATCAATAGATTAGATTGGCCAGCTAACTCTCCTGGCATGAATTCTATTGAAAACATGTGGGATTTGGTTGCTAGAGCCATTCATAATCATATTCCTCCACCTCAGACTACAGATGAGTGAGTCGTGGCGGCAGAAGAGGAATGGAACAATATTCCGCAAGAGATCGTTAACCGCTTGATTATCTCAATGCAGATGTGTCAATATGCTATTGAAACGAGGTGGAGGTCATACCGATTATTAGTCAAGTAGAGAACTTGCTTTGTTACTTCTTTATGATTTAATAAATTTTGTGAAAAATGTCACACATTTGTTGGTTTTTAATTTTCAAAGTACTCAGCTTATTCAGAAAACAATATACTTTTATAAATTAATGTATTTGGTTTTTCTGACAAAAATATTTTTTTAACAAGAATGAGGGGGGTGCAAGACTTTTGACATTATGTGTACTAAGAAAATCTAAGCATTGGTATGCAATTTAAATTCGAATGATAAGGTTTATAAACTAAACATGTACTTACATAATTATTTTGTGAAATGGGGCTAAAATTTAAATGTTAGCTAAATCTTTTATTTTGTTACATACAAATCTGTCTTTTTTAGAAACCAAAGCATTCTATTTTATTATTAATAAATAAAAACTTAATAAAATATATATTTTTTAGTTACTTAAGTACAACATCTGCATTCTTTGAAAAACCAGTTGCTATTGTATTAAAATAATCCATCATCTTAATAATTAAATCTACCATAGGTAAATTGGACGAATATGCCGCTTTTAACTAGCATGCTGCGGATTTTAAAAGTAGTTTTAGCTTTTGCAAATCCGTTTTAATTTAACACAGAAAGATCCTTGACAAAGTTCGAAGTGGGCAAGTATGGAGAAGCTGTAGGAGGCAATGACGTCACGTCTCTCGAGCGTTTAATTCCATTGGTGACCGTACATTATAAATGTTTAATAAAAATTAAGCGTAATTTGAGGTTTGCCTCTATTTCACTTACATATGGGTGTAATCCCACAAACGTTCAATGACGGGCTCGATCTGGAAATAGTCCTCTTGCATGTTAATCTCTATCTTCGAGTAGCCCATGACTTCCTTGAGGAAGATGTAGAACAACTGGGTGCTCAGCTGGTGGGTAATTCTGCTGGAAGTTTCCAGTTTTATTGTCAATGACTTGCTCTTTATATGGAAATATTTCTTCGGGATCACCTCTGCAAAAAAGACGCATTAAACCATTACTTGATACAAGTTCCTCGTATTACAAACAAATCTCATTAATAACAGCGTTTCATAACCTTTCAGGTACGGTTATTTTCTTAAAACGAAACACGCTAAAGGCGTACGCTTTCTGCTTTGCAATAACAAACAGCATTACCTATCATAGGCCTCCTCCTGTTTTGTTGCCATTAGAAGAGTCCAATGGCTTTTAATTTTGGCCGCCGGGTTAGCCACCTTAACGAATTCATTTAGGTTGAAAATATATGTAACGATTACATTCAGTGGCGCATACTATTAGGTAAAGAACGAAAAGCTTCCGTTTTTTTCCGCATAAAACAACTTTATCAAATAAAACTATTAATTCGTCCAAGAAAGGCAAATGGAATTATTTATTATACGATAAACATGAACGGTTGCGTCTTTAAACCTACTTCGTTCAGTTTAAAACTGACGAACCGCTACTGCTTACGTGAGGATCGTTCAGAAATATTTTTTTCTCTAGCAATAAATAAATAAGGACTACGATCCAAACAAGTTAATAAACATTCCGCTCAGTTGCCTGAAACACATCGGCACAAATTATGACGCTTGTAGTCAATTAAATGACGATTAAATACAGGGTCGGACCGACAAAAAATTCGACGAGAGATTACTTTCTTTCGTAATATTATTATAGGAACCACCATTTTTCTCGAAAACGGCACAAGCTATAAAATTGAAACTGGTGGAAGAAATTAGCAACAAAATACTAACAAAATATCCGCCACTTGTTTATGGTGACCACATTTTATTTTTCGATAGGCAATTTTTCTTTTATATTTGAAAAAACTATACACTATCAGAAAGTATTCGACGAGTAACAAAATATGGTACACAAATCGCTTTGCTATCGTTCTTACCTGCAGAGTAATTCGATGGCCAGCTAGTGTAATATTACGCTAGCAGCCACCATTTTTTTCCGAAAACGGCACAAGATACAAAATTGAAACTGGTGGTACAAATTAGCAACAAAATATCAACTAAATATTTTTGACGGCCGCTGATGTTGGCTTGCCAGGGTAATAAACGTTAAAGACATTGGGCATTCCAAAAATCGCATATTTTTTTAGCCTGTTCAGTGACGTACCATGTATTTTTTTCAAAGGGTGTTGTAGATCTCTCACATCAACGCCACTGCTTATAATTTGATTTCGGTTTTTAGTTCATGAGGTGATCCATCTGGAGGGTAAATTTGATTTTTCTACCCAAAACTTAAATAATCACCCTGTACTACTTAAACTTGACACCCTGTACATGTATCACAGTAAGTTTTTGGACTGTCAAGTTTTAGGAAAATAAAGAACCATTAAATTTTCAAAAAATCTATTCGTAATTCCTTTCATCAACCTACCTGGTATATCGAGGCACTTTTCGTTATCATCGTAGCCGGCCACCAATATGCAAAAGAGGAGGGGGGTTGCCAACAGCCACCTGATATTCATCGTGGACCGTCTGCAACAAAAAGATTTTTTTTCAAATATAATACTCATATGACCTAAATACAATTATTTCATAAAACCATGTATAAAATGTTCCTTGTAATGACATGTAATTAGTTAACATCTGTACAAGCCTTCAATTAGTCTATAGCCTTAGTAATCTCGTGCAGTTCTTAATAATGTTTTACTAAGTTTCCATGTATGGAGTAGTTTAGATTAGAAGTGTGATCAAAGCCTTGTTATTTAGGTATGGGAAGGTACAGGGGGAAGATTTGTAAATATATCTAAACTGCCGTCAAAAATCATTAATTCATAACATTTGTTGTTTTCAAAATTCAGTTCTTGGATTTGTTACAAATTTTAATTACATTTTTACACAAAATCTGGCATCTTGGTGGATTCACAAAAAATGTGTCACCTGCGAAATGATCAAGCTAAATATAAAAAGGCTTGTCACCTTTTTTGTGTCAAGTGCTTTCTAAAAATAAACTAGTTGTGCTGAAATAATCCATATACATTGCATTAAAGATCTTGTTTACTTTTTACAGGTGCGTAAAATAAACAAATTATATTGGCAGATAATCATTAGTAACATATTGTTCATAGCACTGGTCTAGTAGTTAGATGTATCTATACAGGGCGAGTCAGAATAATTTCGTATTTTCATTTTTTCCGAAATTCAAATGACATTGATGTCTTGAAGTTGAGCTTATAATGTTGCTTTTTTTGGAAACATCTCCCAAACCCCTAAACCAATTTTAACAGACTTGTGACATACGCAGACGCTTTTGCACATGTATAAATACAGCAGTGTGCTTTAGTTCATATGTGTATATGATTTCCATATGCTTTCAAAAAATGAAAAGAAGAATGTAGGGCGATGATGCGCGACGAAAGAAAGCATTACAACATTGCTTGTTTGTGAAGACCATTTAATATAAGTTTAATTGGAAATACAGGTAAGTTTAAGTTTATGAAAAAAATTAAAATGTTAAACTAAGTAGTAAATTGCCAATACAGGGTGAGTCAGTCATAATGTCATTAATTTTAAGAGGAGATAGGGAATAATGAGTATAATGCGAATACGTGATTAAAAAAAATCTAAATGCATATTTACGCCGAAAAAAAATATTTTCAAATCATTATTTAAACCCCCTTTTCAGACTGACCACTGACCGGTCACAGCCTTGGTCGGTTACAGCTCACAGTTCAACTCGATATCGACCTGATGCAATGTTGTCAAGTTGTAATATTTTTCTATATAGTACCTACCCACCTAGGTTTTAGACATCACAAATGAACGGTTGTACTGACTATTTTAGAATATATTTTTATCTTGCTCAGTTCAACTTCAGCCAATAATAATTTAAAATGTTAATACCCAATAAAATCAAATAATAATAATCAAATAATTCTATTAAAAATTGCAAGTAACGCGGTCCACTCAGGTTTTCCCGTAGAAAATACGGCCCAATCAAACGATACCCGTACACTCGCGTGTCGATTTTCTCTGAGCAAATGTAGCTGTTATGACTGCAACAAAACTCCAACGTGTCTAATAATAAACTGAGTAATAAACCATTTACGTACATTACATAAAAACTTATACCCAATGGGTAAATTATTGAGAAGCTGAAAAGTGTTTCGTGTTTAAATACTAAGTACTTAATAAAAACCATCGTGCTGTCGACAGAAAACTGTCCAAGACCGAAATGGCACGCCGCTAATCTAAGTTATCGAGAGTTAATATTGACCTTGGCCTACCGTATTATTAGGTCAATAACCTAGTTTTTGTACTGTTATTTAACAATGAGTAAAACTATTTTTTTCAATCTAGATACATGAATGAATGTTCCTTAAATATTGATTTATTTGTTAATAAAAACAAATGTAGATAATAAATAAATGTTTTCGAATGCTAGGCTATTACAGTTTAATAATTTTGATATTACGTTTTCACTACGTTTTACAAATAAATATGAATTTTTAATATTACTCGTAAGTACAATTAACCGCACACATAACCAAATGTACAATTTGTAGTTACGTACATCTAGCCTAGAAATGTATTGTTTTTTAAGTAATATGATACTAACCTGTTTACAGCCCACATTTCAAGTAAAACTGCATTTATCCGTCCATAGCACTTTATTAATAAAATTCAGTCGCATTTCGTAAACATTCTCCGTATAACACTACCATTTCCACATAATCGGAATTTGTAAAATTATGCGTTGTGAATTTACGCCAAATACGTGAGGTTAGACCGAAATAAACAAACTACTGCTTGTATTCTCTACATGCCCCTCCAATGTGTGGCATGATCTACAAATTTGAGGGGGAAGAAATGCGGGAAATGCAGAGTGCTAAATGGAGGTAAATTTTAATAACACGCTGATGTGTTAGACGATATTATGTATGTAAATGTGGCATCCATGGTTAATATGGAAAGTCTGTGGCATTAGAATTTCGTCGGGTGCGCCAACAGAAAGTTCGTAGCGTACCAGGAGCGTCATGTTACTGATTTTTATAGGGTGATTTGTTTATTTTTTTAAAGACTCACCCTGTATATCAATTTTCTGAATTTGGTCACCTTATTACGAACTGATGACAAATAATAAAATGTTTCGGAAAGAGAGGGTTTAACTCGGATACAATCCCAGAAATCCGCATTTGATTGTATTTTTATGTGTCTGGCCAATTCTGCAATGTAGGTATTTTAAAATGTTCACACCACACCATTTACACCTATTTATAACACAAAATCAGTACGGGAACCGTTTGTTTCACCGAAGAAGGAAAGAGACGAAAGTTTCATTAATTTTAGCTGGCGACAACTTAGGGACTCCCGTCGCTTCGTATTTAATCAGAATTTCAATCTACCCCTGGTTATGCCGCTAATCATGTGGTATACGATACGACCGCGCGTGTAGATGGTCTAATGCAAAGAGGGGCTTATCCATATCCACAGCGGCTTATCTGAACTTGCCAGACCTATAATTAACCCCGTACGTATACCTTATTTCAGATGAATAGGAAACACAGGTCCAAAATCTTGTACAAAAAATACACAGTGATTCAGTCATTAATTTTAAGAGAAGATTAATTTAATACAATTACACGATTTATTACTATTATTAAAAAAAAAATAAATGAATATTCACGTCGAAAAAAAAATATTTTCAAACCATTATTTAAATCCCCTTTTCAGACTGTCACTGACAGCTGGAGGCAATCCAATTTGGTGTCGGCGTGACGCGACGTTGCCAAATTTAAATATTTTCCTATAGTACCTACGTATTGTAATATGTATGTAATTAATGCTGTACATTGTTTTTTAAAAGTATGCTATTAACATATTAAATTTCAACTTGAAAAAATATTTAATATTGAAATTACAAAACTCCAACGGATCAAAATAAACCACATTTCATTACATAAATAGTGAAATAAATAAATTATTAAGGGACGCTAGAACGTTTTTTGTGTTTAAATACAGACAGTAATAAAAAAAACTTCGTGCTGTCATCCAAAAACAGTTCGAGACATATCTATTCAGTGATCAACAATGGCGCAATCCGAGTCTTGACCTACCGTATTTAAATAATAACCTTGTTTTTAATGTCTACCCAATGACAAGCGCTGCAGAATCGCTAAATAATAACAGAAACAAACAATAATTAAATTTGCATATTTATTAACACCGTGTGTAATTAATAGGAAATCATGAGAATTTTATAATAAATACCAACCATAGTAATCAGCGCCGACATCAAACAATCTGTAATCGACACAGCTAAAAAGTTGGCAGTTCAAATTCCCGTTTAATACGTTATCGGCGGAATAAGTCGAACATCGTCCTGGTCAGTTTTCCTACGCAGGCGAGCCCGCCGTCGACTGCATCTGGAACAGATGCACGTGGCCCGACTTCTCTCCCTTCTTCATCCATCAGTCATTATTTTCGCGTGGTAGAAGTTGGTGAATTGCGTGTGTTTGTGTTACCAGTGTAGTTTATAAATATTTAATAAAATTTACAATTTGTCTAAATAAAAATGCAATTCAAGTTGAGCAAAGAGAAGTAGTGAAAGGCCGCCGGTTGTCCTCTGCTGAACAGAGCCGTGAAAAAAATAAATACAATATTATAATTGACATTTGCGTCTGTGTTTTCCGTGTGCGTCTGTTATTCGGTACCTAACCTACTGATCATGAGTAATTAATTTTATTCTGATTCATATTCATAATCAAAATCGATTTGTATTATTTGAGAATATTAACGTATGTACGAGCTGAACTTGATTCTGTTTTCAAGAACATAACAAAAAGGTGACATAAAAGTAGGTATGTTTTTATAAATAAAAAATGTTTTTATTCGATTTTTTTTCTTTATTACGTCTTCCGAATACGTGGTTAAAATTAATGACATTAATGCGAATTATAAATTATCATTTCAGGTATACATACCTCTATGGTCAAGCATACTAAGGAACTCTCTAGTGCTGCACTAGCACGCCCTGTAGCGGGTCCTGCGGCTAATAAATACGAGATTATGTCGGTATCAGCAGGCGATTCTAATTAATTGCAATGGGCGAATGCGGTCGTAAATAACACTATTATCCACTACACCTACGAGTCGAGCGGAAACTTTCCATAAATCAACATTAGAAAGTCATAAACAAATTGCACCAATTTATATAACGCATAGTTTGTTGCACACACGCGGGAAAGATCAAAATTTCAAAGAAATTCATTCACGCTACCATAATGGCAAAGGTCGAAACGTACAAAAATACACTGCAAAGGCATAGTTAGAATAATTGTCTGAAGCTATTTATTTGTGGCATAGTTTTAGTTTTCCTTTAGTTTTTTTGGGTTTTTGCCACACTTCTGAAAAAATAATAAAGATTAATTAAATAAGCCCTTGCGCCAAACAGTCAAGGGTTATTTTTGAAACTATGTTTGCCTAACCAAAAAATCTCACACTGAAAAAACAGATAAGTAAAAAATAACAAAAATCACATCACTATCGCGCACTTCCGTATTATTGACGTTTCGAAAACCTCTCTGTTTTCGTTCTCAAAATCGTATTAAAAATGTTAAACGTATGTCAAGTCATTGATATTTTTAATAACGAAATAAAATTTATTAAAAATGTTTTAATAAATAATGAATACCCTCCAAATTTTGTTGATAGAACATTCAAAAATATTACAGATAAAACGAACACTGTAAGACAAATAAAAGAAATTAATCATACAATAAAAATTCCATACATTCCTATATTATCAGAAAAGTTAAGAAGAATCGGTAATAAATTTAATATTCGAACAGTATTTCAGACAACTAATACTTTTAGATCATTTTTGTCTAAAACTCGTCCAAAAAATGATATACAAAATTCAAAAAATAGCATCTACAGTATACCTTGTGAATGCAATAAACACTATGTTGGAGAAACGTCTCGGCCTATGAATGTTAGAGTTGAGGAACATAAAAAGACGGGAATTTGAAAAATCCAAAATTTGCGAACACGCTTGGGAAAACGGTCATTTAATTCAATGGGGTTCGGCAAAAATTTTAGAGAAGGAAGATAACGCAACAAAAAGAAAATTAAAAGAGACCGCGATTATTTTGTTGAACGGAGATAAGTGTGTGTCAAACTGTTCAGTGAACATCGATCCCTGTTGTAGTAAGTAACAATAAAATAAAAATCATTTAACATCTCTATGGAAGCAGATAAACAAATTTTAAACTGTCAAACTTGACATACGTTTAACATTTCTAATACGATTTTGAAAACGAAAACAGAGAGGGTTTCGAAACGTCAATAATACGGAAGTGCGCGATAGTGATGTGATTTTTGTTATTTTTTACTTATCTGCTTTTTCAGTGTGAGATTTTTTGGTTAGGCAAACATAGTTTCAAAAATAACCCTTGACTGTTCCGTTTGGTGCAAGGGCTTATTTAATTAATCTTTATTATTTTTTTAGAAGTGTGGCAAAAACCCAAAAAAACTAAAGAAAAATAGTTAGAATAACTTTTAACATCTCTAATAGGTAGAGAATAAGGGGAACAAATTAAACGCTCGTTAAATTATTTAACTGCACTATACATTTTCCGAATAAAATAATATGGAAAGAGGATATTTTATTTGAATGCACGATACATTAAGAAATGTTTGGTAAACATAATAACTGTTCGGTTAAAATTATAAATTCTCAGTGAAAAATGTATTCGCGAACTGGAAATAATAGTTGCACGAGGGAAAAAATACATGTTCGATAAAAACAACAAATGGTCTCTAAACATATAAATCTGTTCATCACAAATAATACTTGCTAGTTAAAAACAATAAATGTTCGGTAAAAATATTAATTGCTCAATAAAACTATTCATCGCCGGATAAGAATATTAAAAACTCGGTAAGAATATTAAATACTCGGTAAAAATATTAAATATTTAATGAGAATATTAAATGAACCGTTAAATATATATATGCAGTAAAAAAACAATAATTACTCTCTAGAAAGTGTAAATGCACAGTTATAAAAATTATTTGGAGAAAAAAATTCTTCAGTTTGAAAAATTGATTGTAGGTTAGGTTAGGTTAAATAATGAAATCAGCCCGGGACAGTCGTTTGTTCATTTCACTGCTTGCAAATCATTCTATTGCGCACACGCGCTTTTAGATTCCAATCTGCGAACCAACATTAAATATCGTGCATAAAGTAATGAACACTTGAAATTTGTATCGTGCAAAATAAATAAAACATCGAAACATACTTTTAAAACTTATCGAGCATTTAGTATTTTTATTATGAAAATGCTATTTAAATACCGAGCATTCTTATACTGCATTCATCATTAGTAGTCAAGCATTTCTCCTATTTTATATTGCAAAATATATTAAAATATCGAGCACTTTATTGGGACCCGAGAATAAGTTACTTATAATTTACAGTTGTTATAAAAAAATACACCGTAACTTCAACATAAACTGGTAGAGTCAAAGACTATATTATCTACAGTTGTACGAACAAAAAACGCTTCTTTCCTTAAAGCATTGAGAAATAAATAAGTAACTAATTTACTCAGTGCCTTAAAGCTCGCAAAAAACTATGCGTTTACAGGTGATTCACAACGTATCAAAAAATTTAGGAATAGATGTATTGGATAGAAAAAAATTATTGAAGTTGTAGTATATTCATCCTTTACATCGCTAGGCTACTCTAGTCTCTAGACTTGCGATTCCGAATACTGAAATCCAATTACTTATAGTATTAACGTTTCTGTGATGCAAATGTTTAAATTATAATAATAATAATAATAATAATAATAATAATAATAATATGTCTTTATTTACCAATTTACATAATATTACACAAAGAAATATTAATCACGGGTGGCGATATCCAACTAAGTTGCTCATATAACCACCCCTTTGAAAACAATATTTATCAACTAATATTACAAGGGAAATAAGAAAAGTAGTACACACACTTTATAAGACAAAATATGGAAAAAAGAAAAAAATTTAAACAAAAAAATAAGATAGAATTGAAGACTAGAAAACATTAATTAACACATTCGAGAGTTTTAACTATAAATGCCTTGACCTCTCTCTTAAAATACGCAAGACTGATGGTACCCTTAATATCCCTAGCAAAAAAACTAAAAAAAATAACAGAATTGTAGCTGAAGCTGCGTGGACACATAGCAGAATGATGTATTGGCATGGATAGTAAATCACGATGGCGAGTGAGTGAGTGAGTATCATGAATTGTGGAACCTTTAATTAATTTTTATAAAGATATACAGGCATTTCAAATTTTAACACTTTAAAAACAAGACAAACCAAATGAATTTGAAAACGTTCATTCAAAGTGAGCCACCCAGAATCTTTAAAAGCCTCAGAGATATGGTCAAACTTTCTTAAATTATAACAAAATCTGATACAGGCATTTTGCAACTTCTGCATACTATACTTGTCGTGTGCCAATAATGCGGGCCAAAAAACAATATCACAATAAGTTAAAATAGATAAAATCAAGCTATCCGTAAGTCTAAGTTTAACATCCCTACTTAATATATCTTTATACATGTATAACACCTTCAGCTTACCGAAACACTTTTTAAATAAACTATTAACATGTGAACCAAATCTGAGATCAGTGTCAATCAACAGTCCCAAATTTTTACATGTGTTGACTGATTCCAGTAAACAATTGTTTATGCTAATTTGAAATATGGGATTAGTAATAATTAATTGTCTATGAGAACCAAACACTAACATTTGAGTTTTTTTCTCATTGAGAACCAGGCGATGTGCTGCAGAAAATTCACTTATAATCTCGAGGTCAACATTGATATTATGAATAGCAACATCTAGATTATTATATAAAAATGATAATATGTCTGGGTGTCATCCGCATACTTATGCAAAGAACAAAATTTAAGAAACCGCGATAAATCCCAAGTATAAAAGAAAAAAGCAATGGGCCCAATATACTACCTAGGGGAACACCCATATATATAGGGAGAAATTTAGAAAAAACATTATATAATAATACTCTTTGTCGTCTCTGCAATAAATAGTTACGAAAAAAATTAAGTTCAACTTCACCCACGCCAAAATACCTAAGTTTAACAATTAGAGTTTTATGGTCAATAGTATCGAAAGCCTTACTATAATCCAGCAGAATTAAACACGTATCCATATTTGTATCGCATGACCGTAGAATATCATCCGTTACATTGAGTAAAGCAGTTGCTGTGCTGTGATGGCGACGAAATCCAGATTGATTGCTAGATAAAAAATTACTTTTAGTTAAAAATTCGTTAAATTGTTCATTTTGGCCTAAACTCGGATACACTCACAGGATTGCTTGACTTGGGCACAGGAATTATGTTGGCATTTTTCCATATCTCTGGTGACAGACATCTGTTAATTATGAAACTGATGTGGTCACTTAAATAATGAATTAGATATAGTAACATTTTTAATGAAATACCATCGGCTCCCGTAGCATTAGATCTGACATTCAATAGTAGCTTTTCAATTACTTTGTTATCAACTGACTTAAAAGAAAACTTACTATGAACATCAGGGCATAACCGATTACTATAGTTGGCATCTATAAAGGCCTCATTATCAACCTGAACATTCAATGAACAATTAGCATAAAAATTATTGAAATCGTCAGCTGTACCGATATCTGAGAAGTTTATTTTAGCAAAACTGCTTCCAACCGAAGAACCGATATTAAGAAATTTTAAAGTCTTCCAAAAATTACGAGTATTAGTTTTAAAAGCATGATGCAAAAAGCTCGTTTTCTGCCTTAACTGATGTATTGACAAAATTTCGAAGTTCTTTATAATCATTCCAAGCCTCCACAGTTTTCAGTCGCTTATATCTAGTAAGAGCTCGTCGTTTCAATTTAATTAGAAACTTTAAATTATCAGTAAGCAAAGGGGCGGGTGGCTTGGTAATACTAGATGTTTTGAATGGAGCAAGAATGTCAAACAAATATAGTACTCTATCATTAAAAAAATTGATCATGTCATTAAAATTATTCAAATAAAATACATGATCCCAAAAAATGTTATGCAGATCTAGTACAAATAAATCATGGTCAAACGTTGAAAAATCTCTGTATGTTTTATACATAACTACAGGCTTAGATTTAATTAAATTAAAATCACATTTTATAAAGCGATGGCCAAATACCATCCATTCTGTAAACCTCTGCATTTGAGGAAATATCTGGACTCGAAGAAACGATAATATCGACCAAAGTTTGTGAGGCATCCGTAACTCTAGTTGGTTCATTAACCATTTGCGTTAAACCATATTTATTAAAAAGACGACAAAATGAAACATAACTATAACTATTAGCTGCTAAAAAATCAACATTAAAATCTCCGCCAAAGAATACGTAATCAAATTCAGGCAAAAGTTGCACAACCATATTTTCTAATTCATCAATACAAGAATTAAAGTTGGCTTTAGGTGGTCTATAAAAAGTTCCAATACAGTCTTGTACCTGACACCACAAGAGTAATCCATAAACTTTCAAGAGGACTTCATGAGATATGTCACGAAAAATTGAAAATTTAAATGAACTTTTAATATAAAAGCTACCCCTCCTCTGCCATCACGATCATTTCTAACTACATTATAATTAAGCAAGTTAATGCCAATATTAGAAATAGAAGGATTAAGCCAGGTTTCAGATAAACCGATAATATCATAAGAGCCATCAGCTACAAATTCAGAAAAGAGGTCAAAACTAGCACAAAGCGATCTAACATTAAAATGAGAAAAGTTTACGCATGTATCAAGCATATAATATGTAAAACTCTAGTGGTGTTATAAACAAAAAAACTAAAGAAATACTAGTAGTAGTTACAAACATCAGCAGCACTCCCAAATTATACAAACATTATTCAAAGTGGTATAAAATAAAATAAGAGAGAAAAAAAATACCAATCAAAAAGAAAAAGAAAAAATAAAATTGTACAACCTAATAGCACAAAAATATTCTAAATACAAATTTTAATCAAGATCAAAAATTGACGCAATATAAATTAATATGAAGTATTACTACACATTACATATGCAAATTAAAACATAATTGCTAATACATATCCTATCAATGATATATAGCGCAGCATTAATAAAGAAACACTAATAAAAAAGTAATAGTATTGATTTATCAACCAGCAGGAAAAAAACTATCTACATTGTAGCAAGAAAGTAAATAGGTACCACAAAATATATTCCTAGTCTTACCGCGACAATAAATCAGACATCGTCGCTACTGACTAAAAACTTTTACCATTATGAACAGCAAAGATTTTCCCACCTGAGGACCAGGCATGACCACGGCCATATTTGACCCTAGCTGCCTTAAGTAAATCATAATTTGATTTAGATAAATCCTCATATAATGAGATATTACAATTAAGGTTTTTTAATAATTTTTTAGAATTAAACACCTCACTGCGTTTCCAATTATTCACAAAGTTCACTAGGATAGCCCTCGGTTTGTCAGGAACGCCAGTAAATTTGCCCACACGATATCCAAAATCAATATCTTGCACGGAACACGGAATCTTCAACATGTTGGTGACAAAAGCAGCTATTAACTCGGGTATATTTTCCTTATCATTTTCTTGGAATCCATAGAATCTAATACAGTTTTTCTTATGAACTTGTTGAAATAAATCACAGGTCTTTCTTAGACCAACTATATCAGCCTTATTAACATCAATCGAGCTAGCAAGGGTTTTAAGCGAACTGTTAATATCAGCAACTTCTTTACACAGGTCATCTAGCTTATCCAACTTTGCCAATTTAAGAGAAATGGCATCAATTTTACCATTTATTTCAGTAAATATAGAGTTACATACCTTGCTAACTAACTCTTCAGTCATTAACTCCGCACAAATTTGCTTAATTTCTGACTTGAGTTCCCTAGTTATTTTAGTCATGGCTATTGTTTAATCGACGTGGGAGAACTAATAACAGTTCGTACAAGTTCAGCAGTAGGGAGACCACAAGAATAAAAACGTGAATCACAATAATGCACTTCAAATGAATATACAAAGTCACACCCCTGTGAATAACTTGTCTTCCGTACAGATAGAGACAGAAAAAATAAAAATCGGTGAAATTAAACCACTCAAATTAATACTTTTCAGTGGAGCACTGCAAAGGAATGTTCACTCAAGCATGGTACTATATATCTTCAATCTTCAATTAATTAGCAACTCGGAGTTGATAAATATCGTTTTAATTTATGGTGAAGGGAAAATGCTTTAGCAGCAGGATTTCCCGGTAAAAATGTGCAAAATGCAGCTACTTTCACCGCGGTGTGCAGTGAGTACAAGTGTATGCAATGCGGACGTGACACGGAAAATTTGCAACCGAATCGTGGAATCGTTTTCGAACTGCTCTTTTTGTTTTTTTTTTACAAAACTGTATTTGTAAGAGTCCCCCAACATTTTTTGTAGATTCTATATCTATTAATTATAGATTTATTCCCATACACAATACACACAGAATGGGGAACAGGTAGCCAAATAAATATATTATTAATTTGCCAAATATTTGCATCTGTGTCGATAGTACTTAGGAACAAAGACCTCTAAAAGCTTGTACCTAATTGTATAATGTGTATACAAATATTGCTAGATAAAGAAACGCGCGTTTATTATCTACTCGCTAGGTACTGCAATTAGGTTAGACAACTTGCAACTACATAAACAAATCATGGTACTATCTCTATTATTGTGCATGTAAACAGTTTTTCAAATATTTCAAAGATATAATAGAACCGTCCACAGAAACGTTTTATTTAATTTCGTATCGTTGGATTCAATTCATAGTTTCGTAGAAAATCGAATGGTTGTCAGACTATAGTCCACTTAAAAATTATAGGAAGTCGAATAGCCTACATCGAGTATAGCAAAAATCAAATGTTTTTACGTAATAAAATTATGAAATTTTGCACATCAATCTAACCTCTAACCTAATGCGTTTAGTTGTGTTAAGGTGTGGTAGACAAACATGTACACTTCATTAATAAACACTTTTTGTGGGATATTCGTAAAAAAGTAAACCTACAAGATTATACATATCTTCTTTCGTGTGCCCTTACAACTTATGCCAATTTAAATATTGTACAGTGCATACAACAGCAGTCATGTCAAATAACATCTTTGTGTTGTAAATTTACTGTACCTAACTTAAATTCGAGCTAAAAATATTTATTTTCACACAGATATACGTATATCTTTTGTGCAAAAATATTTCAACACATTTTGAAATATATTTTTAGATGATGAATGTACACTCTTGGAGAAAAGGAAGGATCTCACCGAGGGTAAACCACCTATCCAATTTTGTACACCAAAATTTCTAAAATTCTAAAAATGCTAATTTTCATGTTATTACTTAAAAAAATTCTAAAACACCAGTTATTTATCTGCATTTAATTATTAATCTAATATTAACAATTATTTGTCAATTTTATCTTCGGTTTAGATATTGTCTGAAGCTTTTATTTGTGGCATAGTTGTAATTCTTCTTTAGTTTTTTGGGTATTTTGCGTCACTTCTGAAAAATTTATCTTCTGTCTCATCTTCACGTTTATAATTTGTCAAACATATATTTTTCTAAGATTAATTTGAAAAATGTCGTTTTTCTTACATTTGACAAACCTTCAAAGTTACATATTTATTGTTCATACCCATGGGAAATGATTTCCTCCTACAGTCCATTTCCCACACAAATGCATTTCAAATGGGGACACGAAGAAATAAAAAAACATTTTTATAATGCAACAAATACCTAGAACTATTTTATTTCGTATACATTTTTTTAAAATTTTTTTTTACATTATGAACTTTAAGCTCACACTTAATAGTTCCTATAATATACATATACATATTGTCACAGAATTTGCCCCGCTCGCACCCAATTCGACGACTGTGGTATCGCGAAACGCTAGATTGCCCCGATCGCCCCTACGCGATTCTAGTAAACAAACAAATAATGCCGTGTATCGAGGCGCGACTGGAAAAATTAAGATCGACGAGAAGCGTTCGAGAGTCGTTCGGGAAATGGATTTAGAGATGCTGGAAAATACCTGGAATATTCGTTTGGTCTATAAAAGAAGAATAAACGGCCGAGTCAGTCAGTCTTGATTTACTACAGTCTTGAATTGGAGTGTTTAGTTGGAAATTTCCTGAACATTCGGAGCGAATTGGATAGTGATTAACTAAATAGTATTTAGTCGAGTTGTAATTAGGATTCAGTAGTGTACAGAGTAGTTAATAAAGAAAAGTGATAAATTAACGGATTGTTTTTCTGGATTGGGAAATCTGTGACAATATTAATCTATTAAATATGTATTGTTACCTCAATTAGTTCCTATACGTATAACATATATAACAGGCAAATTTGACTTATTGCGTTGTGTATTTCACTGTTTCTATCAAAAAAATTATTTAGAAAATTATAATTATTACATACGACTAAAGTGAAAAATATTTTTTATGGTAAAATTATCATTTCTGTAGGTTTAGAAGCTACTGTAGTACTATATTTGGAAAAAATATTAATGAAATTGAATGTATAAAAATTATTATTGCATAGTGGTTTTTATGCTTTCACGGCCAGTGCTGTAATTTGATACATAGTGATTTTCCGGGTTGTTGTGCCGTGACCTCGGTAACTGGTAGTTGCCAGAAACAGAGTTAAAATGCACATCCCTAGCATTAGCCGGGATTCTTTTACCTGCCCTGGTTGTCCTCGGGCTAGGCTCTGTGGGGACAGACCCGCTATCGGTGTCTCTGGGCCCGTCGATATATTGATTGGCAGCTACCAGTTACCGAGGTCACGGCACAACAACCCGGAACATCACTATGTATCAAATTATTATTGCAGTTTACTTATAATTTCTTAACTCTTTTGATATTACCTTAACTTATAGAAAAAGCAAGTTTATCATAGATACACATTTTCTGCTTTAATTACTAATTGACATTAAGCAAAATTCGCAATTACTAAAAAAAATAGTTTTACGGAACCAGTGGAATCAATAAAAATAAATCAAATTTGTCATATAACCGTAACAGATATAGAAAATTGACAAAAGACAGTTTTTGTCTAAAATGAAATTCTACTTCTAATAGTTTATTTTAACATTATACATTTTGGTTAAACTTTTTTTTATAAAGATCAAAAGTGTTTAATACTAACATATTTTTTTAGATCTTTACTACTTTATCGGCAGAATATGGCTAATATATTTTCACTATTTTGGCAAATATAAAAAAATCTTATTTTTATGCCAACCTCAACACCCTGTATCTCTCTTATAAAGCCCTAAAATTCAAAATCTCGTAAAAAATGTTATATAACAAATTACTATTATTTTTTAAAATTCTACCAACCCTTGAAGTTTGACTATTAAATCCTAAATCACCCTGTATAGTTGCATAAAAAAATATACTAAAATTGTTCTAAAACTGGTGGATTCTTTAAGAAGAATAATGCCAACTGTTTAAAATGTTTGCTTGAATTATCTTGGGTTTGCTTAGTTCCCCAAGTGGCATGACAAATTAAGAAATATACAGGGTGATTCATCGGTAAAGGTGCATAGGTTAACAGTGAACAGAGGGTAAGTAGGCGGTTTCAAAAAAACCTGCTGTCGATGGGTCTAACTATCGTAGTTACCGAGATTACAGAATACGGTATTTTAATGATTTTGCCTATTTCTTTAACTTGCCATAAAAGACAAACCACTATAAAAATGTAATATTTGGCAGGCCAATCAGTCAACATAACAAGCGAAATTGAAATGCAGGTCCGGTCTCAGAAAATTTCGATTATACACAGAAACAACACCCTGTATAAAAAAAATTCAAAAATATTTTTGGGGTTTTTAAGAGAGCAGAAATTGTAGAATTTATGGTTAATTTGAAAAACTTGCGCGTTCAAATATGGAGAGACAGGGGATTTTACCGATTTTTACTATTTCTTTAATTTGCCATAAAAGTTGAACCACTCTGTATAAAAATGTGATAATTTTTAATTTTGTGTGTTGTTTCTGTATATATACAAAATAATAATTTTTATGAGATCGGCTCTGCACGTCTGCCGTGCACCGTGCCCCGTGACGGTATATAAAATGCAGAAAATATGTACTTGAGGGAACATTTCCTATAGATTGCGCATGCTTTTGAGCATGCGCAATGGGTAAAAATTCTAAGTAAATCCTAAAAATTCTAAGTAAATTCTAAAAATTCTAATGAAATTCTAATTAAATTCTAAAAAATACTAAATATGCTAAAAAATTCTAAAAATATACTGATAATTCTAACAAATGCTAATTAAATTCTAAAATTCTATCAGCTTGTACACCAAAATTCTAAGGTGGTTCCTCGGATCTCACATTTAGATGAATAAATAAATTCTACACAGTTATTTCTGTTTCCGACAAAGTCTCCTTAAGTATTTATACTTACTAAATAAAAATGTAACTCTGGCAGGGCAGTTTCATATTTAGTTTGCTTTCTATTTATTTTGTTGTTTTATGAAAAGTATTATAATCAACTAATGCAAATATGTTTGCTAAGGAAGGCGTCCATTATAGAAGAAATTCGAAGACGCATTATTTTATAAATGCATAATATATTCCTCGCATGTTTACCACTTGACATTTTGGTACATTAGCGTCGGTGTAGATTATTTACGGAAAAATATTGTCGTGTTCAACCCCGATTCTCGCCGTATCTGTGTTTCAGTTATTTATTTCTCACTTGCAAGTATTAGAAAGTACCAGACTGGAACGAATAATTTCAGTCGTTTGCATAAGTAATTGCACAAGGCTGTTATTATAAAATTCCCACAACTGCAAGAATATCTTGGAAACTGAGTTATCAAGGCCGGCAAAACAAACAGAAAAGGTGTAATCATAGTCAGTAATCACCACATGCCTGTCGTACGGCCGCGTTAAGTTGCCTTATAAAAAAAAAGTAAACAAAACTACTCTGGTGTAAACAACGGAATTTTTTACGATACGGGAATCTAGTAGCCTCGTTATGTGCGTACCCATTTATTTTTAATTTTTGGACGTTCATACAATCTTTTAAGAATTAATTCGCAAATTATAGCCCAAACGTTGTATTTGTCAATTCATTTGGTTTTTATTGAAATCATGAAAAATGGAGTTAACATCGCAAAATTTTATTTTGCTCCTCCTTATTTACGATGGATTGGACGAGGAGCACCGGTATGGCCGCCACGATGTCTTGACTTAAATCCTTTGGACTTCTTTTTGTGGGGATATTTAAAAAATCATTTTCAAACTGGCCTTTTTAATTTTTTTTACAAAATTGTCTGTATCGAATTAATTTGCAATTATTATTCTTGAAGTGAATATGTAGATCACGAAGATGAGAAGTGTGAATTACATTTGACATTCAAAATTCCGAAGTTAATGGTTAATAATAAGTATATGTATTACAACATTTTTTTAACAAATGACAGAAAAGTTGGCAATGATTGAAGCAAGTCGCACTGAGTTATTGGCAGCAGCCACGAAAAAATAAGAGTATATTGTCCTTTTGTTGTTGTGATATTTCTGATGTCAGTGTTTATATTATTTTAGGATGAGGGTGCGGTTAAATCCACATCTACACCTTTAAAAATGGCATTTCAACAATGCATATAATTTAAAAACTTATCTACCAGGCAAGCTGCGCGTTATTGATAGTAAAATATACTTACTGGACCCTTATCTGTCTTAATGTAAACAGATGCTGAGGTTTCGAACACTGGATTACAGTAAATCCAAATAAAATAGGTACATTGATTGTAAGTTTCAGATTCCTGTGAAATATTCAACAAATAAAGTATAAAAGAACTGCACAAATAAAAGGCGAGGTCCTTAAAATTTTGATTTTGACAAAACCCTGAATGATACACGTGACAAAATTAAAGTTAATTAAATCTGAAGGTCGGATAGTGAGACGCAGCACAATAATAAACAAACGAAAGGAAAACGCCTATTTACGTAACTTTTCCCGATCAAGATCAATTTCTTTGTTTGGAAAGTTGCCAGCGAGTCCGGAAGAGAGCTTGTCTCATGAACTCAACTTAATTCGAGAAACGTCGCAAGTTCGTAATTTAGAATTAATTGAAGTCTGTGCAACTTGATTTTTCAGTGTGTTTTAGAAACTAAATTAGGATAGCTTTCGGCGGGCATAGTATTAAAAGCAGTATAAAGCACTGATATATGTATTAGATTTGTTTTAACACGATCAAATGATATATTTCCCCAATAAAAGTTAAAAACAGGAAATATTAACTATACAATAACAAGCACTAATTAATTATGCTTCAGTCTGCAGATTAGGTAACTCCTTACGCATACCCCCACCCTCATCCTTAATGATGATTTTTTAATAGCGTCTCGCTTTCAGCTGCGTTACAAGATGGAATGTTTTTTGAAATTTCTATATCAGGATAAATAACTAAATAATTGCAAATTAATGTTTACTGCATAATAAAATGCCGCAATTTTAATTAATAAACTAAATATAACATTAATTTTTAAAATATTTCTCGATATAATTTAAATGTAAATGACAGAAGAATATTTAAAAGTATAATAAGATTGCTGTTTGTGAAAAATGGTTATAAGTAATTATATTTTATTAGTTTCTAAGTGACAAATTATTCTATTTGTGAAAGAGTACCTATATGATAAATTATTTTAGTTGTCAGCCATATCTTACAAAAATTAAGTATCTACCGAAGTATCTACTCTCACAAAGTCATCACGCATCAGACCCAGTCGGTAACAAGTAGCTAATAGTGATATTTAACATTTATTTTTTTTTAATTAATTTAATACATTTTTATTGCTATTTACTACAGATCTCATTTTTCCACAAAACACAAAATATGAGTAAAAGTGATGCGGATGAAATATATAGATCGTTAACAAGAGTGATGTCTGTGAGTAGTGTATATCGTGCAAACAAGAATATGCGAAACTGAAAATACTGGTTATGATATGATACGCGATTCGTATAGAACAATTTATGGATGGTATTTTAAGTCAGCTTTCCACAATAGAAAAATTTGGGTGGATATCTTACAGGATGAAAATTTGCCTAAAATATTAAAAAGGGTGGTTCTGCGAATTGTGCGTGACATGAATTTTGACGAAGAAACTACTTAAGACAAATTAGAATTAGTCGAAGGCATTTTATGTTCTTCGTAGCCTTCTCAAGTGGCACGCCTATGGAATCGTATCCTCTGTTCAACCCTAATATGTACAGTCTAGTTAGTTGATGAAATATACAGTATGCGCCAAAGTATGGAATAAATTCAATAAAAACGAAACATTTATTTTTTGGGAAAAATCCTCGAACAGGTCGATTTTTATTTTAAAAAATACATATTTTAGTGTAAAATGCGATTTTCAAATGTCATTTGTTTTCGAGTAATGACGTCATCGATTTTTTTTTAAATGGCAACAACATATTTTTTTCCTTGATTCTGAAAGATCGTTTAATTCTCTATCAGACAGTACTAAAATTTTGCCCTCTTACATAGGAAAGTTTTCGAGTAAATGACGATTGAATGTTAGAAAACGTAAATTTTATCCACAAAAAAGTAACAATTCTGAGGTATGTAAAATAAAATACAATTGATTAAATTTTATAGTTAAATTAAATGTTCGAATTGCTATCCACCAACTTCTTGACAATGCGCAAGTCTGTAAAGAAGTTCTTCTTGCACATTATGAATGATTTCTGGGGTAACTCTACGTATTTCGTCCCGAATGCGATTTTGAAGTTCTTCTAAATTACGTGGTTTATTAATGTACACTTTTGACTTCAAGTATCCCCATCCCCAAAATAGTCAAGAGGTGTAAGATCTGGCGATCTTGCAGGCCATTCTATCGGTCCGCGTCTGCCGATCCACCTCCCAGGAAAACAGTTGTCCAAAAAATCTCGTACAGGGCGCGCATAGTGCGGAGGTGCACCGTCTTGCTGAAACCATATGGTATCGTCAGGAATGTCAGGGTCATTATCGTTAGGAAAAATTACTGCAAGGGCTGGAACAAGGTCATTTTCTAGAAACTCTAAATATCTTTGTCCTGTAAAGGTTCCTTCAAAAGGCCCTACTATTCTGTCGTCAACTATTCCAGCCCACACATTTAATTTCTGAGGGTGTTGGGTATGTGCCTCTGCCATCCAATGAGGATTTTCCCGACTCTAATATCTGCAAGTTTGACGGTTTACTGCACCATTCAGACAAAATGTGGCCTCATCTGAAAAAGTATTTGCCGGTGTAAATTTCTATTTCCTTGACAAATCCATTAGAATTTCGCAAAAGTGTAAGCGGCGATCGGGATCATCTTCATTGAGTTCCTGCACAAGTTGAATTTTGTAGGGATGTTTTTCCTTCCTCAAGATTCATTGTTTAATGCAACCAATCGTGAAGAATTATGAGGATTATCCACCATACTTATCAAAATGTTCTGTTTCTGATTTTCATTAATGCTTGGACGTCCAGGTTTTGGAATATTTACAACATTGCCAGTTTCTCTAAATTTAGACTCTACCTTACTGACTGTTGATTGGCTGATAGGGCGATCTGGATATTTTTCATTAAATAAATCGCAAACTTCCTGATGAGTTCTAGTCATATTCCCGCATCCGATAAGAACAGTTAAATGTGCCATAATACTTTAAATTGAATAATAATTTCTATGTCGCTTACAATACTTATTAGAAAGTCGGTGTGACAATGACACTTTGCAAAGATTTTCACCTACGTGATCCATAAAAGAACTATGGAATTCGAAAAACTAAACTTGGTAACGTTTTTGCTTTATTTTAATTGATTTACGTTTTCTAACATTCAATCGTCATTTACTCGAAAACTTTCCTATGTAAGAGGGCAAAATTTTAGTACTGTCTGATAGAGAATTAAACGATCTTTCAGAATCAAGGAAAAAATATGGTGTTGCCATTTAAAAAAAATCGATGACGTCATTACTCGAAAACAAATGACATTTGAAAATCGCATTTTACGCTAAAATCTGTATTTTTTAAATTAAAAATCGACCTGTTCGAGGATTTTTCCCAAAAAATAATTGTTTCGTTTTTATTGAATTTATTACATACTTTTGGCGCATACTGTATATAGTGCAGCTTATAATATTTTCTTTCAAAAACAACGTTGCAGTCATAAACGTAATTTATAATTTATTGGAAACGCTTACGCGCATAACTTACCCCATACGTACTTCCGTGAGCGTTTTCCCCTTTGAACCGAGACAATTAGATTCAAATGGCTCGTAAGAATCGTAACTAACGGTACAACAGCGCTTTTTTATTTGCTCAGTTGGCACCACCTGGCAGTAGCGCTTTTTCACCCCACATAAAAAGTAATAACCCCTAATAAAGAACGTTTTCCGGCTAATAAGATACAGTTAATTATCATTCCATTAAAATGAGAAAAGTCGGCGCCGTGCCTGGCTTAGAATAAAAAAAAAAATCTCGGAAGGAACGGAAAAAGCGAAAAGCTTCATTAATCAAGTCGACGCGACAACTTTAGCAGTGGTATTCATAGTTCGTCTCCGGTCGCCAGAGAGCTGTCTCCATTCCGAAATTATGTGAATTTTATAATGAAATTCACATAATTTCGAGAAGGAGATGTAAGATACCACTGTTACAGTACAGTGTATTCATTGTCCGTCCAAAATTATTTGAATTCCTGGGCGCAAATGCGGCCTGCTTAATAATAATATGCCGCCCCCTCTCCACACAAGTTTCCCACTTCTGGGCTAATCTCTGTAATTAGAATGAGGGGCAGAGATATTATTATTATTTCTTTTAACATAACTAACACCGTTAAATAAAAAAACCATACGAAAATGATGGTCAATATTCCGGGAACAATTCTACATTCTACACGCAGCCCTCTGCATTTTTTCAAAACTCAAAATTTGCGGAGTAATAGGGCATCAAAATTTTTTTTATGGATTTTATCTAATTCTTTTTTTGTCAGCGTACCGATTTTTTCCTAATTTTGTACACGTACCACTAATGTTCCTTTCTACATACATTTTTAATTTGAGAACACACTGGTTCAGGGCTAAAATCGCCAAAATTGAACTCGGCAAAAAAATCAGAACTACCGGATCTGACGCAAAGTGATAAAATGTTTGCACGGATAGGTTTTATACAAACGTAATTTGTTTGTAAGTTGCTTTTTAAATCAATATTAAGAATTAAATAATTGAAAGTTTCCCAAAAATCATTCAAATTGCAACGTACTGTATACAGGAAAGATTTGATTAGTGATTACATGGCCTGTTACTTCGCGTTAGCTTTTTATTAATGGCTCGTAGGAGACATTATTTAAGATGCTTTTGCAATAGGTACATTAAAGTGATTACTAATCTACGGAATTCGCACAAAAAGTACGGCTAGACCTGCGACAGACATTCATTCTTGTCAACAAACGACATGAAATTAAGTACTTAGATTTGTTTGTCGCGTACGACGGTGTGATGAAAGCGAAAACAAACTTTCGTTTTGTCGAGGCAAGGCATTGCGAAATCCAGGGTTGCGATCAGCGGTGCAAGTTTCGTCAGAATGAATGAATGGAACTTATCTGGGAATGCAGATACCCAGTTTCCAAGAATGGGGCCACCCAAATGACGGTAAACGTGCAATTTCACATGCTGCACTTTCCGCGCGCCTTTCTCTTATAAACCCATTTTCATGCATTGACCAAGACAAGTGTATACAGTATACATATTACATATGTACATATATATTTGCTCGTGCACGTCTCAGTTCAAGAAAAATCAAGCCCAAAACTTCAAGCCGGTGTGAAAGCAGCACCCAAAGATAGCAACCGAAATTTCCGAAGATAGCCGAATGACCATGGACGTTCGTTGACTAAGGTATACAAAATATCAAAATGATATTGTGAGTTCAAAGGCGTTATCTCATAGTAAGCAACATCCTGGGGATGATATTAGTATCAGAGTTCTTCAAGGGATGCTTATCAGTCAGAAAAATATGATCAACTAGAAATGGGTCCCAGGGGTAAAATACGACGTAAAATATGATTGCACCCGAAAAAATTTTTTCCTATTTCTCGGAAAATACCTTCCTTTGCAAGGTGCAACTCTGTATGTATTTTCCTCAAGGGATTCACATCATGTAGAAAAAATATGATCTACTAGAAATGGGTCCCAGGGGGTGAAATACGAGGTAAAATATGATAGCCCCGAAAAATATTTTCCAATATCTCGGAAAATACATGCCGTTGCAACTTGCCACTCGATATATAGTTTCCTCAAGGGATACACATCATGTAGAAAAAATATGATCGACTAGAAATGGGTCCCAGGGGGTGAAATATGATAGCACCAGAAAAAAATATTTTCCAATATCTCGGAAAATACATGCCGTTGCAACTTGCCACTCGGTATGTAGTTTCAAGGGATACACATCATGTAGAAAAATATGATCGACTAGAAATGGGTCCCAGGGGTGAAATATGATAGCACCCGAAAAATATTTTCCAATATCTCGGAAAATACATGCCGTTGCAACTTACCACTCGGTATGTAGTTTAAGGGATACACATCATGTAGAAAAATATGATCGACTAGAAATGGGTCCCAGGGGGTAAAATAAGATAGCACCCGAAACAAATATTTTCCAATATCTCGGAAAATACATGCCGTTGCAACTTGTTACTCGGTATGTAGTTTCCTTAAGGGATACACATCATGTAGAAAAAATATGATCGACTAGAAATGGGTCCCAGGGGGTGAAATATGATAGCACCAGAAAAAAATATTTTCCAATATCTCGGAAAATACATGCCGTTGCAACTTGCCACTCGGTATGTAGTTTCCTCAAGGGATACACATCATGTAGAAAAAATATGATCGACTAGAAATGGGTCTGACCAACGGGGTGAAATATTATAGCACCAGAAAAAAAAATTTTCCAAAAACTCGGAAAATACATGCCGTTGCAACTTGCCACTCGGTATGTAGTTTCCTCAAGGGATCCACATCATGTAGAAAACATATGATCGACTAGAAATGGGTCCCAGGTGGTGAAATACGACGTAAAATATGATAGCCCCACTAAAAAATATTTTCCAATATCTCGGAAAATACATGCCGTTGCAACTTGCCACTCGGTATGTAGTTTCCTCAAGGGATACACATCATGTAGAAAAATATGATCGACTAGAAATGGGTCCCAGGGGTGAAATATGATAGCACCCGAAAAAATATTTCAATATCTCGGAAAATACATGCCGTTGCAACTTGCCACTCGGTATGTAGTTTCCAAGGGATACACATCATGTAGGAAAAATATGATCGACTAGAAATGGGTCCCAGGGGTGAAATATGATAGCACCCGAAAAAAATATTTTCCAATATCTCGGAAAATACATGCCATTGCAACTTGTCACTCGGTTTGTAGTTTCCTCAAGAGATACACATCATGTAGAAAAAGTATGATCTACTAGAAATGGGTCCCAGGGGGTGAAATATGATAGCGCCCGAAAAAAAGTATTATCCAATATCTCGGAAAATACATGCCGTTACAACTTGTCACTCGGTATGTAGTTTCCTCAATGGATACACATTGTGTAAAAAAATATGATCGACTAGAAATGGGCCCCAGGGAGTGAAATATGATAGCACCCGAAAAAAATATTTTCCAATATCTCGGAAAATACATGCCGTTGCAACTTCCCACTCGGTATGTAGTTTCCTCAAGGGATACACATCATGGAGAAAAATATGATCAACTAGAAATGGGTCCAAGGGGGTTAAATGTGATAGCACCAAAAAAAAAATATTTTCCAATATCTCGGAAAATATATGCCGTTGCAACTTGTCACTCGGTATGTAGTTTCCTCAAGGGATACACATCTTGTGGAAAAATAAGATCAACTAGAAATGGGTCCCAGGGGGTGAAATATGATTGCAACAAAAAATACATATTATTCAATATCTCTGAAAATATACGCCGTGCCAACTTGGCCCTTGACGCGAGAATTCCTAAAGGCATACGTATCACCCAGAAGAAATATGATCAACTTGAAATGGGTCCCAGGAAATATTTCCATTTAAATTTTAAATATTTTATAATAATTTTTCTACATTTTAATGTGTACAGAGATAGGCAATTAAATAAAATTTTGGGTTGATGTAAATTATAAAATGGAATATTGATGAACTTGAAATGGATAAAAAAATCGCTCAAGGAAGCTTTCATAATTTTTGATTTTTTTAAATTTTTGTAGAATATTTTTCTCTTAATACTGTCGACACAAGTTGCACAAACTATTTTTAAACTTTGCAATAGGTTCCACGGTGTCTGATGTCGATGTAATACATTTGATATGTAGTAGTCTCTTGAACATAATGCATAGGTAATATTCACTTTCCGCTGGACTGTTGGCATGTATTTTCCGAGATATTGGAAAATATTTTTCGGGGGCTATCATATTTTACGTCGTATTTTACCCCCTGGGACCCATTTCTAGTTGATCATATTTTTTCTACATGATGTGTATCCCTTGAGGAAACTACATACCGAGTGGCAAGTTGCAACGGTATGTATTTTCCGAGATCTTGGAAAGAAAATGTTCTGGTGCTATCATATTTCACCCCTGGGACCCATTTCTAGTCGATCATATTTTTCTACATGATGTGTATCCCTTAAGGAAACTACATACCGAGTGGCAAGTTGCAACGGCATGTATTTTCCGAGATATTGGAAAATATTTTTTCTGGTGCTATCATATTTCACCCCTGGGACCCATTTATAGTCGATCATATTTTTCTACATGATGTGTATCCTTAAGGAAACTACATACCGAGTGGCAAGTTGCAACGGCATGTATTTTCCGAGATATTGAAAATATTTTTTCTGGTGCTATCATATTTCACCTGGGACCCATTTCTAGTCGATCATATTTTTCTACATGATGTGTATCCCTTAAGGAAACTACATACCGAGTGGCAAGTTGCAACGGCATGTATTTTCCGAGATATTGAAAATATTTTTCGGGGGCTATCATATTTTACGTCGTATTTTACCCCCTGGGACCCATTTCTAGTTGATCATATTTTTTCTACATGATGTGTATCCCTTGAGGAAACTACATACCGAGTGGCAAGTTGCAACGGCATGTATTTTCCGAGATATTGGAAAATATTTTTTTCTGGTGCTATCATATTTCACGCCCTGGGACCCATTTCTAGTCGGTCATATTTTTTTCTACAAGATGTGTATCCTATGAAGAAACTACATACCGAGTGGCAAGTTGCAACGGCATGTATTTTCCGAGATATTGGAAAATATTTTTTTTTCGGGTGCTATCATATTTTACGTCGTATTTCACCCCTGGGACCCATTTCTAGTGAATCATATGTTTTCTACATGATGTGGATCCCTTGAGGAAACTACATACCGAGTGGCAAGTTGCAACGGCATGTATTTTCCGAGAAATTGGAAAATATTTTTCGGGTGCTATCATATTTTACGTCGTATTTTACCCCTGGGACCCATTTCTAGTTGATCATATTTTTCTGACTGATAAGCATCCCTTGAAGAACTCTGATACTAATATCATCCCCAGGATGTTGCTTACTATGAGATAACGCCTTTGAACTCACAATATCATTTTGATATTTTGTATACCTTAGTCAACGAACGTCCATGGTCATTCGGCTATCTTCGGAAATTTCGGTTGCTATCTTTGGGTGCTGCTTTCACACCGGTAAACTTAAATACCTAAACGCGGAAAGTGTATGTATTTTTACGTAATAAAATTAGAAAATTTCAGAAATAATAGACAATATTATACGGTTCCTTAATAAGAACTTTTTGTGGGATATCATAGAAACTGAAACGGTACGATAAACATATTTATTTTCACACAGATATACATACAGTGCTTTCGAAAAGTAACGAATAAATTCATTATATTTGAAATTGAGAAGTTTTCGAAAAAATACTCTGGCACGTCGATTTTGTTTTTAAAAAAGGCACTTTTTGACATACGACCCATATTTGTGACGTCATCGTTGTTCGAGATATGACGTCATCGACAGTTTTTTTTAAATAGCGACCCCCAATTTTGACCATGCCATTTGAGCGTGCCATTCTACATACATACATCATGAAAAATTATGGTGTTACATAACAAAAATTTCATGTTTGAAGATTTTAAAATTTAACTTTTACAATGTGCATATTGTTCCATTTTTTATACATTCACATATTCAGTCATATATGTGAAATAACATTAGTTATTGAAAAAGTTGTCCCTATGCATATTTTTCAATGCTAGTTATAAAGGTAAGCATATACAGGGTGTTTCTAAATAAGTGTCGCAACGGAAAATGTGAAAATAGAAACATTTTTTTCCTCTTCCATTTTTCTCTCCTGGCTTTCGCTATCGAGATACACGGTGTCAAAACTTTTCAGTTTTTTTCCAATATCTTGGGATCCGGTGGAACTGAGCTTTTGTAAACACATTACTACTATTAATAGCTACTTTTTCGCAGGCTTCTCGAATTTATTGGATGTGCCAGTGGTGGAGATTTTAAAGCATCGGAAGGGTTTTTCCCCCCATAACTTTTACGCCACTGGAAAAATTGACATTTGACAGCAAATTCTGAAGCGCCAATGAATTTTACACAAAAATAGTTCTCTTGAATCATTGCACTAAAGTCAACTGTTTTCAATAAAGATGACTTTCTATGTATTTAGAGTGTGTGTCAAAATATAGCGATATAAAAAATTCCTACTTGTATTTTAAAATATTAACGACTAATATCTAAAAATTGTTAAAAAGTCAAATTCATTAGTATATATAGTATTAGTATACCTATAATTCTAATTCACTTACTAATTATATTTTTTCCACTATCATATTTTTCAATATTGAACGATATATTTGGAATGTCGTTTCGAATACAAATGGTTTTTTTAAATTGCAATAATAATAAATGTCAGATATTAAGTATAAAAATTAATATCCCATATTACGTTAAGTGTTTTTTTTCCTGGAAATCAACGCATACGAATTGGGCTATTTTAATTCTAATGGTAGCATTAATGTCCAAAAGTAAGCCGTTAAACATTTTTATTATAGGGTTACTTTAATTAATATTTTCTGAATTAAATTTCGGCACAGTCGTTTACTAATTTTCTCTATCGCCGTTTTAATTACGAAATTAAAATAAAAATATGTACCGTAAAATCTAAAACTCAAGAATAGCATCATAACGGCAAGTAGTTTAAATTAATTTTTATAAAAAAAACTTGTCCGTTTGGGCACGGATTTTCATTTATCAAGACAATATTCTGTCCCGCTGACATCCGAACGAACAACCATCGCTTTGACGGATTGAACAGCGCTCGGCTCAGAAAAAATCTGCACAAATCGAAGTATAATAATAGTCTAATAGCTTAATCTGTAATTGGAATCTCCCGTCTCCCGTCACTTTTCTTACCGGACTTGTTTCGTTTTATTAGATCCTAGATTAGCAACAGTATTCTACATTTTGAAACGTTTATTGTCAAAATCACAATACACTACGAAAACTACTTGCAGAAAAAAATAGGTTCACATTCACCAACGTATAAAAAAACCACAATAAAAACAGAGTACTGTTATGCTCGAATTCAGGTTCAAATGTATGCAGTATTTGCGCACAAATGTTGAAACAATATTACATAGGTACTAATGTTGTTCAATAATAGGCGAGACAATACATATATAGGTAATATTTGATGATCTTTTCCACCTAACCTTAGAAGACTTCTTAATAATAATAATTTTATATTATTATTTGGAAAACCTCCTGCACATACTTAATGGTCAAAGCATTGAGTTTGTCAAAATATTTCTTTCAACAAAAATATCTCTTATTTCAGCCGCACTGCAGATAAAAATGTAACGAAATATTTGATCTACAATAATATTTTTGTTACATTAAAGAAACCATTATATTAACATCAGCTTAAATATTTATTTCATTTAACTACAAAATTATTTTTGTTTTACTTTATGTGAACTATTTTGCCCTGTTTAAGAATAGAGTAGTATCTACATTTTTTTTATCATTTTTGGTTTATAACACCAACAACTTGGTATTTAGTACATTAATGCATGCACATGTTAAAACTGAAACTCGTATTATCTTCTTTTACGAAGTTATTTAAATCTGAATTTTATTTTTATATTATTTTTCAAAACGGAATTAGTTCAAAGGGTCTTATCAATCAAAAATCTAATTTCCACTTATACTGATTCAGAACTTATCTAAACGAATTTGGGAATAGATGGTCGCGTAAAAAACAATCATTTTTTGCAATTTAGTGCAATATACAAATGCAAACTTTTAGTGTAGTATATAGTTTTATTACTATCAGTTGCAGTTTCTTAAATATTTTGATGAAAATATAATGAATTATTCATTTGTTCGTATGACGTAAGTCGTCTGAATTCTTGTCGCGAGTATATTTAAAAAATTGTTTATAAAATCCTTATAGTTTGTTTCCGAGTAAAACATTATTGAAGTTGTAGTATTTTCAACCTTTACATTGCTGGGCCACTGTAGTCTCTTAGACAGACGATTCCGAATATTGAAATACGATTACTTATAGTAGATATTAAGGTTTTTGTGATGCGAGTGTTTACATTAGTTTTTCAAGTGTCACAAATGGCTTACGTGTATAGTATCAATTCAGTGAAAATGCTTTGGCAGAACCATTTTGCGGTAAACATGTGTGCCAAATGCAACTACTATTATCGCGGTGTGCATTGAATGCAAGTGCAGTGCAACGCGAGGGAAATTTGAACCCGAATGGTGGAAGAGATGGAGGTCCAGGACTTCCACGGCCTATTGCAGCAGTGTGACGTATCATATACGAGGCTCGATTATATCCGTATCATCTTAATGTAAAACATATAGTAATATGGTAAATAATGTTTTTATTAAAAAAATTAAATTTGAAGGAACATCAAATTACCCAATCCAGGCAGTATCTCAGAATGAAGATTTTGTCAGTTACAACTTCTATATTTAACAGGACAGTATTATTTTGTTAAATTAAAGAAGCTTTTTCTATGTGTAGTAAAAAAAGATGAAATCTAAAGGACATCCGAATTTTTTCTTCTTTTTGAAGCCCAGAAAACAAAAATTAGAATAATGATTTGAAGTGTACCTATTATAGACATTCTAAAATATTTTCACGGTATTTTTGACCGTAACAAAACACAGAGAATTTGAATATGAATAGGTAAGGAACGAGATAAAAATAATTTTAACGAGTTGACCTGAACTTCTTGGCACGAAAGTTTATTTACCCATTTTTTTGTATATAGTTTAAGTATGTACTACAAATTGGCACAATACCCAAATAAATCAACAAAAACATTTACGAATGTTACAAAGTGGTAATTATAGACCTTGTCAGCTGATAGCCAGTTGCTTAATACTATGTTTTTCCTCATGGATACTTTATGATTATGTAAATGTTAGACATTTACAATGTTTCCACTGCGAAACTATTTATGGGACGTTTTTACTTAATTATACAAATAATAAACTTATTATTATTATTAATTGGCAAACGCGATAACAATAATACATTAATTTGTACCATATATTTTAGTATTACAAAATCAATTTAAACCCTGATTTATGCTATATTTTTCCCTATAGCGCCGCCACTGGAATTGTTAGATACACGTGTGGATTAAGTAATAGTTTCTGGAAATAAAACTATTGTGTGGTGAATTTAAACGCACAAAATAATCGTTATCTCGTTATCGGAGTGCAAATGCGCTTACGCTTTGAATCAAATTCTAAAATTATGTCCTGATAACAGCTAAAAACGCTTTCATATATGCAGTTGCTTTCGAGGAATTATCTCGTTTCTGCATAATATTTATTTGTTCTATAAATATTTCGAACCTGTTTGAAAATGCGCGTTGCAACGTCACTTATCTGCAATAATTATTTATCATGAAGAGCAGATGCGCTTTTCGCTTTTAGAGCAGAACAAGATTATTTCTGGAATTCTGGGGAGTTTGTAAATACTCGCTGCATTTACCAGAATGCGTTGGTAGCAGTGGCAGTCTAATCTATTAGCGAAAATCACGAAGTGACTGACATCTGTTGATAGATCTTGAAACTGCTGTAGGGGTGAACAACAAATTACTTGCATAATAGGAGTGTGAAGTTTTGTGTTATTTAATATTTTTCTATAATTTTTTCTATAGAATAGTACCAGAGCAGTCTGAAAATAGTATCTATAATTTTATCTTGAATGAAGAAAAGTGCAGAATCTGCATAAGACATTTTGTAATAAGTCAGGTGTGGGGGTGAACAACAATCCAACAAATAGGTTTTGTATGTGTAGGTGTAGTGGACATTTTTTGTTTTTTTTTTAGTAATAACTTTTTCAAGTAACATTTTGCTATATTTTCAGCAGAAAAGGCACTTTACCTAAAACCAAAACAGTTTTTACTCGGTGCACTGAGCATTTCAAATAGGATTATTTCAAAAATGGTTACTCCTACCGACTTCAGCAAAGTATACCTTTTTCAAATAAAACAGGTAGGAGAATCGATTGTTTCGATAGTCAGATGGATACACTAAGCTGCAAAAAAGTTACACACGCAAAATACCAAGGGCCCCCCGTACCCACCCCAATGGACCTTGTGGAAATAAATGGATTAGTCCATCAAATTGCTCATCAAAATTTAGCTGTGTATATTCATTCATTTATCACAACGCGATTGAGAATAAAATTATTTCCATTCCTCCCTCTTCAATGGGTCCCTGTGCCCTTAGGCCATTTCCGGACCCATGTTCATATGAACTTTTTTACTTAGTTTTGATCATAGAATCGGCCTGTTCAGGGTTGGCAGCTAATTATGAGACACTCTAGGCATTTGTTTATATTAAAGTTTGATAACTCCTAAAATACACCCCTGGTAATTAAAAGCTTTATCATCTTATCGTATTGACTAATGACAAGTATTTTGTGACATTTATGCACTTTAAACAACAAACATTACAATTATTTTCCAACGAATACTTGATGCTTCCATCATATAATGTGATTTTTTGGAGGTACTTCTTTTGAGACTCTTTAGACGATATTACTTATAACTTTTAAACGGGATGTAATACAGAAATATTTCTTCAATAAATGTTTATTAGAAAAAAGAGAGCTTTTTAACAGGAAATAAATTTGGGTATGTTTCTGGAAAAAAAATTGATAACGTCATTAGTCGTTTCTGTCAAATCCCAAAGATAACACTTTCGATTTAAAATGGAGCTTACCTCATTCCACGTGTTTCAAAATCTATTTAAATTTTTCACAGTAGCCCATACTCTCGAATTAGCGACACTATCTATAGAGTGAAGTGAAGCATTTGAAAATAAATTAATTCTATTAAATAGAAAAAAAAAACAATTATTACCTAAGTAGCTATCTGACAGAAAAAATCAGAATTTTTAATATTAGTTTTAACACAAATTGGTTCTTGTAAACGCCGGCGTAAAACTACAAAAAATGCATAAGTAACCACTCAATGTAACCTGACATTTTGCAATTACCTCAATAGCGTCAGAACACTTCCATTAATGTTTCGATATCACTAATTGTGCCGTAAAATAGTTTTTTTTTTCACGATAAATTCGATAAATGGTTTAAGCAGAATTGTTCTATTTCGAAACAAATAATAGATACTACTTTACTTGTAATTTCGATGAATTCGACAACAAAAGGATCTTTTTTCTAAAAAGCACTATACAAGGTAATCTAATTTTTTTTCTATTCATTTGTTTACTAAAAATGGTAAAAACAACTAAAGATGATCATTTCTGTTGATAAATTAGTAAATAGACAGTAAAAGATACAAGAAGTAGTTTGTAAGAAATTGTTTTCGTTGGGGAACAGTTTATGTCGAAACGTTTCAAGAAAGTTGTGAGAGCATGACTGAAAATCGTATTTTCATCATAAAACTGTCACTGATTGTCATGATAGACTGTCAGAAGGTCAAGTTAAACTTACTAATAATGAAAATGGCGATAATATTGGGGCTTCCCCGCCATTACTAATTTAAATCAAAAACTGCGAAATTCGCGTGAATATTATCGCGAATTTCGCGCCCATGAGGACAAGGGTTTAAGCGCGCGTGTGATTTATTATTCATGCGTTTATTGAGACATTTTAGAATACAATTTAAACATTTCTTAAACCAGCGACATTCGTATAAGGCATGATGAGCTCAAACATAATAATTTTGGTGTCTAGTACCTCCAGCTTAGTGTTGACCAATTCTTTCTCGCACTGTATACATTTCTTTCAGTGTGAAATTTTGACATTTGTATTTCCGATCAGCTCCTCGCAAAAGCCTCGGGAGAAGTCTTCGGCCCAAGCAAATCCCATCCGTAGGATATGTGCACATTCCAGAGAACATCTTTTTATGCGACGTGTGCGCATGTTTGTAGCAGCAAGACCATAACTCAAAGGGGTAAGCCGTGTCTGGGATCCCCAATGGGGCCGCTGCTGGTATCGTCCTCGCACAGCGGTGCGTCGCCCTCGCATCCGGCCTTGCCATTATGAATGGCCCCTGCAAATGTTTTCTTAAGATACTACACATTCCGGGCCATTAACTTAACGAAATTTATTAGCTTATCGCATCCACGCAGAAATGAGGAGAGATAAAAAAAATACTGTACGTTGAACAGGAAATTTTGTTTGTAAGACGCTTCATTTTGCGAAATCTATTACATACATACTTAAGTTTTAATAGAAATTTAAGAAATTAAATTAGTGCTTAGTGAACTTTTAGATGTTAAGTGGGTAAAACTTGACATTTTAACACAAACATTTATCGAGAATTTTATATATGAAGGTAACATTTCTACCTTTTATAGGTATGTTATGTTTTTCTAACAAGTTCTTTAAGGGTGCCGCATTCTTGAAATAGTATTTTCTACAAATACAAGTACCTAATTTTAGACATTTAAGAGTGGGCAATGGTACCTGATATAAACGCCAAATTTAATGATTTTTTTTATGCACCGGAGATAAATAATGAAAATCTAACAAATTTCGGACTTGCACTACTATTCAAGGATTAATTCCTTTATTTTTTTATTTACTTTATATCAACGAGTTTTTTTTTAAATCAAATAAATAATTTTGCACCTATGTAGTTTAATCAAATTCGTATAGATGGCGCTGAGGACCAGTTTTAAACTATTTTATTTAATTACGTCTATTAGACAAACCATATACAAGAAACCAGTGAAATCGGACTTCAGCAATATACTGCAGATTCTAAATCATGAGTTGTTTAATTTTTTTAGCCTATGAATCCAGAGATATCTCTAATAATCTTGTTAAACGGCTTAGCTCTCCCCACTATTCTGGATTGCAGGCTTGGAATCTAGTGGTATCAGAGCCGGCGGCGCCCATTTACGCTTACCTCGCGAATTTTACGTGAATTTTACAATTATATCATGTTTGTGGTAAAATTCGCAATTCGGTAATTCGGCAATAATTCGGTATTTATGTACTATTTCTTTTTATTTGTCTATACATATAATAATTAACTTAATATTGTATGTAATATAAATTAACCATAATGCTTCATAATGTATATTTTTCACAAGAATATATACTTATTAATAGAAAAGAAACAGCCATACAAAAATAAATAACTATCTTCATCACTGTTTTGTTGCTTAGAGAAATCAATTATTATTGAATAAGGAAGTGAATTGATTTTAAAAGTTTATAAATACACATTTTTATTTTTCTAGTATTTAGCTTTTCACAAAATGCACAAATGTGCGAGAATATTTTTTAAGGTAGAAATACTAGTTTCAATTTTTTTTTAAAGTACACTGATCAGGGTCGTTCATAGGGTGTTGGCCGCCCGCGTGCAGACTCCATCTTGCCGTCTTTCTGTATATTTTACTATAAAATCCTAATTCTTCAAATAAAACCAAACTATTTATTTATATAAGTTTATTTGTTGTATAAACGAAATAAATAAAAAAACACGAACTAGGTATTAAGTACCTAAATTGTATATGTCTTTTATTACATAAATTTTAATATAAAATATAAATATTCTTACTCAATAATGGAAACAACTTAACTGATATATGTTTTACAAAAAGTTGAACAACATTAAACAAATGTTTTACAACAGAAAACTTCAACGTACAAACTTACATGCGAATATAAAAAAATAACTAAAGAAATAATTTCTAAAAACTGAAAATAGTGGGTAACACCGCCTAACTATGTTATCAAAAATTTGGAAGAGAATTTGTTCTACAAAGTTTTGGCTTTTACTAGAAAATAAATTGTGACAGATAATACACAAAAAAATATATATTATTTTTTTGAGTGAGGTATCTAGGTTAAGCCATTTATGCATGTTGATAATTAACATTAATTGCATCAGGAAAAGTAGTTTCGAAAATAACCCTTGACTGTTCCGTTTGGCGCAAGGGCTTATTTAATTAATCTTTATTATTTTTTCAGAAGTGTGGCAAAAACCCAACAAAACTAAAGAAAAACTAAAATTATGCCACAAATAAATAGCTTCAGACAATATAATATATTTTCATATGTCAAATTTAATTTTAATCGTTCGACGCTTTGTTGTTTTATAACCATTATTATTATTATTATTAATATATATTAAGAATATAGTGTGATTCACTGGTATATGCATTTCAGGGACGCCCTGTATTTTATGAGTAACAGTAGTAACACAACTATAGGTATATAATTTTCATTATATTTGTCAAATTATTTGATGTTAGTAACAAATAATATATAGTGTTACAACTGAGCTAATATTAAAATGGTCATGAATTGGAACAATATGTAAAGCATTATTAATTTTAAGTCGCGACGTCACGGACTATTCCTATTCCCGATATACCTATTTTACCTAATACGCCGAGCTTAAGTCCGAGTTCGACTCTGTGGAGCGTGTGTCATTTTTTACTGCAGCTCAGATAATTTATTGCTTCTAAGGACATGCCTACCGGTGATGGTTACCCCTTCCGCGACCGTATATTTGACCAATGTGTCTACCATTGCCCACTCTTAAGAACTGAATAATATAAAGTTTAGCAAATAACAAGAATTTTATCTCATGCCACCTGCGAATATTCAAAGGTACCAAAGCAAAATCAATATATAACGTCAGAAAGCGATCTATCCAACAAACTTTTAGGTACCTACTGAAATCTTTCAAAATACGTTTTTTTTTAAATTGAACTATACGTGTAAACACTGTTATAACATAAACTTACATAGATCTGCATATAAGATTGTTCACTTTTGTTTATAGGTATGTGAAAATAATTGTTAAAATGTGGGGTTAGAATAGCAAAATAATGTTTGTCATACAAATGCATTTTAAAAGTTATTAAATTATTTGAGGAGAGTTTAAATAGTAAAAGTGTATAAACAAAACATTAATCATTTTATTTTTGATATTACTTTTGCTCTACGTGTTTTATTTTTCAAGATTACGATACCTAAAAAACACCACAAATTTGGTCATTTTATGTTGATAAATATGGCGACCTTCAGTCAAACCAAGAGTCAGACGTTTGCCCCATACATTTGGTTTCGTTCGAGATTTCGTTTAAATACTCCAACTAAATCAAGAAAATTGTTAAAGATACGCTAATTAAGTAAAAATAAATCTACCTACACAAAGGCTACCCTGTATAAAGATACTTAATGTCCCATCGGAATTTAAAGAAAAACTATGAATCTGACAATAAATTGTCATCAGTATTTGTTTACTAAAAATGTTGTCACAAAGGAAACTGAAAAAGTTTTATTTTGGATAGGAGGGCTTGCGAACTTTATACCGGGTGTCCATGTGTAATTCGAGGTGTAATTGGTCGATTACAGCCTCCTGGACGGATTTTGAATGATTCAGTGCAGAGCTGCCAAATGGAAGTGACACTCCTAAAACCAGGTGTACCTACGTTTTGCGTCACATCAAAAAAATCTGTAGAAAATCAGTGAAATCTGTAAAATTGTGCAAATCACTTAATATCGCATGAAATCATGCGAAATCTTTCGAAATCTGTGAAATCAGTAAAATTAGGCACATGAAATCAGTAAAATCTTACAATATTTAAGGCTGGCGTTTCAAGGACAAAGAATCGTACCTAAAGATGCACAAATTAGAGTAATACTAACATACTGTCACAGAATTTTCCCCGCTCGCACCCAATTCGACGACTGTGGTATCGCAAAACGCTAGATTGCCCCAATCACCCCCACGCGATTCTGGTAAACAAAAAAATAATGCCGTGTACTCTTGATTTTGCTAATTTTCATTAAAATAATAGAAAATCAGAAATCAGATGTACAAAATTCAGGGAACTGTCACATTCATGGACGAAAAAATGTCAACTTTTGTCGACAATTTTTTCCTGAATCGTCCTGTATTAGGATTAGAGTGAATCGAAAGTTATTGTTGTTAGGTTTTGTACAATTAATTTTTAATCAAAACAGCCTGAACTTTTTTGTGAGAATTGCAAACATAAAATCTCTAAACAAAATGTACAAAATCTGACAACAAATAACAATAGCCTTGTTTGCGGTAGCGATTCCGAACTAGTTCAGGATTAATTTACGATTGTGCTCAAGCGCAGTTTGTATTTGATCGTCCGAAATGCAAACTGCGCTTGCGCTCATCCGTAAATTAATCCTACTAGTTCGGAATCGCTACCGCGAACAAGGCTAATAACTTTCGATTCACTCTAATACATAATTTGCATGCATCATCATCTTTAGATGAGTTTTTAACGGAAAGGGCTGCTCCTAGGGACCTCAATAAGATGTACATTTTTTAAAGTAGAAAATGTGTTTCTATTTCGAAATGACATACACCGTGGCAAAAGTTGAAGCGATTGAAAAGGATCATAATGGTCGCTTGTGGCGCCCTCTAGGAGATACAGCCGATCGTCCATAAAATTTGAATTTTCCGTCCCAAGAAATCTCCGCTTACAAAATTTCATGAATTTAACTCAAAGTAATCGAGAGTTATTAAAGAAAATGTAATTAATTTTTTTAAATTTGACATTCTGTATATTCTAAACGAAGCGTTTCCAGACCTAAGTTCATAGGAATTGTTTTGCTTAAAATTGAACGTATAGAATAACATACTGAAGCATGTACAGTGCGTTTCATTAACTTTGATAACATTTTGATCAGCTGTAACTTTTCTGTTTTTAAAGATATCGGAATGAAGCAAAAACCATATTGCATAGTGGACTAGCAAGTTTTTTCTTATTTGAAAAACAAAACAAAAGACCACCGATTTTGAGAGATCTTAACCTAACTTATATTTTTTTAAATTGAACGCCCTGTATATTATTGATATTCCAAGCATATTTTAATAAGCATATCCTATACCTATCTTCAACTGTTTCTGAGAAATAGTTTTACAAACATGTCAAATTATCATAAAAATCGCTCTACTTGTCTGCCATTTTCCTCAACAGAACAAAACACTAAGGCTCGATTGCTACCAGCACGGCTCAAGCAATGCTGAACTTCAGCTTTAGCTCAGTGCAAAGTGTGCCATGAACAAGTAGATCAATTTTTATGATAATTTGACATGTTTGTAAAACTATTTCTCAGAAACAGTTGAAGATAGGTATAGCAGGATATGCTTTTTAAAATATGCTTGGAATTTTCAGTAGAATCCAAATATCCAATAATATACAGGGCGTTCCATTTAAAAAAATATAAGTTAGGTTAAGATCTCTCAAAATCGTTGGTCTTTTGTTTTGTTTTTCAAATAAGAAAAAACTTGCTAGTCCACTATGCAATATGGTTTTTGCTTCATTCCGATATCTTTAAAAACAGAAAAGTTACAGCTCATCAAAATGTTATCAAAGTTATTGAAACGCACTGTACCTACCTACATCTCCTCCTAAAACATCATGTATAACAACGAAGCTTATATAACCATACCATAACCCCATAACCATTCCGATGTTAACGGATTGCTAGATACCTAATTTTTTATACGAGTACAATTCGAAAAAATTGTGAAAAAATTCGTAACCACAATTATTGTAGCAATTGTTGAGGCGCCTCGTGCGGTGAGCGTAATAACTGGTTTTTTACTTTATCTTTAGATATTTTTCATAACAATTCACACATTTTTTTATTTCTGCACGCACGAATGCACTCTATCTAATGCTTATCTAATTAAAATTTGTTGCAAACAAACGCATGCCATCTGTCGTGGGCGTACAGATATATACCTACTTATCGGTGGCGGATAATCATAGTCCAAAATTGCGCAGGATGTTCCCAAATTAGGGCACAGCTTCCATAAACCCACCTCGTTGTTTCCGGTGTTCTCAGGAGACGCTTCCGCGATATATGCGTAGTTTGATTCGGAAGGCGCCACCACGCGCCACGCTAAAAGTTTGGTATTGCATCAGGACTGTTCGATACAGTTAAAAAATACGTATTTTATAATAAAAACACCGATATCAAACTATACAATGTAATTCAAGTAATTAAATAGCTATGAAGTGAACTAATAAATTAAAATGTTACTACCAGTAGGTACATAAAAATATACAGTGCTTTCAAAAAGTAACGAATAAACTCATTATTTTTGAAATTGAGAAGGTTTCGAAAAAATCCCCTGGCACGTCAATTTTCTTTTTTAAAAAGGCACTTTTTGACATACGACCCACATTTGTGACGTTATCGTTGTTCGAGATATGATGTCATCGACAATTTTTTTAAATAGCAACCCCCAATTTTGACCATGCCATTTGAAAGAGCGTGTCATTCTACATACATACATCATAAAAACTTATGGTGTTATATAACAAAAATTTCAAGAAAATAATGTTTGAAGATTTTAAAATTTAATTTTCACAATAGGTACTGAAAATGATAATGATTATGTAAAAAATCGACTAAATTAAATGTTAAAATTGTGCACCGTTGGCTGCCTGAGAGTAGCCAAGACGATTAATAAATTCTTTTTTGACATTATCAATAACTTCAGGAGGTATACGATGTATCTCGTGACGAATTCTTGCTTTTAAATCTTCTAAATTAACCGGTCTAGTAACGTATACTTTGCTTTTTAAGTATCCCCACGAGAAATAATCTAGGAGTGTCAAATCAAGCGATCTGTCTGGCCACTCAATCGGCCCCCTTCTCCTTATCCAACGATTCGGGAACAGCTCATCTAAATAAGCACGGACGGTTGTTGCATAATGGGGAGGTGCACCAGTATTGTGAAAATTAAATTTTAAAATCTTCAAACATTATTTTCTTGAAATTTTTGTTATGTAACACCATAATTTTTCATGATGTATGTATGTAGTAGAATGACACGCTCTTTCAAATGGCCAAAATTGGGGGTTGCTATTTTAATTTTAATTGTCGATGACATCATATCTCGAACAACGATGACGTCACAAATATGAGCCGTACGTCAAAAAGTGCCTTTTTTAAAAACAAAATTGACGTGCCAGGGGATTTTTTCGAAAACTTCTCAATTTCAAAAATAATTAATTTATTCGTTATTTTTCGAAAGCCTGTAGGTAGGTATACTTAATGTAAGTAAACTGAAATCTAATAAAAGAAGAAGCGTCTACTTAATAATTTTACAATAATTTGTTTTAAAAAGCTAGTTATCAGTACACAAAAATTTTAACACTTATTAATAAAAAGATATAATTCCCTTTACTTTAATTTTCATTACCTATATTCATTTGTTTTTATTTACTTAGCAGACCTTAATTTTCTAGGTACAGTGTGACATTTCAAATAAAAACAGGCCTGTAAAAATGCTATTTATTGCGATTTGTTTCGTTTTTTTTTCTGTAGAAAATGGAGCAGTAAAAATTCTATTCTGGCGCAAAATATTGTTTTATATTTTCAAGGTCTACTTCGATTTTTTTTACTGTCAAAAACTGTTTAGCGATTTTTTTCTTCTAGTCTAACTGCGGTACTGGATTCAGCATCATCTAAAACAGTTTTATGCAAACAATCTTAAATAAATATTAATAATAATTAAATATTTACTTGAATGCCTAATTATTAGTAAAGGAAATTATTTTCAACAAAAATGTATTGCATGTACCTTCCTACTCGTTTACATTAATAGGTCGAGGACTGGACTTTTTGGAGCATTTCAGCCAATCGCGTCAAATAAAAGTAAAGAACTAATAAACATATATCTTCCACAGAACATATTATTTTGACTTGTTTGACATCTAAATAGTACCTATAGTAGAACAAGTCGAAAGCGCATAGAGAACGATATATGTGACTGATTTTGTAAATGTCCGTTATCAGCTAGACAGAAAGATCCGCGATGTGCCTAGACGGCGACCGCATAGTGCGGTATTTCCTTTAAAAGGATATGTAATAGTCTGTAGCAAGCATTAGAACTTACTGAATTTCTACAGAAGGAGCTTTTCTTAGCATTTTCTTGTATATCTATTTCATAGGTTTAAGTAGAAACAACCTACTAGTGAAAAAAATAGGCAAGGTCCGAGATACAACCTTTCTGTATTTTCAGAACTTGCTTTAGGTACTTAATTAGGTATACGGATTTGAAATTAGGTATACATTTTTACGTTTCAAATTCAAATCATCCTGTATAATATGATATAGGATTATCTGACACTAACAAAAATAAAAATCTTGTAGGTTTAGATTAGACAAAAGGTTATGTAGGTAGGTACAATCGTTTGCAATAGTAGGTGTTGACTCTTTAATTTAATTTTGTGATTTCTTTTGAACTGCTGTCATAACTGCTGTAATGAAATCTACTTTCAACTTCTAATATTAATTATTAGTTGTTTCAGTCACCAATAAAGATTTAATGAAATTTCTACTCGGAAGATTAAAAACTGTTTTGAGGCAGTGTCATTATTATTGCAAAAGCATGTACCTACTTCTATAAATTCTTAGTTTTTCTTTATAAATGTCTATTTCAAAAAATTGTAATTCTATACTGAAATGAAATCCTACATCGGATTCGACACACTCGTAGTATTCTAAAAAAACAATGGAATTTTGTTTTTGTGGTCCGAGAAGTAAAAGAAACATTACAAGAAATAAAACTTTTCAAATAAAAGAGATAAACCAACTATTGAAGTCGCTTGCTTTGACACAAACATTCAAACTAAAAAATTTCACTGGCAATTTCAGAATAAAAATCAAGAAGGCGCAAAAAACCGCATTGCTAATTGTCGGGGAAAAACGCATAGAAACTTACGAATCTCAGCAAATTAATCCAAAGTAGAGGTAATAGGTCGGGTGCATCAACACAGTTAAACCGTTCTCGTCCTCCAGATGCACTCACTACTAGCACAGAACTGCATCACAGTATCATTGCAACTCCACGATGCACACTAGATTAGGCTGATTCGCGCGGAGAAAAAGAACTGTCACCGTAAAATACAAAGAGTTGCGCGACAAACAGTTTTTTTCATTACGGAAAGGAAAATTCGTGTCGATGAGATACGACAACGTGAAAAATACACGTGCAACACAATACAACTACTACACAACAACAACCAACACACAACTAAGCGTCTCGCTCGCCTTCTAACAACCAAGCTACGCTACGCTAACCGTTCTAACCAATCCAATAAGGCTGCAGTAAAAACAAACGGGGCTGCGTTGCCACGTTAACGTCACGGCACGAGAATCTGGATATTTGAACAAATACAAAGAAAACTATTATATAAAGCAGTCACCTGAACATTGAAGCTTCTCCTGTTACAAAAATATATTTCATTTGAAAAATGTTTACATATTTTAAATCGTTGTTGATATGTGAGTGCAGCGTTTGGTTATTTTGACAAAAATAAAGTGGATAATAATAATAATAAATGAATTTATTGGCCAACAGTTACCCATTTACAAAGCAATTATACAAAATAAATTAATACTTTCAGTTAAGTGATTATATACAAATTGTACCAAATACAACTATGACAGATACATATTAAGTTTAACAGAATTAGAAAGATAATTATAGGTATTCTTTACATTTACGTTTTAACTCAACAAAACTGCAACAGAAAAAATCACAAACGGAAGCAATTACATTTGCATTAGCGCACATTACATTTATTGGTGCTTTTGACAATAAATTTGTTTGAGCTCTTTTACAGTAAAATATATTATTTTGTCTGGTTGCAAGTCTAGGAACTAATATATCAATTTGCGATAACAAAGCAGGACAGTCAATTTTACCCTGTAATAACTTACATAAAAATAAAACAGATGCTAGTTTTCTACGCTGCTCCAAGGACATAAAATTAAAACTACTCAATAAATCATTATAATCGCACTCTCTTTGAGGATATACCCCACTAGTTCTAAAACTTAAATATTTTAAAAAGTTCTTTTGGACTCTTTCAATAGCAGAAGAATACTGCAGATATATAGGATTCCATATTAAAGAGGCATATTCCAATTTAGTTCTAATTAAAAAAATACATAGTTGACAAAGCAGACACATCTGTGAAATTTTTGCTATTACGTATAAGAAAACCTTGTGTATTATATGCTGACTTTATTATATTACTTATATGTTGATTGAATGTCAATTGATGATCAAAGTAAACTCCTAAGTCTCTTATATTATTCGTTCTTTCTAAAGTAACATTATCGATTGTGTACGGATATTGCAAAACATTTGATTTACTGCAAAATGATATTATTTTACATTTAGAAATATTTAGAAAAAAGTGATTTTTGAGGAACCAATTTTCCAATAGAGCAATTTGTTCTTGCAACATAATACAGTCATCTACATTAACAATAGAAGTATATTTTTCAGATCGTCGGCAAACATCAATTTGTTACAATCAAATCAAATCAATAGATACAATCAAAAAAAGTAAAGGTCCTAAATTGGATCCTTGAGGGACAGCACTTGTTGTAATATAGATATCAGAGGAAAAACCATTGTAACAAACAAATTGCTTGCGATTACTCAAATAAGATTTCAAAAGTATCAAATATTTGCTATGAAAGCCTAAATCTGAGAATTTCTTAAGTAGTGCATTGTGACATTTATTTTATCGAACGCTTTACAAAAATCTGTGTAGATAGCATCAACTTGCCCTTTACCATCTAGTGTTTCACATAGAAACTGACTGAAAACAGCTAGGTTACTCGTAGTTGATCGGGAATTCATAAATCCATGTTGAGAGGTTGATATAATATTTTTTGCAGACGCATATATATATGCGATTGTATAAGACACTCTCTAATAGTTTTACAAAGTTGTTTAAAAGTGATATGGGTCTATAATTTACAATACTATCTTTATTTTCAGATTTATGTATCGGGCAAACTTTAGCAATTTTCCAGACTTCCGGGAATACAGAACTATCCAAAACTAAATTAAAGAGTATCTTCAAAGGTTGCGCCAGTACTCTTATGCAATCCTTTACAATAAAAGAAGGAATTTTATCGGAACCAGATGTAAATTTATTTTTCAACTTTCTCCCTGCTTCAAATATTTCTTTTTCATCTATCGGTTCACAACTGATGTCAAGTGAAGCATTGGGATCCAAGTTAAAATCAAAATCTGCATCCATTTGATCAGGCAAAGAATAAACACTGGCAAAAAATGACTAAAAGCATTGACAATCAACTGCGGATCATTAAAAGATTCGCCGTCATACATCATTCTTCCCGGAATTCTGGAAGTTCTATTCTTGCAATTAACAAAAGACCAAAAGAATTTCGGTTCATGTTTCAATTTAGTCTGCACGTTTTGTAAATATAGAAAATATGCGTCTTTAATTTTTTGTTTAATTATTGCCCTAAGTCTACAGAAGTCTTGATAATGATAGTTATTATTTGTGCTTTTTTTGTGTATACATGCATATTAAAATATCTTGATTTATTATTATTGGTGTGAGAAAAATGGTTTAATGGTCAATATTAGTAAGACCCAGTGTCTTTATTTCCATTGCTTGAATACAGCTCGCGATCTCCCTTTAAAACTTTATGTGGGTGATAGTACTATTATAACCAGTTAAATGCACTAAGTTTCTAGGTTTGCTAGTTGACAACAATCTGAGATGGTGTGAACATGTCAGCATGGTTTCAAAACGTTTAAACCAAACATACTACGCTCTTTCCAAAATTAAGCAGTCGATGCCATTGAACGCACTTCTTAACGTCTACTATGCACTAGTTTATAGTCAATTAATCTATAATGTTGTGTTGTGGGGTAACTCTAGTGATAGTACTAGGGTATTTACGGTACAGAAGAAAATTCTAAGATGTTTATTCAATGTTGATCCCAGGGAGTCGTTGTATATTTATTAATAACAAGATTATGAGTTTTCCTACTATTTATATATATCGTAGCTTGCTGTATATGAAATCTAATATTAATTATTTTTTAACTAGATCAACATGTTCAAAATATGTAACGAAACACAGCGATTCCCTGGAATTACTTGGACATAGAACAGCAAAATTTGAAAATTGTTTTTTGTACGTAGGAATCAAATTATACAATCATCTTCCTGGTTGGATGAAAAAATTTGAAAACAATTATTTTAAAGTCAGACTCAAACAGCTTCTTTTGAAAAGATGTTACTATAGCTTAGATGAATATTTTTCCGACAAAAACATGTAAAAATTTTGTGCTGCAGTGTTGCCTATTTCTGTTTGTTTGTGGATTCTGTTTGTTGCATTTATTATGTAGGATTAAGTATTGTCGGTTTTTATGCTATACTTGATTGTGTATTAGACGTGTTTGACATCAACTATTGTTGAATTAGTGTGTAAGTCACCATATAAGTACTTCTAGATTGTATTTATATTGTATGTCATTTACTTTTCCCAGAGTTATCCCATACATGTTTACTTACATGTCTTAAGGGATCAATAAATATTATTATTATTATTATTATTATTTATTATTATTATCTTGTTAATGTGTCACTTTTTATATTATGTTCATATTGTACTAGTGGACCGTCCTGACAGGTCACTGCAGACTCAGGAGGCATTTGAATTTGATAGGCATAGAGGATAGTCCCTTATGTCCGGAATGCGGAGAAGGGGAAGAGACTCCTATCCATTTTCTAGGACACTGTGCGGCTCTTGGAAGACTAAGATATAGAATCTTTGGCACCGAGGAGCTGCAAAGGGAAGAGATGAGGGACCTACCATGGACCAGGATCCTGGCGTTCATTAGGACGTCGGGTAGGTTCGAGGAAGGCCGAGGGCGAATAGTGGAGGGGTGATGGGATGCCAGGGTAGGCAAAAAGGGCCCACGTGTGGCCTACTTGCCAGGCTAAGGCCGCCCGCACTTTACTACTACTTGTACTAGTGGATGCAGTTTTGAGCTGCTAGCCTGTTTGCATTCCGAACTTGATAAATAAATAAATAAATCAATAATTTTATTTTCAATATTAGTTTTCTTCTGTACCTAAAAGACATCCCTAATTAGATCATTATACGACGAGAAATACGGCGATCTCAAGAACTGCATTCTTTTTTCTCATTTTATAATTAATATATCCAACATAAACAAACCACAAATCAAAAACGCCCAAGATAGCGCATAAAATGCTTCACCGTCTCTCTTTAAATCCAAGCAAGAATCAATTCTGCCGCAATGTAGTTCGACATTACAGGAATTGGCGGAGGCGCCACGAAGAACGCGGCAACGTCGCCTCGAATAAATTGACTAAAACCAGCCTCCCAAAACGTGAGTAGGGGAACTTCCGTGCACGGCGTGCGTGTTCGCTGTTTCCCGCGAGATTATTACGATTTCGGCGAGGCGAAAGAGAAAGGAATGTCTTCGGCTCTATCCGAGGGTGTTTGGTCTGGCTTATTGGACAGAGGAAGACGCAAGGAGTAGCTTTCGGAGGGGTGCAAATGATACTCAGCTGGATTTACTGAGGCTACACTTTGCGGAATATGCGGCGCGCATATTTTTTTTGCTATAAATCTCGTCCAGTCAATTATATGGCAGAATATAAAAAAATCTTCAGTCGCTTGAACGATACATCTTATTTTTGTTTGATTAAGTATCAACCGACACTTCCATGCAAGGTTCTGACATTCTCAGCGGGATAGACGTTTTTTTTGTATAAACACGGGATAATCAATCAATCGTGTCTAAAAGCTGCTACTGAACGCATTTTTCCAGAAGACAAGGATTACACGCAAATGGTTTGTTTACAAATTATTTGCTGCGCGTAGCATATCCTATATTATGCCTCGGTCAGTTATCTATTTATGTAAAGCCACAGACTACTGTACAGAAGCGCAACTCAATTCTACCGCCCATATCAAGCCGCCATGTTTTAGGAAGTTGTTTATTGTTTACAGTACGCAGTGGATAACCTTATCATAATTTGGTAGTGTTATTAACAAGTTATTTATATGGTGTATTTACTCTATATAGTGTGTGAATTTGTATAAAACTGTGAATTAGTCTTGATAGTAACATTAGTTTTAGTTGTGTTTTTTTTTATATAATGGCTTCAAAAACAGGGACGCGTTGTGCTGTTCCTAACTGTACAAGCAAACAAAGAGATAAAAATTGTAGCCTTTTTAGGATTCCAAAAGATAGAGATAGGTATGTAATAATTCAAGTAAAATATTGTCAATAATAAAATTGTGCACAAAATTGTAAACGCTGCTTCATAAGGTTTGTTTCTTCGTCATGATTTGCTGATTGAAGTACAATTAGTTGTTTTTTGGGCTAGAGCATTTTCTTATTTAATAACGTTATTAAAACTAGGAAGATTTAAAGTGATCTAGATAAAAAAAGAGTGACGAAGAAACCAACCTAAATTTTGTAAAATGTCGATTTTCTTAAGGTCACTCAAGTAATTTTTTTAAACATATAAAAGAAAGAATAAATATAGTAACACATAATCCATAGTACAAATTTTATTTTTTGTTGTTAATTTAGGGCAACACAATGGCTGACGAATTGTGGTTTAGAACATTTGATTGAAAAACCACCAGAGTGGCTCTACAAAAACTATCGAATCTGTGCTTTACATTTTGAAGAGAGGATGTACGCAAATGACTTGAGAAGTCGATTGCTGCCAACAGCCGTGCCTACAATTTTTACTTTAACGGAGGAACAAAATCAGCCTCAAGAACAAATTCTACAGCAACAACAAATAATTCAGGAAGTAGAAGAAGCGATACCTAGCACTAGCTCACAGATATTGCCAGGTAAAGGAAAAGCATTGGGTTATTAACACAAATGTGATTTTTCTGCACATTTCAGAATACATTAGAAAGTCGCTCATTTGTTTAATATTTTTTTCATTTGTCTGTTGAAGACGCAGTAAACATAAATTACATTTATTTTCTTGTGATCTCAATTTTTGTATGATTAACTATTCTGTAATGGTATTTTTTTAATATCAATTCTTTTCTACTATAATTTATAAAATAATTTCTTGAGACTTATGCTTGCTTTTGCAATAGTTAGTTATCGCTAACTGCTTTATTTTCTTATATTGAAATTAAAAAATACATTACAATTTTCTTCAAAATTAAAAGTTGATTTAACCATACTTATATGTGTAAATTTGTGTATAATTTTATAAAAAAATTAGATTAAAAGACGGGACACTTACATTACGTATGAAGTAATAAGTTGCATACATTTTCAAATTTAACAAATATTAATGTATATAAGATAAAATATCAAAAGTGTCAATATTCATTTTCTCAATAAATATATATTTTTAGGTGCTCTCACAGTGGACATTTCTTCAATTTCAAGCACTGAAACAAGTCCTTTGCATTCACCAACATCTACACAGACTCCAATGACACTGACAGCAAATACTCCAAGGAAAAGAAAATTGAAGGAAAAAGTGAAGGAACTTCAAAAAAAAATTAGAACAAAAGAGGATACTACTGCCGCAAAGTTATCTGTGCCTAACATTGAAGACTTTGATAAAATGTGTGATCAGTTTTTACCAGAATCTTTAGCACAATTTGTAAAAATGCAGGCACGTTTACATCTAAAAAAACCCCAAGGAAGAAGATATAGTACGGCGTATAAAGAATTTGCTTTAGCAATATATTTTTTAGGACCTCGAGCTTATCAATTTCTCCAAAATTTATTTTGTTTACCATCCAAACGTGTCCTCCAGTCCATGACCCATGGAATTATTTACCAACCAGGTCTGGAAAATGAACTTTTATACAAATCATTAAAAATGAAAATAGATACAATGCTACCCCAAGACAAACACTGTATATTATGTATAGACGAAATGGCTCTTAAATCAAATTTATTTTATCATATATCCAGAGATGAAATTGTTGGATTATGCCAAGTAGATAATGATATTAAAGAATTTAAGCCAGCATGTAACGCTACAGTATTAATGGCTCGAGGATTATACACTAATTGGAAGCAACCAATCGCATACTTTTTTGTACATTCCTCATTTCCAGCAAATGATTTGAAGAACATGTTGCACAAAGCCATTACTAAATTAACAGATGTAGGCCTAAATATACATGCTGTTGTATCTGATATGGGATCTAACTTTGTTCAGTTGAGCAATATTTTAGGTGTTACACCGGAAAAACCGGAATTTGACATAGATCACCAAAGTATACTTTATATTTTTGACACTCCACATTTATTAAAAGCTACTCGAAACAATTTATTAAAAAATCAGTTTTATTTTGATGGAAAAACAACAAAATGGAGTTACATTTGCCAATTTTATGAACGAGACAAGCAACAATTAAATAGACTAGCACCAAAGTTAACAGAAGCACATCTTCATCCTAATAATTTTCAAAAGATGAAGGTGAAGTTAGCTACACAAATTTTAAGCCATACAGTTTCAAGTGGAATGAACACTTACGTTGCTCTAGGTGCATTATCATCCGATGCTATGGGAACAATTGAAGTAATTGAAAATTTTAATAACATTTTTGATATATTAAATTCTTCAGGAGGAGGTTCATATACAATGTACCAAAAGGTTTTTACTGGCTCGGAATCACAAAGAGAATATTTAAAAAACATAAAAGATTTTATTAGAAGTGTACAAATTATTAACAAAAATGGGGAGAATGTTACATCAAAAACCAAATTTTTAAGGGGATGGCAAATAACAATTGCTGCTATAGAAAAATTATTTGATCGTTTAGTAGCAGTGAATTTTGAAAACTTAAAAACCCGTAGAATAAATCAAGATTGTCTAGAGAATTTCTTCGGTCGTATTCGTCAACAAAGTGGGAACTGTGTAAATCCAACCCCAATACAATTTGAGAGAGCATTTAAAAACTTTTCTCCCAACATTATCTACATAGTGATAGTGCTAACTGTAGTGATGATTTTTCACAAGTATTAGTTCAAATAAAAGATTTGCACTATGGAATAGAAGAAACATCAGAATGTGAAGAAGGGAGTCGCATAGAAACACCGGCATTACTTGATTGCGATTATCGAACGCAAACTTTGCCTGAACAAAATGCGTTTGTGTATGTGTGTGGATATTTAATTAAAAAAGCCTTGTCAGTGCATACATGTGTTATATGTGAGGATTTAAGAAACAGTTCCGCAGAATTAGATAGTGATAAATTATATATGTATTTTAAAAATTTTTCAGAATCTACATCATTTGGATCACTTTCGGTTCCTAATGAACAATTTTTAAATTTTATTTTTCAATTGGAAAATATATTTGTTTTGTATTTTGAAGAATTTTTTACAAAAAAAATTATCTTGAAAAGGTATTATGAAATCATGAAAACTGTAACATTTCCACATAAATGTTCACATTTTCCAGTGCTATATTTAATAAAATTATTTCTTAGATTAAGAATTTTTTATAGTGTTAAGTTTGCAAATAGACACTTTGTTTCTGTTGGGAGTAGTAAACCTTCCAGAAAAATAATCATTTTATCACATTTATAATAACAAAATAAAAGTTTTAAATCAGTGAGGGAAACATTTTTTGAACTCATTTTTATTAATATTGGTGAGAACGAGCTTAACATATGCACTTCACAACATATTATAATTCTTATAATAATTCGTAATGCCAATATAGTGGCCGTCAATATAATACATGATTATATGCTAATTTTGGAAAAAAACTGATTTGATTGACAGATGGCGTGCATACATTGAATTCGTGATTCAACCATATTTTAGCAGGTATTAAATTTGTTTTCATATTAATAGGCTTGTTTCTTTGCCACACACATTTTTGATCTAGAGCGCTTTAGATTTCTGACAGTGCTGTAGATATAGTATATAGTTTTGATAACGTCGTTAATGAGAAAAGGCTCTAGTTCAAGATATAGCAAATCATACTTCGGTCAGAGAATCATGACGAAGAAGCAAACCTAACATTTGTAATTTTTTTTTCATTGCAATGATTTATTATGTGTTGTGTAAAATGAATATTATTGCACTTTTTATTATTTTTTCTACATTCATGCAAAAAACAAAACTATTGAACTATATTTAGTGGAAAAAGTGGTTCTTTATTGTTTATTGCATTCATCTGTCATTCTACTACAGCGTTTTGTCATCATGACAAACATAAACGTTCAAATCGACGTCATATTTTCCTAGACTTAGTGTCATCTACATAAAACATTTTTTGGTTTTTGTATGAACGTAGAAAACATATTATATGCAACTCGTACAAAAAGTGCTTATTACACTCGACGTGTTGTCCTACTCGGCCTGACGGCCTCGTTGTACAAATTCACGTTGTGTAAAATAACTATTATGTAACATTTTTTAGATCAGAATTTAATAAAGGTTATTATTTTAATATATCTTTATTTCCCATTAAAAAAACCTACTTAACCGATTTTAATAGGTGTTTTTATATGAAATTATGTGACTGAACATATACAGGAACGTTTAATTTTGATGCATTATAACAGGAGAAAAAATAAAAATACTTCTAAATATTCTATCAGCCTAAATACCTTGGCATATTTAATTTATTAATTTGGAAGCAATTAAATAAAGCTTTAAATTACGTCCTTATAAGGGGTTCTAACTCTAGCTCCAAAAGAGCTTAGATAAAAAAAAAATCTGTATGTAACCTTCTATTAAAAAAGCAATCTACCCTTAAATTAATTACACGTTTGAGATTTTTGAGTACATATATACATTATAGTCTGAAATTATATCACAATTTTCGTTATAATAGTTTTCGCTACGTTTCAAATTTCGCGGGTCCGAGTAACTGCCAAAAATATGGCGCAAGGTCACAGAATTTAATTGCCTGAGAACAAAGGATTTTGACCAGAGTTGCGCTTCTGTATAGTATTCTGTGGTAAAGCGGAACCAGACATAGGTTCCCACGAAAATCGATGCGTATAACGAGAACGAGGTAAATACGGCAGTTTGAGTTTCTCAATTCCGTACAAGACTCGTGTCCAAACAGGCCATACTTAAAATTTTGTAACTTTGACTACCTATCTGAATTTACCGCAATTTTGGGATAAATTACATAAAGTTAGCGAGTCAAAGGAGTATAGGCACAGTAAAAAAATTGTTTTTCTGAAAGCGTTTCGAAATTGACAAATTTTGATATTGATTAGAATTTCGAAATTACCCTTTTTAGGTACTAGTGGCTAAAAATGATTTTTCTGTTCAATGGAATTTTCGATACAACCCTCTGCAACTGAACTTGATCGCCAACCTCCATGTCCGCTCCAGAATCTGCCGACATTGTTGCAGAGCTGCGCCGGAAGCAATGGCCAGTGTATTCAGTGTCGTATTGAGTGAACAAAATGTTTTGTACTTACGAAATATATCTACAAAATTGATACCATCTATTGATCCCTCAGTAATCGTAAACATTATTGGAACATGAGTTTTTGTGTTCGGAAATTTTACGTTAATAAATTACTGACAACCTTTTATGGCATCGAATTAGTAGATCAATCGACTTACCTGTAAGGAAGTTTGATCATAATTATATGAGCAATTTCGTCGAAGAATTATAAATTTAACTACTTGTAGTTTGCACTTTTCAAACTCACCCGGTACGTACTTTAAAGACAAAAAAACCCTTATCTCTGTTACCACACATTCCCAACACGCTCTTACTATCATTGTATTTTCCTATCTAGATCGCCTAGGGTGGGAATTTTGGGCGGGAATTTATAATTCTTCGACGAAATTGCTCATATAATTATGATTCCTTACAGTTAAGTCGATTGATCTACTAATTATATTTCGCAATTTCGTCTCGAATTATAAATTTAACTACTTGTAGATGTTGAAAGAATTATAGGCGATCTAGTGTGCAGACAGAAACTTTATATCCTGCATCTTACATATTGACCAGTTATCGTTCTTTTGATAATTAAAACATTTTTGTACTGCTTTATATATGTATATACACAAATATACATATACTCAAGTCAAGAATTCAGACGTCTTACGTCATACGAACAAATGAATAATTCAGTATATTTTCATCAAAATATTTATGAAACTACAACTGATAGTACTAAAACTATATACTACACTAAAAGTTTGCATTATGTATTGCACTAAATTGCAAAAAACGGTTGTTTTTAACGCGAATAAATATCGAAAATTACGTTGACAATAAAAACAAATGTGTAACGTCAGCCGTGACGTAAGACGTCTGAATTCTTGACTTGAGTATACCTATATATTATATATCAAAAATATATTTATATTTAGCGTCTACCTGCATTTTTAGTTATATATTAATGCATAAAATATATATTGATTCCGTGTGACTGTAAATGCATCCACAATAATAGAATGCGGGGATTTCATTTCTACGATATCTTTTTTATTTTTTTTTTTTTTATTTTTTTTTTTTTTTATTTATTTATTTATTTATTTTTGTGCATTGCAAACACGTCTATTTCAGGCTGTTTGAACATGTTACATAATATTTCGAATACCCGTTTGAACGTTCGGTTTCTATTCTTAAACACCGAAATACTGTTATGTATTTTATTTTATTTTTTCCGGGTACACTAAAGGAAATATGTTTTAGCCTTTAATAGACATTGGTTAATCGCTGCAAAATATCTGCATTAAATAGACTCAACTGGGACCCATTATTTTATTACAGTAGTTTTTGCAACTTTTGACACTAGCAAAAATGTATATTGCAGCTGACAGTCTTTCATCCTAGATAACTTTAGTCAGTAACTGTATAGCTACTATTATGAATTCTAGTTCATTTATCCTTAGTCTCCAAATTTTCATTTTACTGTAAAGAAGTTACAATCATTGATTATATAAGTTATATATAACTCAATGGCATGGTATATGGAAGATACCTACAGTTTGAACAAACTCGACTACCACTCGCCCTTCAATTTTAGCTTTTAATAGCAAACAAAAATTCGTTAACGTTGATGGCTAATGAACACTGTCACATGCCCTATTCACTCTCTCATGTATCATGTATATATTATTGCTTTCTAGTACGAACACAAAGAAACTGTGTTTTTTATTAAAAATTATTTGTTTAGGTAATAAAATATGTTAATGGGAGAAAATAGGTTGTATAGGCAACTTCTGATATTAACCACGTTGGAGTTACTAAAAAATTTACTTTAGAAAAAGTATTGTGGGTATTAGTGATTTGGTGCTTTAAATATTGGCAGTGTAAGAAGTATTGGGTATTAATATTTTATTACTTGCGGTTATGGTGGTGGCACCCTCACAATATGAGTCGACGTTACTGACTGACTAATAATTTGTACTTGCACAAGCACTGTTTAGTAAAAAATATTATTTCTTGATTTCGTGAGATTATGTGCGAGCCCGTGAAAGTCTGACCAGCTTTTTAATCATTGCAACCAAAAACTTCCTGAAATTAACACTGGAATTTCTTCGCTAGGTTTTCACAAATCGTACCAAAAAGGCAACACCGCCGACGCGTCTATGCGACGTGCACGCAAAGTCAATCAACGGTCTCTCACCCCAGTCTAGACCCTTTGACTTCCCCTTACCTGCGTGTTGCATCACTGCCGTGACGTTGAAACACGATGCAGTTTTACTTCCTTCACTGAAAATATTAATCTATAATTCGACGTGTAAAATAAGGAGTATATTATTTGTTACCCATTATTTTACTAGTAATTTCATAAATTTCTTACAGTTTTACAAATCCACACATAGATTAGTTCCCTATTGTAATTTCATGTTTCTATTGACAATTTACAAATATGCAATATTTTTGCATTGATATTTTAAAAGTACAATGGTTATTTACAAATAGAATGTATTAATTTACAGCGAATTAATAAATATTTACAGCACAAAAAAAATGCGTTTTTAATTAATTTTTTTATTTCTACAGTAATGTTATTATGATCATTAAATGAAGGATGGACGGTCTTTTCGAATGAACAACAGATGGCAACTATACCACCAGTTCAATTGCAATTATTGCTTTCGCATAATCATAAAACCCTAGGCTTGAGCGGCTTTACGTATGCAGAAGAAATCAATTTAATTTATTGCGTGCAGCTACGTCATGTTGATAGAGAACTATCGCTGACATTTTTCCTGGAATTGCACTTCGAAGAACACGGTATGATGCACGTGCGGGGACTGCTGGATGATGATTTATATGCGTTTTTCTACCCCTTATCAGTCCACATTTTCTGAACGCAAAACGCGAAGAATCGAGGGGAAGCACCTAATACATATGCATGTCGGAAAAGTTTTTTTCTGAAAGGGAAAATTTATTTCATTTATTCAGCCCATAAATAGACGTTTCTTTTGATGAATATACAAAAGTTTCATATTTATGGCGGTGTTCTGGTGTTTAACATAGCAGTTAATAAAGTTATTGTACAATGTACAGGGTGTCCAGCGTAACGCTCTCACTCGATTTGTGGCTTTAATGTCATAGTTATAAAAAAATGTCAAATACAAAAATTGTGTCATTTTTATAGATGATTCGACGTGCCTTAGAAAATAAACAATAGAATATCGAACTAAAACAATTATTTACGGAAGTTCATTTTTTTTAATGCAACACCCTATGTATTTTTTTAAATTCTGAAAAAGCATACAATTATTATTACTGAGATATAAAGGAAAATGTCGAATATACATTTCCCTTTATATCTCAGTAACCACTGGAACAATTATATAAGTATATCATATGGATGTAATCAGAATTGTATGCCTTTTCAGAATTTAAAAAAATACATAGGGTGTTGCAATTAAAAAAATGTAACTTCGGTAAATAATTGTTTTAATTCGATGTTCTATTGTTTTTTTTTTCTAAGGCACGTCGAATCATCTATAAAAATGATACAATTTTGTATATTTGACTTTTTTTGTAACTATAACATTAAAACCACAAATTGAGTGAGAGCGTTACACTGGACACCCTGTACACTATACAGGACGTAACTTTAAACGGGGGTCAGGTTTTTAAGGGTAAGTACATTATGGCTCAAAATACTAATCTAAAACTATTATTTTTAGACAAAAAGAGCAGTTCAAATATGATCGAGAAATACACTTCTGCATGGCATTGGAAACTGGTTCACTGTAAAACCGCACAAATGATTTAAAGAAATTCCCAAGGAAGGAATTTTATAACACCTATTTTATACAACAAATTCAACTGTTTTTGCTGTTATTATTATTAATATAATTCATTTAAGGTTTTAATTAATAAAATAGTTTGACATACCTGATGTTACAACAACAAAATTTTGGGACCCAGACCCACTTTCTATAAACTAACACAAATATTTCTACTTTTTGTCCGTTTTGAACTCATAAGCTATTAGCAGCAGTTATGATACGTTTGCGTAAATCATGAATAGCGTCCAATTCGGTACGATACACTTCATTATTTAAATAACCCATTAAAAAGATCCAAATGATTAAAAGCCAGGAGAGATCGTGGCGGTATTGACTTCTTTTTTCATGATGTAGATATCTATTCCCAATTTTTTTTAGATAAGATGTGAATCACTGTATAAGTCTTATTTTTTATGTTTATGTGAACAACGTACAATGGGCAAATTATTAGATAAAACCAAATAGACATATTCATGACCTGACAATTTTGGGAAAGATATTTTGCCTGTCTAACTAAACACATAAGCGTTGAGTGAGCACTCAACGACATAAGTTTATTTTTTCTTTGTTATTATAAACAAGACAGAATATTTAAATTTAACCGCATGGCCCAGCTAGCAAAGTAGTTCTATAAATTTAGAGTAATAGGAGTTTTATATTCTATTAATATTTTATAGTTGTATTTAGAATACTAAATTGTTGCATTAATGTGGCACATGAGACTATTTTGCCTTCAGAAACTGAATTGTTTTTAAATTTGTTGCAAGAACGTTCTTAGAGCATAATTTATAGAGCACTTATAAGATAACTGCTAATGTAGCCCTATAAGTGTGTACAATAACACAATTTTACAGCAACGGTGCTTATAGAATCAAATTACTGTAAAACCGATGCAAAATACTGCTTTATAGAATTATACCATCTCCTGTGACACTCTTATAAAATTATTCCGTAATGTCGCTTATAGTTTAATTATAGAACTATTGTATAAGGCGTTGTTAAGTTACAATTCTGCTGCGGAAAACAAATTACAAATATGGAAGCTGCTATCGAACTTAAGAGAAAAAGCTCTTTAAAGCAGTTGTAGAGAATAATAATACAGTTGTTATAAAATCATTATAGAGTAAATAAGTAACAAAAGCCTTTTTGTTCCATAAAGAAACGCTATAAACTATCATTTTTTTTATATATGTAGGTTTCCCATAGCCCCATCTGACGAGACCTGCCTGTAATAGTACGAAATATTTTGATCAAAGTATAATGGGAAATTTGTATAACATAGTCGTGACTTGTAAAAATTATTATCTGTTTGCAGAAAGAAAATTTCATTTCGATAGATAAGATTTATTTGATTGCTAAGAGAAATTGATTTTCTTATAGAAATTTAGTAACATATTTAATTTAGACCATTCCAAACCTTAAACATTTTCACTTTTAGATGTTGAAGTTAAAGAATTTTAATAGATTTATTAAATAAGATTGAAATAAGTGAAATTACCACAATAAAATATGACAACACTGTGAATATTAAGTAGTTGCTTACGAAGCATATTTGCTCTATAATCATTGCAATCGACACAAAAATGTCATATTAGTGAGAATCCATTAGAAGTACAAGATGAAGCCTTTCTTTCTGTCGCCATATTGTGAAGAAGGAAAAAAAATCTTAATTAAAAATATGTACAATATAAATAGGTGAAATGATATCAATAATATGGATATACTTACTTTCTGACTATTTTATGTACAGTTGGTTGTTAAATTCATCAATTTAAAAAAAAATTTTTATTAAATTTCCAGCATCATAGGAGATATAAGGTTAACTGAGGGCGCGTCAAAAAATTACCATTATGTACCACATACTTCACGATAAAACTTTTCCCGCATTAAAATGTACTGCTCCCTGATGGATAAACAAACTAAGCAATTCGTAATAATGTAAGTAAGTAGGTACTCCTATGCAGGCTGATTAGGCCCATCTTATTGGTTCTTATTGGCCCGTTCATATTATTTCTAACATGTGCGATACAGAAACACTTTGTTTTTAAAAGATACAATTAAACGATTTTAAAGTTCTTTAAATATAAGTGCTATAGAATTTTTATGAGATTGCTTTGTAACTGTGTTATAAAATTCTTTAAGACTTCTATAATTATTTCCTGTAAGCTTTACAGAACCGCTTAAAGAACTAAAAGGTTCTATAGAACGGTGCCCATTTTTATGGTATAAGTGTTGTAAGAACATTTTGAAAATGTTCTTAGAACAAACATTGCTCTATAAAATTTGCTCTGGAAACGTTCTCACGATTTTTACAGAACAAGAAATTGTTAGCTGGGGTTATACCTCAAGTGTCAAGCTAGAGTTTCTAGACTCCAACTACATTGATGTTTATTAAAAATTAAGTCTTTTAAAAGTAAGCAAAATATTCATACACTGGACAGTTTCTTATAATAAATGTGTTGATCATAAAAACGGAAGTAACCTTATTTAAGAGAAATACCTCGCCCACGACGGCATTGGTTTCTAATAGGCCAATTAAAATTATTTTAATTCACATAACGTGCCCATTAATTTGCAGTCAATAAATGTTTACGTGTAATTTGATACTTACGGAAAGTGTTCAACCTAATCACCTATTAAGTTCCAGTTAAGGTTGTTCTGAAATTCAGAAGAACGCAACAGACAGAATAAATCTTTGTTGGGGTTTAATATTTTTTAGTGTGTTTAAATGAAGTAGCAAAAATGAGACCACAGATTCCTTAGGTGAAAATAAATCGATTTAACCTAAGATATCTATATCCCCATTCGCATAATAAAAAAGATACCGGGTGTCAAAGTTAAAATTGTATTTTCGATATGTAGCTAACTTCTTAAAAAATCCAAATATTTACATAAAATATGTAAATCAGGGCTTTTACGGGTGAGAAATTAAAATTTGTTTCTAATTTTGACGTTACCAGTAGAGAGCGCCACTTGTGACACATCATGTTTCTTTTAAAGCGATTCTCCTACCTGCTATATCTGAAAAAGGTATACCTTATTGAAGTCGTTACGAGTAACAGTTTTCGAAATAATCCTTTTTGAAATATTCAGTGCACCGATTGAAAACTGTTGTCGTTTCAGGTAAAGTGCCTTTTCTACTGAAAATACAGCAAAATATTACTTGAAAAAGTTATTGAGAACGGTAAATTATGAAGATCTGCAAAATTTAAAAAAGATCAGCCTGCTTTGATAAAATCTTTGTGCTTTGTTGAAAAATTGTTTCATCAAACCTCGCTGATTTTCTTGAAATTTTGCACTTCTCCATAATTTACCATTGTGAACCACTTCTTCAAGTAATATTTTGCTGTATTTTCAGCAGAAAAGGCACTTTACCTGAAACCAAAACAGTTTCTACTCGGTGCACTGCCTCTGAGTATTTCAAATAGGATTATTTCAAAAATTGTTACTCCTACCGACATCGGCAATATATATATATAAAGCTGTTTACAGGCCTTTTAGGCCCAGAGCTGTGTTTTTCTCCTCCACTCCATTCTGTCCTTCGCCTTTCTTTTCCAATCCGTTACATTTTTCTCCCTTAGATCTATTGCCACTGCCTCTCTCCATCGCTTCCTCGGTCTACCTCTTTTTTTCTTGTAATTAGGTTTACTCCCTACTATTTTCTTAACTGCCCTTTCATCCTCCATACGTTCTAGATGCCCTAGCCACTGCACTCTCCTGGCTTTTACAAATTCGTCTATTGTTGGTGCCTGGTACATTCCATATATTTCCTCATTATTTCTCCTTACATAGCCTTCCTCTGTCCTCTTACCACCTAGAATTCTTCTTAAGATCTTCCTTTCCCACCTTAAAAGATTTTCTCTTGACTTCTTATTGAGAACCCAGGTTTCACTACCATACAGCGCTGTCGGTCTCAAAATTGTTTTATGCATTCTAAATTTTACTGGTGTGGACAAATTTTTTATTTCAATAAGTGGTTGACTGCTGCCGAACTTCTGTTTGCTTTTATTATTCTCCTATTTATTTCTTGTTCCTCATCACAGTTAGCTGTTATTAGCGCCCCCAAATACACATATTCTTGAACTTCTTCAAACTCCATCTCTCCATGCTCTGTTCTCAATTTAAAATTTGTATCCTTTTTTTGTTCTCCTATTCTCAGAAGCTTGCTTTTCTTGATTTATCTGCAATCCCACTTTACTTGTTTCCTCCACAAGTTTTCTCGTTACTTCTTCTAATTCCCTACTATCTCTAGCAATAATGGCCACGTCATCTGCATAACTTACTATTTGGTGACTTTTAAACAATATGTGTCCTTCTCTGTTCAACTCACTATCTCTTATGACCTTTTCTAGTACTAAATTAAAAAGAAGCGTTGAGAGTGGGTCTCCTTGTCTCAGTCCTGTATCAATAGTAAAGCCTTCGGAACATTCACCTTTTATTCGTACTTTGCATTTAGTATTTTCTAAAGTCATTTTCAATAGCCCAATCAGTTTGGCTGATATCCCAAATTGTTCCAGAATTTTAATTAGTTTACTTCTTTCAACTGAATCATATGTTTTCCTGAAGTCCACGAATAAGACCATTTTTCATTCACCATGAAGATTTGGTCCGTTGTTGACCTTCCTTTCTAAAACCTGCTTGATACCCTATTTGTCGTTCTGCTATAGGAGGTTCTATTCTCTGCTTTATTAACGTTGTCATAATTTTATACCCTATATCTAACAATGATATACCCCTATAGTTTCTGCAGTCTGTTGCATCTCCCTTTTTAAGATTGGTATAATCATAGCATCTCTCCAATCTTCAGGCATACATTCTCTTCTCCAGATAATTCGTATCATTTCGTATATTCTTTGTCTTAAATCCTCTCCTGCGTACTTAATGTTCTCTGCTGTTATTCCGTTTTTTCCTGGACTTTTATTATTCTTTAAAGCTTCTATAATTATATCTATTTCCTTTTTTGTAGGTTCTTCTACTTCAAGCAATATATACCTTTTTCAAATAAAACAGGTAGGAGAATCAATTGTTTCGATAGTCACATGGATACACTAAGCTGCAACAAAGTTCTGCCATGTAAAAGAAACATGGTGTGCCACAAGTGGCGCCCTCTACTAGTGACGTTAAAATTAGAAACAAATTTGGATTTTTTAAGAAGTTTACAAATATCGAAAATAAAATTTTATTTTTGACACCCTGTATCTTTTTTATTATGCGATTTGGGATATAGATATGTTAGGTTAAATCGATTTATTTTTACTTAAGAAATCTGTGGTCTCATTTTTTGCTACTTCATTTAAAACAGCCTGTAAATAGTTATACAAAATAATTTACGAAATCATCATCTGTAAAACACGAAAATACTATTAAACCTCCGCCTTTAACCTCTGAATATTTTTCCGCCCATTAGGCACAAACAACAAATCGGCGTATTTGTTTGGCTCGTGTTTACTTTATCTGCCATCAACCGGTGTAGCAGATTAATCATTTTGGGCGAAAGTAAAAGTCCAACTATAAAAACGTATTCAAATGCGGCGCACATACCTCTGGTCACTTTCGTTCGATTTCAAAAAATCGCTAGGGCGTAAACGAGAACGAGCGAAGCCGATTCAATTCATCTAGAATGCAGAGGCCACCTACGCACAGGAAAACATCATTCATTAATAATCTATACCAGAATTAATATTGTAGCGTAGGTATTGTCCGAATTGATTTATGTGCAAAACACATTTTTAGATGGTATTTTGCCAGATCTTTGAAAAATTTATGTGAAAATACACCTGCATATGTTTTTATGTAAAAATTACATGTCAGAACTGTGAGAATATACAGTGTTTAAATAAACGGTTACAAAGCTTGAGACATAGTAGACCAGGTTAAGACATGAAAATATAAGATAATCTAACCCTAATGTATAACCTTTTTACTGCAACTTTGCTCGGAAACTATTAGGATTTTACAAAATATTTTTTTACGATATTGACTCCATTTTTCATGACACATCTATTTCCAATTTTTTTTAGATAAGTTCTGAATCATTCCATAATACAGCAGTGTGTACTTAAAAATAATACACTGCGGCCTAATCTATCCAAGGCAATAGGTCAGATTTAGACAATTTTCATTAGGTTTGTTTCAAATGCATAGAAAACCGTACAATGTACGGTTTTGAGTCTGCGCAATAGCAAAAAACTGTTCCAAATTAAAAATGATCATTCATTGTACGATTTCCTTAGCGTTCCAAATATCTTTGGGACGAGCATTGAACCGTACCACGGCGATAATATCAGTACATGGTCATGTGTAGGAACTACTTGTGAACTGTTTGTATAGACATGCGCACTAAGTAATCTCTTTTAGATTTGACATTAAAGCTGTTCAATTTAGTCGTTTTTTCGATTGATAAATAGTAAATTGAATTTTAAAATGTCCATCCATGACTAGTTTTTAATTTTAAATAATGACTTGTATACGAGGTTGTTTACAACTTCAAAGTTAAATTCAGAGGTTATATTATGTTTGTCCCCAGTCCCCACTCATTTTTCGGTCAAGAAAACGTTCCAAACATTCGCGATTCCATGCACGGTACAAACTTGACGCATGCGCCTATTATCAGTGCATATAATCTCGTGACGGTATCGTGGCCGTACAAAAGTATTTATTTGGAACAAACCTATTATTGTTACTTCTTTTATGTTCTTCAAGACACAAAGAATAATCAAGTATACAAAAATTAAAAAAAAAAACTAGCTAAAAGGCGCTGTATAATTAATATACCTACTTATGAAACCAATCGAAAATATTTCTCGTTGAGTCATTCAGGTAAATATTTTTTTTAGTACGATTCTCAGATTCTTTGAACGTTTGCGGTGTTTATGCATTAACCATAACACTCATTCGCAAAATTCATAAATACATAATAAAAACAGCCGTAACATGGTATTGACCTGGTAAGCATGTAAGGAATCTTTCAATAAGTACATTAAACAAATGGGCATATTTTAGTTTGTCAAGACCAAGGCACATTTAATTTGTCAAAAATCTGTCGAAATATTTTGACATTATTTAGAAATGTATACCAGCTTGGACTAGATTAAATTATGTAAATGTAGATTGTATCTTTACTTAATAGTACCAGCAAAAATGACGGATTATTGCCTCATATGGAGTGAACATATTATCTATGTATAATTGATTTAATACCAACAAAATGCCTTTGAGGAATATAATTTGTTATATCCATATACATATAGTTTGAATAGTACGGCAAATTATAGTTATTTATTGTAAGAGTTATTTAGGCAGCGTTTAAGTGGATAAAAAGCGGTAAATAAATTAATTTAACTCACGCGTGGTGTATACAAATATTTTATCCAATTGTAAAAGATTATTGATATTTAACGTAATTTTGTGACTCGAACTGATTTAGAACAAATAACAAGCTAACAGAGTAATCCGTGAGATTGTATTAGATGTTGCTTGGATAGGTACACTGTAGCAACTAATTGTTTAATAGTTGAATTCAGGTGTGATTCATGTCAACATTCAATATTTTTGTCTTGAGTTGTTTGAAAGTAAAAGTGTTTGAAAGTAATAGAACAAGATTTAATATTATAAGATTGTGTACGGACGATGTATTATTAGAAGAACAAGCGACTTTGTGCAAAGTAATTCTGAAGTCTAAGTTACTTTATGAGAAGAGAAGAGTACATTTCTGCGAATGACGCAATACAGAGCAGGTAAGGGGTGTAAATGACAAAATAATCATGGCTTACGTAAATATCTCAAAATAGCAAAAAGTGTTATTATTCACAGTTTAAGAAAGTGTTGTATGTTAAAGAAAATACATAAGCAGGTAGCTTCAGTTTTTATCTATATAAAAACACAAAAAATATATTTTCGTGGCTTCAGTACTTATTTAGTTTTACTTTTTGTAGATTTCACCAGGGAAGAGCTTTTTAAAGCGCAAATTAATGGGTTATAAACAAAAAAAAGTTACGTGTGTTTATCAAAGACCTCGAAAAATTTTTAGATACGGTCCCTGATATCAATTATTTATTGCTAAAGGCAGTTCTAATTATGAGAAATTACTTTTACTAAAAATGAAATCGTTAGAAACAATGTTTTGCGATATTAATATTAATTGTAAAGATTAATTATGTATTTTAATAGTCAAGTTTTGTAACCAAATTGCAGTAATGTAAAAATAGTAGTGATTTTAAAAAAATTAATTTACAAGTAAACAAAATATTATCTATTACAGTTGCTATGCAGTTAATAAAGTCATTTTAATCTGTCACAATTGTCGAAAAATATTCCGTTTTTGCACAGACGCGGAATTTCCTATATTGTTGTGACTGTGCCTCTGTGCGCAAAACTCTAAGCAGTTAACAAAATTTTCTCGTGACCGGCTTTGTTTTCGTCGAGCATGAGACATGGAAATATCTGCATCTAATTCTAGTGGATGAATTAAAAATATCTTGTTTGTAACCCGGACTAAATGTCAAATAAGAATTATTTTAGAACCATGGCGCTCAAAATAGACCGCGATGCGACATCACGTTTTCAACCTTTTACAGGCCATTCCGCCAAATTAAAATGAAACAGAATCGAAGAAACGTTTAGGGCATATTTTACTCCAATTAATGTTATCTAGCAAAGTCGGAATACCGAAAAAGGAATGTTGAAAATTGCTGATGGAAGTGTCGTTGTGTTTTATTAATTGAAAAATATAAGTGTTTCGTTTTGTAAATAAGTCGATCAAATTAGATCAATCAGCGTATTCGAATATGTGAAAATTGGAAATCTGAAATTGAGAAAGCGCGTCCTAAGGCTTTCAAAATTACTGTCTCTATATGTTAATTATTTTAAATGAATTAAGACTTTATAATCATATTGTGGCGATCCCGAACACGTATTCCTTATCGCCATTTGACTAGTTTGGTTGTAATGGCCACTGGAACAGAGAATTAAAAAAAATGAGCAAACGGATACGTTATATTAATTAGTTGTCATAAACAAGTCAAAATAATTTATTATTAATAATTAATATTCCTTTTTTGGTGGACGTTGTATTTATTAGAATAAAATTATTCGTTTTAGATAAGTACTTAACAGTTGTATTATTGACGTGGATATGAATGACAAATAATTATTGTAATGCCCAATTTATATACGAATCACGTAACTGACGGTATAAAATGCTGTAATTAGGTATTACTATCCTTGACTAAATTTGGACGTTTGCTGATATGTTAAGTTTGCTTTGCTTTCATAAGTTTTGAAACTATGTAATAAAAATCTCCGCCTAGATATAAAAAATACTAACTTTTATGACTATAGCCTTATTTTGAATGATTCAATCCTTCACTAGATACTAACGTCTTCTTCAAATGCGAGCAATAAAAAACGCAAAATTATTTTTAGACTCTAGGAAAAGCGTGTTCTTAGATTGGAAATTAAGAAAGTAACTGCGTTTTTCTTAATTCGTTATCTTTTCAAGATGAAACCGCATGTCTCTAAACCACACAGAATATCGTGAGTTTTCATCTCATTAATATTGGTAAACAGACGGAGGAGTTTTCTTTCATGTGTTGGTTGACACGCGTTGAATAATTTGAGTGATTTTTCAGTGCTTGTGGAATAGCCGTGTTCCTGTTTCATTTCAAGACTTTATAATTAGTTCTGAGAAGCTTTTTGAATATTTAAAATCAAATCTAACATGTATTTGATACAAAAGTTACAAATTTTTCACGTGTATTAACCGAGAAGCACATTCAAATTAGGTAACTGATATTTCTGTACCTATATATCTAAATAAAATAGGAACTTTTAAAGAATAAAAATAAATCTTCCAATTTTATTTTATTTTTTCTTCAATAACTTCATTATAAATTGTGTAGGATACATAAAACTTGGCATAAAGTAGTTTTCTGACATGAAACATTGAAATCTGGTCTCAAATTTGATATAAATTATAAAAAGCACCACATACAGTACTTTACATACCAATTGCCAAGAATTTATTGTATCTACCTTAAGTAGCAAATGGCTCTAGCAACAAAATCCCAAATGTTTTCAATAGGATTTATGTCAGGAGAGCTGGCTGGCCAATCTTGCGCGATGTCGTCCATAAACACAAAATATTCACCTGATTCATTACGTAGGGGATAGGTAATGGGCGTAATAACTTATTAGATGTAAATTTGGCTGGTCATATTCTGTGATATGCGAATTAATGGGGTGCGGCGGTACAACTACGACATTATTCCACCCCAAAACATTACGGTACCCCCTTCATACGGAGCAACTTCACGGTGAAAATGAAGTCGCTGTTGACGATCTGGTTCTCTCCAAACTCTTTGTTGATTGTCATTAGTAACCAGCCCAATTCTGGTTTCGTCTGCAAATAAGACCCACCGCCACTGAGGTAAAAACCAACCCCTTTGCTCTCGCGCCCATTGGAGACGGGCAGCACGAATTTTGCTATTCTAACCCCACATTTTAACAATTGTTTTCAGATACTTATAAACAGAAGTGAATAATTTTATATGCAGAACTATGTAAGTTTATGTTATAACAGGATTTACGTCTACAGTTAAATTTAAAAGAATACGCATTTTGAAACATTTCTGTACCGAAAAATTTCAGCAAAAATAACTGCTTTACATGATGCAGGACATTCATCAGATATCGAACATGTTGGACATTTCTATAGGGGGACCTTAAACAAGTATCTGATAATTTGAGGTTGACTAGGAGGCTAGCAGTTCAGACTTTCCTAGATCCTAAATATTCCTTATCAGATCACTGTGATCAGATCATACAGTAAGTATACGAATTTTTATTATACGATACGAAAACTTGGAGCCATTAATTATGACAGAATGGCGGCGCTACAAACCTTGCCTTGATAAATTAAATTAGCGAGGCTGCTATCAAAACATATTTTTGATAAGTTCTTCTAAACGTAACCTTCCCCACGTGTTTTTACATTCTTTTATCGAGACGACCGTGGGTGGCATCGTAAAAGTCAAGCGACAAATAATCGTCCAGATTTGAGATAAATTGGTCCACTCCTAAATATGAAATATAATGAAATATTTTCTAAAGTCCGCTTTACAAGCAATTTCTTTGTCAATTGATTGATCAAGTGGCTTCGTCAAGTTAATTGACAAGTGTAATAACTAACACTTGGACGTCAAATAAATTGAAGAACTTCGGCAATTTTTACTTCAGTTCACGAATACCAACCTAAGATAAATGAAAAAAAGTGAGGTTAGAGAATATGATGATTTATATTTAACCAATAACCGAGCAGCAACAGTAATAAACGCAATGAAAGCTTTTTTAACTATTTCTAAATATTTTTGCCGCAAAATATAAATATTAAAGTTAATTTTAATTTTTAACAGTTTTTGTTTCGTAAACAAATGGAAATGATATAACGTCAAAATCATCAATTTCTTCGTCAATAAATTGTTAGTCTAGTGATCAAAAATTCGAGTTACAGGGTATTCATATTTTTCTTAGCGATTTCCATACTGTTCCAACTCTTTCGGGACTATTTTTTCAGAACAATAATTATTCAAATTTTCACGTATTAGTTTGTTAAATAAATATTAGTATATAATTACCCACCTATTGAAGCTTAACCTGCAATAGCACAGCTTCAAATTTTCTGTGTTCACGCAAAGTACACTTATATACACATATATTTATTTACACAGAACGAAAGAAAATTAGGAAGTAAAAGTTGACAAAAACAGTTATTTCTATAGTTAAGTATTGGCATCAAGTCATGTGTTATTTGGTATAGCTACAGCCCATCTGCAAATTCACAATAATTCACATTATTATTAAACCTATTGACGTTGCACTTAATAAAGACTTTATTGTTAGTCTATTTTTAGCCAGTATCCAATTTTGTCGCACAATTATTGTTGTGGGAATTCTGGGAAAGAGGGTTTATTTATAGACTGCAAGTCATATCGCTAGAAATTAAGACGATGATTCTGTTTACATCAAGACGCAAATCCTTGCTTGTACTGCTAGCAGCAATTTCTTGCAATGGAGGGAGGTCGGAATTGTCATGAAATAAGAATAATGTCTATATCCACTTCTATAAGTCGCGAACAGATTTTTGATAAACGCAAGTTCGGTTTTGTCTCTTTGTTCACAGGAATGTAGCAAAATCTTTCCGTTCATCAACGGGTTTGTATAGAAATGAATCATCGAATGTCCGAGTTCGGTTATTTTGTTATGCCGATATTAATTAATAATGACTCGAAAACAAATATACAAGTTGGGAGATGAGGTAAACATGTTTGTATGAAACCTACGACGCTACCTTTTTTCAAGATCCCTAAACAGAGGTGGTTGCCTACAAACTTCCATCCAATAGCATTCCAGTATAATATTTGAGACATCCAACTCAGTGTTAGTTATATTTGAATTTTTAGTCGTTCTAATAATTTCTGTGTAGATATTAGATGTTACTAAACAGTACAACAATGTTATTAACACTTTAGAACATACAGGGTGGTCCATTTTAATCAGTACAGTCGAATATCTCGAGATTCGTGAGTGTTACAAAAAAATGACTCAGACAAAAGTTGCTCAAACATCTGGGGGCCAACTAGCTGTGCATTCAGATCTGACTTTGACATTGATTTTGAAGGTTATTTGAAGATCAAAATCAAATTTTTAAATAGAAACCCATATTTTTGAAGCCGGATTCGAAAAGAACAAGAAATCTTACGTCTGAAGCCACTTTAAAAAAATTTTGCTTGTTACTTTTAGATCGTAATTACAAGGTGAAATACCGGGAAGGCTGCAGTCAATCCTGTAGCTACGTAACTTGAAATCGCATTTAGGCTAACTTCCCATAATCTAAGCCAGGTAGTTAGCTGGATAACATCATGAAAACGAAGAACGCCATTGAGAATTCTTAGGACTCTTAGGTATCATGCGTACCACATAACTGCTCCAAGAATTAAAACCAATCCACATGCAAATGCGGATTGAATTTTCCAATTGGGCTTTGAACATGATCCAGAATGATGTTAACACTCACGAATCTCGAGATATTCGACTGTACTGATTAAAATGGCCCATCCTGTATAACAAAGAATCTCACACAGACAGTTTATTCTGTATTCTATAATTAGGTAGTATTCTTACTAGGAGAGCACCATCTAGGGACAAAAAGCAACATATTTCATAGCTCTGAAAAATTACAAGTTCATCGAGTGCATATGCATATGCAGTAGCACAGTTAGCTTTATCTATACATACAAGTATGTACCTGAAATATGGTACATAACTTATTTTGTAGAATTTGTAGATGGACGGAGCCAAGGGAATCAGCAGTTTGTAGTCCACCTCCTCGGTTTAGGTTTATCTTGACCTTTTTTTGCCACTTTCTGCTTGGATTCAGGGGAATTTCAAAAACTTGACGTATCTTGCATACACCATTTCACAAAAACAAATAATGGAAAGGTCTCGTTCGATATTTTGATATAAAAATTATTTGCGCACCGCACACGTTGACATTATTACGCCTCCGTAAGAATGAAAAATATTTCTGTTACATCTAAGGAACAGGTGATAAATTGTCTGATCGTGTAATAAACGCCGTGCTGCTCTCATCATAGCGGCTTGTGGCTATTCGAAAAATCTTGGTTAAAACGCGGCTCCCTTGCCAACTAAAACTAAAAGTGATTTTGAGAATTATATCAAACAGGTGCCAGAAACAGGGAAACTGTGTTAATCGCACAATTTAGGCTACGTCCAGGCTGTTTCACAAAATATTCTGCATACGTTGCAGCTCCCTCTTGTCTGATTTTATTAGAAACATTTTTCTATATTACTTCCCGCTTAAAAATTATAAGCAATATCGTATTAGAGTCTCAAAAGAAATACCACCTAAAAATCACATTAGCAGTAGAGGATCAAGTAGTCGTTGGAAGACAGCTTTTTAATAGAAAAAAAGTTTGGGTATGTTTATGAAAAAATATTATTAATCTTTTCTGTCAGATAATACTTTCGATTGAAAATGGAGCTTATCTCATCCCAAATTTTATTTAAATTTTTTGTATCTTCACAGTAAGCCCATACTGTAGAGTTGTTTCGTGGGAAGCCTCCAGTTGTTCGTTTTTTATTTTGGAAAAATGTTTGATTTGTGACCGAATCGTTATTGATTCGTAAAACCTGCGAAATAACTGTCGGATGCTAGCTCGTTAGAAAAACAAATAGGAACATTAAAAATAGATTTTATTTTCCGCAATTCTTACCTAAAAGTAGGCACCGCCACTGACTTATTGTACACAGTTGCATAAAAATGCGTGCATCTTACATTAGCGCATTGCAAAAATAAATAGTGCCTGTGAAGTATGTTCAAAATATTTGCATAGCCTACTTCAAGTTTGCTCGTTAATTTTAAACGTGTGCGAAGAGCGCATGGTAATCCTTCTCTAGCGAATTTAGACCGGCTTTTCCACCATTTTTAAACGTTAGGGTAAATCAATGTTACTCCTAATTCTTCTTCCATGTACAGATCTTAGAAACTTATAAAATGTCCTTAAATTTCATTAGAGAAGAATACAATAACAAATTCCCGAGATCAAAATTGGATTAATTATTGAAATACTTCTGCTAGGTACCTGCTTTCGGTATCTTAGATCTAATTTGATATTCTGTAGACTGATAAAGAGTAACACTTCATCAAATTCTGTCGTATTCTAAGCATAGAGTACGAACGGCATACACATTTGGAAAGTGAGGATCTTGATGGTGAATTGTGTTTTGCCGCTTGCGTGTATTTGTGTCATGCTACACGCATACTTCCACCACAGCGTGCTTCCACTGTTCGCATAAGGCAGTGTTGCCAGGTGGGAAAAATTCAGTGCATGAGAATAATTTCAAAATAGCATGAGGTTTGGAGAAAAAGCATGAGATGGCTTAATTTATCAAAAAACACCTCTTGACACAGCTTAATTTTTAATTACTTTTGTAATGCCATTTTTATTTCATTAAAAAGCATTATGTTATGCTATTTTATCATAATATTACATTGTAAGTAGGTACTTACAGGTACTTACTTAAAAGTTATTAACCACGTAACCTTTAATTAAGTTATTAATCTTTCTAATTTATTTTATTGTTAGGCCGGGCGAACGTTGAGGCGCAGTTGACGTGACGAAGGGTGACTCACGGGTCGTAAAATCTGTTGTTTCCAGAAAATGTAGGTACCCTTACGGAATAGAGTTAAGAATCACTGCAATACAGCGTGAATACAGCACACACACACCGCATATCCGTCGACTGTCATACCCGTTTATGTATTCATTGCTAATTATTAAGAGAGCAGTCTACAATAAAGGACATTTCAAGTACCCAAATATTGTAGATACCTACCTCTATCTATTCAATTTTGCCCTCGATTTTGCCTTTATTTCTCGTTAGGTCTTTGTTTTGGTAGATTTCAAAGAGTAATTTTAATAATTTTATTATTTCTTTTTGTGTCTATTAAAAAGCATGAGATTTTGTAATCAAAATATGAGAGCATGACATTTCCTCGGAATGCATGAGATCTTATGCAAAAGCATTAGACCTGGCAACATTGGCATCAGGTGACCGGATTGAGGTCTGCAATCTGTGAGGATACCGTTTTTGTTGTGCGGCTCTCGTTAGCTCTCGCCTACCATCGGCCGTTATCGGAGATTGTTATCGGAGATTGTAGACGCGCTAAATGGACATTCAAAATTTAAAAATCTTATTCACGCCGTGTTTTATTCGTTACTCTTTCCAAATAAATTAATACACGTCAGCATTTTAAATGCAATAAAAGGACTTTGAGAAGAATAGGGCAGATATACAAATAAAATTTAGTTTTCTATTATATTACCGCGCCGCTTATACTTCGTACCTTCCCTGGGATGAAGCGGCAATTTCTAATTTCTCTGTAAAGATCCGCAATTTCCGAATCTGTACATAGTTTAGTACCATGTGTTCTTAGTTGAATAAGACCAGTGTTGTCAGATCTGATGCTTTCGTGTTAGATCTCTTATATAAATGTGACAAGTCCAAACGATTTGTCAGGAGATCGTGGCATGTTACCGGTTCTCTTCGTCCAATCCAACGTAGGTACCCTTTGAACGTCATTAGGATACTCTTGACCATTTTGTCAAAAAGGACAAGAGTTGTTGGAAATGGTCTAAACACTAAACACTATCGCAAAACCGTTAATATCGACTAAAATCGGATTTCAGATTTTTTTCTCGGAAAGTAACTATTTTATAAATCTATTCCCAAATTTAGGACTGGATCATTTGTGAACTCTGTATAAGCTTTTCTATCACATACATACAGTAACAGAATTAGTAATTTCAGAAACTTTTCATGAAATTCGTGTGGCAATACTGAATACGGCACTTTTAAATGCCTCTTCGTAACGGTACCACTTGTAGCAGTCAAAATAGTACATACTCGTAAAATTTAATTCAGGCGGCACTATTATCTAATACTTAACAGTCTAACAAATTACTACAACTATTTATATTGTTAAATTATGCTAATTTACGACTACAAGTTCGAATATTAACCTTATACAAAAAAAAAAAAACTGTGTGAAAATGTCTCCCAACTATGCCCCTTTTCGTTTGTTTATAACAGTAATTTATCCATTTTAGAAAATATCTTGAAAATAATGCTAAGGAAATGATACCGTCCGGTTATTGTCCTTATAAACCTACAAGTATTTTAAGAAGTTAAATTTGTGCGGTAAACACAACGAAGCTATAAAAAGATACAGAGGGATGATAAAAATAGACTGTAAAATAACGGGGATGTTTTCCAAAACGTATCTAGAATTGAAATTCGTCTTCGATGTCACATTTACGGTTGCGGGGTGACGAGATGTAAACGCGTTTTATAAAAAATTAAATAAACACGTGTATATATTATAGATTGAAATCGGAATGGCTGCGAATAAAGTACGTGATTTAAAGCAGTGAAAGACGTTTATGTGACAAAAATTACTTCTTTATACGAAATGCGGCGCTATAAATAATGGCGTAAAATATTTGCCAACCTTTACTGCCAAAACTATTATCACATTGTGATGTAGGTATAATTTTACCACGCCTCGTACCTATCAGGTATTTGTTAGAAAAAAACTCGTCAAAAGAAGATTAATTGTGACAAACAAAATATTCCACAATACAAATTGATAGGTGAGGTGTGTTTGGTTGTGATATTCAGGCCTAACCGAACTAAAAGTTACACCAATCCAACTTAATATTAGGTGAAGTCGCAACACAGTGGCGGCTCGTGGACTTAATAATAGGTGAAGTGAAAGGATAAATAATAGTTCGAGGCGAATTTGTCATTTTATAACAAAAAAGTACCTATCTAATGCATCTATCTTCTTTTTAAAATAATATCTATTCTAAATTTTTTTAAAGCCGCAAGCTTGTCGATGATGTGGTCGTAAAATGGTTCTGCACTTAAGTTTAATAAATAACCCTTAACTGAATTTTTTATAAAATTTGTAAGTTTCGTTTTCGTCATTAAGTTACTCGAATAAGTTTTAACTCTTTTTAAGCGAGAAAAACTTTTTTAAATCGAAGCACTAGTAGGGACAATCGTCATGATTATAAGATAATATAGTGTCATAAAATGGCGCTATCAAAAATTGAAGTTGCCATTTAAAAAAAAGAGGAAGTGACGTCATAAAATATGTTTATCAGAATCTGCGCATTTAAAAATTAAGGTTGATTGAATTTGTTCCAACGTTTACGTCCTAACGCAAAATTGCCAACAAAATTTACAACGAATTCAAAATGCCTGTACGAGATTTGTTTTCAATATTCCTCCAAGAAGTCAGATAACTCCTTATCTTATTAAGATAAATATTAAACTTAGAGCTCAGTATCTTTTTAGTATATTCTTGTATAAATTGGTACATACTAAGGAGCCACTGTATCTTTATGATATTATATCTCGAAGGTCTGACGTTCACAGTGTCAATATAAGAAACAATAAGTCATATTCCACAGCATACCACGACACATTTTCAGATATGCTTCTCCTATTTAGTCACCTTAATCAAATTAACAAAGACTTGTCTGCTACTTTATCATCTTACAAAAAAAAGTTAAAATTGGAGCTACTAGAGACTTGTTTAAATATGGTGTATCAGTTATTTATAAAATGTGGATACTGTTGTTGAATACGAGGTATGGCTATTAAATAACGAGACTGGTTACAAAAAGGGTTTTATTATAAAAATTATTCTACATTCGAATGCTCCCCTTCAATATAATTCCCTCCCCTCGCCACACACCTTTCCATACGTTTTTTCCATTGATCAAAGCAGTGCTGGAAGTCTTCTTTGGTGACGGCCTTTAGCAGCTCTGCCGTTTTTTGCTTTACCGCTTCCATCGACTCAAATCGGGTCCCTTTCAAAGCAGATTTTATCTTCGGAAACAAAAAAAAGTCGCACGGTGCCAAATCTGGTGAGTACGGCAGGTGTTCGAGCACTAGAGTTCGCTTACTGGCCAAATACTGCTTCACAGATAGCGCGTTATGGGCAGGTGCGTTGTCCTGGTGCAAATTCTACGAGTTGTTCTTCCATAACTCGGGCCGTTTTTTACGAACTCGTTCTCGCAGTGTTGCCAAAACTGCCAAATAGTAAGTCTGGTTGACAGTCTGACGCTCTGAAACCCATTCAGTCATCACGATACCGTTAATGTCGAAAAAAACGATCAACATTGCCGGAGTTGAATCAGTCACAGGGCGACCTGGACGCTGGTCATCTTCAGTGCTCTCTCGGCCCTCATTAAAGCGCTTACACCACTCAAACGCGCACGAGATAGAGAATTGTCCCCATAAGTCTCTTGCAACAATTTATAGCACTCAGTTGGAGTTTTTTTCAATTTAACGAGAAATTTGAGATTGATACGTTGCTCCTGTTTTTCGTCACACATGGTTTTCGGCACGAGAAAAAAACACGTTCGTTTCAAACCGCTACTGCACAAATACTGTCATAGTGACGGAAACGTGTTTTGGGACGTGCATAGACAAGATATCTAGATACCCAACGCACTACTCGTTTTTTACCCCACACGTCTAGGGCGCCCAGTCTCGTTATTTAATAGCCAGACCTCGTAATTATTTCAGATGTTCATATTTCATCTCGTATGCTATTATCATTGTTATTATTTTATCAGTCATTATTTTGTTTCTGGTATTCTTTTCTCAATGTTTATATGCGAAACACATATCTTATTAGCATTTAGAACGTTAGGAGAGGTGTAAGACAGCTTCAGCTAACCTCCTCCTTTTGTGTACCTATTGTTTTTATTGTTATTGTTTTTGTATTTCATGTTGTGTGCACAATAAACCATTTATTATTATTATTTTTATTAACGCAGCTATCATTTTGAATCAAGAACAGAACGTATTGCGCATTATTTGTCTCAGGGCAGACACAAAACATCCGTTAATGTCATCTTGTGTGGGCCCGCTGAACTTACCAGACAATAACAACAAAATAATTGATAAAACGGACGAATTCTCACGGTCCACTTCTATTAAATCTACCAGCGTGGGCAAATACTGTCGTGGCAATCAGGCGTAAAAGTGTGTGTGTGTGTTTAGGTTTCTATGGCACTGGGCAGAGCCAACTAGCCAGTCTTCTTTGTTATATAACTAACTAGGTTACATTTTGTACATATATTATATATTCATACATTTGTATGTGTATTACAATTTCAACTCATAAAATGTTTGAGCTTCATGTTTGATATTGTGCCAATTTTCTTTTTTTTTTTTTTTTTTGTTCCCAATTTAATATTTTTTTTTAATTTTTTATCTATTTTTTATTTTTTTATTTTGTTTTTTTTTTTATTTATTTATATATATTTTTTATTATTTTTTTTTCTGAACTATCTATGTACTAGATACATTGTTCTCTAGACCTCGTTGACCTAGTCAACTTCGGTCTCCCTGTGGTGGGTTACAAATGAAATAAATTGAATAATATTTATAATTACATAATAACATGCATGTAATATTAATTTTCGGTTAATCTTAAGCTCTAGAGTTTTATATTGATATTTTTAAGGTATTTACATATGATCCTGTATACTCTAATATTTTTCGTACTCAGCAATGTGGAAATACTCATAGGAAAATCAACCCTTTCGGGAATTAAGTCCTTGTATAAAATATCAATATTTGCCTTTTCTAGTGGACATTCTAGTATAATATGCTGCAAATCAGCTATTTCGTTGCAGATACAATATGAGGAATCGGTAAGGCCTATTTTGTTTTTATACTGACGATATAGAGCGTGGTTGCTTCTCATTCTACAAATTGTTTTAATAAGATATTTATTTGTAATATTGACAAACCACGGAGTAAGTGATACTCTCTGATGAATATTTCTGAAGAAGGTTCCTTTGACCGAGTTCTCATATTGGAGCTGCCAAGCGGATTTCATTTCCGATTTAAAGATTGGAAAAAGGTCATTAGCGGGAATTTTAAATATTATATTGGATCCATCTTCTGCTGCTTTTTTGGCAAGGTTATCGACTATCTCGTTGTCTTTTATACCGGCGTGGCCCTTAACCCAAGCAAAACATATAATTTTGTTTGCTTTTCTTGCTTCACAGTGGAGTCTAAGTATGTCTGCTATTATGCAGTTTTGGTTTGAAACTGGCGTTGCTGCTTTTATTTTACTTATGGCGCTTCTACAGTCCGACATAATTAAAAAATTATTCATTTCTGAAGTTAAACAGATCTTTACAGCTTCCTTGATTGCAAGAAGTTCTGCCGAGAAGATAGAGGTGATACTCGGCAGTTTGTATTTTATAGAGAGATTTTCTTTTGGGTACCAAATCGCACATCCGACTTTATTATTAAATTTTGAACCGTCAGTAAATATATATTCAAAGTTGATGTATTTGTCTTCTAAATGTTTGTTGAATATCACGTTTCGTAATTGCAATGGTGTTTGGGTGAAGTCTTGTAATAAGGTGGTTCTGATGAGTTGGTAACTTTCGTAAGGAATTGAATAATTAGGAGTGCTACGATGGATATGTAAAAAATCTATATATTGAGATGTATACATAAAGCTTTGTACTGTAAGAGGGATTTTCTTGCTGTTCCAGTATTTGTGGGTGAGACAGAGTGGGATTATTGGACTATCTTTTGCATGTAGTTTTATTATGAACTTATCACTCAACAGTTTTCTTCGGAAATATAATGGGGGTTCTCCAGTTTCCGCTTCGAGTACTATCTTTGGCGTACTAGGGAGATATCCCACACTTAATCTAAGGCATTTATTTTTAATCGTCTCGAGTTTTTTTAAATGTAGTTCGGCGGCCGATTCATAGAAAATGCTACCATAATCTATGATTGATTTTACTAGGGTCTTAAAGAATAGAAGGGCAATATTGGGGTCTGCGCCCCAGGTATGATGACAAAAAGTTTTTAATATATTGTGAGCGTTCTCCGATTTCTTTATTAAATGTGATATATGTTCTTTCCAAGTTAGTTTTTATCCAAGATAACTCCTAGGAACTTTGTTGATGTTTTGTATGGGAAATGATAATTGTAAAGTTTTATATTATTTGGAGGTTGATAACGTTTCCTGGTGAATGTGACTACTACTGATTTATTTTCTGCTATTGTGAGTCCATTAGCCAAGCACCATTGATGTATGTCCTTCATTGCAAAGTGTAGGTTTTGGTTGCATTTATTGATGTCCTTGGAGGAGGTGTATATGCAAATGTCGTCTGCAAATTGGAGAACGTTTGAGGCGCTGTGGTGACTGGTTTTAATATCGTAAGCGTATAAAATGTATAACAGGGGACTTAGTATGCTTCCTTGGGGAAGCCCTACCGATGTTTGCCGAGGACCTATTCTTTGACCGGCGACTTGAACATAAATATTTCGGTTTTGATAGAGGTTGTAAATGTTTAGAATGATAGGCCTTGGTATTCCGATTTTCAACATTTTCTCTGATAATATATTTAAGTTGACATTGTCATATGCTCCTTTAATATCGATGAATGCTGCAGAGACTGAGTTATTTCTGGTGAATGAGAGTTGTATATCTGTGACCAGTTTTCCTAAACTTTCTTGAGTTGAACTTCCTCTACGAAATCCAAACTGGTTTGCTGGTAATAACTTATTGTATTCCAACCAGTGTTCCATACGGTTTTTAATTAGTCTTTCGTAAGTTTTAAGCAAACATGACGCGAGTGCTATTGGTCGATAGGACTGTGCTTTGTCTGGATCTTTTCCTGGTTTTAAGATTGGTATTACGGCGTAATTATACCACCCTGCTGGGATTGGCTTAATGTTCAACCAGATGTCATTTAGTGTATGCAGCATCGCGACTTTTCCGTTTTCAGGTAAATTTGACAGCATTGAATAATGTATATCATCCATACCTGGTGATGTGTTGTTGTGTTGCTTGAGAGTCAAATTTAGTTCATACATTGTATACGGCTGCAATAGATATCTGTTTGCCTGTGATATAGTAATTACGTCTGCCTGCTGAAAGAACTCTGGATGAGGTAGATTTGTCCATAGTGGTGATATATTGGTATGGAATTGTTCAATCCAAGGCGAATGTTCAATGTTGATGGGAATTCTGTTGTTGGTCTTTCTACCCTTGTAAGTATTTACTTTGTTCCATATTTCTTTCAAGGGCGTGCTTTTATTTAGGGATGAACAGTATTCCTGCCAGCCCTTCCTCTTGGCCTGCCGTAGGGTTCTTTTTGTTATAGCGTCTTGTTTCTTGTATTCTAGGAAGTTGTTTAGATTAGGATTATCTTTGTATGCTTGAAAACGCTGCTTTCTTAAAATTACTACTTCGTCGCACTCCTTGTTCCACCATGGTTTTCCTTTAAATTGATAATTTGACTTTTCTTTACATCTATATGTAGGAATAGATGCTTGGGCAGCGTTATTCATTTTGTTTACTAATGCGTCGTAATCTATTGGATTATTTTCATTGAATTGAATTCCAGCTTCTTTGCGGTAAGTCTCCCAGTCGGCTCTTTTCATGTTCCACTTCATAATTTCCTTATTAGGGGTAAACTGGCGCGTGTGTTTCAGTTGAATAAGAATCGGTAGGTGATTTGATCCGTGGGGTCTGGTATCGTTTTCCATTCGAATAAGTGTGCTATATCCGTTGTGCATATTGTGATATCTATGCAATTGACTCGACCTATGAAAGTTGGAGAACCGTCATTTAAATATACCAGGTTATTGTGATCTAATGCTTCTAATAATATGCTGCCGTAGGTATCTCTTGTCTCTCCTCCCCATGCAGGGTTGTGGGCATTAAAATCTCCTCCTAAGACGAACGGTTTCGGTATAGATGCAAAGAACGTATTCCACTGGGTCACAGATATTTTTGTGTTTGGTCTGACGTATATTGAGATGATATGGAGAACGTTTTTTTCTAATTTCATTTGTATACATGCTACGTTGACAACTGGTGGGAAAGGGTGTGTTAACGGGACATCGCGGAATGTCAGACTAGATTTAATTAATATTGCAGCTCCTCCTTTACCATCATTCCGATCGTTGCGTGCCGTATTGTATCCTGGAAAATTTATATACACACCTGGTGTAAACCAAGTTTCAGATAATAGTGCTACACTAATTTGATTTACAAGTAATAGATGTTCTAAATTATCTTTATTTGAAACTGCTGATCTGCAGTTCCACTGACAAAATTTAAAAGGTGTCTGAGTCGGAATCATTTGCATTGTAACCTAAGCGGTTTTGAATTACTTTCAAGACATCTTTTTCTTGTATTTCAAAACTATTTTTTTCTTTTAATACATTAATTACAGTCATAACTAAGCCTAAAATATTGTTAATGTCATTAGTTGTGTTGGTTGAAGACCGGATAGTTCCCTGATATATGTCACTACAAATAATACCACCTCTTACACTTTGGGGTGTACTCGGTGCTACCATTCGCCTATGTGCCTCTATTGTTGGGTCTATTGTTACGTTTGAGGAACGTGGTCTTTTATTGGGGATTTTTTTGGGAGATGGTGAGTAATTGGTGCTAGTTCTGTGTAATAGTGAGGCGTTTGTATATTCATAGATGAGTTTTGGAGTGTTTGTGAGAAGGGTGTTGAACTATATCTCGGGAGTGGTATTGGTGTGTGGTTTGTTTGTCTGTTGTTATTTCCAGATGTAACTGAAGCGTAAGTCGTCTTAGGGATTTTTAATGACGCATCCCTGTATGATACATTGCTTTCGGCCATGTACTGCTTAATCATTTTTTGTCTATTAAACTCCGGACATAGGCTAAACTCTGTGGTTAAATGAGTACCGTCGCATGCAAGACATTTCGGATCGTAGTCCGGACAATTACATTCGTTTGTTAGGTGGTTTTCATGACACTTTAGGCATCGCGATTTACTCTTACACTGTTTGCCCAAGTGGCCGAATCTACCGCAATTTCTGCATAAAACTACGCGTTGAACGTAAGGTTCCACTGTATATACAACGTGATTGATTGAAATATACTTTGGTAGTATTTGCGATTTAAATTGTACTATAACAGATGTTGTAGGTAAGAAATTTATAGAGTCATTAACTTTTTCTTTTCTATTAATTCTTTTTACGGTTTCCACGGTAAATTTACAATGAAGGTCAAACGGTTTTATTTTGTCTTTGAGATAGTCATCTGATATTTCCGTATCAATTCTTTTTATTACACCAGTTCTTAATATATTAAATCTAGGAATATATGCTAACAAATTATTATTCTTCAAAATAGGAGACATGATTAGACTATTTGCACTGAGGTATTCCTTTAGCGTTATTCGAATTCTGTTTCTACCTATTGATTCAATTTGTTTGATTTTGTTGTCAATTGCTGGCAGGTTGCAATGTATAATTTCTCCTATTTTAATTGGATTTAGCTTACCTTTATACTCTCCGTCAGTATGCTCAACATATACATGATAGGGACCAGAGTCCGTATTTTCATATAAATACTGTACATACTGCCTTTGTGTACTATTTGTTGACGAGTTGTTTAGGACATTGTCGTTAGTCTGGGTTGATAAGGTATTACCGTAACTTAAATCCGGCTGCTGGAAAACACTGTGTTGTGTATTTTCACTTTGGTTTAATGGTTCACTGATCACTTCCATTTGCACTGAATTGTGTCCGTTACTAAAAATGTTTTCGGGGCTCGCCCCGATTGTCCACTCATATTTATTTAAGCACTACCACTATATTTAGTCCGATTTAGAATAATCACTAAACACAAAATTCTTATGACTAATCAGTTATATAACTAATCACTTCCGCTCCCAACTCGTCTTTACGCTTCGAGTGTTAGGTTGCAACGAGGCGTAAAAGTAAATTGTTCTATTTAATCAGAAAACGTAAAGCAACGTATTGATTTCCTAGTAATTGTTTTGGGAGATATACGATACATATTTCATTAAAATGTATTCCTTATGTAAATCGAAAACCATTAAAGGTACAAGAATTATATACGTACCTATATCTAGAAAGAAATTATAGTTTCTAAATGAACTGCCAGATACGGATTTTGTCGATCCAGTTGCGTGTTAAATAATAAAAAAAAACATATGAGAAGATAAAAAATATTTAAATAATTTTAAATACACAATTACGTATGTTATTTTCTTATATGATCACTCACCATGTCCCTCCAAAACTCCAAACACTCGTTTTTCTACGTTGCAGGCTGTTGAAGTGGAAACTTTGGAAAACGATTTTGATCTATATCTCTGCAATCAATGAATTAATTTGTTTATTCACGGCCACTATATTTAGAAGGTTTAATTCTTTTAAGACACTAGAATTCATAATACCACGCTTCAATTTTATAGCGTTTTATTTAGAATTATTATTATTAACATTAACATTTATCTCAAGGACGATGTCATTTTGACTGGGATTATTTAAATTCACTTGATAAAGAGTTTCTGAAGGATTGGAGGGGCCCACAACGTCGCCAGATAGGACCTGGATTTTTTTCAGCAATTGCCAGCTTGCTGGACAGTAAACCTTCAATATAACTTTCCGCTACCGTAGTCGATTTCCAATCACCATGACGCTTCACAGTGGTAATATCACTCCCAGCATTGGCCAGTAATGTTGCCGAAGAACGTTTTCGAAATTGTGTTGATGCCTACATGTTGTGTAGTAAATTTTCAACCACATATCGCAAGAAATATCTCCCACCCCCACCGGCATTTTAGGTCGCAGGTTGATGTATTATCGACACATTTCTACAGCATTGACTGAAAAAGCTTCTTCCATGATTCTTCTTAAAATATTTGTTTTCGCATCCAGAATGAGTACGTAGGTACCTTTGTCTTGGACATGGGTGATATCCAAAAAGGTTAATTGATTGCATCGACAAGCACCTTCGACTCCCATGATCGCTGCAAGAGTTCAAAATAAAACGCTCAATGTATAAATTGAAATATTGAAATCGTGTATTTTCTACCTTAACTTGTAAATATTCCTCACCCGCCCAGCTAGCAAAGTAGTTCTATAAATTTAGAGTAATAGGAGTTTTTATTCTGTTAATATTTTATAATTGTATTTAGAATACTAAATTGTTGTATTAATGTGGCACATGAGACTATTTTGCCTTCAGAAACTGAATTGTTTTTTAAATTTGTTGCAAGAACGTTCTTAGAGCATAATTTATAGAGCACTTATAAGATAACTGCTAATGTAGCCCTATAAGTGTGTACAATAACACAATTTTACAGCAACGGTGCTTATAGAATCAAATTACTGTAAAACCGATGCAATATACTGCTTTATAGAATTATACCATCTCCTGTGACACTCTTATAAAATTATTCCGTAATGTCACTTATAGTTTAATTATAGAACTATTGTATAAGGCGTTGTTAAGTAACAATTCTGCTGCGGAAAACAAATTACAAATATGGAAGCTGCTATCGAACTTAAGAAAAAGCTCTTTAAAGCAGTTGTAGATACTAATAATACAGTTGTTATAAAATCATTATAGAGTAAATAAGTAACAACAGCCTTTTTGTTCCATAAAGAAACGCTATAGAACTATCATTTTTTATATATGTAGGTTTCCCATAGCCCAATCTGACGAGACCTGCCTGTAATAGTACGAAATATTTTGATCAAATTATAATGGGGAAATTTGTATAACATAGTCGTGACTTGTAAAAATTATTATCTGCTTGCAGAAAGAAAATTTTATTAGGATAGATAAGATTTATTTGATTGCTAAGAGAAATTGATTTTCTTATAGAAATTTAGTAACATATTTAATTTAGACCATTCCAAACCTTAAACATTTTCACTTTTAGATGTTGAAGTTAAAGAATTTTAATAGATTTATTAAATAAGATTGAAATAAGTGAAATTACCACAATAAAATATGACAACACTGTGAATATTAAGTAAGCAACTGCTTACGAAGCATATTTGCTCTATAATCATTGCAATCGACACAGAAATGTCATATTAGTGAGAATCCATTGGAAGTACAAGATGAAGCCTTTCTTTCTGTCGCCATATTGTGAAGAAGGAAAAAAAATCTTAATTAAAAATATGTACAATATAAATAGGTGAAATGATATCAATAATATGGATATACTTACTTTCTGACTATTTTATGTACAGTTGGTTGTTAAATTCATCAATTTAGAAAAAAAAATTTCCAGCATCATAGGAAATATAAGATTAACTGAGGGCGCATCAAAAATTTACTGATCAAAAGAACTTACCTGAAGTTCGATCATAATTATATGAGGGTCCAGTCCGAAAATATTACACAATTGTTTACACTGTAGTACGCGTTAGTTCTACTCCGAGCACAGGGTTTAAAGAGTTTCAAAACCGGTCCTGTCCAACTGGCCTTGATCCCGTCAGATTCCGTTGTAGCTTTCATTGTTTAAAGTGTTTATGTTTTACGGCAGGGGAACTAAGGGACGGGCGGGTGTGTAATATTTTCGGACTGGACCCTCATATAATTATGATCGAACTTCAGGTAAGTTCTTTTGATCAGTAAATTATATTTCGGGTCCAGTCCTCAATATTACACAATTGTTTACACTGTAGATGTTTAAAGAAATTTGCCGTAAAACTTAGTAATAAGTGTAGTGGCTTTGTTTAATTTAATAAGCCACAAACACCACAAAGTGTTGATTTCATACATTAACAATAACTGAAATGCAACTTTACATGTAAGTTATTATAAACTAGGAAGGAAGAAAATGTAACATTAGTACATCTAATGTAAATCAAAGAAGCTGTTGCGTAGGGTTTGTGTAACAGTCAGGTATTTCTCAATTGACGTTTATACACATAAGTTGGGGTTAGCTAAGGTAACCCTAAGCAAGGCTGAGATGAATTAGGACTAGATGTTTTAACTTAGTCCGGGATGAGTATTGTCAATATTGAAGCAAATGATTTCGCCTTAAGTGAGAGCCAATTTGATTACTAACTTACTCGAAAGAAATTCGAGGGTAGATTCACAGGAATCCTCTCAGTATTTCAGCATCTGCTGTAGATTCAATGTAAAATTATACCAGGGTTAAGGTGGTCAATGTCCAGAAACATCTTTCGAGAATCTTTTGATGTGTTGATTGTCTTCTAGTTTTCTTGAAGTAATGAATGACAGTGCCACTCAAGGTAAGTTGAGCACTGTTTCGCCAAACAGGACACAATACAAGATCACTTTTGGATCAAAAACTAAAAGATCGGTAATTACTAGTTTTGTGAATAATAAATTGCCATTTCCACGGGGAACGATAAGGATACCTGTCAAGTTTTCCGTAAAAATTCTACAATACTCGTAGAATAAATGCAAAATGATGGCATACAAACCGAGATGTTCTAATTAACCGTAAATACATCTGGCTTTTAGTCCAGGATCCCATAGCCAGGAGATATATCTTGAATATTTATAATTATTGCTTGAAGCTAATAAATCAATTTCTATAATCCGACTCGAAATATCATTGAAAATCTCTGAATGAATAGATCACTCAGTCTCAGATATTATCACGAGAGTAAATGTAAGATGCAAATATCCGCAAACTGCTGGCTTCGCCTCATTGTCAGATATATTCTTAATAAGGCATTTAGTTTGATACACTACACATGTTGACATGACATGTTGTATTGTCAATTCTTGTTAGAATCTAACAATTTCCCATATAGCCGCATATTGTCGGCAAAAACATTTCAGTTCAAAAAATATATCTTGAAATTCCAAGAACTCATTTTTAACTGCACGAACTAAAGTCCACCATCCGTGTGCGCTATCTCTGCAGCAATCAGATAAACTAGATCATTGCAACAAGTGTAACTGTTCTAGCCACCACTGCAAATCTAAAATTATATCTCAGGAAATAGGCATTATTGTTGAATAATTTCCAAGGTTAGCTTTTAGGGTTATATATTTTGAATGATATAATTTTCTGTGTACATGAAGCTAGACTTCACAGCGAGGCAAGCAGAGGTTAGCAAGCCATTAAATTTGACAAATAATTATTATTATTATTATTTTTTTTTTTAATTTGTCAGGACAGTTTTCTAAACTTTCTAATTTTGTTCCTTTCGAATCGAAAGGGAACTCCAAAACTTACGCCTATTCATGAGGGTTTAATAAAGAAATAGTAAATTGCACATGCCTACGATATTTCTCTTTGTTTCCACCCAAAAGCAGAAAATCAACGAAACCAGTTGATGCATGTTATTCCTTGAGAATGTAGTCTGTATAACATGTTTCGTAGGTTTAGTAAAGGTAAATGACGCTGATGATAGCTAAATGACAGACAAGCAAATTCGTAAAGATGTGCATCAAATTCGAATCGCAGGGGTTTCCTGTGTTCTTAATGAATAGGCATCTTTGAGATCCATTTTTGCTGCCTAAATTGCTAATTGGAACTCCAAGCCGAACTACTGTCCGGGTGTCCTCCATTTGAAATGGCTAACCCGCTAATAATATATTAGGCACGAGTTGACCAGGAACAAGATTTGCAAATTTTTTATTTGTTCAATTATTTTTTCTTCAAGCATAAAGTTGCTTGAAGCTGAACAGGTATGTCGAGAAAAGGTAATTTATATCCTAGCAACGAATCCAAGACAATCGAACTGTCACACCTGGTTAGCCATTGGTCATTAAAATATTTGTAAACGACCTGCATAGAAAAGAATACTTACTGATTCTATTTCTACTTCTATCGCAAATGTGCTTTTTAATTATTGGTTACAACCCCCGCCCCCGCTATTAAACTATTAACAGTGGTGCCCCTTTTTGTTAGAATGGCAGAATAATTGGAGGTGCTGGGTAACAGAAATTCTTTGCTAACGTTTTTCTCAAAGTACATAACCCTTTCCTTAGTTGATTCTGAATCTCTACATGAGATGAATCAATCAGTAATGGGGTAGTATTTTTATGAGGCGATCATTATCTCCTGCTTTAATTTGGGAGAACTTACGTTGTAAGGTTTATTGAAATTTTATAATTACCGAGAAGACCTACAGGGTCTTTCCTTTTAAGTCCGTTTTAAAGAATAGCTCGCCATCTTAGGATGATTTATTTATGTAATGAAAAATCGGTATCTTTGTCTTTTTTGGGATTGTCTCCCATGATATTGAGAATATCATCCAACAAGGATGGTAATATCTCATCATTGTGAATAACCAGTGCACCAGGATTTCATTCATTTTATTAACACAATAGATACTCCAGCCATCAGTCACTAGATTAAAAACTGCGCTGTAAACCAGTCCTATGCAATTTTAGGTAATTGACAAGCGATCGTCCACATGTATCGTATGATATTGAGAATATCATCCAGCAAGGACGGTAATATCTCATCGTTGTGAATAGCCAGTACACCTGGTTCTTCATTCACTTTATTTATTAGTACAATAGATGCTACATGCATCAGTATCTAGATTAAAATTCGAGATTAAAGCCGGTCATAGACAATCTTGGATAATTGACAAGCGATCGTCCACGTACATTGTGTGATATTGAGAATATCGTTCGACAAAGATTGTAATATCTCATTGTTGTGAATAACCAGTGCACCTGGTTCTTTCACTTTATTTATTAGCAGAATAGATGCTACATGCATCAGTGTCTAGATTAAAATCCGCGCTTAAAGCGGGCCCTGTACCATCTTGGGCAATTGACAAGCGATCGTCCACATGCATCGTGTAATATATATATATCATCCGACAAAGATGATAATATCTTATTGTTGCGAATAACCAGTATACCCAGTTCTTCGTTCACTTTATTAGCAGAATAGATGCTACATGCATCAGTGTCTAGATTAAAATCCGCTCTTAAAGCGGGCCCTGTACCATCTTGGGTAATTGACAAGCGATTGTCCACATGCATCGTGTAATACATATATCATCCGGCAAAGATGATAATATATTACTGTTGCGAATAACCAGTACACCCGGTTCTTCGTTCACTTTATAAGCAGAATAGATGCTACATGCATCAGTGTCTAGATTAAAATCCGCTCTTAAAGCGGGCCCTGTACCATCTTGGGTAATTGACAAGCGATCGTCCACATCCATCGTGTAATACATATATCATCCGGCAAAGATGATAATATATTATTGTTGCGAATAACCAGTACACCCGGTTCTTCGTTCACTTTATAAGCAGAATAGATGCTACATGCATCAGTGTCTAGATTAAAATCCGTTCTTAAAGCGGGCCCTGTACCATCTTGGGTAATTGACAAGCGATCGTCCACATGCATCGTGTAATATATATATCATCCGGCAAAGATGATAATATATTATTGTTGCGAATAACCAGTACACCTGGTTCTTCGTTCACTTTATTAACAGAATAGATGCTACATGCATCAGTGTCTAGATTAAAATCCATGCTGCCAGCCGGTCCTGTACAATTTCGTCTACGTGACTAGACAAGGTGTGTCGGCTAGCGCTTCTTTTGCTTTGTTGCCGGCAATATGGCCCTCGACCTATCTAGAAAATAAATGGAAACTAGCATACCTACCGTTTTACTACTTCATCCAACTGCTTTATTATCTCGCTGATAATGTTTTGATTCACAGAATCCATTGTGTCTAAGGAAGCCGATCGCTTGGCGATGGGCTTTTTGTCTCTTATGAGACTTTTATTTATGTTTACTCATAGCAGACTAAAAGAGAATGCTAAAAATGTTAATATTACAGTATTATATACTTACAATTATTGCAAACGACAATAATAAATTGCAGAACTCCTTGTTAAGCAAATTATTCTGCCGTGGCGACCCGCGCTCTGGAGCACAGAAAAACACAATGAAAGCTACAACGGAATCTGACGGGATCAAGGCCAGTTGGACAGGACCGGTTTTGAAACTCTTTAAACCCTGTGCTCGGAGTAGAACTAACGCGTACTACAGTGTAAACAATTGTGTAATATTGAGGACTGGACCCGAAATATAATTACCATTATGTACCACATATTTCACGATAAAACTTTTTCCGCATTAAAATGTACTGCTCCCTGATGGACAAACAAACTAAGCAATTCGTAATAATGTAAGTAAGTACTCCTATGCAGGCTAATTAGGCCCATCTTATTGGTTCTTATTGGCCCGTCCATATTATTTCTAACATGTGCGATACAGAAACATTTTGTTTTTAAAAGATACAATTAAACGATTTTAAAGTTCTTTAAATATAACACCATGCAACACAAAAATTGTATAGCGAAGTGCTATAGAATTTTTATGAGATTGCTTTGTAACTGTGTTTTAAAAATTAAGACTTCTATAATTATTTCTTGCAAGCTTTACAGAACCGCTTAAAGAACTAAAAGGTTCTATAGAACGGTGCCCATTTTTATGGAATAAGTGTTGTAAGAACGTTTTGAAAATGTTCTTAGAACAAACATTGCTCTATAAATTTGCTCTGGAAACATTCTTACAATTTTTACAGAACAAGAAATTGTTAGCTGGGCGGTGATTCTTCGATTTGGTTTCTCTCCAGTATCTTTGCCTTCTTTGGTTTATAATTTCTTAATTCTACTTTCAAATATGAACTAAGTTTACCATACTTTGAAATATGAATACCTTTGTGCACTTTCAACATTGATTTTAGCATGGAATATTTTGTCCACATCGAAGAGGCAGCAAACCATTTCTCCACATTAAAAAAGGAGTATAGTAGCACCTCTTCTGTAATTGCTCCTTCTCCTCTTTGCTTTTCGCTGGTAACAGACGTAATGTTGCTTCTTAGGCTTCTTGCTGGATTTCAGCTGGAATGAAGAAATTCTCAGCATTCTCACTCATTTTTTGTATCGATTTGCCAGTTTTCACTCTTGCTGACAAATAAACAAACGCATGTCATGGAAGCAATTCCAAGAGTTTCTAGTATTCAGTTGATAATCAATACTCTTGATTAAAATAAATTTGTCAAATATGACGGTTTTCAAAACCATGATTTAACCAGCCTTTAATACTCTTGAAAAAATGTAACTCTCGGCTGCTACTTGTGCGTCTATTTTTTCTCGTAGTCTTGTTAATTTCCTTATATATTATTAATAACTATTTAAACGTGTCTTAGTAGACCAACTAGTAGTACTTTTACTATAAATAGTACCCATTACAAATAATTTAATTTTAGTTTAATAATTAGTTTCAGTGGCGTGGAATAAGTGCTTCTTGAGTCCTCTATATGAAAAAACGAGTACGATTATGCCATCGACTCCCGCAATTGCTAAATAAAAAACTCTTAAGTTTGCTTGCCCACTGTTCATCGTGTGACAAAATATAAAGCTATAAAAAATAACTTGTTAAAGTTTGGTTAGTTTAAACTCTGTGTAAGCTACTTTATTTATTTATTTAAGTACAGTGTCCAACGGGACGAATCCCAGTTACAGGACAAGGGAAAAAAACATTTCAAAATATAAAATAAACAATGACAGAAATAACTCAAATATGAACAAAATATCAAATAACAAACAAACAGTAATTAGCAAAAATATAACATAAACAATAAAAAAAAACAAGCAATAAAATCACAAAGATGTCTTACAAAAAAAACAGCTAAACAAATACATATTTAATAAAATTAATTGAGTGAAAAAATATATCAAGTCGATCTTGATACAATTGGTAGTTAGTAATCATTTGATGAAGAAGGGATGCCGTAAGTATATTAGTACGAGCAGTTGGCAACTGCAAAATAGAACTAGATCTAGAATTTAATCTAGGAACTCGGTAAAAAACTCTAGATACCAGAGAAGGGGCATTTAGAAAATTATTAACAATTTTGTGTAGAAACATTAGAGAGACTTTAGACTAAGGCATATCCCACAGACCTCGTAAAAGGTCTGTGGTCTGACCCAATCGTTATAATATTACATATTTTAGTCCCAGGTTTACCATCCCCCTCATCTGGGACCATTTGTGCTAATCGTATATCACTATTCTTGCTGTACTGTACAAGAACACTTACATTAATTGCAACAAATCGCCTTAATTTGCATTGAACACAATTACGACGTAAACAGACCTACAGACCACATTATATTTATCTCTTTTCCTTCTTGGGAACGACTGCATTACCCCGAACAACAATGGGTCATAATGGACTTTTTTATTACAAACTCTAGCCAAAACTCGATCATTACGAAATGTAAACGCTATATTAATAAATCTAAAGCGGTTTGCCGGCTCTGGCTCTTTAACAAGGTGCATTAATTCTAGTGAAATATCGTCGGACACAGGGTGAGATAGTGCAGTGTAGAGGGATAATAATACGCCATTAGGGCGATGGTGTGAACCTCCACGGAAATAAATTCGGTGCTTAGTTTAACGAGTTTTACCCGAGCTGTCGAGCACGTGTGGTAGGCGCTTTAAGATACCGTAGATAAACAATGACAGTAAATTTTATAGATAAACAAAGAAATAATGTTGTACACACGCATTTGCACATTTTGTAGCCAACACGTGACCAAACAGCGGCTCTATATATAGATAGCTTACCTTGGAGGAAATTTGGTAAACATGCAGGCATTATGCTGCGTACTCATCAACATCAAAATACAGCAGAAATAGATATTTAATTAAAATTAAGTGTCCCAAACAGGCACGGTAGTATGCATCCTTTACTAATAAATCTCTGGTGATATGGATCTCCATTATCGAAGATCTTAAAGCACGTTTCAGTACCAAAACATTGTGGATTGGATTAGCTTCCAAGGACTTTTTAGCGTAGGTTATAAAAACATCTAATAGTCTACCCTGTTAAAAAAACTGTATCATTATCATCATTGGAATTTGATAATCAAGTTAATTATAAGTATAGGCGTGAAACATTTTTATTTCTTTGCTATATATGGAAACCTAATTAAGAACGGGTATCAAATGCACTTCATCAATTATTAATACAGAACAAAAACAGGTAGTCTTGGAAAAATTCCACATGTAGTGTAGATAATTGTATTATAAAAATATCTTTGTCGCAACACTGCTGTATTATGCAAAATCCACTACAATTGCAATTAAATAGTTAGTTGTTGGTTTAATTTACTTAAGTACTGGTAACGGACATGTTATTTTAATTTTAGTAACAGTTTTTCTTAAGTTTTGCGTATTGCAAACATCAAATACGTTTTCCGATAGTGATTACAGGCAGAACAGTTTTAACTGCTACAGAACAATTTTCCTCCACATTTATTATCGCATGCACGCAAAACACCTCTTTTTCATCATTAATCATCGTGACAAGATAACAATAATAGACGGCGCATTTTCCACGGCAGCTGCCCATACGGGTATGTGACGAAAACGCGGGAAATGTAAGGCCAAAACGACAACGATAGATACGAATTTTTGGGGCTGTGTCATCGTAATATCGTTAACCATATATTTACCGCTTTGAGATACATATCTAGAGATATTTCGGTACTTTAATGTGTATGTGTGCAATCGTTACAAAATTAATGTTCTGGTAATTTTCAAAGCAAGACCAGCACAATTGGTTGAAATTCAAATAAGAGAAATGATATTGTTACAGGTTCCCTTCGCTGCTTCTACTTCTTGTAAGTACAAGTACAATTTAAATACATTTTAGAGGTTTTATTGTATAAATAGATAGATAGAGATAGATATAGATAGGTTTATTTAGTGCATGTAACATACATAATGCCCAAAATAAGTGTTGAACAGGTTCTAAGAGAACAATAAAAATAATTCCTAAGTAGTTAAAGGATTTAAAAATAGGACATATTAAAATTAAAGTTAAACTTAAAACTAAGTATAAAAAAACACATACACCTAAAATATCTTAAACATCTACAATAAAACAGTAAGATACATTTAATAGACAGTACATTTTTAAAAATAATTAGATAGATTGTCGTTGAAATATTCGTCTGCAGTATAATAAGCTTTTTGTATTAAACATGATTTCAATTTCTTTTTTAGTATTTTGATAGGTATGTCACTCAATGGGGAAATTGCATGATTTCTCCAAATACGTGCAGAAGAAAGAATATATTATTGTAATCGAAATAGCATTTGTCCTAGAAAATTTCGTGAAAAATAAGCCTAAAAATGGTATTTAAAAATTTAGTTTAGCCACGCTCGCACAAAATGATCGCTGCCACTGCGTAGACCTGTGACGTCAGACGCCGTTCGCACGTGTATACAGTGATGCTAACCTTTTAAAATTTGTTTCCCTACGACGAAGTATGAAACTCCTCTACTCTACTATAAATTTCCCTATGCTGCCTGCCCAAGTTAGGGTGTATTCCGTAATTCTAATATATTAACCACGGCTAAGGTTTACCGTTCCGTTACCAGTTCAAATTGCACATTTTAAAGTCTATATATAAAAAAGTTATGACGAGTTGAACTGACAGGAATACGTTTCGCCGCCCGAAAATCGTGTTTTTTGGTACATTATTTCTAATAACTAAAAAACGAATATTTAAAAACAAATTCCGATTCGATTGTGTATAACAATAATACTGAGGCTTCCTATGGTCCAAATTTCAATTTTTTTCGCTACGTTTTGGCAATATCGGCTTTCAAACCCAGGGCTCTGGACTTTTTACTCCGATAGTATGTATCTGATTGATGATTGAATTTGCCGAAGAACAAAAAATGAAAATAATGAGCACATTCTTTAAGAGAAAAGACATACATAAGGGTACCTGGACCTCTCCGGATGGAGCATATGCGAATCAAATTGATCAAGTTTGCATAGATGAGAATCACAGAAGCTTAATAAAAAATGTTAGGTCATGCAGAGGGGCAGATATAGACTCGGATCACTATCTAGTGAGGATAGATTTGAAGATAAAAAAACCTATTAAAAGGAAAGGATTACAAAGAAAAAAGACAACTAGATATGGCGACATTACAAAATGAGAGAACCCAAAAGAAGTATGAAGAAGAGATAAGGAAAGGTTTGCAAGAAAACATACGGATATTGGAAGCAAATATAAATGAAGAATGGATAAAGATCGAAAATGTCATACAACAGCAAGTGAGAAAGTAATACCAAAAAAAGAGTCTGCAGGGAGGAAAAGATGGTGGGATGAGGAGTGTATAAGAGAGGCGGAGAAGAGAAATAAGCTAAGAATTAAAGCACTTCAGTCACTACAAGAGGAAGATAAGGAAAAATACAGGGAACAAAGACAAAAGGCAAAGAAAGTGTTTAGACAAAAGAAGAGAGCAGAGCAGGTTAAGAAAATAGAGGAAATAGAGCAACATTACAAAAGGAAAGAAATACGTAACTTCTACAGAGAGATAAAAAAGGGAAAAAGATAAAGAAGGAAGTAATATATGTGAGAGATGAAAGTGGCAATCTAATTGGAGAGGAAACAGAAGTGAGAGAAAGATGGAGGCAATACTTTGCAGATATGTTGAATGAAGAGAGTGTAAGGGAAGAAGAGGTGCACGAGGAGATGATACCGGGAAGAGAAGAGGAAGGGGAAGTAGAAGAACCTACAAAAAAGGAAATAGATATAATTATAGAAGCTTTAAAGAATAACAAAAGTCCAGGAAAAACGGAATAACAGCAGAGAACATTAAGTACGCAGGAGAGGATTTAAGACAAAGAATATACGAAATGATACGAATGATCTGGAGAAGAGAATGTATGCCTGAAGATTGGAGATGCTATGATTATACCAATCTTAAAAAGGAGATGCAACAGACTGCAGAAATTATAGGGGTATATCATTGTTAGATATAGGGTATAAAATTATGGCAACGTTAATAAAGCAGAGAATAGAACCTATAGCAGAACGACAAATAGGGGAGTATCAAGCAGATTTTAGAAAGGGAACGTCAACAACGGACCAAATCTTCATGGTGAAGGAAATGCTGACTACATGCTATGAGTATGGGATCAAAGCAATGGTTTTATTTGTGGACTTCAGGAAAGCATATGATTCGATCAAAAGGAATAAACTAAGTAAAATTCTGGAACAATTTGGGATACCAACTAAACTGATTAGGCTATTAAAAATGACCTTAGAAAATACTAAATCCAAAGTACGAATAAAAGGTGAATGTTCGGAAGGCTTTACTATTGATACAGGACTGAGACAAGGAGACCCACTCAACGCTTCTTTTTAATTTAGTACTAAAAAAGGTCATAAGAGATAGTGAGTTGAACAGAGAAGGACACATATTGTTTAAGAGTCACCAAATAGTAAGTTATGCAGATGACGTGGCCATTATTGCTAGAGATAGTAGGAAATTAGAAGAAGTAACGAGAAAACTTGTAGAGGAAGCAAGTAAAGTGGGATTGCAGATAAATCAAGAGAAAACTAAGCTGCTGAGAATAGGAGAACAAAAAGGATACAAATTTTAAATTGAGAACAGAGCATGGAGAGATGGAGTTTGAAGAAGTTCAAGAATATGTGTATTTGGGGGCGCTAATAACAGCTAACTGTGATGAGGAACAAGAAATAAATATGAGAATAACAAAAGCAAACAGAAGTTCAGAAGCAGTCAACCACTTATTGAAATCAAAAAATTTGTCCAGACGAGTAAAATTTAGAATGTATAAAACAATTTTGAGACCGACAGCGCTGTATGGTAGTGAAACCTGGGTTCTCAATAAGAAGTCAAGAGAAAACCTTTTAAGGTGGGAAAGGAAGATCTTAAGAAGAATTCTAGGTGGTAAGAGGACAGAGGAAGGCTATGTAAGGAGAAATAATGAGGAAATATATGGAATGTACCAGGCACCAACAATAGACGAATGTGTAAAAGCCAGGAGAGTGCAGTGGCTGGGGCATCTAGAACGTATGGAGGATGAAAGGGCAGTTAAGAAAATAGTAGGGAGTAAACCTAACTACAAGAAAAAAAGAGGTAGACCGAGGAAGCGATGGAGAGAGGCAGTGGTAATAGATCTAAGGGAGAAAAATGTAACGGATTGGAAAAGAAAGGCGAAGGACGGAATGGAGTGGAGGAGAATAACACAGCTCTGGGCCTAAAAGGCCTGTAAACAGCTTTATATATATATAGTATGTATCTATGACCCACAAATGGCACAAAAACGCAAAAATATAAGAAACTAACGCCTATTTACACAGCAGCACCGTAACCTGCACCTGTATCCACAGAAACAAACCGTGCTGAACGGCGTGTAACGTCACACCAATGATATCGCGTTTCTGGCCACGTGGTTTTGTTTACTTTTTATGGCAATAGACACAAGCAACTGGCTTGTTTGGGCCAAATAGATAGCTGTCAAACTGAAACAATGGAAAAACTTCATAACTAACGCTATAAACGTTTGAGTTTGGCTTCCGCCTACTTCGATTTAGTGAAAAAATTCGTATTATCAGGCCTCAACCGGCGTTTGGTTTCATTTTTAAGTACCAAAATTCTAAAGCCGACCCCTCGATATCACGGTGATAAACGACCGCAATATTCAAAAATTAATAACGCCGAACCGCCCCTCCCCGAGCTAATTGCATAGGGACAAAGCTTAAATTCTCGTTCGAAATGTGAATTATCGATTTGCCATCAATTCGCGGCTCTCCATGGCTGGATTTGTGAATAGGTTTCACCTGACTCGACGCGTAGTACGGAGTTATCAAATTGCATGATGAATCGCAACGGCCTTGAGCTAGAGGCGCACACGCGTATCTCTAAATTTGTTTATCCTGCTTTTATAGAATCATCAGCCTCATTTTATTGGCGACGGAGGCTGGTTCTTCTAGTAAGATTGAAACATAGTTTTTAGTTTTGAGAAGATAAATTCATATGTTTTAGGAAAGTTTCATTAATTTGAGGCCTTGGAAAGGATTTTAAATGTACAACATATACAGGGTGATTTATGACTTATCCAAAAAACAATTTGAATGTACAGAAGACTTACAAATCTAATTTTGTAAAATAAAATCAAAAAGGGCAGTTCGGAAATTTAAAAATACGCTTCTGCAGGGCACTGGAAACTGTTCCACTGTAAAACCTGACCTTGCGTAAGGCAAAACATGCAATCGGCGACTGGCACGGTGGCAAAGTGTAATACAAAATGAACGGGCAAAAAATTGAAAGAATTTCCCAAGGAAAGAAATAAATACAATTTTATAACACCTATTTTGTGTCGACAAAATCAACTGCTTTTGCTACTATTGTTATTACTACTTAATTAATTAAATTGTGATTTTAATTAATAAAATAATTTGACATGCCTGATGTTACAACAATTGTTCAAAATTTTGTCCTACTGACGAGTAAACACATTTGGGCCGTCTTACCCCTCTTCTGATCCGTTTTAAACTTGTATGTTATTGGCAGCAAGCAATACTCTTCATTTTTTAATATCCCCACAAAAAGTACTAAGTATTTATTACTCCAAAAAAATCATACAAAATGATATAGGACAAGTCAAAGTCAAAAAGAACATGTGTGACATACAAATTGGATGTAGATATGCAATAAGGTACTAACCGCCAATTTCGTTTTTCTACTGTTTTGTGACCAGAATACATGTATTTCTTTTCGCAAAAAGATTCCAACATAAAACTTTAACTGTAAAGCGATTTTATCATAGAATTTTATTGTATAAGACGGTGTCCATATAATAAGGATTTGTATAATTCTAGTATATGCACAGGGTGTGTTAAATTATATATCCATATCGTGTAGGATATTCATGGTAATAATTTTGGAATATAAAATTGGAAAAATTTCGTTTTAATTTCAAAATTATCAAGACATGGTAACGTTAATATTTTTTCATTTACAAATGTTAGTTTGTATAAGTAGAGTTTCCCCAAAAGACTAGGCCATATCTAAGATGACTTTCAAAAAAAGTCTAAAGGATTTAAGTCAGGAGATCGTGGCGACCTTTGAGTTGCTCCCGAACATTTTGTCGAAAATGAGGAGGACCATCATCGTGCAAGAACCACATTTGAAGTCGGACAGCTAAGGGCAGCAGTCAAGGTAGATTTCGAAGGAACTCGAAATACTGAACCCCATCTGTTCGATTTGATAATATGAATGGTCCAATCAAGCGATCATCGACAATCGCTGCCCAAACACTTAGAGTAAAGCGTTGGAAATAATCCCGTTGAATTGCATGATGATTTTAAAATCCCAAACGTGAGTGTTATGAATGTTATATATCCCATCCATATAAAATAGCTTCGTCTGTAACTAATACGTCAACTATAAATCTGGGATTTTGAGCATTGTGTAGTAGCAACCATTCACAAATTCGTGAAGGATGATCCCTTAGTATTAATGCCTGAACATGTTGTTTATGGTACTGATATAATGGAGTTTCGTGTAAGATATGCCACACTGTTGATTGGGGTATTCCTTGTACTTGTTAAGCGATTGGTCTGGTACTTATTCGGGTATTCTCCTCAATAATATTTAAAATGTATTCCTCAGCTGCTGCAATACGCCATGGACGCCCTGGACGCCTCCATTTCTTCCACTATTCGGTTGCAAATTTCCGTGTCATGCCCTCGTTACACTACAGCGGTAAAAGTAGCTGCATTTGGCACATGTCTACCGGGAAATCGTTCTGCGTAAAGACTGAAGCATTTTATCTTACTTCACCCAAAATTAAATCGATATTCATCAACTCCAAGTTATACGCGTAAGGCATTTTTGACACTTGAAAAGCTAATGTAAACACTATCGTAAAAATATGTAATAGATACCAAAATCGAACTTTAATGTTCAGAATCACCTGCATTCCGATGACGCTAGAGACCAGTGGCGGCTTGTGATGAAATGAAACGGGTGTTCTGCAAATATTTACTCACCTATTTTTTGAAAGTCAATTCAATCCTGCGATCCTTCATAGAAGCAAACTTGTCTATAACCTTCTCGTTGAAGCCATCAATTTGTGAAATAAATATTTTTTCAATGGAAAGCATCGATAGAGCTTTCAAACGATCCTAGGACATTGAATTGATGTTGACATGGGTGTTGTTGCAACAATTTCTAATATTTTTTTTTTGTTTCCCGAAATGTTTCGTTTAAATTATTTTGTGTTCAATATTAATTGTCCCTAATAAAGCTAATTCCATTGTATTATGTAGATGGCTTTTGAAGTTGTCGTACTTTTTTATTTTTTCAGTTAAGTGCATCAAATCTGTCACCCCTACCTCCGTCCATGCTTTATTACCGCCAAAAAGTAAACAAGGAAAACAAAATAACGCATTTTATTTTGTTGCACCCACAAATCCAATTGTTCTTCGAATAAAATAATGTCTCTATTAAATTGACGTTTATATGCTTTTCCCAGGCTAACACCTGCAGTCTCAATAACAATATCGGTCAATGTTTCTTAAATCAATTTTTCTTCATAAAAGTATTTAAAAAATCGCTTCACATGAACTAAATTATAAACTAAATCCATTGTCACTAATATAAATATGAATAATAAGTACAATAAATCACTATACAAATTCACAAAACACCAAAACAGTATTTAAAATTTCAAATTAACACGAAATACGAAATAGGTACGATTTACGCCCGCAATTCTACGAGTAGTACATTCGCTGATGATGCCTTTGCTGCGAAGAATGCAGCTCACTGACCGTGTAAATTCGTGCATATGCGAGCGTCAATTGTGGATCGCTACGGTAGTTGAAGGGGAAGACGGGTGTCCTGAACCGTGCACAGAACTACTTCGTGTGGCCCAGTTCAATGTACCGCGACGCGCTCGTGTAGAGACCCCGATAATTCATCCGGTCTACTACTCAATAGAGAAGGGCGGGCAGAATGCGATTTTAAGGAAACCACGACGCCGACGGCTCGACACAGCGGACAGCGTCGGCAGGCGTAGGATGCTGTTTAGCTGCACCAATTAACCAAATTATTTTATTAATAAATTTTAGTAATTATTACGCCGCGAAAATATATAAATATCTAATTTTTTTGGAAGTTCTGCAGCTCTGCAGCACCTATACACCAGCCGCCACTGCTAGAGACTACAATAGCCCAGCGATGTAAAGGTTGAAAATACTCCAATAATTTTTTTGTAGGAAACTATAAGGATTTTTCAAATAATTTTTTTTAAAATATTGACTCCATTTTGCTTGATTTTTTGGATAAGCTGCGAATCACCTTGTATAATTAGAACTATGCTTTCCTTTAATGTATAATTTCATAAATCAGTGTACTGTTTATTAGATAATATTAGACGTTCGTGAAAACTCGATCTGATACTGTTTTTGTTGCAATTTATCTTTTATCAGAATACACAGGTAAATAAGCGTACGCTAACAAGCAAACCTGCATCAAATGAAATATTTTATACTATACTAGAACTAGAAATGTTAAAAATAGCACGTCTGTACTCGCGTGCCTCTGTGTATGAATTGTAGACAATTGCAAAGTCAAGGTTGCAGTAGATCCCGCATTTGTTTCTAAATAATCGTTGTTGCTTCCTTGTTTACAAAACAAGGTGGTACCTATATGATTCCATAATTTATAAATACAAGTAATGTTTTACCGTGTACAACAAGCAGTGGGGTACTAACACTAACAACGATATATAAATAAATCATGGTTAACCTAGACCTGGAAGTTAAAGTTTAACGATAATGAACTTGAATATGTGCATTGTCGTTAAAATGCATTTTATTGTCGCTGTTATTTTCCTGAAATACGCACGTTTCAATTGCTGACGTCTCTCACTACATATGTAAAGATTATTTATTGAGAAAAACGATTGTTTGCAGAAATGACGTTAATGAGGATTATAATGAAGTGAAAGGAACAATTTGATGGATTTAACATCGTTAAAATGTTATGGAATTAACTGTTATGGGTTAATCTAAGCATGTGGCCAAAACGGCGCACCGCTCATAGCCTGGTATCCAAGCTTGGCACTTACCGGAAAAAAAGATGAATGGTTTTAATGTAAGCATACAAAGTTTTATCTACAATCACTCAACAAATTTAAACTTTTCAATTATTAACTTTATTACATTAAGGAGAACATTAATTATATCAAATAGAACAAAGTTAAGACATTCATTTGTTAGCTAGCATTCATAATTTGGATGCTGAAAGAACAGTCTTTACAATCTTTAATAAGAATTCCATATCCAGAAGGCATATTAGGGCTATATTATGTACTAAAATTTTCAACACCGTGATTGCATTCAATTATTTGTACATTATTTGATGGTCTAGTTCAAATTGCGTAGCTTCAATTGTATAATATCACCTCCACCATGGACCAATAAAGTAATCGATGTTTGGCGAAAGCAATGCCCTGCAATGTCTCTCTGGTAGGTTAAGATAATTAGCAATATCGTTTGGTATTTTAGCGATAACTTCATTTCTACGACTTGATTAAAACACTTGCCTTTATTAAATTTTAAGAATAATCCTATAGAATGACAAAAAGTTGATGGAATTATCTTGAATGTTATTTGTGACAGTTCCACTTCTTCTTGTCTTTAAATCAGGAATAGTAACTATCAAAAAGGATTCTTTGTCCTCAAAATGTAACATCTGCATATTTCCGCTTGCGAAAAAGTTTTTGATTTCTTACGTTTATATCCAACTCCTTGCTTCTTTAAAAATGCCGATAACTTTTTGAACTTACTTATGTGGATTTTAGCATTGAGTAAATCGACCATAATGATGACAATTTTAGTGGCATTGATTTAAAAAAAAAAATAGGCGAGGAATACGTTCTCTGAATATTTATATATTTCCTTCGACTTACACCATGTCACAAGTAGATTATATTGTTTCTCGTATAACTTTTGTGATTTTTCTGGCAACAAACCTAAAGTTACAGTTTCTGCAGGATTTCTAATCAGCAGAAGTGTATTCGGGATATCTCTGTTACTATTTTCAATCATTTTTCAATTAAAATTATCTCAACTTACCTAGACAAATTTGACAAAATTTGATAATTGTTAAGTTTACTACTTGAAAAGGACGCTGTTGCTATTGACGAGCGTTTGCTAGACTTTATCGTTCGGCAAGCAATAAAGAAGTGACACTCATGATGCCATGTAGCTACACACTAAGGGATCCCCTTATGAAATAAATCAGAATGCAGCATTTAGAATTACGAGAGAACAGTTTTTGTTTGTGTACGCGTACCCAGTAACCACTTAGGAAATTATCCGAAAAGCGCGTTGCCTCGCATTCATTTGCCTTACATAAATAGATCTATATATAAGCTCCGCAACATTGTATGCCGCTATTCGTAACAGGTTGATGTATTTCAGCGCCGTGGAGCCATTACACTCGGTTCCTGTAAACATTTATTACCATGGACGTATCATCAAAGTCCTTCGTTCATCTCGAAAGTAAAATAAATATGCATTTTTTGTGAGATAAAGTTAAAGTGCAGAGAAACTTACGTAGTACTTAGTTGCATTTGAAATGGAAAAATTATAAAATACTTGTAAATGATCTCACCTATAAAATACTTACTTATTTGCAGTAGTATAATTAGTACTTTCTTTTTATTTGTGAGGTGAGTATGAAGTGAGATAAGATTATCTAAGCCACTCAGTTTAGCTCATGTAAAGGCTGGGATAGACGTTCCGTCATGCACATCAACTTGTTTGCACAAACTTAAATTGTACGGCAAGACTGAATCCTCATCGTGGGCTTAACTATTTAGTCTTGTTGATCAATTAAGAGTTCCGTTTTAAAAAGCAATATGGCTGACGATCTATTAATGTGTGCTGCAGCTATTGCCATTGTGGTCAAAAAGGGCAAAGTAAATAAGAGAAAACGATCCAAGTGGTCAAAAGAATGGTTACTTAAGCGACAACAATTATCGCATGTCAATTTACTGAATGAGCTTCGATTAGAACCTGAGGATTGGTTTAATTACTTACGGATGAACGAAGAAACTTATATGGAATTGCTTCAGATAGTAACACCTAAAATCAAAAGGATGGATACAGTTATGAGAACAGCAATATCTCCGCATGAGAGGCTCAGCGCAACTCTGCGCTTTTTAGCAACAGGAAGAAGCTATTCTGATTTAAAATTTTCATGTGCAATATCTCGTCAAGCACTTGGTGAAATTATACCAGATACATGCAGAGCTATTTACGAAGGATTAAAAACTGAGTATTTGAAGGTAAGTAAAGTATTTTATTTGAAAGTAACATAATCACAATAATAGTATAATGTAGGTACTAATATCTATAAATTTTCATAGTCATTATATTGTGATAAATATTCCCTAAGACGCAGTGAGCCCTCATTTGTTGCTTCTCCTGTCGATCTTACAACTTCAGTTTCAATGGGCAAACTACCCCCCTGATGATCATAGTGAAAGGATGTTGGAGCCCTATCTGTTACGATTCTTGATGTTTCGTTAAATTTTTTAATTTGTGCTTGAAAGATTGCTTCATTAATTAATTTTTTGCAATATATGGCCATCTCAGGAGAAAGTCCCTCAAGTTCTACACTTACGTGCTGGCCGAAAGCTACATATTTGCTTTGATTTTGAAGTTTATTTGCTACAATATTTAATACTTCATCGCTGCGATCACAATTCTTTTGATTTTTCCTTTTGACACTCATTCTGGAAATTATTGACGACGTGGATGGCGTTGCTGATAGAGGACGCAGTGCTGTTTCGGAAAAATTCTCGTTCGAATTTTCTTCATGTTCGGTGATGTTTTCGGTGATGTTGCTATCGCCCTAAAAAAATTAATCAAATTATAAACTTATTTGAGACCCCAAAGATTTACAGTTGTTCATGTTTATTCATTTAACTACTTTATTTATAGCTGTCTATACTTTTTAATTGACTTAAAAAAATTAAATAACTAAAAAGTAAAATAGTTATTTTTTTCTACTATCGAAAAATATATAAAAATAAAAATATTTCTAAATTTCTTTACACACTAGTGCGTAAAATAGATAATTTTACACACTAAAGTGTTTTACTTTTTACTTCAATCGATTGTTGAAGGCCGCTGTTATTTCTATACTAATAAATATTTTGAAATGTAGGTATTCTAATCCATCATTGTTGTTTCTTCCAGTTTCCTAGCAGCGAAGCAGAATGGAGAATAATTGGTAGAGAATTTGAAGAAAAATGGCAGTTTCCTAATTGTTTAGGCAGCATTGACGGTAAACACATACGAATAACGCCACCGCAAGACAGTGGCTCTTTCTACTGGAATTATAAAGGATACAATAGCTTAGTTTTAATGGCAATCGCTAACGCTAATTACGAATTAATTTACTGCCATATGGGCACAAATGGTCGAGTTTCGGATGGAGGTGTTATCGAAAACACTAAATTTTATGAAAAACTTGTTAATGAAGAACTGCAATTACCTACTCATTCCCCTGCAAAAAATAGTTCTACCCAGCTTCCTTGGGTTTTCATCGGGGATGAAGCATTTTCACTGCGCAAAAATATGCTGAAACCATTTGGCTTGCGAGATTTGTCAATAGAAAGAAAAATTTTTAACTATCGTCTGTCTAGGGCACGCAGAATTATCGAGAATGTTTTTGGTATAATGGCAGCTCGGTTTAGAATCCTCCACACAGAAATCAATTTAAAATTAGACCGTATTGATTTAGTGGTATTGACGTGTGCTATTTTGCATAACTATTTGCGAAGAAAATGCACTGATTCGTATAGTCCCCTAGACTCCTTAGACGAAGAATATTGGACACAATCAAACATTCGTACTGGGCTACGAGTTGACCCTGGTGTTTTAAGCGGACTACAACGTGGACACAATCGAAATACTGCACAAGAAGCCAATGAGGTTAGGGAGTTATATGTGAGATATTTTAATGAAGAAGGCCAAGTAAGTTGGCAAAATAATATGATTTATTAGATCATGTTATAAGTTCTAATAAAATAAAACGACACATAATAAAGCGTAATAAAGTTGTTGCTTTCCATTAAACTAAATAAATGTATACTTACGTCTATTAAATCATTTGTAGTGTCCATCCCATCCTGTCGCGGTGTCTCCTGATCGATCAAAAACAGCAATAAATCAAAATACCATAAATTTGGCTTATATAAATCTTCTGTACCCATACCCGAATGCGCACTTCTAGTTTTCTTCAACTCTTTCCGGAAACAAGTACGCAATGAATTGATTCTTTTTATTACTGCGTCTTTATTGGCTGCGGGATCTACCTCTTTTAATTTTTCTATAAGTATCTCATACGCCGCATTTTTTTGTGCTTGTCTGAGTATTCTTTGGATTTTACCTTCCAAAGACATGGATTTTCTCGATATAAATTAATGAAATCTGTGAGGAAGTCTCTTGACATTAGACGTAAGTCCGACATACTTTCTCAGCTATATTTTTTTCTTCATAAATTTTTGAAAATACGTGTGCACCCTGCACAAGGATACTCTCTAGAAGACTAGAAAACGGAATTAATAAGTTGCAAGAGCTGCCACAATTACAATTTACCGCTAGACAAGTCTGTACTTGCAGGAAAAAATCTGGCAGGTTTGATTTCATTCAAGCCAAACAATTGTCTGTACAAATATAATAAGCCTGCCGACTTATCAGCACTAACGCAGCGACAAATCGCACAATTTAAGTTTGCGCAAGCAAGTTGATGGACATGACGGAGCGTCTATCCCGGGCTTAAGAATAACTGAGTATTGTGGCAAATAGAAAGCAGCAATTGTGTCATGAGACAGAAAATAAGTCTTAGCTGCTCAAGCGGGCAAAGCGAAGGGTAACTGATGATAGTCTAGGGCTGCTGATGCGTTTTCTGTATGTATGACACAACTGTCTTCTGCTTACAGCCAGTTCCATAATCAAGAAGTAAAGCTTCCTTTAATATTAAAAGGGAGCTTTACCAATAAAATCAGTTCCATAAACGTATTTTAAAGTTAAAGTGGCGATAAAGTGTACTTTATAATAAAGGCGGGATTTCGGATCTTTATGATGTTAAAGGAGACTTCAAGAGCACAACATAACCTATATAAATTTGTGGATAACCTTCACCTACGTGTTTTGCTGTAATTATTAACGTTTTCTTGATAAATAATGAATAATTACATACTATATGATACGAGTTCAAGCTTATCCTCAGAAGATGAAGTGATAATTTATTTAAGAAGACCTAAAATTTACAGAGTAAGGCAGCATTGTTTAACAAAATATACGATTTGGAGTTTTTTCAACGATTCCGATTATCAAAATTAACGGTGGACAAGATGCTTTTGCTTACTGTCGAAAAGGTTTTTTTGCTCTTAATGTGCAAACTCAAACAGTTTCTGATGTAGACCTAAAAATAATAGACATCGTAGCTCGGTGGCCCGGATCTTCACAAGATCAAACGATTACCCGATAATACCCTTTTGCTTTTCTATCAACTCTATCAATTTAATCTGATCTTCCACACTAAACACACAGCTTTTCCTTTTTTTCCAGTTTAGGTTCCATATCCATATCGAAATAAATAAAATCTGTCTCTACCGTCAGGCAACGACGCAAATAAATAAGGTTACGTTTATTTTATTCGGAAAGTTGACAGTAAATTCATGACTTTCCCGCTTAAAATATCCCCATATTTTGGTACTTTTAATTTCTACAATTGGCTTTCGGCAACACTATAATGTACCTATTGATAAAGTGTACTTTAACCAAAGTTTACTTTTAACTACTTTAGGGAACGGAATGCACTTTAAACGATCCTTAGAGCCAGCTTTAACGTAAAGTACACTTTGTATCAAGGGCCATTTATTTTCTTTTTATGGAACTGGCTGTTAGTATTAAACTTGCCTTGACCAAGGTAGTAGCAGAAGTCCTCCCGTGAAAGCTTCTGGATATGGCAAACCCCAAAAAACTATCAATTTTGCTTGGCATTTTTTTCAAATGTACTTTTCCCAACGGGCTGAACTGTGCAACGCTTTACGCGATACGTTAGAAAAAATCTTTCTGAACCCAACGGACGTAAATACATACTTCCTCACTAGACCCAATGCAGAGAACTCGTTTTCTTCCACAATTGTAAATTTCTTACGGATACCTATCTGTTTTACTTTCCGAAATGTCAACTACCATAACCGAGCCTCTACCTTTTATACGATTAATCTTCATATTCAAAAGTTCTTGACCTCTACAGTCCCCGAAATAACCCATAAGTAGAACCACCGGTACAATAGAGCAAAAAATGTGTAATTTTTATAGTTTAATGCATTACCTTATGTAGTAAATGTTCTCCTCAGAAGCATCCTTCAAAAATTTGATGTCATCCCGACTAAACAATTTAGACTTTTTTGGCTTATAGCCTCTACTTTGAAAAATACTTCCAGTTCATGAAACTTTCTCCCATTTGTATTATTATAAATTGTCATCATTGACACTTAGTTCACAGGGAATTAGGACTGTACGATTCAGACTGTAAGAAAAATAAATTAATATCAGTTATACTAAAACATGGAAGAGTAAATACATACCATATTTTGAAAGTGAGCCAACATTATAGTTTCACATAATTTCGTTTTCATTACAGTTAACTTTCAGCCACTGCAGGAATTTGTCATATTATTTTTTATACTTCGGTTCCGACTTTGATGGTAGAAGTGCGGTACGAGCTTTGTCAGCCTTTTGTAACAAATCGTCTGAAATCTCACTTCGCTCCAGGTGTTTATTCATTTTCATAAATTAATTAATTTGATAAACTTTTATTCAAATTTCATTAATTTGAAACAAAAATCTTTATCTATCACGTAAGTTATTGGATGTTAATAATGTGGGGCAAATTGCAATCTGTTACCCTTGATAATTAACATCGTCATAACTCCCTTACATAAATAACTATAATACAAATTAATAGTAAGTAATATGAAATATTTTTTTAAGTTTTAATAGTAACTGATTCATTTAAAAATTCCGTGAACGAAATTGTGGATCGTAATACCAGAATTTCTAGACATTTTATAAGTGTTTGAACTGCATATTTCTACAGATGAGGTTAAAAAGAAGTTCATTGGAATTATTGTCTGGTATGTAATTTATTTGGTAGAAGATATTTAACACTTTGACCGTTGAGTGAGAAATTATAGATAGAGGCGCAACTTTATGGCGAAATGCGTACACACTTTTGGGACCGAGATAGTATTAGGTAATAGCAGCTCGTTGGTTCTAAGATTCGTCAATTTATTGACAACTTATTGTTCGCGGAGGTTTTCTTTGCTTGTTAAACCATTGAATCACACAGAACACTAAAAAATGACTGTCGTTAACAACAGTTCTCGACAGACGGGCAAATCTCGGTCCCAAAAAACCCCTACTGTAAAACACGGTGTAACATAACGGAACATCAAACATGAAGGCCTTTATTTCTTGTCCGACTTTAAACACATTTTGCCCTATAGATATTTTCTATTAGGGCCTTTGTTTTCAAGATACAGGGTGTCAAACTTGTAGATCGTATACGCATTTCGCCATTAAGGTTGCGCCTCTATCTATAATTTCTCACTCAACGCTTTGACTGTATTACTTCTGTAGTACTAGGCTGCTGTTCTTTCAGAAAAAAACCTCAAAATATGCAAAATGTTTAAATTGTGAAAAACTACAAAACAGGGCTTATGAGTGTAAGGGCTTTGGGTAGCTAAACATTACTTCGGTGATATTTTAGGGTAGCACGATGAATTTCACATATGCTAGGCGAAAAAAAATGTTTCTGGAATACGCTCATGCGTAAAGTAACAAAAGTTTGCGGCGCCACAAGGTTTTTAACGGAGCAAATCATTAATTTAATGCTTAATGTGGTAACCCACTGGAAAAGGTGCTTACTCATTTTATTTAAAACGAAACCGAACGGTAGAAGTTATTCACCAAAATACACGAGGCATCGCCTTTTTGTTAAACCTCTAAGGAAACAAACAAAAGACTGCTAATAAGACAGCAGAGGCCGCATTGAAACGCTTTTATTAGCATACAATTTCTCATTAACTTCAAAGTGTCTTAAAAGTTGTATAGAAACTTTACAAACGAACAAGTTTAAGCTCAGTTGCTTGGAAAATAGGTAATACCAGAAGAGATTTTACAGAAGGAAAAAACTGAGCATATATCACAGTTTAACGATCAGTAAGTACTTACAGAGATGTTTAACAAAATTTCGGGATGTACAAGTCACGATATTCGAAATTATGCCTCCACATACTTGAAACAGAACCTTTTTAACGCAACTATTAATTTCTGTTTACCGTACTTTCACATTTTACTTATGTATAGCTAGGCCCTCTGCTTCGGTAGGGATTAGGCGATCAATGTTAATTTTTATTTATCTGGAATGTCATACCGCGCCGAAGAAAAATGCAGTTAATTGTCGACGTCTCAGAGGGAATACTTGAGTCAGGCCCCACCTAAAGGAATTTATTAAGGGTCATATTTCAGTGGATAACAGCGTCGATAACCTTCCAACTTTTGGTATACGGCTTGCTGCATTCGACTGCCTTATTAATTTCCCGATACTTATAAAAGTTCCGTTGTCGTATCTTTGAATGGTATTTTCAACTTGGACCTGCAATACTCATACGTCAACGAATTTTTTTACGTATAGAACTATCTTAGATGTACTTAGCAAACATATTACTTGACTGATTTTTTCCAAGAAATCATGTTCCTACGTTCCATAACTTAAAATCCCTAAATTTCATAAAACTGTTTTCATCTATAACTTTCCTATGAAATTACTTGAAGAGTAAATCACTACAGATCTTTTTTATAACTTGTTTTTACGCGGTAATTTAGAAGTCTGAGACTTGCGCGGGAGAGAGAAAGGGGCGGCATATTATTATTATACCTAGTTTCCTGGTTAAGGACTGTAGGTTCGTTTTTGTTCAACCTTTACTTACAATATTCAATTTAGTACTTCGAACGTCTACCTTTCCAAATTTATGGAAAATTGCTCGAAGTTGTCTTGTACTTAAATCAAGTGATCCTTCAGTGTTAAGTAATTACAGACCTATCTCAATACTGAGTAATTTTGCAAAAGTATTAGAGATATGTATCTACAATCGTATCTATAATTCAGTGAGTCACTTGATTTCTCGTTATTGTCTGAAGCTATTTATTTGTGGCATAATTTTAGTTTTTCTTTAGTTTTATTGGGTTTTTGCCACACTTCTGAAAAATAATAAAGATTAATTAAATAAGCCCTTGCGCCAAACGGAACAGTCAAGGGTTATTTTTAAAAAATAAGTTTGCCTAACCAAAAAATCTCACACTGAAAAAAGCAGATAAGTAAAAAATAACAAAAATCACATCACTATCGCGCACTTTCGTATTATGACGTTTCGAAAAACAGAGAGTTTTTCGAAACGTCATAATACGAAAGTGCGCGATAGTGATGTGATTTTTGTTATTTTTACTTATCTGCTTTTTCAGTGTGAGATTTTTGGTTAGGCAAACTTAGTTTTTAAAAATAACTCTTGACTGTTCCGTTTGGCGCAAGGGCTTATTTAATTAATCTTTATTAGTTTTCAGAAGTGTGGCAAAACCCAATAAAACTAAAGAAAACTTGATTTCTCCTTACCAGCATGGATTTATGGAAAGCCGTTCGACTGTTACTAACTTGATTATGTTTTCTCAGTATGTAGCCCAGGTAGTAGATTGTCAGGGGCAGGTTGATGTGGTCTACACGGATTTCTGTAAAGCTTTTGACCGTATAGACCACGGAATATTGCTGTCAAAATTACTTAAGTATGGTTTTAGTGACTCCCTAATAAAATTAGTAGAAAACTATCTCTCCAGCCGATCTCAGTTTGTATCTTCTAACGGTTATTACTCGCAAATAGTCTCGTTAACTTCAGGTTTTCCCCAGGGAGCCAATTTGGGGCCCTTACTATTTTTATTATTTATAAACGATATTAGTAGTATAATAGACTGCAAATTTGCTTTATTTGCAGATGACTTGAAAATATATCATAGCGTGGAATCAGTGAATGATTGTGAATTTATTCAAGGTCAGCTTAATAAAATTGAGACTTGGTGTACCATTAATAAATTATACTTAAATACTAGTAAGTGTAAAATTATGAGTATTTCTTTGAAGAAACAATTTGTTGAGTTTGAATACAGTTTAAATTCGTCAGTGTTATCTCGTTGTAATAGTTAATAGAGATTTGGGCATAACTTTTGACAGTAAATGGTCGTTTAATGGACATATTTCCTTAATCGTATCAGCAGCGTTCTTAATTAGAAATTGTAGAAATTTTCGTAATGCACAAAGTTTTAAGGTTCTCTATTACTCCTACGTTAGATCCAAAATTGAATATGCTTCGATAGTATGGTTCCCGTTTTATAGGTGTCATATTGCAACTATTGAGAGTGTACAAAGAAAGTTCTTGAAATTTCTTTATTTTAAAGAGTATGGTTCGTATCCGGAAAGAGGATTTAGTCATGATGTATTATTGAACACCTTTGATGTTACATTATTAGAAGTTAGACGTATCATTTCTAGTTGTACATTGATTTACAAAATTTTACATAATGAACTTGACTGTTGTGATCTATTGCACGCATTAAATTTTCATGTTCCACAATATTCTGCAAGACGGGTTGCTGATTTTGTGTTATCCTCTTACGATTTTATACAATAAGTGTATTTCAGAAGGGCACTGGCCTGATGCTTTTAAAATAACAAAAATACTACCTTTACACAAAGGGATTCGAACGATGCCGATAACTTTAGACCCATTGCGATAGTACCGGTTTTGTCTAAAATACTAGAAAAGATCGTTAAAGAGAAATTAATTTCCTATTTGGAGTCCAAACAGTTATTATCTAGGGTTCAATACGGTTTTCGGAAAAACAAATCCACTTTAGGCGCTATTGCTGATCTTGTAGGTGCTGTAGTCGATGGTCTGGATGGGGGCTATTCATCGAATGCCACCATGTGTGATCTTACTAAAGCTTTTGATTCCGTTTCTAGCGACATTTTAATTTGTAAAATGGAATACTATGGTATAAGATCAACTGAGTTGAACTTATTTGTGTCTTATCTTGCAGACAGAAAGCAGTATGTAAGTTGTCATGGGGCTGACTCCGCATTTTTGTCGGTAAAGAATGGTGTGCCTCAAGGCTCCATTCTTGGTCCCATACTTTTTCTCCTGTATATTAATGATCTTCCTCATGCGATAATGGATCACTGCGTTTTGTTTGCAGATGACACAACTATTTTATCAACAGGCGATATTCAATTAGGCTCAGATAATTTGGCTCAAGCAAGGGATTGGTTTTCTGCTAATTGTCTCAAGTTGAATGACGCTAAAACCCAGTCTATTCATTTTACAGCAGATAAATGGGCCGTGAAATCAGACCCAGTAAAGTTACTAGGAATAACATTAGATACTTATCTGAATTGGAATTCGCACGTTGATTTTCTGAGTACGAAACTATCGTCGCAAATATTTGTTATGCGCCAATTGAAATCTTGTATATCACAAAATGTACTTCGTACTGTTTACTTTTCTTTAGTACATAGTCACCTAAATTACGGTATAACACTTTGGGGCAATTCAACCTATGCAAACAGAATTTTTAGTTTACAAAAAATGGCTATACGAATTCTTGCTAAAGTTCCCCCCGGTACTCATTGCCAGCCATTGTTCAAAACCCTAAAAATTCTGCCTGTTCCCTGTATCTATTTATTTCAAAGTTTAACTGATATTCACCGTAATATATATGCCTTTGAGACTCATTCTGACATTCACTCTTACAATACCAGGCATGCCGAAGACCTCATTGTCACACGCTCAAGGCTCGCTACTTGTAAAAGAAATAGATTGGACCTAAATTTGTTTAATGTATTAACTAATCGCTTCTTGAATCGTGATTTTAAAAATATGAATTCTCACACTTTTAATGTATTTTTGAAACGTTATTTATTGGATAATTGCTTCTACAGCATTCAAGAATACATTAACCATGGATCGAACCATGTATAGCATATTTTATATATTCTATCCTATCTATTTTTATGGTTACTATTATATTTTGTTTATTTCATTGTTTGACACTTCATGTACAAGTTTGTATAAACAGTCGTCAATAAACTTATGAGTATGAGTATGAGTATTATTATTATTATTATTATTATTATTATTATTATTATTATTATTATTATTATTATTATTATTATTATTATTATTATTATTATTATTATTATTATTATTATTATTATTATTATTATCATTATTATTATTATTATTATTATTATTATTATTATTATTATTATTATCATTATTATTATTATTATTATTATTATTATTATTATTATTATTATTATCATTATTATTATTATTATTATTATTATTATTATTATTATTATTATTAAGCAGGTCGCATTTGTGTCCAGGAATGACTTACGTTGGTAGGCTTTAACCACAGCCTTCTTCATTCAGTTAAATGAAGAAGGCTGTGCCTTAACCATCATTCAGTACAAGAATGAGGGAAAACCGAACTAATTAAGGGGGATGGTCAAACATCGACCGGTATCACTCCTTCACATTGATCCAAGCCAATATTCTTCCTCCCTACCATACCGTTAATGTGATATCTGAAAAAGCTTATAGCAGAAAACGGGTTACTGGTTTACTTTGTCTTCGTAAAATAGACGAAATTATTTTAAGTGTAGTAGCTAGTTGAATGAAGTTTGTAGCTGATGTTTTTCCATAATTTTTGTAATACCTATAATACTTTCAGACTTGTTCTAGGTTTAATTAAACAAATATGTTTGTTCTAGTTTCTAATTTTCTACAAATGTCACGTAAAGGTACTTCTTCAGCCATAGCGTCATGTTATAAGACTTGGAGCACAATATTTTTCGTACCCCCTTTTTTGTAAGTGCATCTGCTTTTCCATTTCCTTCACTGCGTTTATGTCTTGAGCCACGCTGACACATTCCAGTTCTTTTAATATTTCATTCAACCATGACAGGTATTAAAAAGATATGCTTTATACAAATTATTTACTCATTTATCATCGTGATATATCTTGTAGACAGGATCATAACATATGTTGTCAACAACAACAACGTCTGTCTTTAGTATCTAGGGTCTGAGGTGCAATTTTTGAATATATCTAGCTGTCGCTGATCAACTCGTTAATTATTAGCAGCGGCAATATTTATGCTTATTTCACTTAGATCGATCAACAAGTCATTTATAATTCGCCGATCGACATTTGTAATTATAATTGTGCATGACTGACTGATATTACACATTAATTGGTTCCACTGCAATTGTCCGATATGGTAAAAGCGGAAATAGGTTCAATCAGCTAGTCATATTTTACGTTTCATTTTTGTTTAATTATTTTACAATACTTTTGATTTATTTTAGTATATTCCAGTTTCATTACTATTCCTACATCTTCTGTACCTACTATTTATTGAACTTTGAAATGAAGACGTAACTATTGAGTTCCTAATGGTGTTATGCCCTTGTGAACCTGCAATTTCTATGTCTGGCCGCGCTAGTTTAACATAAGGCCTGTTCCCACAAAAGTCAGGAATTGGTTTCAAACTGTTAGAAATATTGGACCAATTAAGTTGTGGATGTGTTGCTGATCTGTCTCTGTGAATAGCCAGAGAAAGATGTAGTCTAACAGAGTTGGTAGAAACTTTTAAAATTATTTTATCTTCTCTAAAAGTGTGTGAAAAGTTTTTCGTATACTTTGATTTTAATTAGAGTTAATGCGATGTCTATTTTAAACCTAATTAAATAAAGAGTGGCGTCTATTTTAAACCTAAAGAGCATCTAGGTATTTAATTGAATAGGACCATCAGCTGATGCAAATTCCGAAATACATCGGCACTCACGTGCCAATATGCAGGACTCGCTTGGAAATATATTTATAATAGGTTGTTTATAATAAAAGCTTCCATGACCTACACCTACACGTCTTACAAAATGAAAACAACAAGTTCTAGCGTTATTATTATCTAAACTGCGACTAGCTTAATTTCGAGTACTTGTACATTAACAGTTATTTTTGATACAAGTAACTAATACCATATCTGAAAAGCAAATCGGTTGGATACCGTCCAAAAAAGTCCAGAATTTTAACGAAAGAGGAAATTGAGAGATTTTTACAAGAAACTGATGATAATAGATTTCTGTTAGAAAAAGTAATTCAAATGAATATAAATCGATCGGTTTAACAAATTTTGGACAAGTTTTCAGGTCATTTTAATAATTAGTGTCTGTTGAGCGTTGAGAAGAGATGAGCTACTAAAGATAACGATCGATGTTATAGAAGACCTAGATTCAATTATTATTATAAGAATTCCCGATTTCAAAACTCAATCTTCGAGATGTTTTGTGATTTCAAGTCCAAACCAAATGAAAATATACCACAATATACTGTTCTATACGTCCAGCAGTTACTATAGGTCGAAGATTTTTTATGGAGTCAACAAAATAAGGAATGAGCCAAAAAAAATAGTAACTATTTCAATCGCAAAACTAAAAATGAATCGCAAATAAATTGTTACCATTTTCAGTAGAGCCTACGAAACTTGTCAATAATACAACGTGTGCAGTCAACATAAATAATTACAGCAGCAACCATGATCAAGAACTAATTTGTTTTTTTTTTACTGTTTAAGAAAGGTCTGCATTTTTAGGATTGCTTCATCAGGTGGCCTCCTTTAAGTTGAGTCAAATATCTAACTATAAAAATTATTATACCAATAATTTAAAATTGTTTGAAATTAAATGTCGACAATGTCAAACTGATTAATCAATGTCAATGTCAATGAATAAACATCATAACGACCTACTAAAATAAATTAAAAAATTTACCTTTTATGTATAGTTTTTTATATATTTTCAGGTATTAACAATATTGTGTGAAACTAACTACTCTGTGGGCTAAAGCCCCAACCAGCGTTGAATTACACCCACAATATCTATCATAATATCTCAATGCAGAAATAGGTCACATCTCATCTATTGTGGTTGAATTTGGAGTTCCCACTGTCAGAGGTTAATATCTATAGACTGTTTCCATTAAACCAGGTTAGTAAATTTAGATAGATTAATTTCTTTAGGTAATTATTGAATAGAGCACACAATATTGTCAATAATAATAATAATAATATCTCTACCCCTCATTCTAATCACGAGGATTATCCCAGAAGTGGAAGACTTGTGCGGGAGAGGGGGCGGCATATTATTATTAAGCAGGCCGCATTTGCGCCCAGGAACGATTTACGTTGGTAGGCTCTAACCACCATTTAGTGCAGAAATGAGGGAAACCTGGAAAACCTCATTAATTAGGGGGGGTAGTTAAATGCGAACCGGTATCAATCTCATACATTGGACCCAAGTCAACATTCTTCCACTCTACCATACCCGCAGAGAGGGTGCCAATCTCTCCACGAATACAGCTTATATACGGTCTACCGGCTGCAGGGGTCGAACCCACAGCGATCCAGTCACCTCGATTCAAGTACTGACGCCTTAAACCGCGCGACCACTGACCGATCCAAATACCTGAAAATATATAACAAACTAATTTGTTATTCGTATATTAGTTAACAATTGCCCTAGACCAATAATAGGCATTAAACTAATATATTTGTATATGAAGATTTGGAGAAAACAGAAATTTCCAAAAGGAAAATCTGCTGAAAAGAAGTTCTGGTGTGAAATTGGATACTTTATTAGAATTCCGTAAGACAAATGTCTGGAATATTCCAAATTACAGGGTTCACATGCCTCCTTTTAATCGGATTTTCATTAACACTTCTCCGCCTGATCGTGTCCTTACTTACGTCGGAATAATAATTATGATTAATTGGTTTTAGTGCGTAACTCGACCCGTATAATTGTTGGAAATAAACAAGATAATTAAAAAATATGAGACGGACTGCCAGCAGACAGAGAGAGCTTTCATTGCCGTAAGTTTTAGTTATTAATTATACAAGCCTGTAATCCACGAGCAAAAATGGACACTCGAGCGCAGCCGAGTTATATTTTTCGACAGGATTAAAGACTGGTTAATTTCCCGAATGTAATTCAACATTTTATCCACAGCCAAAACCGGAATTAGGAGAGTGAAAGCCGTGTAACAGCAGGTGAAAAATTAGAAAACTAGAAAATATTGGAATCATTTCTATGACATGCGTTTGTTTATTTGTCAACAAGAGTGAAAATTTTGCAAAATCGACACAAAAAATGAGTGAGAATGCTTTGAATTTCTTCATTCCAGCTGGAATCAAGCAAGAAGCAGCATTACGTCTGTTACCAGCGAAAAGCAAAAGTGTGTACGAGAAGGAATTGGTGGAATTCGATAACCGGTAAAAAAAGGTTCATAAGGGAATGAGCAATTACAGAAGAGCTACTACTAAAGGTTTTTTTTAGACGTTTGTTTTTCCATTTGGCAACACTGCTTGTACCAGCGGTCAATTTGATAGGCGACGGCTGATTTGTGTTCAGTATGTTTTGCCATTTCATCATGAATAGACTTACGCCAGAACAACGCTTGCAAACTGTGTAAATTTATTTTGAAAATCGTGGTTCAATTCGCGAAACTTCGAGCGCTACGTCAATTTTACGGTCGACATAATCGTCCATCTGAGCAAGTTATTCGAATAACCATGGAGTGTTTTCGCACCACATTTACCTTAATTGATAATGCTCATTCTCAAAGACGTCATACAGTGCGCACCGAAGAAGTTGTTGCTGCTGTGGAGCGTAGTGTTCAAGACGATGCCAATGAGTCTATTCACCATCGTGCACAACAATTGGAGCTGTATCCATCCACCTTATGGAAGATCTTGCGAAAAGATCTTGGTCTACGAGCTTACAAGATCCAACTTGTGCAAGAGCTGAAGCCGCGTGACCATCATGTGCGTCGTACGTTCGGTGAATGGAAACTAGATTGTTCTTGATCCATATTTCGCCCAAAAAATGTTGTTGAGCGATGAGGCTTATTTTTGGCTTAATGGCTAAGTAAATAAGCAAAATTGCCGGATTTGGAGTGACGAACATCCAGAAGACATTATTCAGACGCCGTTACATCCAGAAAAACTCTGTGGTGTGCTTTATGAGCTGGTGGAATCATTGGCCCATATTTCTTCAAAGATGTTGCCGGCCAGAATGTTACAGTGAATAGGGAACGCCATAGATCCATGATTAGGGACTTTTTTGTTCTCCAGTTGAATGGCATTAACGTGGATATACTTTGGTTCCAACAAGACGGCGCAACATGCCACACTGCGTGCGACACCATCAATTTATTGCTGGAAACATTCGATGACCGCATAATTTCGCGTAATCGACTTGTGAATTGGCCTCCACGGTCCTGTGATATCACGCCTCTGGATTATTTTTTGTGGGGATATGTGAAGTCGCTAGTCTACACTGATAAACCAGCGACGTTGGACCCAGGGTTGGGATTGCTATTACAATCGTAACAGATCTATTACAATTCATAGACTGTCATTACGCTATTACGACAAACCAGAAATTGTGCTGTATCTATTACAAATTAAAGAAAACAGGTAAATTCTATTACATGTTTTCGGTTTTTTAATTTTAGTAATAAAGAGTACAGACTGCAGTTAAACATTGAGACGTGATTGACAAATAAACCTATTCTGTGAGCCCTCAGCAAATCTGTCTTTAGTCGATGGTTTGCACCCTATTCTTTTCACTGAGGTTTGTGACCTGGGTCCACAGCCTGGGTTTGGACCCGCATGTTTATTTTATGGTTTGTGAGGTTTGTTCTGTGTACTGTGGGTTTTGTTGTGCTGTGGTGGCTGAAATGATGAATTTGGTATTCTGTGATTTTGGCTTTCTTTGGTTATAGTTCATTTAATTAGCTAATCTATGATATTTAATTAAATATTTAATCTGTTGTGTCCCTAAATATAGAAATGGATATGTATGTTTTTCATAATAATAAAATTTACTGTATTTGTAAAAAAAAATCTATTACCAATCTATTACATTTTTCCTGCAGATGTCATTACACATCTATTGTAGTTCTGTCCCAACCCTGTATGGACCATTTAGAAGCCAACATTCGCCGCGTTATTACCGATACACGGCCCCTACTGATTGAAAAAGTGGTCGAGAATTGGACTTCCAGATTGCGCTACATTCGAGCCAGCCGCGGCGCCCATATGCCCGAAGTCATATTTAAGCACTAATGGCATTAAATTATCTATCCTATAAAGCCAATACCATGGCCATTACCATGATTTTGATATGTTTTATTTAATTTTAAAGTTCTATACCTTGTGTGATTGCACAACTGTTGTACGCCAACCACCTTGATTGGGTCGGCGAAATGAGGGACCCAACGAAACTTGTGGATGAGTGGACTGTATTTGTGTTTTTATTGACTGGTTCCCTTTTCCTTTTGGTGTTGAAATAAACTGCACAAGCTTAAGTATATACAATTTATTTACACTATGTACATGAACGAATGAATTGAGTACAATGGCAATTACAAGAAAAAATATATATCTATACTGCACTCGTGTCTGTGTTGTACTGTTTTGTATTTTTCAGGGTACTTGTGAGACCCTCTTGTCCTTAAAAACTAACGCCCAAAGTCACGTGATAGGGCACTCACTGATAACCGCATGCAAACGCTCCAACAACCCTTTATATTAATTTTCAATGTGGGGAAACGGTTTGCTGCCTCTTCGATGTGGACAAAATATTCCATGCTAAATCAATGTTGAAAGTGCACAAAGGTATTGATATTTCGAAGTATTGCAAACTTACCTTATTTGAAAGTAGAATCATGAAATTATAAACCAAAGAAGGCAAAGATACTCGAGAGAAACCCAATCGAATGGATTGAAGATTCACTGCCCAGCAAGGCAGCAATTGTTGAAAAAATCCAAATTATAATTCACTAGTATGTTAAAAAGCTATTAATCTACGGCAAACAGACGTATTAAGCCTGCTTAACATAGTGGTAGCGGATAAAATAAATGTTTATTATTTTAAATATTTCTCAAACAAAAAATGTTTTGCGTTCGTAATACACAGACAAGATACTTATCGTATTTTTTTAATACGTCGAGCAAAGTGTTTTATCGCGAGTTATTAATTATATATTCGCATAATAATATGTTCCTCTACCCTGCCGAGATAAAGTTCAAGCAAAAAGACTTCACCAGTAAAGTAAAGGAACAACAATGTTGGAAGGTTAATAAACTAGTATCCACTTTAATTAGGTATACCTAAAATTTTATATCGCAAGAACTACTGTGATTATTATAAAGTAAATTGTTTACTATATAGTATTTGTTTTTAATATTGCGATATTATTAGGCGAATTATTAAAAAATTATGAGTTGCTCAAGGCCGTCCGCCTAACAAATGATTTATTGCAGCGAGCATGGAAATTAAGGGATTAGGCAACGCATAATCGGTTTGTCACACCATTTTTCCCGAAACTACGCTTTAGTGCCACTATCGCCCAATTTTTTCAGTTTTTATTTGCCAGTTGATAAGATAACAGGCAGGCGACAACTATTAATTTGGAAATATTAGCGTTTGTACGTAACATAAAAATGCATTTTGCGTCGTTTCTCGTGCATTTTTATGGGGCGAGGAGTGTGGCGGCATAGGCGGAGCAAAGGGTCAAAATTAAATGTATTTAATTTTTAATACATTTAGCTATACCTATTCCATCTAAAAACCGCTAACAGAAAATTTGGTATTCGCAAAAACCAAAACACTGATTTCGCAAGAACTCTTTGCGGAACGGTAATTGTCCCGAAAAATTGTCAAAGAACAAATAGATATAAAAATAAAATAAAAATAGACAAAAAATTCGGGTAAGTAGGATGTTTTTTACAGTAAATAACCTTTTTTTACTGCCAATCATGAATGAGAACCGTCCCACGTCTCGTTGTTTTGTCCCGGATTGTCATTTCTGAAAACTCGGAATTACATATTTTAAGGTTGGCAACCCTACTTATAACAAATTACCAACATAGAATTTAAAATTGCTTTTGTAAAAGATGTTAAATCATGATTTGAAATCATTCTTGGCATTATTAACTGACAAATTCTTACACTTTGATTTCATTATACAAAAGCTGTAAGTAAATAGTTTTAAAAATGACTTTGCTGTGTACTTCGATCGTAGTAGTCCCATTTTTCGTTGATTAAGAACGTTAAAGATGGTAAGTATTGCACCTGCAATACCCTAAAATTCTGACTTGCAGTTTGTTTTACAGTCGGCAATTCGCAATTACAAGAGAAATGATACCAACACTTCAACCCGAATGCACACTGAAAACTAAACTGTTTATTCAAATTTGACAAGAGACAGTAACAAACAGCATAACATATAAAATAAAGGTTTCTGATAATATATTTTGCAAGGTCAACAATCAAATAATAGTCAAGTAGAAGCAAAAGGAGGCAATATGAATTTGAAATAGCAGCGTAGAAATTTTTGCGATACGAATCACTAATTTATTTCCCAGAATTGCAGAAAAGCTGCAATAAAACAGTGCAAGTCTTTCAGATACGACGGCTTTTGCAATATGCTACTGTTCAGAGCGTATGTTTAGATGGAAGAGACTGGCAAATTGCAGAAAGAATTGCACACTGTAAAGCGGGTTTTAGAGAGGTACCTGCTTTTGCAATTAGTCCCTCAAAACAGATTTTGAACTTCTGGAAGTTCTGAGTAGAAATTTCATAAAATCTCTATTGGTGAGTGCAAGAGACTTGCAAATTGCAGAAAGAATTGCACGCTGTAACGAATTTTATGAATCTGTACTAACTCTAGTGCATAGCTAGGCAAGCAAGTTTTCAGTTAAATAAAATTAGAATTTAGAATTAAAATATAAAATTAATATCAGTTGGGTGTCGTTCATGTTGGTATTTATATTTACAACTTATCGAAAAGAGAATATATGAGACGCCTATGATTCACGTTCCACGAACTAAACATGTTACACAAATATTGACATTGTGCTTGATGCATTGTAACGCAACTCAATGAATTTTCATCGGTGGTTTTAAATATGTTCTATGTGCAGCTTACAAATTTTAATATTATTATTTTTTTTAGGGGAAACTCGGGTGGCATTGGGAGATGTATTCAACAAATGTTTTAACACAGCATTTAAAAGAAACAATGTGGTTAGAAGTAACATATAATTAAGAGGAAACAATTAAATACTCATTCTAGGTGTCGTTAGCATAGTGCATTTTACTAATAATTATAAGTGAATTAAATAAAAATATGTATTTATAAAAAGTTATATTATGTAGGTACTTATGTGGAAAAAGTACCTAATAAATTCGAATTAAATAAAATTCCAGAAAAGTTAGTTTAAATAAGCTTTTGTTTTGGAGCTTCACGGTAGTAGAAAATAAATACATAGATACATTTAATATTTTATGAGATGTTTGGTTGTTTGCAACTGTTCGACGTTGCCTTGCTACCTAAGTCTCTCCCGCTATTATGATACAACGTATTTAATGATTTTTTGCTGTAATCATGAGAATAATCGCCGACCTGCAAGGTCGTTGTTTGAAAATAGTATCATCTATTGTTGTTTTTTCTAATACACGTGGAGGAAGATTAGATCATTTAATATAAAAATGTTAGATCCCAAACATATTTTTGAAAACAGTTTATTGGTCTTTTCCGTTTGAGTGCTTAGTCATTAGTAAAATATTTATAAAGGCATTATTTCTATTTTCAATATGTAGATTAGATATATTACATTTTCATTATATTCCTAGAAAAACACCTAACATTATAGAAGCCACGTGCTTTGTAGTAACACTGACCGAAATTTAGTTTTTGGAGGCCCTGAGACCCCTTGAAATTGGTCCCAAAATTTTGTAATTTGCTAATACTTTTTAGAGTTAAGCTAGTTTTAATAGAATTTGGAGTGTGGTTGTAATAAACTATCTGAACATAATTAATATACATGGACGCCGTCGAAGACGACTCCACAATGCAAATTTACGTGCTAGAAGACCATTACAGATCGCCATTCTACTTCTTATTTACAGACGAAACCAGAATTGGGCTGGTTACTGATGACAATCGACAAAAAGTGTGGAGAAAAGCAGGTCGTCAACAGCGACTCAATAGATTAGGTTGCCCAGCCAATTCTCCTGACATGAATCCTATTGAAAGCATGTGGGATTTCGTTGCTAGAGCCATTCATAATCATATTCCTCCACCTTAGACTGCACGTGGCGGCAGAAGAGGAATGGAACAATATTCCGCAAGAGATCGTTAACCGCTTGATTGTCTCAATACACAGACGTGTCAATATGCTATTGGAACTTGGTGGAGGTCATACCGACTATTAGTCAAGTAGAGAACTTGCTTTGTTACTTTTTTTTGATTTAATAAATTTTGTCAAAAATGTCACACATTTGATGGTTTTTATTTTTAATTATCAAGTACTCAGTTTATCGAACACAAAAAAAAAGATTCAGAAAACAATATACTTTTATAAATGTATTTGATTTTCTGACAAAAAGATCTTTAACAAGAATGAGGGAGGGTCCAGGACTTTTGACGTTGTGCTTATTTTAGAAAGTTAAAACTGGTACTCGGCAAATATGTTGTTATTGACTCCCGTTTTGTTGACAAAATTACAAATATTGTTACTACACTTGGGTGTTTATAATCCATCTGTTAAATTTACGGGCTGTAGAAACATTACAAAGTGATTATCAGGTAATAAAAATTAACAAGCAGCGGTTTATTCGCTCTGTGTTTATAGTGATAAATAATTCATTCTACTTTACTCGAATCCCTGCCTCGGTATTTGTTTTATTAAGGCCTCTCTGATTCCTAAAAACTCTGTTTTAATGTTCAGGACCGGCAAAAGACGGGATAAAACGTAATTATAAAAGCCGGTCAAATGTAGGCGGTCTTGTGCGTGTGAAAAAATTTACTACTAAATTGTAACTGGGCCACCAAAGTTAATTAGAAAAACATTGGTGTTTTATTTATTATGCAGATGTATAATCTTAATCAGTGGCAGCCAGTACGATGGGGCAGTGCCTCAGTAAAAATTTGAAACTAATAAGTAACATATATCACTAACTGCTTACTTTCATCATTTAATCAATTTAATACATTTAATCCTTACTTATGCATATCTATAATAATAATATTAATAATTTATTTGCAATAACAAATAAACTAATTACTTATCTTACAAGCTGCAAAAAGGACTGAAAACAACATGGTAAAGAAATTAATTACCTGTTGAACAAGTTTTAGCCTTCACATCAACATAAATAAATAAATTACTGTATAGACACAAATGTTACATCAACAATAGCATTAAGGGCACCATATTCGTAAAATAATGTTTTCTACAAATACAATTAATGTTAGACATTTAAGAACTGAATAATATAGAGTTAAGCGAAGAATGTTATCTCATACCACCTGCGAATATTCAAAGATGCCGGAAGCCGGAAGGAAAGCGAATACAGGGTTAACTATGGCTAAATACAAAAATTTTAACCACGTGCTCAGGGAGCCCTAAAAGACAATAAAAAAGTTATTCCAGAATTTTAGCTTGATATTTAAAAAATGGGGCGCCTATGATGAGTATCGACTGAGATGGCTTATGGCTTAGATCCATAGTTGACATTACATCTGTCAACAACTACCATGCGGTCGTTTGCAGTGTTTCTAAATGCAGAAACGACAAAAAATAACATTCTTATTAGTACATAATAATACCTGATAGGTAGGTAACAATTAATCCAGTTAGCTCAAATATTTTGTATTAGTTTTTCATTAATTGGTTACAAACTGGTAAAACTACATTTTAACTCACTACCGATAAACACGTCCCGTAGGTACAATGCCTATGTATTATAACAATATCGAAGAAAGTGACGAGTAGGTAGGTTCTAATAGATAACAGAAAACGTTTAACACCCGCGGCAGTCTTGTCCCATAACCTAGAAAAACAAACCGGCGAACTATACAGGGTGGGCCAATAGTGTGTGGACGGAAGATTGTGGTTATACTGATATATATTTTTAAAATCTGCTGTTGGTGGGGGGTGGGGGGTAGTTAGAGTTACAAACTAAAAAAATATTTAATGGAATTCCTAGAAATATACATGGTGATTCATATCAAAGTTACATTTTTTTAAATGGAACCCCCTGTATATTATTGCATATTTGGATTCCTTGGTCAATTCTAGTGTGATTTCATGTACCATACTTGTTGCCTAAAACGTACCGTTTGGACGTTACTCGATGTTTTGTCAAAACGTTGAGGTCTAGAAACAGTTGAATATCAGAGGTGAGCGGCAACATAGGAGGCTGTGATTGAGGGAAATTATTGACCACCCTCCATACTACCATGAGTTACAAAGTCAATTATGAACTCTGTTTGTTATGGCTGATATCGTCGCTCTAATTTTGAAAACTTCAATCATGGATAACTTGATTTTTAAATGGAACCCACATATTTTTCACGTCACCAGATAACACATTTCATTACCTTTCACCCGATATAAAGTTATCTGTATTTATCTCTAATCCTTTTCTTCTAATCCGCAATTACTTTTTACTATGATGGATTTATGCAAACCAATTAATGTAAACTAAATTCAAAAATAAGTAAATAAATATTATGGCTTCATTTATTCATACAAATTAATAATAAGTGATTTTTTATTAAAAATGACTTTGTTTATTTAGTTTAATTCTCCATAATTTCACATTTAGTTTTTTTAAACATTCGGAGTAAAGTTGGCCATGGAAAACAAACAGTAGGTTTCATTATAATTATTTATTAAATAGTAACACAAATAAATGAACAAGAATTACAAACAACTTCACAAAACTACAGTGGTTTAGTAAATAAACAGTAAATGACAACATAACTTCAAAGTAAATGTTCAAAGTGACGACCTTCTTGTTGAATACAAATGTGAATTCTTCGGCGAAAAGAATCTTGAACTCTCATTAACATTTCTGGGGTGATAGTTGTAAAAACATTTCTAATTCTGATTTTCATATTTTCAGCTGTCGTTGGTTGTTCAATATACACTTTTTCCTTAACATACCCCAAAAAAAAAATCAAGGGGAGTTATGTCGCTGGCCAACGTATTGGCCCATCCCTTCCTATCCAGTTTTGATGAAATACATCATTAAGCCATGTAGTCACAACACGGGCACGGTGAGGAGGTGCCCCATCTTGCTGAAAGTACATATCTCTAATTTGAGCTAGCGGTACATCTTCTGCAAGATCAAATAAATGGTGGTTTAAAAAATGGACGTACATGTTGGAATTTAGAACACCATCAAAAAAAAAATGGGCCAACAATGCGTGTGTCTAACATTCCTGCCCAAACATTAACTGTCCATCTCTCCTGAGAATGTACGTTGAAATGGTGTGGATTTTCGTCCGAGTAATAATGAAAATTGTGTCTGTTTACGAATCCGTTGCGATGAAAAGTACACTCGTCGGTAAACAAAATTTTATGTGAACAATTCAAATTTTCATTCAAGTTTTGCTCTACCCAATTGCAAAAATTCATTCTATTTAGGAAATCTGCCTCTTTAAGCTCTTGATGCATTTGGATATGATAGGGATGGAATTTATATTTTGATATTATTCTCCTAACAGAAGTTCTACTTATTTCAAAATCTTTTTCAAGTTGTCGGGTACTCACATGGGGATTTTCTACTAAAGCGGCCAAAATATTAAATTCGTTATCTGGAGTTATCACAGATTTCCTTCTATTTTGGTTTTGAGTGTAGCAAACACTTCCTGTAGCATTAAACCTTTCCAAAAGCTTTTTAAAAGTTTCTTCTCTTGGATGGCGCTCACGATCAGGATATCTTGCTTTGTATTCTCGACTTGCCAATAACGGATTTTTGAAGCATTGTCCAAGGATAAAAACCATATCGATCATTTCATTTTGACTATAATTTGCCATTGTTAGTAACTTAATTTAACAACAAGAACCAAAAAGTATAGAGAAGAAATAATTACTGTCAAAGTGAAGTTAAGGTGACAGAACTTTATTGTTTGTTTTTCATGGCCAACTTTACTTCCGAGTGTTTGAAAAAACTAAATGTGAAATTATGGAGACCATTTGAATTAAACCAAATAAACAAAGTCATTTTTAATAAACCCACTTTATCACTTTAATTATTAATTCGTATGAATAAATGCTGCCATAATATTTATTTACTTATTTTTTAATTTAGTTTACATTAATTGTTTTGCATAAAAACATCATATTAAAAAGTAATTGCGGATTATAATGAAAGGATTAGAGATAAATACAGATAATTTTATATCGGGTGAAAGGTAATGAAATGTGTTATCTGGTGACGTGAAAAATATTTGGGTTCCATTAAAAAATCAAGTTATCCATGATTGAAGTTTTCAAAATTAGAGCGACGATATCAGCCGTAACAAACAGAGTTCAAAATTGACTTTCTAGCTCTTGGTAGTATGGAGGGTGGTCAATAATTTCCCCCAATCACAGCCTCCTATGTTGCCGCTCACCTCTGATATTCAACTGTTTCTAGACATCAACTTTTTGACAAAATATCGAATAACGTCCAAACGGTACGTTTTAGGCACCAAGTATGGTACATGAAATCACACTAGAATTGACCGAGGAATCCAAATATGCAATAATATACAGGGGTTCCATTTAAAAATGTCACTTTGATATGAATCACCCTGTATATGCCTAGAAATTCCAGTAAAAATATTTTTAGTTTGTAGCTTTTCCTACCCCCACCCCCACCAACAACAGATTTTAAAAATATATATCAGTATAACCACAATCTTCCGTCCACACACTATTGGCCCACCCTGTATTGTGGGAAAATATCTGTACCCGACACATATTCCTTTATTTATTAACTATAAAACGTTTAAAAATAAAATAAGGCACTAAAAACTGAAGAAGAACACAAAACTACAACGTAAACACAGGAACATGACAGCGAACCGACTCGACTGTACCGACTGCCCACTGTGGCCGACTGTTGCATGACGGTTGCTTGCTGGTTGCATTCTCTGATTCTCGCATTGGCGGCGTTAAATAAGGATTTAATATAATACCGAAAATTTTTTTTCGCTTCAGAAATAAGTTTGGAAATTTTTTGAAAGGAAATTCTGTTAATTCTTATTTTTTTCTATCCCCTTTTAAAATATTTGTACTTAGTCATAGTTAATAAAGACAGAAAGCGTTTTAACCAATACATTTTTTGGCACAAAAACTTTTAAAATTCGTATTTTATTAAATTTAACTGTAGATGTGCATATTGTTATAACATAAACTTACAAAGTTCTGCATATAAGATTGTTTACTTTTGTTTATAAGTATGTGAAAATAATTCTTAAATTGCAGGGTTAGAGTAGCAAAATTATGTCTTTTAATCGCTTTATAAAAGTTATTATATCATTTGAGGAGAATTTAAATAGTAAAATTGGATAAACAAAACATCAAGACTTTTATTTTTAAATTTACGTTTATTCTAGGCGTTTTATTCTTCGAAATGTCTGTACCTAAAACACCACAAATACCGTACCACACCGATAGCGAGTCTGTCCCCACAAAGCCTAGTCCGAGAACAACAAGGGCAGGTAGAATCCCAGCTAATACTAGAGATGTGCACTTTAATTCTGTTTCTGGCAGCGACCAGTTACCGAGATCAGGGCATAACAACCTAGAAAATCACTATGTATCAATCCCAGCCTGCTTGCCACACTACTTTAAAAAGTTACAAGTCGCCACTGATCTTAACTCAAAAGATTTCACTTATGATATGACCCCACTGGTATCATTATCGTTGGACGATTTATTACATCTCCAACATTAGCTCTTTGAAGTTATACTTTTTGCGCCCGTTAGACACATTGGGATGGGATTTTGGCCGAGAAACCGCGTCACGCTCAAAAGGAAGAACAAATTTTTAAGAACTTTTTTTTTTTGTACGTTCAGGCTTTGAAAGGAAGTTTTTTTAAAAAAGAAGTATAACTTCCACCGTCTGGTCCGCCGCAGACCCAGTTTTTGCTCTTTTTCAACACGGCACCTGACTAGTTTGAAACCTGTCCGAAGCCGTCAGTCAGTTTAATGTTAGATACAACTCCGCTGCAGTAAGTCGGTGAACGATTTGGCTATCCACTTGGGACAGGTTTCCAACCAGTCAGGTGCCGTGTTGGAAAAGAGCTAATGTTATACTCATTTTTTTGCATTCGGTGGTATAATCCAACTGTTACAACCTTTGATATTTGTATTTAATAAATCCAATTTTATATCGTGGACTAATTAATTTCATGTAAACAATTTTTTCTACATCTCAAATTTAAATAGTTACACAACTAGTAACATTGTCATAAAATTAGTTTAACACATTTTTGTCTAATGTCTGATGTAACTGTGTGGCCCAATTAAAAAATGCAAATTAAACCTTTGTCTTGCATATGGTTACCCAGATCGAATATTTTAGTGGTACCTACTTGTCTTCTAGACTTACATCTTGTAGCAGTTTAGCTTTATTAGTCGTAGGTATAGTTTTTTTTCTGTCAATTAACTTTTATAATTACAAAATGTTAATTAGCGTATTTTAATTGATAATTTATGCGATTATAATCAAATAAAAATTAGTCAGTTCTACTTCTTTAATTATGGATTGATAGAAAATATCTTTTTTATTATTCATCGTCAATTAAAAAATTATGGAAATAAAGCATAGGTATATAATGTTCCGTTCTTTCCCTCTTTAATTTGCTTTCTTTTAGTAACTTTTGAACTTGCTGGTAGTTCTTCTTCTTACTATATGTAGTTTAATTCTGGTAACACGAACTGTTTAGTATTTTATAATTATTTTGATTATGTGGGTTATGGGCTGCAATATATATTTTTTTTTTTTGCTTAATTTAATTTATATGTGTATAATCTTAGTTATTTTATTTTAATATTAACCGCGGAAATTACGCCACTGCCAGGCGAAAGAATGTTTTTTCCAAAAACCAACACTTTTAGTGATATAAAAACAACGAGAGCTCTCAAACACGTGTGTGTCTAGAATTTTCCCTGCCTGCATCCCTGGTCAGGGTAAGTCGAACCCTTTTTATTTTTTTGGTAGTTTATGCTTTGATTTGTCACTACAATTATTATTAGTATAGAAATAATCAACAGTCCATTGTCTTACACACACGAACAAATAGCTAACTCTGGCGTTCCACAGGGGTCCATGTTAGATCCTTTGTTATTTACGATTTATACTTCTCAATTTGAAAAGGTCATATCATATTGCAAACCGCATCTTTATGCTGATGATACCCAGTTGTACTGCCTTTTTGCAGAATCTGATGTACAATTAACTGATCAGAGAATTACTGACGATTTAAATTCTCTTTTAAATATTTCTCAAAATTCTGTCTCTCTATTAATCCATTTAAATCCGAAATTATATTTGGCTCACGTTCTGCTAGAGTTAGACTTAAAAATTTTATTGATGTTAAATTATCAGGTAATCAATTGCAACCTACAAAATTTCCATTTTTGAGAAAATGTGATAAGACACGTTTACAAAAAATTCAAAATTCTTGTGTAATATTAATATGTAATGTTAGAAAGCGTGAGTATATTTCACCAAAAATTGAGGAAATTGGTTGGTTAAAAATTGAACATAGAGACACATCCTTCACAGTTGGTGTCTATTTCATAAAATGATAAGTTTTAAAACACCACCATATCATATGAAAAAATAGGCACAGAACAGATATATATAATATAAATATAAGATTTAAAAATGTGTTATATGTACCTATTTATGTAACATCTTTATTTTAAAGTTGTTTTAGTTATCAAAGTTACTAAAAATTATAATAAATACCCCATTTCATAAAAACATATATTATCAATTTTCAAATTAAAATAAAAAAACAATTGCTGTCCAATAAATATGTTATAATATAATCATAATATTCATGCTGCCACTGTCTTACCATTTTTTTAATTATTTTTTCTACCAGTAGAATATCTATTATTCGTAATAATTGTTTTTCGTTGTTATGTTTATGGTAATAATTGTACTTGTTAGATATAAATAATTTTAGTTCAAAATATTATTTTGGTTGAGTGGAAGACTATTCTAATTGCAAATAAAATCATTTATTATTGTTATTGTTCCAAGTTTTTGATGAAGATGACACCATACCACCACCAGGTGCGACAATGTTAATATATGTACTTTACGTAGTGTTCGTAATATGTTTATAAACAAACACTTTCTCAACATGCACATATTTAGGTCAAAAAACAAGTCATATTTATTTCAACTGCAAGTTATTTTTGTTTACTATCGACAGACTGCGACTTGAATGTTAACAGCTCTGTTTGGTGAATGACGATGAAAGCGCTTTATTTTTAATAACAAATATTTTTAATAATTTTTGAAATAAGATATCTTTTGTTAGTGGCGCAACAAGACACCCCAGTGTTTTTCAATTTGAATGATATAGTTAGAATTAATGTCAATTTTTTATAGCACGAATAAAAATACTTGTAAGTAATGTTCTATTAATTTAAATAATTTTAATAATCGTGTCCGGTGTTTTAGATCTTTAAAGGATAAACGATTGCCCCGGAGTCTCACATTCTCCTATTTTTTTTAAGTTACTGTACAAAACAAAGATACATGTATATTGAAATGCCAAATGTTAATTGTGTAGGTTACCCAACAGATCTACTCGCCTGAAAAAAATCCGTACTACGTAGTTTACGTAGCAGGTAGCTGTTGTACCGTTCTTGGCAATCTTGGCATGTAAAATATTACGGTAATTAGTAGTAGCATGTGAAATAAAAAACGAATTAGAATAACTATAGAAATTCGTACTCTAATCTGCCTTGATTAATTCCTTGCTCGGCCCCCAAACACCATTTAGGAAAAGTGATAGTTCAGGACAGGCTGATAATTATTTCAAAATAAAAAAATGTTGGCCGATAGACATATGACTAAGACAACGCTTTACCAGGAAATGTTTGCCGTGAGGAAAAAAATTTTTTCCGCACTAAGTACGGAAAAGTAAAACTACAAAATAACCTCAATGTTAGGCAAAATTTTTAATTATTTTAGTAGCTGTAGACTATTTTAATGCCGTTGCAAATGTCTCTTTTATCTTTTAATCGTACCCGATATTTATATGTCGGCTTAAAATAAAGAAAAATATATTTTTTAAGTACCATGTATTTAAATGAAGTAGCAAAAATGAGACCACAGATTCCTTAGGTGAGAATATCCAAGTCGCATAATAAAAAAGATACAGGGTGTCAAAATTAAAATCTAAATTTCGATATTTGTAGATAACTTCTTAAGAAATCCAAATATTTACATATAATTTGTAAATCAGAGGTCATTGCGATCCAGAAATTCAAACTTGCCTCTAATTTTGACGTCACTAGTAAAGGGCGCCACTTGTGGCACACCATGTTTCTTTTAAATAACAGAACTTTTTTGCAGCTTAGTGTATCCATCTGACTATCGAACCAATCGATTCTCCTACCTGTTTTATTTGAAAAAGGTATACCTTGCTGAAGTCGGTAGGAGTAACCATTTTTTAAATAATCCTATCTGAAATGCTCAGTGCACCGAGTAAAAATGGTGTTGGTTACAGGTAAAGTGCTTTTTCTGTTAAAAATACAGCAAAATGTTACTTGGAAAAGTTGTTCAGAATGGCAATTTATATAGACGTGCAAAATTTCAGAAGATCGGCGAGGTTTGATAAAACCATTTTTCAACAAAGCACAAAGAACGAACAACTTTCAAGTAACATTTTGCTGTATTTTCAGTAGAAAAGGCACCTGAAACGATAACAGTTTTCAATCGGTGTTCTGAATATTTCAAACAGGATTATTTCAAAACCTGTTACACCTAACAACTTCAACGAGGTATATCTTTTAGATATAATAGGTAGGAGAATCGATTGTTTCAATAGTCAGATGGATAAACTAAGCAGTAAAAAAGTTCTGCTATTTAAAAGAAACATGGTGTGCCACAAGTGGCGCCCTCTACTAGTGACGTCAAAATTAGAAACAAATTTGAATTTATCGCTTGCCAAAACCCCCGATTTACAAATTTTATGTAAATATTTGGATTTCTTAATCAGTTATTTATAAATATCGAAAATAAAATTTCAACTTTGACACCCTGTATCTTTTTTATTCTGCGACTGGAGATATAGGTATATTAGGTTAAATCGAATTATTTTCACTTAAGGAATCTGTTCTACTTCACTTAAAAACATCCTGTATAATGATAAATGATTATATTGTCAAGCACAGTGTTGCCAGTAGGGGTACAATAATTGTACTTTTGCAGTACATTTTCTGGGCCGGAGTACAAAAGTACATCTTTCAGTCATATTTAGTACATTTTCGTTAATTTACACGTTGACAGTTGACAGCTTAATGACAATTTTAATTGATCGAGGAACCAGTAAGTAAAGTATAGATTAACTTTTACAAGATACAAACACAAAGAATTATTGTGTTTGTGTTGTTTATTTCTTTATAATAACAGACTTAAAACGAGATATAACTTTAAGCATAGGAAGAAGCGCCATTTTCTATTTTTAAAGAGTCCGCGATTTTGCTTTAGTTTTCTATGATACATTATTTGCAAAAGCAAACACATTTACTTTCTATGAAATTGACAGATCATTCTTATAAAAAAGTACCACTGATAACGTCTTTATTGAAATGGAGTGTCAAAAAAAAATTTGACTAATGAATTTCCTGTATTAGTTTTGAAGAAACCCCACACCTAAGTGAAATTTCTCGGTGCGTCACTGTCTATGTTAAATAATTTGTGCACCTTGTGCTCATTTATAAGAGAAAATTTCAAAACGAAAGCTTAATGGGTCATAGGGAGATCGTTGGGCCAAAGGGTAGTTCCTCAGTTATTTTTATAAAGGGGAATGACAGAAGTACATTTTTAATGGCTAAAGTACATTTTCTTCTCACCAATGAGTACATTTTTTTGCAAATCTCTGGCAACACTGATCAAGGAACAATAAGCGCACCAGTCGCCTTTTATACATGTTAGATTTTTCCTCCGTTTTTACACTGCGCACTTTTTAGGAAAGTAACTATAAGTATTCTTTTTACCGATATTTCATGCATTTGTCATCTACAAATGGAGGCTTTGTACAGATATGGATTCGGATTTGGATCGGTCAGTGGTCGCGCGGTTTAAGGCGTCAGTACTTCAATCGAGGTGACTAGATCGCTGTGCGGTTCGACCCCCGCAGTCGGTAGACCGTATATAAGCTATATTCGTGGAGAGATTGGCACCCTCTCTGCGGGTCTGGTAGGGTGGAAGAATGTTGGCTTGGGTCAATATGTGAGAGATTGATACCGGTTGACATTTAACTACTTTAATTAATGAGGTTTTCCAGGTTTCCCTCATTCCTACACTGAATGGTGGTTAGGGCCTACCAACGTAAGTCGTTCCTGGGCAAATGCCGCTGCTTAATAATAATATGCCGCCCCCTCTCCCGCACAAGTCTTCGACTTCTGGGCTAATCCTCGTGATTAGAATGAGGGGTAGAGATATTATTATTATTATATATTAAATAAAGATTAATGCAAATTTTATTTAATACGATCTCTAAATCCATCTCTGGTAGCGACCTACAGAATTCCAAAAATACGACTATAAATAATAATGAGACGCAATGTAATTTATATTTGTGAGGCTAGACAAAGTATAATAGCGCCATGGGCAGTTAAGCAAATCTTTCCAAATTTAAACGTTCACCAATTAATAAATAGTGACGTGCCTCGCATATTTCTTCATATTTATATGCTAATCCACGCTGTGATATCATAAATAACCGAAAAACGTTATATCAATGACAAATATTTTTCCCACAACACAGAACTGTTTGTATCTGACTAACCCATATATCGTGCCTTGTCTACATTCCTCATATTAACTGTCAATTTATATTGGTGTCAAAAGAAAAAAATTGATCCAGTCGCAAAAAGGTTGCTCATTAAAACGTTTTTTGTCATACGGGGACGTCTCTCCTCTAACTGTGAACTTTTCTTAATTACTGACTGGAAATATGTATATTAGTATAATGTACTTAATCAACATTTTTTTAATCCGTGTTACGATACGACACAGGTGTCATCAAAATTATGTCAGTTGTCTTGTCAGTATTACCACATTAGAATGTCTAGTTAAAAGTGAACGATCCTCGTATGCGTATATTTTATAGATTGGAGGCGAGATCCAATAAATAATAGTAATCACTATAATCACTTTGTATAGTTATGCTAATACCATGATAAATGGGAAGAATATATTTAAAAAACCATGTTTTTTACCTATTTGCATTTTTTCCTGTTGAAGCTATTAAATTTTGTTAATCCGTTTTGTTGAATATAAAATGAAGATATATCACTTTCGACTACTACTTTTTCGGTTTCGCAATATTTATTCATAGCAAAATATTGGCAAATACTTTTTTAATGCTGTTGTAATCCGACGCTACTACGTTTTACAGAACAGTCAGAATAGTGTGTTATTTATTATTACTGTTATTTATAAATGGAAATAGGTAAAAATATTTATAATATAGGCGTGACACTTGTAATAGTTTTTTTCGTCTAAATAAAGGTGGTAACTATAACATATAGGTTAGTAGAGAATACAACATTCAGTAAAGGTACGGATTCGCTGGTGCGACTGCGGCTGCGGCTCGCGACTGCGACTCGTTGACGGCCAATAGGCAGTCTAAATGCTGGAGTTGATGAGAACATTTTCAGTATTGAAGAGGTTACAAAAAATATTTATTTTTAGCATTTAAACACCTCATAATTATGAAATTTTGTAAACAAACTTTCTGATGAGATGTAAATGGTCTGCTTACCTCCTGCTCAGCGTAAGCGGCTCGACTTACAGGAAGTGACCTACATTGCAGTAGGTACTTAACGCAGACCTCTCGCCCTGGGCGACGAGCAAGGATTGTGTACTGTACCATCCTTGGGCGACGAGTCATTAAATCTTTAAATGATACTGCAGGAAACAACTATTCCGCGTACTGATGCCCCGACCGGCATTGAATTACTCCTGCAGTATCTGTGTGAACAGCCAAGAACCCTTGTCGGACAGATCAGTAAGGAGTAATTCTATGCCGGTCGGGGCATTAGTCCGTGGAGTAGTTGATTCCTGCAGTATCATTTAAAGATAAAAACTTTCTGATTTTTCACCATTATTTTCTTGAAAATATACAGGGTGACATTGGAAAATCACGCGATAGAGGACGAAAAAATAATAAAAAAGTGATATACACTAATGTCCGATCGCCTTTTGTTTTAAGATACAGCATTTAAACATTTTTTGTAAAATTTATTTTTTTTTAATATTTCCATTGTATGTAAATATTTGAACCAAAATTGGTGCACACTGTGACCTTGCATGTAGCTATTATGTGTCACAACATTCAGTTTATTTAACATCCAATGGTGGAAGAAAAGGCCCTCGCTGGTGCGACTTCGCCCACGTCTAGATTAGTCCACGCTACGCCACTGCGTATATGCAGATATTGCATAATGCACAGTTACAGTTTGGAAATCATGTTGAAATTGTTGAATCAAGCTGAGAATCAGTGAAAATACTACATATTTTACTAATATTTCCAGTATCTATGAAAATAATGTTTAAAAATATTGCATGCAACTTTTATTATCCTTTTTCCAATAGTAAGTAGCTTGCTGAAGAAAATACTCATGAGGGTGATTTAGAACTTATCTAAAGGAAAAAAAAAAAATGTACAGGGGACTTTTACGAATACAATTTTGTAAAAATAAAATCCACTTTCGCACGGCATTGGAAACTGGTCTACTATAAAATCTGATAAGGCGTATAATCGGCTACCAGACAAAGAATTGAAGGATATTCACTAATTGAACCTCGTGTATGATAGGCCACACTGCTGCAATACGCCGTGAACGTCCTGGACCTCCATCTCTTCCACGATTCAGTTGCAAATTTCCTGTGTCACGCCTGCGTTTGCACTACACTTGCACTCACTGTACACCGTTGGAAAATGGAAAAGTAGCTGTATTTGGCACATGTTTACGGGGAAATCGTTCTGCTAAAGCATTTTCACTTCACCAGAAATTAAAACAATATCCATCAACTGTGAGTTGCTGTAGACGTAAGCCATTTTTGATATTTGAAAAACTGATGTAAATACTTGCATCACAAAAAAGTTAATACGATAAGTAATCAGATATTTGAAATCGCCTGGCTAGAGACTACAGTAGCCCAGCGATGTAAAGGTTGAAACTACTAGAACTTCAATATTTTTTCCTCGGAAACTATAAGGATGTTACAACATTTTTTTACAACTCCATTTTTCATGACGCATTATCATCATCATTCTTTTAGTTAAGTTCTGAATCGCGCATAAAATATTAACCGCTTTATCGACGATATTCCTATTAGTAATATTAAGTATTCTAATTATTTTAATATAATTAGGTACCTACTTATTATATACGCATTATTGTTTATTAAGGCGGGATTCCATTGCGCGAAATTGACTCCGCAGTCGCGCAACTGTTTTGCGAAACTAGATTCGCGTTGTGGATACCTGTTTCGCGCAACAATTTTTTTTGCGCGAGGCTGTTGCAATGCGAGCGGACCGCCAGTCGGTTTTTAAGGGTGAATCAAAGAGCTTCGCTGTGTTGGTTTCGCACAATGAATCAAGACGAGTGAAAGTTCCTGATCGTATCCTCGATGGGTTCTACTACCATATCCCTTAGAAGCTAGTTCCCAGTTTGCAATCGCCGACGAAATATTTCTATGGTCCACCATCGATGTTTTCTTTGTTTTTTCTTCTTCCTTTTATTCTTTAAACAAAGCATCGCAATGACAGCAAATGCTGACGCTGCACTCGGAGTTACGAACGACATTTGCCTCGCCAAAACTGGCGGCTCATCTTAATTTCTACCTATTTCGCGAAACGTTTTGCGTCGTGTAAATGGTTAAGGCTTACGGTGAGCGCTCTATCAAACGATATATAACATCTGTTCCAACAACCGTCGAGAACTGTTCAGTACCGTGATAAATGTTTGACCAACACCGTCTTACGTCGCATTCGCCGAGAGTACATTAACAACTAAACTGACTGACTAATTCTGGACGATTCGGAATCGATTCTTGCTGTGTTGGAACAAACCCATAGTTTTCGCTCAATAACTCCTTAACAGATAATGATAAAAATATGCGGTTTTTTTAAATAGACTTCAAATATTATTTTACATCGGCGCTGTGTTTTGAAATTTTAAGAAAGTGTAAAATAATTTTTTTTAAAATGAATTTTGCATATTTTCAAAATTTCAAAACACAGCGCCGACGTAAAATAGTATTTGTAGTCTATTTAAAAAAACCGCATATTTTTATCATTTTTCGTTGAGGAGTTACTGAGCGAAAACTATATCCCTTTGGATCGAGCGCTCACCGTAAGCCTTAAGGCTGAAACAGCAACTCGCGAGTTATTCTCGCGAAGCAATTGCGCGAGTCAATTTCGCGCAATGGAATCCCGCCTTTAGACGTAACAGAGCGAAACAGATTATCTAATGTAAACTATAGCAAACCACCATCAATTATGTAATTATTAGCAGCAAACCTATAATTCATATTATATAATATGAAGAATTTTTCAAATAAAACATTTTTGTTACGGCACTGATCGCTGCTTCTCAATCCAAGAATACCCAAATCAGCTGAAAAAGATCCAAGTGCTGACTGATATGATATCACTACAATTGTTAAATTTGTGATTCATGTTTAGTAGTATTAAGCCAACGGCACACGAAAAGCTGTGTTTATGAATGTTACCCATACTTGATGAAGCTACAAAACACAACTTTGGGTGTACGGCCGGCTCTAGTTCTTTGCGGCAGTTCATTCAGGTTCATTTAAGCAGGTCAGGTCAGAGCTCTGCTGCACTGCGTAGTAATCTGGTCGACTGTCTAGTCGTCGTGTTGTGAATTGCAACAGGACTGGGACGTTTTGCTTTTGCTTTTACTCAGTGTTGCCAGAACCGACGAATAATCGTCAGATTCAACGATTTTCTTCCCAATCTAACGATCTCACGAATTAAGCAGCTATTCTAACGAATTTTTCAATTTATAAAATACAAATAAACAATTGGTTAAAATTTTACTAAATTTTTGTTAGCGAGCAGATAAGTACAAATATAATGTGCAAATTGTATGCTCCCTTAGCCTGATTGTGTGCCACTACATTTTACATAGTTTTTTTTTATATGAAAACATATTTATAATTAATAAACAAATGTTTGCATAGAATTCTATGTAAAATTCTATATAAAATTGTGTCATACGGCTTAGACTGTAAGTTAATTTTGTTTTTGTTTATTTTATATATCTTTTTTTGTTATTATTATTAGAAGTATATTTTTTGTTACCTACATACGCCTAATAAATTTTTAAAATAAAATTGAGAACTTATTTTTGAAGCACCTACCATGGATTACAGCTTATTAGCTTTGTTCGCAGATCAGTTTGGGATGGTTTCCAAACGTCAGAGACATGCAGACCAAAATGTCACACGCTAATTTTTCTCTGCGCATGCTTCTGACAATTGGAAACCGTCCGAAACTGTTCTGCGAACAAGCCCACATTATGATATATAAACGATGACGTCATTTGGCAATATAACGTTTTCTAACGAATTTTTCTACCAAATATTTACGACTTACAGTACATAGCTTCTGGCAACACTGCTTTTACTTCTCATGTTCTCATGGCATTCCGCGGAGCATCGCAAAAGCAGACACCGGCACACAATGCCGTTGTTATCGAAACCTACGCGTAAACTTTGAACTGGCGCTGCTCGCATTCCTGCACTCCGCAAGCGTACGTTTTAAGTAGTTCGAATGAAGAACGGAAAAACAATAATTAAACTCCGAGCAATAGATATCGACACAGGCATTTGCTACATTGTAAATAGTTTATAATGCTACTAAAAAATAAGAAATCAAACAAAACAATAAAGTACCCAGCTAGCAAAGTAGTTCTATAAATTTAGAGTAATAGGAGTTTTATATTCTGTTAATATTTTATGGTTGTATTTAGAATACTAAATTGTTGCATTAATGTGGCACATGAGACTATTTTGCCTTCAGAAACTGAATTGTTGTTTTTTGAATTTGTTGCAAGAACGTTCTTAGAGCATAATTTATAGAGCAGTTATGAGATAACTGCTAATGTAGTAATATAAGTGTGTACAATAACACAATTTTACAGCAACGGTGCTTATAGAATAAAATTACTGTAAAACCGATGCAAAATACTGCTTTATAGAATTATACCATCTCCTGTGACACTCTTATAAAATTATTCCGTAATGTCGCTTATAGTTTAATTATAGAACTATTGTATCAGGCGTTGTTAAGTTACAATTCTGCTGCGGAAAACAAATTACAAATATGGAAGCTGCTATCGAACTTAAGAGAAAAAGCTCTTTAAAGCAGTTGTAGAGAATAATAATACAGTTGTTATAAAATCATTATAGAGTAAATAAGTAACAAAAGCCTTTTTGAGTTGTTTGATGTTCCATAAAGAGACGCTATAGAACTATAATTTTTTATATATTTAGGTTTCCTATAGCCCCATCTGACGATACCTGCCTGTAATAGTACGAAATATTTTGATAAAAGTATAATGGGAAATTTGTATAACATAGTCGTGACTTGTAAAAATTATTATCTGCTTGCAGAAAGAAAATTTCATTACGATAGATAAGATTTATTTGCTTGTTAAGAGAAATTGATTTTCTTATAGAAATTTAGTTACATATTTAATTTAGACCATTCCAAACCTTAAACATTTTCACTTTTAGATGTTGAAGTTAAAGAATTTTAATAGATTTATTAAATAAGATTGAAATAAGTGAAATTACCACAATAAAATATGACAACACTGTGAATACTAAGTAGTTGCTTACGAAGCATATTTGCTCTATAATCATTGCAATCGACACGAAAATGTCATATTAGTGAGAATCCATTGGAAGTACAAGATGAAGCCTTACTTTCTGTCGTCATATTGTGAAGAAGGAAAAAAAAATTTTAATTAAAAATATGTACAATATAAATAGGTGAAATGATATCAATAATATGGATATACTTACTTTCTGACTATTTTATGTACAGTTGGTTGTTACATTCATCAATTTAGAAAAAAAAATTTTTATTAAATTTCCAGCATCATAGGAAATATAAGGTTAACTGAGGGCGCGTCAAAAAATTACCATTATGTACCACATATTTCACGATAAAACTTTTTCCGCATTAAAATGTACTGCTCCCTGATGGACAAACAAACAATTCGTAATAATGTAAGTAAGTACTCCTATGCAGGCTGCTTAGGCCTATGTTATTGGTTCTTATTGGCCCGTCCATATTATTTCTAACATGTGCGATACAGAAACATTTTGTTATTAAAAGATACAATAAAACGGTTTTAAAGTTCTTTAAATATAACACCATGCAACACAAAAATTGTATAGCGAAGTGCTATAGAATTTTTATGAGATTGCTTTGTAACTGTGTTATAGAAATTCTTTAAGACTTCTATAATTATTTCATGCAAGCTTTACAGAACCGCTTAAAGAACTAAAAGGTTCTATAGAAGGTAGCCCATTTTTATGGTATAAGTGTTGTAAGAACGTTTTGTTCTTAGAACAAACATTAACTCTATAAAATTTTGTCTGGAAACGTTCTTACAATTTTACAGAACAAGAAATTGTTAGCTGGGTAGGCTTACCGATGGGGCTGTAAAGTCAAGATGTTTACAATTAACGCTAAGATTGTGTTGTGTTTTATAGTGTAATTTTTTATATTTCCCAACCGCTTAATTACAGCTCAACTAAACACTATTTCACTTTTAAACTCCAGGAAATTTCCGACTAAACAAACACTCCAATTCAAGACTCTCATTCAAGACTGTAATTAATCCAATACTGACTAACTCGGCCATTTATTCTTCTTTTATAGACCCAACGAATATTCCAGGTATATTCTAGCATCTCTAAATCCATGTCTCAAACGATTCTCTATTTTTCCAGTTGCGCCTGAATACACGGCATTATTTATTTGTTAACCGCGTAGCGGCGATCGGGGCAATCATGCGTTTCGCGATACCGCAGTCGTCGAATTGGGTGCGAGTAGGGCAAATTCCGTGACAGCATTTTTGCTTCAGAAGGTTATTTTACTATATAATGTCTATAGTAGCAATCTACACGACTGACTATATATAAAGCGTTATAAATCAATTTTGTAGTGGTCGTAACAGAAATATTTGAGAATTATTACAGCAAAAATAAAAGTATTTTATAAAAGTTATTTAAATTACTTTAAGAAAGTTCTTACGCCATTTATGCACCACTTTAGTTTCAGAAAGCTGTTTAGCTGTATAATTACAGCATTTGTTTTATAAATGCTGCATTAAAATATTTTTGCGCGACAATAAAGCAAAACTGCTTCTAACACGAGCAAACGATTTTCTACAAAACATAATGCTCTTATGTTTTGCTTTTACATAACATTATCTTGGAAAAAATTCAAACAACAACTTTTATGTAAAATTTTTCATGAAAATAACTTCCGTTGCTTATTCAAAATAAGAGTTTTTATTTTATGGAATTTAGAATTCGAACTGAAGATATTTTTTGCAACAAATGTGCATGTATTTAAATTTTCAGTTTTTTTTTTGTGAACGAAAATAGTATATTTATTTTTAGTACTATGCAGGCACGTTATGACTTTCGACCTACTTTATTCGTTTGTTATAGTAAAATGTTATTCGTACCTGAAATTCAACTTTGAATTAGACATTTTTGAGCTTAAGTATAACATCGTATACCTAATATAATTAAAGAAAGTATAATACATACTAGTTTTATAGTTGTGATAGATTTGTAAATAAAGCAAAATAATTGTATAACGTTTTTATATGACATTCTTTATTGAAATCGTATAGTTTGTTGTATCAATGCTGTAAACTTATTGCTAAAACATAACTTGTTTTAATATAGAACCCTTCAAACACAATTATATAATTTGTATATAGCAACTATAAATATGTGCCTATTTCACGCTATTAGCTGCTGTGTTGATGCCAATAAGATGTTTATGCGACTAAAACCTTGCAACTTTAACTCTCCAAAAATTAGAGAGCTAAATCCCAATAGGCCATATTTCAACACTCTTTTTTGTCTCTTAAAAGAGCGTTTAACCTATCTGAGGGCACCCTGCATATTAAAATTTGAATAAAAGCAGTATACACAGATGAATGCAAAAATGGTATTTAGAGTAATAATACTAACATGGGCTTTTTTGTTGAGCTCTGAATTTTGATGAACCATTTCATGGAACCCGTTTCCACGTGATTTCTTATAAATATTCATATGGTTTGCCAAGGTTTTCTGTTTTATTAGCATTATTATGCGTCCCCAATTAGATAACGTCTTGTAAATATGATTAATGTTGCCTATAATTTAAGTCTACGGATTTCACCTTTCCTGTTTTTTAGTCCATCGATATTTGCGTTCTTTGATTTGATTAATTGCAGTGAGCAAAAAGGAAAGGTACACACATGAAGAACAATCTTTCTGAAAAAAATCACGTCTGAAAGAAAATGAGCGCTCTTATCAAATTGTGTTTAACCAAACGTGAAATTCCCTGTCACATAAAATAAAGATGAAATTTAATATACAATTTTGTACAAAAAGGCAATTATGTCTATGGCTGTGTCTGACAGAAACATTAAAATATGAATTTTAATACTTTAGGAAGGAAAGTTATCCAAGCGTAATAAGCTTAATTTTAGTGATGTTTTTGTAAGTAATGGCATACTAATAAAATGTGGTTAATAAAAAAGATACAGGGTGTTAGAGTTGGAATTTAAAAAGTGTTTTTTTTTTGTAGTAATTACACTGTATCAACATAACAATTTGGGAACCCTGTAGTACCATTGACCATTACTTACGGCCACCTTGAGTATATTAACATTGTCAGGCTTTATTTTATAAGACGGGACGGGAAGCAATATTTGGTCAATATTACTAAAAAGACTAAAACCGTGTTCCGATGGAAAAGTCCTCTTCGGTCAACTTCCATCTACCTACCTACGTATGGGAGGTGCAAATTCTTCGTCGGATACTATTTTAGTGCGGCACTATTATGGAAGACAAACACAGACTGGGAATGTGTTTGTGCTTCTCTTTTTTCGAAATGCGGCTGCATTCCCCCTGCAGGACATTGATCCGCACAAGTTTATTACCTTGCTTTTACGCCGCGTGGCTGCACTCTCAGTGTGCTTCTTACTCCACAGGACCGGACTAGCCCCTAGCTTTGTATGACAGGACCAAGATAGCATATAATTCCTTTTAGTGGGCTTCCAGACCAAAGACGACTTGCTACCTGAAAGCAGGAAGCATGTTACTTGTTTTAAAACCTGTATTATCAAATCACCTGGCATGGAAGCGACTATTCGGAGCATGTCGTATATTTTGCTAGCCTCGCGTGTTGGTCCGTGCGCATTATTAAGCAAATTTATTCACTCCAAATATTGACCTACTCTTTTTCTGATTCACCATTAAATTGGCAAAAACTGAGAGAAATAAACAGAAGAGTAAGGGAATCCCATCCGACAAATTATTAACCAATAACTGTATTTTTGTGGCCAAAATAAGGGCAAGCAGTATTTAAATAGAGTCGTACTAAATACTGTTGGGCACTACCTATTAAAGGCATTTCCAATAACTTTCTAATAATAATACTGACGACTTTATTCTAGATCCAGCTAGTGGAATACTCATTAGCGAAAGTAGGTACTTGTAATTCATTATTTGCCTAATACATACCTACCTATTAGCAAAAATTGAACTACATATTTCTATTTTAGTTCTTTTTTATGAAGTACCTAAATAAATCAATATTCTTTTTTATTTTCATACCTTATCCTTAACTTAAAAATATCAACAGTCTTTTCTCCACAGTAATAGCTCTACGAAAATTCGTATCCTGTAGGTTTGATAAATTCTATAAGCTTGTTGAATGTTTCTCTTTCCATCCTATAGAAGTTTTGGAATTTCTGAGGATATATTTGGAGCTGCTGAGAAACAACAAACGCACTCTATCGGTATTGTCTCGTAAGTGTGGATGAATCCATAACCTCCTTATTTTCTTCCTTCTTGTAATCTCCGCAGCCCGCAGCAATTAACACAATATCGTTTTAACGAAAGGCTTACGGTGAGCGCTCGATCCAAAGGGATATAGTTTTCGCTCAGTAACTCCTCAACGAAAAATGATAAAAATATGCGGTTTTTTTAATAGACTACAAATACTATTTTACATCGACGCTGTGTTTTGAAATTTTGAAAATTATCAAAATTCATTTTAAAAAATTTATTTTACACTGTTTGTATTGTCTCGTAAGTGTGGATGAATCCATAACCTCCTTATTTTCTTCCTTCTTGTAATCTCCGCAGCCCGCAGCAATTAACAAGTGAGCGCTCGATCCAAAGGGATATAGTTTTCGCTCAGTAACTCCTCAACGAAAAATGATAAAAATATGCGGTTTTTTTAATAGACTACAAATACTATTTTACGTCGGCGCTGTGTTTTGAAATTTTGAAAATTAGCAAAATTCATTTTAAAAAAATTTATTTTACACTTTTTCAAAATTTCAAAACACAGCGCCGACGTAAAATAATATTTGAAGTCTATTAAAAAAAAACGCATATTTTTATCATTATCCGTTAAGGAGTTACTGAGCGAAAACTATGGGTTTGTTCCAACACAGCAAGAATCGATTCCGAACCGTCCAGAATTAGTCAGTCAGTTCAGTTGTTAATGTACTCTCGGCGAATGCGACGTAAGACGGTGTTGGTCAAACATTTCTCACGGTACTGAACAGTTCTCGACGGTTTTTGGAACAGATGTTATATATCGTTTGATAGAGCGCTCACCGTAAGCCTTATTATTGGTTAACTGAGCTCGAACTATTGCTAGCAAGTCGCACGTGGCATGCAACTTTGGTCTGAAAATTCACTTAAACGTGGCTTTAGAATTATCGTAGCTTTTATATATAACATAACTAGTATGGACTGAGATCGGCATGTGTTTAGTTAATTAAAATTTGAATTTATAATGGTACGAGTATACCTACCAATCGTCTATTCAAGTATTGCCAAACCAGACCTGCACTCTATTCGCATTCCTTAGCGGCCTTTGTTCCTCGGCAGAACTCGTCCTTTCGAATTTTTCCACGCAACCACAAGTATTGCCTTTGATGGGAAACTGCAGCCGACTGATTGTTTATCATTTATATAGATGCAAAATTCCAAACAGGAAGGACGAAGTGCACCTACTACACCATCAGCTATCTAAATCAACTATACAAAATATAGAAAAATTACACATAGGTACTTGTTTGAAACTTAGGGTCTTTCTTTATACGGTTAAGTTAATTTTTTATCCGGAAACTAATTTAATCATCCATATTTTATAGTTTTGCATATAATGATAATATTTATTGAACTATCGGTTCATTTCATAAATATTGCGGTAGGTAATGCGCAATTCAGGTTCCACTAATAATTTCTTTTTACGCATGTAAACACATGCTAATTGCTAACAACTTACGTTATCTATAATAATAATGTAAGAAATGCATTCGAACGCACGGTAATTGGTTACTACAATTATTATTGTTGTAACACTTTAGATATAAATTATAAAGTTTACGTTCATTGAATACTGTTAGAAACTGCAGAAGAATTCGTATTTTCATATACCTAATTTAATAAATTTAATCATAGCTTCACAGAAACGAAACGTATATACCCCTCATTCTAATCACGAGGATTAGCCCAGAAGTCGAAAGCTTGTGCGGGAGAGGGGGCGGCATATTATTATTAAGCAGGCCGCATTTGCGCCCAGGAACGACTTACGTTGGTAGGCCCTAACCACCATTCAGTGCAGGAATGAGGGAAACATGGAAAACCTCGTTAATTAGGGGGGTCAACCGGTATCAATCTCTCACATTGACCCAAGCCAACATTCTTCCAGCCTACCATACCCGCAAAAAGGGTGCCAATCTCTCCATGAATATAGCTTATATACGGCCTACCGGCTGCGGGGATCGAACCACACAGCGATCTATTTTTTTTATAGTCACCTCGATTCAAGTGAAACCGCGCGACCACTGACCGATCCTCTCTGTCGTATAAAGAGAGACAATTTGAAATTTTTAGTTTTTCAAAGTGATTATCAGCAAACTTTTGACTGATTATTATTGTCCAAAAAGAAGAGAGTTCTTTTATAGATAAAGACGTCGTTTATAAATATATAGTATATTTGAGTGTTTTTTACACCTTACACCAATATAGATGTGGCACTGTGGCAGACATGGCACGTCACGTAGGATACCTAGGCTTTAGCCACAGCTCAGACGATGTGTCCAACGTTGGTTCAAATGTTGGTTCCAAATGGTGGCAAATGGTGATGTGTCCAACGTTGGAAGGCATTCGCCACATCGTCTGGGACCGGCTTAAGCCGTGCTTTAGCTTTATCAGCTTAGGGCGGGTGGGTGCTCTTTAAACATAGGTATGCAGAAACTTTATTTTTGTCTTAACTTAACATTAAGCTTTGATTTTGTTTTAATTTTTTATCGATTTATTCAAGTCAATTTAAACCTACCAAATCAATTTGTATATTACATATTATTTTATTATTGGTATTTCTACTAATAGCGTCATCTAGTGAAGAATTTTGTTTCTTAAAATACATAAATGTTGGACAAGGTAAAAAACTATAATTCAATATGTTAACTACTCCTTGTTTATTTGGTTTTCTAATACCTTTCATCGCCTCGTAATAACATGGAAACTTCTTATTTTCTGTTATTTAAATAAATCAAATCTGATCAAACTAGCTTTATACATTTGTAATCAATGAAAATATATATTTGACTGACATCTATACTCGATGTCGAGCAATATGAACATGTGTTCCTCAAAACAAGTGGTAGATGGCAGCATATCAAGCTTAAGTAGTCAAGCCACGGGTAGCCAACTCGTATAGCGAAACCGGCAACAATCGTCTATGCAATATTCCTTCTCAAATCAGTAACCCTACCAACCAAAATCAGTGCTACCGGCTACCGGTAGAATGGTATAAGGATGTTTTTAAGCATTTATAGCTTTTTCTCATTATTTATGAAAATTTTTTAAGCTAACATACTGTAAAATTCAATATTGTTCATTATTTTGTATATATGTTTTGATTATTAAAAATTTCTTTTTACCTAAATACGTAGGTATACCGACAAGGTTTCACAATCGAAAAAACTATGTCATAGCGAGATAGAAATATAGAAATTTAAATTTAACCCAACTTTTTAGTAACTTAAAATATTTTTATTCTTATTTTATCTTAGCAATTTATAACTATCCAAGTGGTTAATTAATAAAATATATCCTCTTGAACGTTTGAAAAAGAAGAAAAATTCAGTGGAAATGTGAATATGTGAGTAAAAAGTACCTACCTACTTTTTATACAAAATTATATATGGTCATTAATAAATGCTTCATTGCATTAATTTGTTATTATATTTCAGGAAGAGGAGTTTCAATAATGATATTTGTTAATATGCATGGAGATTACTTTGATTCGTTTAGAGATTATTGCTTTGTCGATCAGATCATCCCGAAGGAAGATTTATGAAGACATTCAAGACAAATGAAATATATTCTTTGTCTTTGGATTTATAAGTAATGAAATGCTTGATTTCATTATTTATTAGAGATTTGCTTTGTCGATCATATGAACCCAAAACCTGAATGAAGATTTAAGAAGACATTCGAGAGAAATATGTTCTTTGTTGTATGCATTTATAAATAAGTGAAGTACCTCAAATTTTGTTGCTCTATACTGAAAATCTGTAGGCGAAATATGAACAAGAGAAAAAAGAAGTAATTTTTTTTATCATCGTTCATACATTTGAAATATTGGATTGCTTCCAGAAATGTATTTTGTTAAGGTAAATTTCCTATATTAACTACATTTGTCGAATGTAAAGAATGCAGTAAATCAATTATAATTTATATGTTTTTTAAAAATATACATTTTGATTCCATTTTTTCTTGTGATTTTATATAATTTCCCATTTCTAGTGACCAATATTTAAAATCATACACAATTTACTTGTAAAGTACAAGTAAATTGTGTATGATTTTAAATATTGTGTCACATTAAAAAAGTAAATATGTGCAAATAGAATATTCGAAATTGCCGCGGTCATTTTTAGTTCATCAATCCGACTATTCAAGTAGATGGCGCTGAGCTGTCACAGTTGTTGCCAACCGTTAATAGGGATATTGGGTTTCTTCTTCTTTATATTTTGTGAGTCAAGCTGTACCATAACCATAAGTTATTTTCACAGATCATTGGCCGAAAAGTTTTTTTAAAATTTTAAGCAGAGGGGAGAGATGGAATATATTATTTTATTTATTTTCATCTTTGCATAAGAGTTCTAATCGTTTTAATAATAATTAAAAAGAGTAAAGACATGTTACTATTATTTTAAGTGCTTTTGAGTTATATATTTTTGTGTGTCTGTGTTTGTAAAATGAAAAAATGGTTGATTAGCAACCACCTGTTGACGTAATAAATTGATAAATAATAACATAACCTCGAAATAGTAAAATGTTAATCGACGATTGACTTTCTCGTCAAACCTGAAACGTGTAACGTCAGCAGTAGTCCATTTTCATTCGTTTCCAGATTGTTGTGAAGTTTGCTTGACAAATAGTGAGTTTTTATTATAATTTCATATTTTTTTTTACCTCCGCACTTGTGCGATGCAAGTTTAAATCAGTTTCCAAACTTTTTTGGCAGTAGTTTGTTGCATTAAATGTTGTGGACAGTTTTGATTGATCACTTTCTCAATTATTCTTGTTTCTGGTTTTGCAATCGAGTAACTATTTTTCGATGAATTATACCGGTGGCATTTAAAACAAAAAGTTTTATTTTACATAAAATGTAAACCTTTGAATGTGCAACTTTAGTACTGTAATGTAGGTATAAAATATGTTATTCGATGGGCAACAACTATGGAGTAAAGTTATTATGTAGGTACCTTTGTTGCAATGTTTACTTCCAACATACGTTTTTTCTGTATTTTTTAAATAATTTTGCATGTTATGTTATCTTTAGGTATAGGTATTTTAATACTCTAACAATACTTACTTCTTATCAAATAGCTAAGGGGCAAAATACTTGCTGATAACATACCATTATAGGAATTAGACATTGATTATCGTCGATAACTTTATTATTGCCCTTTCATTTTTATCAGTAACATTATTTTTTTTTTATTTCAAGAAGCTTAACTGTAGTAATTCCTTTTTAACCTCTTAAAAAAATATTATGTCCAGTAAAGGCAGAGTAGCATTTAATTTACAGGTGTTTTTATTGTCCGTTAGATTTAAATTATTGTTTTCTGTAATATACAGGGTGAGTCAGAATGAATGGGTCAACACTAATCTGGATACTCGACACCAAAATATTATGTTTTGAGGTCATTGTGCCTTATATGAATGTCGCTGGTTTAAGAAATACAGGGTGTTTAAGGTTTAAATTTTATTCTGAAATTCCTCAATAATTCAAAGTTTTGATAGTAGAACTCTGAAAATTGGTAGTTGTTTTTTTTGGTGAGAATTACAAATTTGAGGCTTATTTTGATATTACTCCTAGAGGGCGCTAGTTTCACGACTCACCGTATTATTTAGGTAAATCAAAACATATTTTTTATGTTGAAATATGCTTAAAAAAAGTTAAAAATCTAAAAGAACGTTCAATTCTACATAACGCTAATGCTCTTGTTTAGGTTGCCGAACTTTATCTGTTTCTGAGTTATTTTATTAAAAGTTTCAATGTATTTTGTAGTAATTTTCTTTCAGGCACTGATATTATTTCTTTTCTAAGTAGGCTTGTGTCAAATTTTCATGTCAATAAATATTAGCGTATTTTGCGTGCGTGATTTATTATTTGTGCACAATAATCAAGTAGTGATCAAAAAATACCACGACAATAATTTTTCCAGCGACATTCATATACGGCAAAAATATTTTGGTAGTATTGACCCATTCTTTCTGACTCACCCCGTATAGTGATGTGTTATTTATTTTGATATTAATGTTTTTAACAGCCGATACAATATGCGCCAGTTAAAAGGAGGTAAGGTCAAAGAAACGGCGAGAGAGAAGCGCCAGAGAAAAAAGGAGTTTGCCGAGACACAGAAACAGGTGTACAAGATTGCAGTGCCAACAATAATAGCCATTTTCCTGTTTATTGCTGCTTACGTGTACATCAAAACAAGGCCGAGGGGCTCCTACATCGACTGAATAAAAATAAGGAAAAATATATTAAGTAATGTTGATTTTATACAAAATAAATAGTTTTTTTAAAAACATACTTTGTATATTTACTCTTGTTAATATAAATACATATAAATTTCACGTTACATGAAAAATTACAAAACATATACACAAATAGAAACGTTTCTAGCTCTTCATCACTAGTTGCACTCGTGTCCGTAAAAATGTAAAGTGGGTCCCTCATTCATGTCGTCTCTATATACATAATATACACTAAGCTTATCACAGCAGGTTTGTTATGGCACCACCGAACCACACCAACACCATCGGTAGAAGATACTGTATGAGCGCCCGCGTGAGCGTCATGGCGTGAATGTTCGTACTGGAAGAAGCACGCACCACCTCCGGAACCTTGGTGCTGCTCGGAGAAGAGGATGTGGGCGGGGCATTCTCCACCTCCTGGTTAAAATCTAGGTCTCTGCTTGGTTCCTCCTCCTCTTCTTCCGTCTCAAAGTCCCCGTCGCCGGATCCCGAACCGCTGCCGGCTAGTGACTCCTCCGTGTCGTCCACCATTTCCACTTCTTGGCCCTGAAAGGCTTTCCGGAGTTTGTCCGTGAGACCTTGCAAGGTGTACACTTGTGCGTTGAGGACAGCAGATTCGCCAATATTCGACTTTTGCAGGGATTTTTCGTAAGTACCGAGCGCCGTGCCGTTCCAACACTGACTCGTGTCGTTTTTGTTGCTGTGAAGGGACAGGTTGTTGCAGTACTGGTAGGGCAGGTTCAGCCAAAACTGTTTTGTGTCTTTTATTTTCTGAAACAATTAAGATTATTAATAGACTTAAGCAAAAAATTGTATCTACAAGGCGATTCAGTCATAATGTCATTGATTTTAAGAGAAGATAGGACAAATGAGTATATTATTATGATGATGTGATTAACAAAATATTTAAATGGTTTATTTATGCTGAAATTTTCAAATTTTTTCAATAGTATTAGTAGTATCAGTAGTATCATATACAGTGCCTTCATAAATGGATTACATCAATCACAGAGCAATTCATATGCGAATATCCTTTTCTTCACTACGGCAATTGAGAGAGACAAGAAATCTAGTTGCTCTTCGAGAATCACAGTCCTGGGCACGTGGCTTGTAATCATTTATGAAGACTGTATAAACTTCACTGTGTACTGTCTATTGCCATAAAAATGACACTCTTTAAAACGAATTTGGTGATTTGTTTTAAACTGCTGACGTATTTGTAATGAAATCTACTTTCAACTTTTGGCAAAAAGTCTTAATTGTTCCACTCGCCAATAGATATTTAACGAAAAGTTCATCAACAATTGTTTTGAGGGTGTGTTGTCTTATATGTCTGTATCTTGATGAAGTCGAGGGAAGTGTAAATATGCAACCAACAGTACAATCTTAAAATTAGAATGAATCTGTAAACATAGCCTACCATACCTAGACAGTACAGCAGCAAGTTTTTCGTAATAATTTGAAATTATTGTCGAAGAAGTGGTCATTGTGAGTGTATGTATTCGAGCATTATTTAATGTTCTGATCTTTTTACTCAATAAAATGTGGTGTGCCATTTTGGAATGCAAATTCAAACAGGTCAATACCTTTGCTTTATTTATTTTCTTTTAATAAAAGTTGACATTGGGAAGAGTGGAATTTGCACCATTCAAACTACTATTGTTAAAATCGGCTATAAGAAAATCTGGCAAGCTCTTTTATTTTCTTGGTTTTGTACATATTAGCGGATAATAGTACATGAGAACACAAACATTTAGCCGTGATGTGGCAACGCAAGTGTGACGTTGTTCGTTTCACCACTCCACACTCTGTGATGTTGTGACTAAGAAATTGTTGTCAACACAGAGCTCCATGGGTTGATTTGCTTCAATTTAAAAGATTGAATAAAAATGTTTTTTTTTCGATCTTCTGTGTTTCTTAGGACTTCTGAATACGTGGTTAAAAATAATGACATTATGATGGTGTCACTGTAATCTTTATTTAAAATGGAATCTGATACTTTATCGATAACATTATGTAATTTAAGGTGTGTGAAAGCCAAAGCAATATAAACCATTGTAAAGAAAAAATATCCAAGGGGTCAAAGTCCTCCTTATAGGAAACACTTTAAGGTAAGTGAAGAGTATCCTGTACCAAACTTAAACAAAAATGTTTACAAACAGGGCAATTGTGGACAAATTAATTGCGCCCTTGAATATATCAGCTATGCCATTTATCTCTAGCATAATCGTTTACATAAAGCCAGGAGTGTTTATGAAAATGAAATTATAGTAACACTTATAGCCATCTGCCTGGCCTTTATATAATAAACAAACCCCACATTTAAACAAAGCATTTGGGTGCTCCAATATATTTCCAAGATGAAAAGAACAGAAGGATACTGCCTCTCGATTTACTAATATTGTTTGGTTGTTTAACGAATGTTTAACTTGGGCTATTTTTGAGAAATGGGACTTTTTACAATGTGCTGAAAAAATTGAAAAATACGATCGTACACTGACGACCTGCGATCAAAATTTAACATCATGGTATTAAAATATTGAAGCATCTATCGAAATTTTCAAAATAACATACATAGTGCTTTTTATTTGTTTTAATTTATTCCAATTTCCACACAATCATATAACCAATAGGCTTGTTTTTGCAGCAGTTGAAAACGGTTTGGAAACTGTCAGAAATATTCGACCAGTTAAGTTGTGAACGCGTTACCACTGAATTTGACGCAATAAATAGTTGGACGGATATTTCTGATAGTTTCCAAACAGTTTGAACTGCTGCTAAAACAAACCTATTATAAACGTATGCATCTAATATTGCAGATACAGTTACAACTTACCTGTTTGATGTCTCCAATAATCTTCTCCAACACAGTTTTGCTGTCCACTGGTTCAGTAACCTTTTTATTCTTCTTCTTCCCTGGGACTTTTGGTTCTGTTTTAATTTCCATATTGGGGTTATCGGTAGAATCTTTATAGTCCGCCTTCCTCTTTGGCCTAGTCAGTGTCGTAGGTTTTCCACATTTACTATAAATCTTCTGCGATACCTCGGCACCGCTTTCTTGGAAGTTCATAATAGCCTCGGATATCTTTATATTCAGAGGTTCGACCACCACCTCGATATTGTAGGGACCTAAAAGTCTGTCGCCCACTTTGTCGATTGCATCTGGAGATGGAAACAAACAAATAAGGTACTTTCTTATAATATGATAATGCTTTATTGCCAAACATATTTCCATTTACACGGCAATTTACAAAATCATAGAACTAAACATATACATATAGTTAATAATATTTATTCTTGACCATATCCTTTTAGAAAAATTTTTCTTTATTTATTGGGGAACAAAGTTTGTTTTTCAATAATTTAAAAATCTTCGTATAATGTTTTGTTTCTAATTAGGAACTTATTCAAAATATTTTATTTGTTAAATATAGCTAAATATAGCAGGTTAATGATGTATATAAATTCATAAGAATTTTACAATTTTTAGAAGGATTAAGATGCAATCTATTTTTTAAGCACCAAGAATTTATATGATCAAGATCAATTCGTAACTTCAAGCAATCCTCTAAACTATTTAAAACACAATATAAAATTAAATCATCGGCATAAAACACACTCTACAAGAACCAATCACATCATTCAAATCATTAATATATAGTAGAAAGAAAAGGGGCCAAGTATGGAACCTTGAGGAACTCCTGCGGTAGCAATATAATGAAATCATTATAACAAACAAATTGCTCTCTCTTGTTTAAAAAAGATTTAATAAATTGAGTCATATCGATGCTAAAATCAAAATTTGTCAACTTGTGGAATACTGTCTTATCGTTAATCAAAGAGCTTTGAGAAATCATCAAATTTTTACAAAATCGTGCTTACAAAAAAAAAAACAAGCCACTCACCGACAAAGTTGTCCCAGATGGTCGAGAATTCCGTGTGGTACCTATAGCAGGCCTGCATAGTATTCGAGCAGTACGTGGGGCAAGGCCCTATGCCGTTCTCCGCTTTACAGGCCCCACAGTACCTCATCTTCGTACTCTCTCGATAGCACTCCTCGTCGACGCCTAAATTCGCCAGGTCGTTGGCGGCGTCAGCTCCTTTTACTAAAGACTTGTAAAAAGTCCTCGTAGCAACAAAAGATCTTCGAAGCTGAATTCCTAGTTTGTGGGGAACATCTCCAAAGGGCTTCATCTCCGCCATGTGGTCCGAAACGCATTCCAAATATTTGTCATCGAAAGTGTATTGAGCGTTGATGACGGTGAACATGCGCTGGTACAGGATGCCGAAGAATGTGTCCATGGTGTCGGAAAGGCGCACGGTACCTTTCTTGTAGTAGGTCTCCAACTCGCTAAAAAAATCGCTGAAGACTTCGGCGTTCTGCAAGTAGATCTTTCCGTATGTTCGCTCGAACATCTGGTGGAATTCTCGCTTGGAGTTGTTCATCATGCCGCGAAACACATCTAGAAATTTTAAAAGATTACGTGAGACACTACCACAGAATATACAGGGTGATTTGTAACATATAAGCATAAATTTAACTATGTCTTCTAGACCTCAGAATAAGACAAAGTCTATACATATAAACATGTATCTTAAAACATTTCGTTTTTGACATACATGGTGTGAAAGGTTAGTTCTTGAAGACGGTTTTTAATTAGTATTTTCCAAACGCGTAGAGATAAATTAGTTTTTGTTTAATTTGATTAGGTTTTTGCGACACTTCTGAAAAAAATAAAGATTAATTAAATAAGCGCTTGCGCCAAACGGATCAGTCAAGGGTTATTTTTGAATTTCACCTGATTAATTTTTGTAAACCAAAATAAAATATTTTACTACACTATTCGTCATTATTTGTCCTCAGCTATAATTTCCAAATTTATGCGTATAAGTTAAGAATCACCCTGTACAGCTTTATATATTCTGTGATACTAATATGAACAGTGGCATTTATGGAAATTTTAAATGGTTCATGGAAATCATATAAAATGTATATTGCATCTTAGTAAATTTTCCCATTAGACTGATTCAGGGATATTCATTTTACTTCGCTGTACAAGAAGTTCATTGAAAACTTTTATTAATCACTGAACTGTTAAGTGTCCTACGTTTTATGTACGAGTAGTACCAATGCCTTGTTAATATTCATCTGACAACATGGCTTTCGAGTAAATGAAAAAAATCGCAAAATCTCACGTCAAGTGGCCCAGACTGGAGCCGTTAGTCTGTGTTTTTAGCTCCGCCTTGCCCCCAATGGTGTGTCGGATAACAATCATCTCATGACCTAAGACGACACGGCACACACGGCTAACTGCGATTCATGAAACCGCGTACGACCGCAACGAAAACAAACACAGATAAGATAACGAGTGTTTAACAGACGGTAGCGTCAGGAGGTATCTTTATTTCCTGCAGCACAAAAAACAAATAAATAAATATTCGGATATGTTTCAGATGACGCCAACGATTAGAGAAAAATGTACGGTTCTGAAAAGTTCTAAATGTTTTACAAATATGTATAAATTATTATCCGCCTTACTTCCAAAAAGACACATTTACAAAAAAATTATTGCACGGTATAATATAGAGGGTGTAATGTTAAGTGACGTATATACAGGGTGATTCATTGAGAATGGGCAATCTCTAAACTGGAGATACTACACACCAAAATATGGCGATTGAGCCAAATATGCATTATCCGAATGTTGCTGGTTTAAAAAATGCAGGGTGTTCAATGCTAAAATTTTATTTTGAAATATCTCAATAACTGTGAAACCTGTCGGAGTATTAAAAAAACATTGGCACAATTATGTTTTTGGCACGGCAAATAAGAATTTTTAACCAATTTTGACGTCACTAGTAGAGGGCGCCACTTATGGCACAGCATGTTTCTTTTAAATGGCAGAACTTTTTTGCTGTTTAGTGTATCCATCTGTCTACTAAACAATCGATTCTCCTACCTGTTGTTTCTAAAAAAGGTATAACTTGTTGAAGTCGTTAGGAGTAACAGTTTTCGAAATAATCCTATTTGAAATATTCAGTGCACCGATTGAAAACTGTTATCGTTTCAGGTAAAGTGCCTTTTCTACTGAAAATACAGCAAAATTTTACTTGAAAAAGTTGTTCAGAACGGTAAATTATGGAGACGTGCAAAATTTCAAAAGGATCAGCCTGCTTTGATAAAATCTTTGTGCTTTGTTGAAAATTGGTTTCGAAATCAAACCTCGCTGATCTTCTTGAAATTTTGCACGTCCCCATAATTTACCGTTCTGAACAACTTTTTTTAAACCAGCAACATTCGGTTAAGGCATATTTGGCTCAATCGCCATATTTTGGTGTGTAGTATCTCCAGTTCAGAGATTGCCCATTCTTAATGGATCACCCTGTATTTAGTGTATTATGTATGATCGTTGAGTGAGAAATTATAGATAGAGGCGCAGCCTTAATGGCGTAATGCTATTCGATCTACAAGTTTAACACCCTGTATCTTGAAAACAAAGGCCCTAATAGAAAATATCTATAGGACAAAATGTTTTTAAAATCAGACAAGAAATAAAGACTTTCATGTTTGACGTTCGCCATAAGGCTGCGCCTCTATCTATAATTTCTCACTCAACGGTACGATTAAGTTTTACGGGGAACGTTGCGATCGAACATCCCGTATACGAATTATCGAGTATCGATGGGAGGAACGATTCTTCTGCAAAACACGCCGTATTTATCACCGGTCACGTTAGCGCTGTATTTAAATTTTGATTTACGCACCCAAAAGTTGCATTAAAATTTATTTAGTACCTCCGAGACCGCCATAACTCACGCCCTGGCGGCCCTTTCCAGATCCGGATCGGATAAGTGGTGAAATTGCCGGGCTGCTATGATTGATGCGAGGATTCCGTGCCTCCTGCGACGTCCGGAACATTTTTGTTTGGTTAATAATTTTCTTCCACTGCCGAAGCCAAGCGAATTTCTTTAGATTCTACTTTTGCCGTTTCGAGCGAATATACACTTCGGTGTCGACCTCGCCAGAGTCGATTTTATCAAATTTTAGTGTAATGTCCATAGAAATCATGAATACATAGAACGCCAGACGCCTTTACATTAGGCACTGAAAAATAGTCAGACTTTGTAGGACTCTGTTCATTATAAGGCAAATTTATTATATAAATACAAAATGAATACTGAACATAATATATTACATAATTACAATACAAAATGTAAAGAACAAGGGCTCATTAGGTTAAAAACGACATATAAAGAATAGGACAAAAATCATTTGAGTTGTTACAAAGTTAATTAATGTGCTCGATAAGAATGTTAAGAAAGTTAAACATATTAACAAATTTAAAAAAACTATAAAATGTTGGTTAAAATAAAGCTTTATATTACATGAAATTTTCAATTGTGTATTTGAATTATTTTATTCTATTTTGAACTGCAGTTACAAGCTCACTGGGATGAAATTACGTATAGTAAATCGTGGATAGATGAGGAGCAAGCAGGCAATCAAGTTTACTTGTAAAACGCCTGTTCACTTCAAACATTTATTTACACATACATGTAGTTAGTAACATACAACGGAAGAATGTAAACTTAATTGATTATGTGAATAAATATTATTATACAGTGCTTTCAAAAAGTAACGAATAATAATTATTTTTGAAATTGAAAAGTTTTCGAAAAAATCCCCTGTCACGTCGATTTTGTTTTTGAAAAAGGCACTTTTTGGCATACGACACACATTTATGACGTCAACGTTGTTCGAGATATGACGTCATCGACAATTTTTTAAATAGCAACCCCCAATTTTGACCATGCCATTTGAAAGAACGTGTCATTCTACATACATACATTATGAAAAATTATGGTGTTACATAACAAAAATTTCACGAAAATAATGTTTGAAGATTTTAAAATTTAATTTTCACAATACTGAAAACGATAATGATTATGTAAAAAATCGACTAAATTAAATGTTCAAATTGTGCACCGATGGCTGCCTGACAGTAGCCAAGACGATTAATAAATTCTTTTTGGACATTATCAATAACTTCAGGAGGTATACATTCTCGTGACGAAATCTTGCTTTTAAATCTTCTAAACTAACCGGTCTAGTAACGTATACTTTGCTTTTTAAGTATCCCCCAAAAGAAATAATCTAGGGATGTCAAATCCGGCGATCTGGCTGGCCACTCAATCGGCCTCCTTCTACCTATCCAACGATTCGGGAACAGCTCATCTAAATAAGCACGGACAGGCGTTGCATAATGGGAAAGTGCACAGTATTGTGAAAATTAATACCATTTAATACCAGCGTACAATTGAAACCAAACCGGAATGTTTGTAATTGGGCCAGAGAAATCATATATTTCTACGAATTCGACGTAAAATTTTCATAATTTGAAATTGCCGCCCATTGGTCTGAAGCTACCCCGTCAGTACAACCAACACATAAAAGATAAATTAATGCAATATTGCCAGACTCGCGTTTTCTTGACTATTTGCGATACCTCTTTTGGCGTTCTACATACTTTATGATTTCTATCGTAATTTCACAAAGTTGAAAGTTAATATTCTTAGGGTTGCCATGTAACAATGTAAAGACAGACTGAAAATGCTAAGTAGAAAACGAACTACATAAATAAGGAAGTGCATATACGTAATAAATAAACAAAAATATTTAAAAATGCGGTTTGTATTTGCACCTCGTTTAAAATTGACTGCTTAATTAAGCCGGCCGTTTGTTCTGTCGCATCTAAATATGTCTATTAATCGATTAATTGGTTATTCATCCTTCATACTTAATTTGTTTATTTATTTCTATTAGCATGCAAAGCTTTGGAAAACACTGAGGACTGTAGAACATTAACGGTGGTATTCATAGTCTGTCTCCGATCGCTGGAGAGCGATCTCCGTCCCGAAATTTTGCGAATTTTATAATGAAACTCAAATCATTTCGGACGGACAAAGCTGTAACAGTGGCGTCTTATATCATCTTCTCGAAATTCATTATGAAATTCGCATAATTTCTGTGCTGAGACCGCTCTCTGGCGGCCGGAGACGGACTATGAATACCGCTGTAAATAATTCTTAATAAATTATTAGAATCATAAAGCAGAAAATTTCATAGCTTTTTTTTGTTATTTTTTATTGTTTTTAATTAATTTTCATACTGTTTATGTATACTGTCTCTCTAAACTTTTCTGCTGTTAATAGTTTTTGCCTTTTCCTTGTCAAATCCTTGGTGAATGCCTATGCTTATAAAATATTTACGTCGTTTTACTTACCATCGAATTTTTTCGCCCTAGTATCGATTATTGACGAGATTTTCGCGACAGAGTCCTTTATGTATTTGTCTACTAATAATTGGTTGTACTTGAACATTTCATTTTCTAGATCTTGGCTGCAACACGACTCCCCACATACCTGACCTGAAATAAAAACAAACATTCAAAATTCGAGACATCAGAAAATTAGAAAAGGGATGCGTTCGATGACGAAAAAAGAAATTAATATTTATATCCATAAAATATCTATTTGGCTCTTCAAGTTCTCCAGATAAAAAATAGTTTTTCCAACCTAAACGGTCTTTCAAAATCAATCACGTTGTATATAAAACACAAACATATATAGGTAGGTATATACTTTTTTTATGATTTAATCGCTTGCAAATACAGTTTTCCAATTTTCCGGTTTGCTGGAGGGAAATCTACCTACGCTAGCGGCCATTCAAAAAACTCTACAACGAACACACAGTTCACTTAATCCCCTGTACAGGTTAATTTGAGCGAGGTGGCCCCCATTGTTGACTTTATTCACAAACGAGTGCGTAGACTTTGTTGCTAAAGAGCGCATTAGCCGCTTGAACAAACAACCTAGGCCTCCGCACCTTTCCAGGTAAAACCGCCTGCTTCTCAAAAGTCGGGCAACCCTGTCGGATGCCTGAAATGCCAAATTAGTGAGGCATTATCTGGGATTACAGGCGGATGTTCGGACAAGTCTGTGCAGGACGTTCGGTGTTGAAACTGGCTTGTCTAGCGACCGGTCACCGTTGCCAGGTGGAGGAAATGTCCTTAAAATTGTCAATTTTGTGGTATTTCAATATTGTTCTGAATAATCTATTAGTACTCTATTATTCATACAGACATTGGATATGCAATCAATGCTAAAAGATTCCATCAAATTTGTTATTCCAACTTATACTTTACATGACTCTAGTTGTACTCATGGCTAATCGTTTGTCTTTTGTTATTTGAATTGAAAGCAATATTTTATCTAGGCATTATGTGTCAATTCTTCATATTTTCAGCCCAGGATTATCCAGTTAGCGTATGTACAATTATTAATGAATCACCCTGTAGATGTTGGAATGGGCCGTTCCATTTTAATTTTGTTTATAATGATTTCAGATTTTTTTGTTACTTATGTATAGTAGAATTAAGAGCTTTTAATGACATAATGTTCAATTTAAATAAGTTGTGATAATAGCCCATCAAAATTAAGCTTATAATTTCGAATGTCACAATTGGCAACACGGCTCAGAAATTACCAGCCACCTTTGGTATGTAGGTGAGTCATTCTTTCGACCGCATCTCGATAGTCGAACTCCCGGAGATATTTAAAAATAGTCCGAATACCTATCACCTTCAGCGAAAGAGGTTGTTTGGTCAACATTTTTCAACATACCTATACATTGATAATTCTGGCCTACGTCAAATGCTATGGAAAATTAAGTTATTCAGATAAAACTGTAGGTACCTATGCTTTTGAAAATCGCTTGTTGTATCATTATGCAATGGGACTACATTGAACTCGCTCTAATAAAATAACTATTAGTACTAGTACAAACACTATTGTTTTTATTTAATTAAGTAATTTCTCCATTTTTAATTCTTTTGACATAAAGTAAATACAGAGTTTTTACAAAAAAGCAAGTCATTCCGCTAACTACGTATTTTTGTTATCAAACTATGATGATTTAATTCTACTTACTTATATACAAAAATGCTTCCCTTAAAAGATACAGGATGTTAAAGTTAAACTCTTAAAATTGTTTTTTCGCTATAATTTCTCCAGGTTTTCACGTATCACTGTGAAATTTTGTAGAGATACTTTTTGTTATTAACTAAATCTTCAAAGGTATTATTGTAAACGATGCCTAAAAAACGTAGAAACGAGGAGGGAAGGGGTTATTTTATTCCTCACTTTCTTCTGACGTACGCCTATAGACGATATTTACAATGTCATAGTGTAAAATTTTATTTAGAATATTGCGAGGGGTAAACCACTGAGGTATTTTACTGTACAAGCTGTAGGTAATTAAAGGTATTTTTTGAATTTTTTGGGTATTTATACGTATTTTTTCGGCATTTTTAGGTACTTTGTGTATTTTTGGGTACTATCAAGGTAATAATGGATATTTACTGGGTATTTAATGGGTATTACGAAGATAATTAATGGGTATTTTAAGAGAAAACTAGTATTTCCTGTCAACTTTTAAATACAATGGCGATCGCGCATCCTTATTACGATGGCACAGTTTAATATAAAAATTATTAAAGATAGATACTAAAATATTTTCTGAAAATTTTTCCGAGGCACTGTTAAACCACTACGTGGCCTTTTATAGTCTTCGTAAGTCTTTAGTTTAGAAAATAATATAGGGTGATTCGAATTAGATACATTCAATTGCAAAAATAATGACACTTCCTCAAATCAGTTTTTTGACTACTCTGTGGGTGAGTGGAACAACTAAGAACTAATGTTTAAAATTGAAAGTAGATTTCATTACGAATATGTCAGCAGTTCGAAATAAATAGCCAAATTCAACTAAACAGTGCCTTTATTATTGCAATAGATTGTACGGTACAGGACCATATAAACAAGTATCATATGAATGTTTTATAAGGCGTTTACGCAGAATATATCCACTCACATAGTAGCACATTCTCCTCTTCTGTTAACAAATTTTAGTATGGTATAATTTCTTAAACTTTATATTTAAATCAATATATTACATATTATTCGATAACGTGTTAACGATAAGTTTGATCAAACTTCTCCGACATATTCTATTGATCAAAAATAATATGTACCTACTAAAAATTAAAATATTGCTAAATTAGGTTTTCCTATCATATTCATATCCTATTTAATAAAAAAGGAGCCTTTTTATGTAAACAACTGCCAATTATCTAAGTCTAATCCACAAACCTAGAAAAAATATAAACTGTGCCAGTGTCATATTGTCAGCGCCCGCTAATTCATGGCTGCCCTAAAAGGTCCAGAATCGCTAAAACTTGGTTTTTATGCCAATTTACGTTAGTTGTATTGTAGCGTGAAGCTCATTTGTTTACTGTGATTGGTCACATTCTTTAATGTGCGTAATTAATTTCATATTGCAATGCAGCCATCATATTTGCACAACCGCCAACATAAAGCAAATAAAATATCCATTTTCTGGACCGTAATACACTAGGCAACGCGGAACCTGTCACGTAACCTATATCATGAACCGACGCAGTCTATATTTTTTCTAGGTTTGTGTTCTAATCATACATGACGGAAAGAAAAAATGGGGGGGATAAAATAAATCCTCCCCTTCGTTCCTACGTTTGTTTTTTAAGCATCGTTTACAATAATACCTTTGAAGGTTGAGTAAATAACAAAAAGTATCTCTACAAAATTTCAAAGTGATACGTGAAAACTTGAAGAAGTTATAGCGAAAAACAGTTTTAAAAGTTCAACTGTAACATCCTGTATCTTTTAAGAGAGCATTTTTATTAAATCGTCATATTTTACCGCAAAAAATGCCCAGTTAGCGGGATGGCCTGCTTTTTTATACCCTGTATAACCGCTAAATGCATTTAGCATTTAATCTTTTATAAAATGTCCATAATGTTACAGCTCTGTCAAGCAAGGCTAAAAAAATATCAAAATAAAATAGTAATAGAATAGAAAAAAATATTAATTTTGTTCCATCATTTTTGAACACACTGTAAAGTAAAGTAAACAGTAACAGATAGAGAAGTGCCTAATAACTAAACTGTCAATTTCGGGTTGTGCATCAAAATTTAAATTACAACAAAGTTAGGCCACTTTCCTCTAGTTTCTGAGCAGCTTATTTTTATTTTCTCCCGTATATTACTTAGTAGCTTATTTGGTTTTATCTGATCAGAAAAAAGACTATTATTAGACGCACTCCAAAGATAGGCAGTACCGAGTAGTACTACTTAAATAAATCTTTCTAGTAGGTAGCTACGATTATGGCTTTATTTGTCATAGATATAGTAGCGATACACTGGGCGTGTAACAATTATCTTTTTACGATGTAGAAGGAAATTTGGCGCAATGCGCGACAGCGCCTGGTGAAGAAACGTTCACGTAAAGGTTTTCTTTTGATATGCCGCCATTTGCATAGTGTATTAGTTGGCCGTTTTATAAGGAAATGGTTGCATTCATATGGAGACGAATTTGGCTTGCGACCGAATTCACTAAACAAAAAAATCACGATTTTATTAATGAGGATGCCGTTTTTATCGCAACCTTGCCTGTTTATAATTTTTATGCATATTTGGTGAGGTAGACAAGGTGCCTTGTCTATAATTAAAACTGGGAGGGGGGGATAAGTTCCTGTCTTAAACACATTTCTTTAAAAAAATCACCTTGATACAAAAAAATACTACCTAGTTGAAAATCGAAGATGCACATCAACACGCGTCAACAAGCGAAAAGATGCCGAAAATTTTTAAAGCTGAGCTGGTTCCGATGCTTCAACATGCCATAACCATGCGACCACTAACAAAATATTAAAAAGGATAAGCGGACTGTAGTAGTTCAAAGACAAGACATGAAATCAACGGGCTGGATGATGTAATGCTCGAAAACGTGACGCATCCAGTCTTGAAGATAATTAAATGCCGATGATATAAGCCAAATTGTTCCAAATATTTCAGAGTTGTAATACCTTAAACCCGTTTTACAGTGTGCAATTCTTTCTGCAATTTGCAAGTCTCTTGCACATAGGCATGCACTCTGTAGCGTATGCAAAAGCATCGTCGTATCTGAAAGACTCTTGCACTTTCAAAACATAGGTCTTGCTCGATTTTTATTGTAGCTTTTCTGCAATTCTGGGGAATAATTTAGTGATTTGTATGGTTACAAATTGCCTTCTTTCGCTTCTACTTGATTGTTACTTAATTGTTGAGCTTGCAAAAATATTAACTGAAACCTTTATTTTATATGTTATGCTGTTTGTTATTGTCTCTTGTCAAATTTAAATAAACCGTTTAGTTTTTAGTGTGCATTCGGGTTGAAGTGTTGGTATCACTTTTATTGCAATTGCGAATTGACGTCTGTAAATAAACTGCAAAGACTGCTTTACATTTAGGCAATGGAGCATGCAATCACAAAACATGCAATGCAATGAAAACTATTTTGCAGCAAAATCTTTCATGTCATATTGCCAGGTGTCATTTGTTTTATATTTATGCAATGTATTGCCCATTGCCAAATTAGTAAAATGAAAATGATTTCTATCTGCTGGTCTGGTGCAAAATCATCAAAACATAGCTACTGGTGTTGTGTACTGTGGTGTGAAGTTTCAATCAACCTAAAGTTTCAATGGATGAAATAACAAAGAAAATTATTATGGTTAATTGAGGTTAATTCAGTTTTTACTTAATTCATCGCTGTTAGTTCCTGTTGTGTAGGATGGCAAAACTGAATATTACCAGAAAAGAAACCAGAATTTCACGTGCAATGCAATCAAATTAGAGCGGACTTTATATTCGTGCAATGGACTGAGAAATGCGTCGGTCATTAATTTTAACTATAATGCGCATGCGCGCATGCAATATTTCTTTGCATGCAATAAGAATTGCATAAATGTAAAGCGGTCGCTTATGACAGAAATTTTGGAAGGTGCAGGTGCAAGGGCTTGCTGCAAGCCATTGCAGTGTAAATCGGGTTTTATGGCTTAAAAACATGAAATTGTTGCGACAGTTTTCTTTGTTGATATTATTAGTAAATAGCTTGCTATTTGCGGAATTAATTTGGCTTAATATTGTTTGTCAATTTTTATTGTTTGTATGTTTCCCGCTCTCATTAGTAAAATTTAGTATGACTTGACTCAGTTATTTTTCTTTTTCTCATATTTTTGCATGCTATTTCCAAAATACGAAAGGAAAATTAGCATAAGTTTCTAGAGTTAGAAGATCTGAGAATACACGTAAGCGATAAATTTTTTTATATAAACTGTTTGTCACTGTATATTTTCGGTTGGATCTTCTAAATGGTACATCGTGATTCATTCATTGGCTCCAATTTTAATTTTCCATGAATTGAACAACAAAGTTCACAGATCTAGACAAAAACAAACAAGGACGTAAGCTATCCAAAGCAATATTTAGTCTGCATCAACAACTGTTATTGTTAATAATACTGCTTTCGAAAATGAAAGAGTTTTAGATATTCGCCGACGATTATTGCAGAATATTCACTTTGGGAAAATCTTAAATGCATCTGGTTTATTATTACTACGCTGGGATTTATTTTTTTATCCGTTATCCTAACAATTCTTGCGCATACCGTTTGTCTTTTCTCTGGTTTACGAGAATAACAAAGAGCCTTAGAATATACAGTGATCAGAAAAAAATCTATGATGTGATCTAGAACTGCAAATAATTAAGGCTCTTCTCGTGTTCCTTTTTTGCTTGAAGCACTGCACCTGTAAACTGCAAAAACATAGCTTTGTTTATTGACTACCTGACCTCTGGCACTTCAGAAGAACAGGTACCTACACACAAGTCGGTACCTACGACGCACCTTTAGAAAAAACAACAAAGCTTTTGTTGGGCTAATGCACCCACCCTTTGTAACTTGTGAATGAAGGAATTAATTTATTTTCGTATTGTGACGGGGACGATTGGACACACTACTATTTTAATGGTTCTATTAACAGACCTACATCCCACCACTGGACCATCTCGGTGCATATGTCTGTGTTCCCCATTCTTCAGTCACATGAAATTATCCAACGAGGAAATGTGTATCTTCTCTGACTAGAGGCTTAAAATTTAAGAAACAGTTTTTTCTTTATCAAACCATTGCAGATTTTGATTATTTTTTCTTGCTTATCGTTTCTATTTTCTATCGTCAATCTAGAAAATCCTTTAATTCTCCTTGGCGCAGATGTTTCTAAGATTAACTGAGTGTACGTGATGCATCATTAAGGTATTAGGTTTCGTAGGATAGGATGTCAATCTCTCAAATTTCATAACGTAAATTAATTCTCTGTTATTGTTTACAAAAATAGTTTAATTACGTAGTATACAGTGGCGTAGCCAGAAATTTGACATGGAGGGGGGGTTCAGTGACAAAGTGTAGTATTTCAAACTAGATTTTTTTAATAAAAAAAATAAATAATTTTTAATAAATTAACAATTAAAAGGAAATAAAAAACCGAGGGGTAAACCACTGAGGTATATTACTGTACAAGCTGTAGATAATTAAAGGTATTTTTTTGCATTGTTGGGTATTTATGTGTATTTGTAGGTATTTTTAGGGACTTTGTGTATTTTTGGGTACTATCAAGGTAATAATGGGTATTTACTGGGTATTTAATGGGGATTACGAAGATAATTAATGGGTATTTTAATAAAAAACTAGTATTTTCGCCAATTTTTAAATACAATGGCGATCGCACATGACTTATTACGATGGCACAGTTTAAATATAAGTAAACAACTGACCAACGCAATGGCAAATATAAAAATAATTAAAAATAGATACAAAAATATTTTCTGTAAAATTTTTCGGAGGCACTGTTAAACCACTATGTGGCCTTTTATTGTCTTCGTAAGTCTTTAGTTTAGAAAATAATATAGGGTGATTCGAATTAGATACATTCAATTGCAAAAATAATGACACCTCCTCAAATCAGTTTTTTGACTACTCTGTGGGTGAGTGGAACAACTAAGAACTAATGTTTAAAATTGAAAGTAGATTTCATTACGAATATGTCAACAGTTCGAAATAAATAGCCAAATTCAATTAAACAGTGCCTTTATTATTGCAATAGATTGTACAGTACAGGACCATATAAACAAGTATCATGTTAACAAATTTTAGTATTGTATAATTTCTTAAACTTTATCTTTAAATCAATATATTACATATTATTAGTGGTTTTTGGGTATTTTTGAGGTATTTGCTTATTTGATGCTTTTTGGGTAATATTTTAAAAAAATGGTATTTCATTGTACAAATTTCAAGCAGTGGTTTACCCCTCGTAAAAAACGATCTCATCATAAACATATGTAAATAATAAACAAGTACGAAAAATATTTTTTGTATAAAAATTACAAAGAACTTAGTTCCAGGTGAACCCTAATGTAGGGGGTTGTCGAAGTAGGTCTAGTTATTGTTCACTGACCGCGTTGCCAAATCTTGGCGAATAGAGTAGTGATTGCAGGTTTGTAGTGGGACGACGACATTACCTATATGACCCAACCAACCCAACCCATAAGGAGGTTCTGACCCTCAACCAATATTTAAAGAGTCTCAATATTTCACTCTGTAGGGCGTTTTAAACGCAACGTGGCGTGATCCTAAGGAAAATTATTTACTTTAAGTGTATATTTACATATTCAGCCGCCGAAATATAACAACCAGAGAGCGACATTCTGGGAATACTTTAAATAAAGTACGTGGGAAGCGTTATGTTATGTAAGTCCATTTAAATTCAATAAATTTTATCTACAAGGTGACAGCCTCAATGTCGATAAATCTTCCTGTATACACAATTAATTTTATTTGTCTGTATCTGAAATCCGGATAAATCAATCTTCTTGCGGCCATCGAGTCAATAAAGGGACAGATAACCGACGACGTCGTTCTGTAAAATGAGGGCCCGATACCTAAGCATTCCTACATATTTGGAATTGACACGCACACAGAAAGTAAAGTCCTGTAAACGCTATCTGGAATAGCAAATAAATTGTTTGGACAATAATCTGGCGATAAGAACGACGTTCGATTTGGAACTTATCTTCGGAGTATTTGGCGGATGGTGGTACTTGTCCACTTCCGTCTAATGAATTTATATTTAGTTTTTGCGACTACGACACTGGATACCTAGTAGACAAATATCTACGAAGCCGTGGAACGGCCACGTCTACAATTTTTATTTCAGACTTTACTCTGAAATCAGACTTTAATGTCTGAATGGAGTGAATTGCTTTTTGCCTGTGACTGTATTCAGGCCCAGCTTTGAGTAGCCAATGACTGCTAGATGTGTACACACGTGCCACGTCTTGCGTACTCATATTCTGTTAACCATTATGACAGATTGTGAACAGTTTAGGTTGCAAGTTATCGGCCTCATTTGTGATATACTGACAAGAACTAACCAGTTCGAAACCAGTACATGATTGGTGGCACCGCTGCCGACTAACTGCGGCTGTTTGCTATAGGCATTTCAGGTGTAATTCAAAGGGGCAACATTATTTAAACACCCAGTACTTAAATAGTACTGTTCATGACAATAGTACAATCAAATGTAATCAGGAAATTGGTGTTAGCACATCACTGCAATCTAGATCCAGAAATAAAAATAGGTCTATGGAAATTAAGTGGTCTAAATCATTTCCCAAACAAGTACAGTCACACTTTAAATTGACTCTAGAATCAAAAACACTAAAATTATACAAGGTGTTGTAAAATTTCATAGTTGATGACAAATATCGTAAAGTTTCATTTTTCCCTGTATATTATCCCTCTAAATCTCAATTCTCTATCTTCTCTTTCGTTAGCAGTGCAAGTTCAGAGATTAAAGTATGAATTCAGAGATTAAAGTATGAATTCAAAGATTAAAGTCTGAATTCAGAGTTGAAACTACGAATTTAAAGATTAAAGACTAAACTTAAAAAAAATTGTAGACATGGCCCTACTAGGGCTTCGTAAATTCATTCCATTAAACAAATTTCTGGGTATATCATTATCTATGTGTATATTTACAAATCTTGAAGCTTTGTATTCCTTTAGCAAAAACCATGTGAAATAATTCCTCAATTTTTTTATGGGAAATAACTGCAATGAGAATGATCAAGAGTACAATTTTTTTGTATTTTCTCATAAAAATTTATGTCACTTTCTGAGAGAATGTGTTCCACTAAACATGAGAATCGCAGGTAAATAAATGGGATGCTTCTGTCGATCAGCTGACATGGGTAAGATTAAATTTGTTTTAATATAAATAAAGTATATTTAAATAATAAGGTCGTCGCCAAGTCCGGATCTGAGATCAGCGAACAAAGTGCGAGCTTTAATAATTAGTTATACTGATTCATCTTCAAATAATGTGGATCGAAACGGCGTGCCACATCCACAAACCCTCAAAATGGACCCACTGCTGAAGCAATTGTGAGTGCCCATAAAAAGGTCCATTCACAGCGGCTAAATGTCGCTTATGTGCCCTCCTTTCATCCAGTATCTCTTACCATTATGCTCGGAGCTCGAAGGAATTCCAAACCGTTAATTAAGTTGGTTCTTTTTTATATCTTATCGGGTTTTCGTACCTCGGGATCCTTTTGAGTACGACCTGTGCCGATTATCACAGGCAGACTTCTTTTTGGGTACCATACAGGATGTTTGGGTCAAGATTCGGGTACTTAGGTACTTTATGCATGCGCTGACCAAGTTCGCGTACAGTTTTAGATATAAAAAGATACGGGGTGTCAAAGTAAAAATTTTATTTTCGATATTTGTAGGTACCTTTTTAAAAAATCCAAATATTTGCATACATTTTGGAGATCGAGGGTTTTTGGGAGCGAGAAATTCAAATTTGTTTCTAATTTTAACCTTATTAGTAGATGGCGCCACTTATGACACATCACGCTTCTTTTAAGTGACATAATTTTTTTGCGGCTTAGTGTATCCATCTGACTATTGAAACAGTCGATTCTTCTACCTTTTTTTTATCTGAAAAAAGGTATACCTTGTTGAAGTCGTTAGGAATAACCGTTTTTGAAATAATCGTATTTGAAATATTCAGCGTAACTTGTAGAAACTGTTTTGGTTTCAGGTAAAAAGCCGTTTCCGATGAAAATACAGCAAAATGTTGTATGAAAAATTTTTTCTGAATGGTATATTATGACGACATGCATAATTACAACATCGTTATGCATCTTTTTCAACTTTTGACTAAGGTAAGTTGAATATATTTTTCTTTTTATGTTTGTCAAAATATTCACCAACAAAAAATATGTATGGCAGAAAAACCAAAAATTTACATAAATAAGAATAAGTCTACGAAACTCTTTTGTACACAAATTTTCATTGAAAGAATAGAAAGCTCACCTAAAAACTTAATGCAAAATTGTTTTTGAAATCCTTTTTTTGATGCAGTAACATCATTAGATATAATAATAATAATAATAATAATAATATCTCTACCCCTCATTCTAATCACAGGGATTAGCCCAGAAGTCGGAGACTTGTGCGGGAGAGGGGGCGGCATATTATTATTAAGCAGGCCGCATTTGCGCCCAGGAACGACTTACGTTGGTAGGCCCTAACCACTATTCAGTGCAGGAATGAGGAAAACCTGGAAAATCTCATTAATTAGGGGGGTAGTCAAATATCAACCGGCATCAATCTCTCACATTGACCTAAGCTAACATTATTCCACCCTACCATACCCACAGAGAGAGTGCCAATGCTCTCTACGAATATAGCTTATATACGGTCTACCGGCAGCTGGGCTCGAACCAACTCCGTCTAGTCACCTCGATTCAAGTACTAACGCCTTCAACCGCGCGACCACTGACCGATCCATAGATATAATAGATCAAAGAAATTTGTTATTTAAACTTATAATAGGGTGGCAAATGGATATTTACTTGTATATAAAAAAGGACAGATCCTCTGGATTTGGACGGCCCACAAAAGTCAAAATTTGTCCCCAAAAGTGAAACTTTACTTTGACTTATCTGACAGTGAAGTTTGTATTTAATAATTACATATTTTTAAGTGTAAATTAATTTTGTATATGTCGGTATATTCCATATTGTCCAAATTTTTCTAGTGTCAGAGCATAGTAATTTCAAAAATGGAAACCCTAGGTTTGCGTAGGTAATGTCGGAGTTTGACCTAAAATAAGAAGTGGTTGTCCGGGATCTAGCCTGGCGCCGATGGTGACATTATCACCTCGTCATCGGTACAATAGATGGAATGTCACACAAATCATTTATGAATTGACAAGTAAGCCTCTTTTCTGCTTTATCGGCTGCACGCAGTTTTGTTTATTCAACGAACGTATTGAGTATTGACCTTTCACAGACACCGTCATTCGTTTAGTTTTACCTTTGTCATCAATGTCATCTTACACAACATAACATAATACAGTTTTTATAATTTATAAAAACGTGTCAATACAGAAGCTCCATAAAAATGGGCATGCTCTCCGAATCAAACTGGATGATAGACAACAATTTATTAAAATAAATAAAAATAAAACGTGAGTTTCATAAAATTGAAAATGCATTTAATCATGGTAGGTAACTGTTCGAAGTTATTTTCGTGATAGCCTGTAACGTAATTTGTTCATAATTTGATTTTTGAATTAGTATTAATGAAGCACACAACGAGAAACTCGTTAAAACTGTAACGTACTGTAACGCTCGACAACGTTGCAGTGCCAAACTGCTGCTAATAACCTAAAAGTAATATTAGTCATAATGCTCGTACAGCTAGTGCAATTCATTTTTGTCTAGTTTTCCTTTGATGTTTGTGTTAGGAGTGTATAGACACATAGTATATATAGAAGCGAGACAGTTTGACCGAAGGGACGACTACCTGACTTAAGTGTTAGTTGGACCCTAAATGGTTTTTGCAGTAGAGACTGACTTATTTCGTAACGACAATTCGAGGGTGAATGTGCGCGTGCATAATAAACTAAGTTAATAAATAGTGGACTAGACAATTGTTTTAGTAACCTGTGTTGTGTTGGATTATTAGGTGAGTTAATCACAGAGTACTTAGTATGCTTAACATTTGTTTATTGGCTAAGTTAGTAGTTGATTAATTAAATATTTGAGAGTATAAATGATAGTGTATTACTGACGAGGCCTGCCTATTATTGTTTTGTATTTTTATTGGCCGTTAGCTGCGTGTGACACGGTATTTTGAGGTACGAGGTATTCTAGGGCTGTTAGCTGCGGTGATACAGTCCGTCCGTTAGCTGCGGTGAGCGGGGATATCTCGGGGCCGCTAGCTGCGGTGACGCGGTCTGGTTCTGGTTTAAGACCTAGTCTTGCTATGAACTATCTCTGCAGAGGTGGTCTGGTCAGTGTACATTGTTGTATTGTTGATATCCAGCTGCAGTCTGAGGGAGAATATATTTACTAGTTGATCTAAGTAGTACATGTTGATGTTTAGAGAATGTGAAGGTATGCTTGGGTACTCATGTGTTTCTCTCTTATTTGTTGAAAGGTTCTGAGCTTGTTACGAGAGCTGCATGCCCGTGGGCGATTTAGACGGCAACTCTAACCTGACCTAGGCTCAGTAAGTGTCTTAGTTATTGCAATACTTAGTTAGATAGTATTAGTTGCAAGGCAACAAATCACAATCAGTTACGTCCAATGGTTCACGCCCTGTATGAGAAGAAACGCCCCTGACAAATTATAAGTATTATTTAGATAAACAATCAAACAGAGACAAACCAAAACAGACACCTAACAGATATCAGAAGTGGGATTACAGCCATTGACGTACTGTAGTTTATTTCTAATTGTTTGTGTAAGAAATTGAAATTATGAACATGGGAAAACGCCGTTGCCAAACTGGTGGCCCTTCTGCAAAAGAACACGGCAGGCCCGGTCTGAGTCATCTGAAGTTGATCTTTCTGAAACGAGGCGAGAATTGGCTCCCATCGTCGAAACGGCGAGTGAGTCTAGCGAAAATTTGAGCGCAGTTAATCAACTTGCGAATGTCATGCGTGACGTCTTATCCCAATTGGGAAATCAAGGTCACAGTTCAACTGGCTTTAAAGGTGATGCCGTTCCGTATTTTGATCCAGAAGATAACCAACAGGATGTAGTAGTATGGTGTAATAAGGTGGATGAGTTGAGAGAGGTATTCCATTGGTCGGAGGATGCGACAATTTACTATGCTATAGCTAAACTACGAGGGTTAGCGGAGACGTGGTACCGTAGCCTTCAGTCTGTCAAATATTCGTGGGCAGAATGGAAAGAAAAATTACAGCGGGCTTTTCCAACTTCTCGGGATTATGCAGATAAGCTAGAAGAAATGATGAAGCGTAGGAAAACTTCTGGCGAAACTTATACCAGATATTATTTTGAGAAATTATCGCTAATAAATAATTGTGGAAATATACAGGGCACCGACGCTGTTGCCTGTATTATACATGGCCTTCAAGATGACCATGTCAAAACATCTGCTCGCGCTGGTAATTATACAGAACCTGAGGATTTGTTTACTTATCTGAGATCGTTAAAGAATGCCAGTAGTTCGACAAAGGATCCAAAAGGGGATCATAGAAAGTGGTCCATTGGAAAAGGCGGACACAGACCCAACAGATCAAAGTTAACTGAAACAAAATGTTTCAATTGTGGCAAAACTGGTCATAAATCGTACCAGTGCAGGTTGGAGAATACCACAACCACTAAGGTTTGCAGTTTTTGCCACAAGAAGGGGCATGAGGAGAGTAGGTGCTTCATTAAACAGAATAAAAGACCAACAACTTCCAATGAAGCTACGTTATGACTAGCTTCACAGCCGATTGACACCAATGCCAAATTCTTTAAAGAGGGTACCATAAATAATTTCCCTATCAAATTATACATTGATACTGGTAGTTCCTGCACCAATATAACAAAAACGCAAGTGGATAGGTTAAATTTAAAAATGGATAATTCCAAGAAAGTCATTATCAAAGGTTATGGTAATTCAGTGGTATCGTCTCTAGGAACCGTAAGATGCAAAGTCAAAATTGACGACGTGGAATGTGAATTGGACATAAATGTGGTACCAGATTCTATACAGGATGTGCCTTTATTAGTGGGAAGGTCGTTTACTGAACAACCTCAAGTAAAACTGGTTAAAGATTATACAACCTTGACATTAAGTCGTGAACTACCTACATTGCAATGTGAAGAAAGAATTGAAAAGGTGGCTCTGTTGGCACATAAAACAATTGTGATACCACCAAATCATGTTTGTCATGTACCTGTTGATGTTGATACAGATTACGACGGTGACCTTTATGTCAATGCCAGTATTCGTTTAAAGGAAAATCAAGAACACTGTATTCCAAGAGTCGTCTTAAACATTCAGGAATACACAGAGGGAAATTCAGTTATACCTGTGATAAATCTTTCCGAAAATGATCTTGTTATTCGAAAGCAACAGCTAGTTGCAAGGGCGTGGACTTGTGTGGTGGAGGAACCATCTATAGAAGAAATCTTAAGAATTGATGAAAAGAATTTGCCTGACCTACCTCTAAATAATATAGTCCATGGACCCATAGGAGATTACGAACGAAAGCTTCTGTTTGAACTAATCCAAGAATATCGAGATTGTTTTCTCAGAGCTACGCAGATTTAGGGTGCCTCAAGACAGGGGAGACAATGACCATACAACTAAATGAAGACAGGCCATTTAGTTGCCGCCCTTACCGTATGTCCCAGAGCGAAAAGGAAAAAGTAGCAACTATTTTAGGAGAACTATTGGACAATGGAATTATTCGAGAATCTCAATCGAATTATGGGTCTCCTTTAATCCTTGTCAAGAAAAGGATGGCACTGACAGGATGTGCATAGATTACAGGAAGTTAAACAGTGCAACAGTCAGGGATATATATCCGTTGCCTCGCATAGACGATCAGTTGGATAGGCTTCAAGGCAGCAAGTACTTCACCAGTCTTGACATGAAATCAGGGTACCATCAGGTGCCTATAGCTGAAACTAGTAAACATCTCACTGCTTTTGTAACTCCAGATGGAACCTTTGAATATAATCGTGTTCCCTTTGGATTGACCAACGCTCCATCCGTGTTCCAGCGCATCATAAGCAAAATTCTAGCTTCTGCAAAATCTGTAGCTGCTGTATACCTAGATGATGTTTTAATTCATTCCAAAAATGTCGAAAATGGCCTAGATAATTTGCGCACCGTGTTAAACTTACTAAGGAAGGCTGGATTAACCTTAAATCTTAGCAAATGTACCTTTTTAATGACTTCGGTAAGCTACCTCGGATTTGAAATAAGCTCTGAAGGTATAAGACCAGGGCAAGCAAAAACCTTGGCAGTGAAAGAATTCAAAACGCCAACTAATGTACATGAAGTTCGACAGTTTTAGGTCTTACTGGATACTTCAGACAATTCATTAAGAATTACGCAGCAAAAGCCAAATGTTTAACCAACAAACTTAGAAAGGATCAGAGTTGGAACTGGAGAGAAGAAGATCAGCATGCCTTTGAGGAACTGAAGGCCGCTCTAATCTCTAGACCTATTCTAGCGCTATATAGTCCGACCTACCCTACCGAGGTGCACACCGATGCATCTAAACTTGGAATAGCTGGGATATTATTACAGGAACAAGAAGACAAACGGCTGCATCCGGTAGCATATTTCAGTAGGAAAACAACATCAGCAGAGGAAAAGTACCATTCCTATGAACTTGAAACACTTGCAGTTGTCGAGACTCTACGGAAATTTAGAGTTTATCTGCTGGGAATAAACTTTAAAGTTATCACCGACTGCAACGCTATAAAAGCAAGCAGTTCGAAGAAGGATATGATACCACGTATAGCTCGTTGGTGGCTTCAACTGCAAGAATTTTCATTTTCCGTACATTATCGACCTGGCGAGCGAATGAAACATGTTGACTCGTTAAGTAGAAATCCCTCCAGATCAGAACAACCCATCGAAGAAATTCTGAGAATTGACCAAGCTGATTGGGTTCTTTCAGGTCAACTTACTGATGAGAAAATTAAACATGTCAGAGAAGTTTTATCAAAACCACCGCAGACTGACCACGATCGTAGTGTCTATAAAGAATATGCTCTAAGAGATGGTAGAGTGTATAGAATCACAGTTCGCGGATTATTATGGGTCATCCCAAGAGGTATGAGACAACAAATTGTACGTGCAGCACACGATGAAATGGGCCATTTTGGAGTAGAGAAAACTCTGCATCGATTATGTCAACACTATTGGTTTCCACGCATGAAGGCGTATGTTGAAAAATATATAAAATGTTGTATATCTTGCCTTTACAGTAAGAAAGCAACAGGTCCGCAAGAAGGTTTCTTACACCCAATAGAGAAAATAGCAGTACCCTTTTACATGGTACACATAGATCATCTAGGACCATTCCTAAAAGCAAACATGGAAAGGAATATTTAATTACGTTGGTTGATTCATTTACCAAATATGTTGTTTTAAAGGCGGTCAGATCAACTGCCACTAAATATGTTATTGTGTTCTTAATAGAAACTTTTTCTCATTATGGTTTACCTGCCAAGCTAGTTTGTGATCAGGGATCAAGTTTTACCTCCAACCGATTTAAAGATTTTTGCAAGGAGAAAAATGTAAAATTAATATTTAATGCGGTAGCCACACCTAGGGCAAATGGTCAAAACGAAAGATTTAACCGAACTATACTGGGCGCTTTACTGACATCCACTCCAGAAGAAAACCGATGGGATGAGCAGGTAACTAAGTTACAATTTGCAATCAACACCGCTGTCAGTAAGAGCACTAGAAAGACACCATTTGAACTTTTGTATGGGTATCAACCTAGAGGAGTTGTAAACCCGATACTAGCCCAAGAAATAGAGGAAATACCAAAGATGGTAGATGATATGACAATATTGCGTCAAGAAGTTGCAGAAAGAATTGCTAAGGACCAAGAAAAGCAAAAGGAACGCTATGATAAGAAACGGAAAAAGCCAAGGGTGTATAAACAGGGAGATGTTGTCTTAATTCAAAAAGCTGAAATTGCTTCTAGTACAAGTAGAAAGCTTTTACCTAAATATAGTGGGCCAATGGTGGTTCATGAGGTACTACCAAATGATAGATATGTGGTGACTGATATGAATGGAACTTACCGAACACGGAGATCGTCCAAATACCAAAGAACTGTAGCAGTGGACAAGATGAAACCGTGGATACCAAATGGTGGGGTATCTGACTCTACTGATTCAGAAAGTGGTGAAGATGGTGTTACCCTTTCGAGTTCGAGTTCGAGTGAGGATGATGAGGCAATACCTCGGGGCGAGGTATGAACAGGATGGCCGAATGTTAGGAGTGTATAGACACATAGTATATATAGAAGCGAGACAGTTTGACCGAAGGGACGACTACCTGACTTAAGTGTTAGTTGGACCCTAAATGGTTTTTGCAGTAGAGACTGACTTATTTCGTAACGACAATTCGAGGGTGAATGTGCGCGTGCATAATAAACTAAGTTAATAAATAGTGGACTAGACAATTGTTTTAGTAACCTGTGTTGTGTTGGATTATTAGGTGAGTTAATCACAGAGTACTTAGTATGCTTAACATTTGTTTATTGGCTAAGTTAGTAGTTGATTAATTAAATATTTGAGAGTATAAATGATAGTGTATTACTGACGAGGCCTGCCTATTATTGTTTTGTATTTTTATTGGCCGTTAGCTGCGTGTGACACGGTATTTTGAGGTACGAGGTATTCTAGGGCTGTTAGCTGCGGTGATACAGTCCGTCCGTTAGCTGCGGTGAGCGGGGATATCCCGGAGGCCGCTAGCTGCGGTGACGCGGTCTGGTTCTGGTTTAAGACCTAGTCTTGCTATGAACTATCTCTGCAGAGGTGGTCTGGTCAGTGTACATTGTTGTATTGTTGATATCCAGCTGCAGTCTGAGGGAGAATATATTTACTAGTTGATCTAAGTAGTACATGTTGATGTTTAGAGAATGTGAAGGTATGCTTGGGTACTCATGTGTTTCTCTCTTATTTGTTGAAAGGTTCTGAGCTTGTTACGAGAGCTGCATGCCCGTGGGCGATTTAGACGGCAACTCTAACCTGACCTAGGCTCAGTAAGTGTCTTAGTTATTGCAATACTTAGTTAGATAGTATTAGTTGCAAGGCAACAAATCACAATCAGTTACGTCCAATGGTTCACGCCCTGTATGAGAAGAAACGCCCCTGACAAATTATAAGTATTATTTAGATAAACAATCAAACAGAGACAAACCAAAACAGACACCTAACATTTGTGTGATTAAAACTGTAATGTACTGTAATGTTCGACAACATTGCAATGTCAGGCTGCTGCTGATAACTTAAATGTAATATTAGTTATAGTGATGCATATAGCTAATGCGTTTAATTTTTCTTTAGTTTTTCTTTCATGTTTTTGAATGTACATAAACAAAAATGGAATAATACACAGTAACCATAACCAGCTGCATCACATGTGAAAAGAGCTCTAAGAAAACCATTCACAGTAAGTACCCACATATGTTTAGGTGTACCTATTTGTAATTATTATGTAAGAAACATAATCCTAAGATAGTATGTGAGCGATGTTGTCACATATTCAAGACCTGTTTTCCGTCAGAATTCTGTTACCTTTGGTCCGAGAAAAAAAATTGTTAAGTCAAGTATGTTTTGTTTAGTACAACTTATCATATGGCAAAATGAAGGCACTCATATTCCGGACACCCTGTATGAAGAATTCTCATCTGGATTATTTCCCGGATAACGTTGGTAATTTTAGTAAACATGCAGACCGTTTCCATCAATACTAATTAATACTTTGGACTAGTGTTCGTGTTCAGAGGATTCAAAATCCTATCTGTTGACCAGCCTGGTCCAGGGAACATGACCTTTTCTTTTGTACAGCTGTGCTATTTTTACCAGTTTTGTGTTCTTATTCGGTCGCCGCGTGTGTAAATAGAAATCTTCACCGAGAGGAAGCTCGTAATCAAGTTTCAGAAAACAACAAATCGGGGTGTTGAAATCGGTCGGATTCAATTAGAGAAGTGCGATGAGATGGCGGAAACGCTCAAATAGCCGCGGCTGCTTAGTACACAGATCTGGGTGATAGACGCGTTTTTGTGGCCGTCTCCTGAAAGAACGCTCGAACTGGGTTAAACATCGCGCGTGACACTGGAAAAAAGTGAGTTTCAACGCCATCGCCGCTCGCCGAGGCTTAATGAAAAACAAGTTGTCTAGGTCGGCGAAGTCTATCATAAACCTAATATATCCTCGTAAAAACCATAATTATGGAGATACAACGTGTGAGAGTGCGGAATCGGGTAAATTAGCTTTTAAGTCAGCCAGCAGCAGGGCCGTAAAAATAATTGCGGCATTCACCTAAACGGGGTCGTTGACTTTCACCAGTTGGGCGGTTATCGTTCGCCGATCAAAAATGTAATCTTTCCCGCTAAGGCATAATCTTCACAATTCACTGATCTTTCTGCCCTCTAGTATTCATCTAACATAAGGTCCTGATTTTCCCGGACTTGTCCTGGTTTTTCAAGCGTCCGACCGGGTTTTCAATTTTCATGCATCGTCCGGATTTTTTTACAGCTCCACATGACAACAATTTATGCAGTCTCCCTAAATATTTATTCAATTGATAGTTACAGTTTACAAATTACATTATAAAATGATTTAAATTTAGTTAAACAAATATGTATAACCATCGTGTAAAAGGTGTAACTTTGCTGCCTTCAACAGTCCGAGGTCTCTATACGTACTTAACTTAAATCAATACCTAATTACTACAACACTAAGGAATACATCTTATTCTAATTTTAACGATATAATACATAGGCGTAACATACAAAGTAAGGGTTGGTAGGTACATTACACATGCCCTAATTTAAATATACAAAATATGTAACACTGTTATATATAAATTAATTGATTCGTCTTTAAGCTGGATTCATAGTACACATAACATAAGTAGTATGCTATAACCATAACATGTATTAGAAATAAAGTATAGGGAAATACATATAACCATTCATAGACACCGTAATATATCCGTATGCCGTAAAGAAATGGTTCATTTTTATTTCTTATGTTTATCGCTACGGAATCGGTTAAAATCGTGCATAATCGAATAAATTCGGATGTAATTTCGACACAGAACTGGATTATGGAAGAGATTCTGTTTTGTGTTCAGTGATTTGTTTTTACGTTTTTAACGTATATTTACTACATAAATGTCTAATATTCACCTATAATGAAAAACATACAGAAATTGAATGTTTAACATATATAAGTTTTTGTTTAACTGATAGTTCTTCACCTCGCGCTTGCGTACGGATTATGTTATGTGTATTATAAATGCGCCTACTACAAATTAAGTCATACGGCCTACGGATGTCGCATACTGCTTATGTTATGTGTACTATGAATCCAGCTTTATAGCAATCTGTATAGATAGATATACTAAATAGGTACATTAATTTTTTCAATATGATGAAACTCGCGCTATATGTACACAAGGCCGTATAGCAATAGCATAGCGGATCTACTGCCAAAACTTCTTGCATATTTGTGGGCCATCCTGCTTGCACAAGGAATGTATCCTCGTCTGCGAGGCAGGCATGGAGGGCAGCACCGGCTTCTACTACTTTGCACGAGAAAATTGTCTATTATCAAGGGATATTCAAAACGATATACTCATTTCTATTTTTGACTGCCCCTCGTACATTCAACTATAACATTACTTTTATCTTAGTGTTTACGTACGTGTGTTTAGTTTACGTAGTTCCTTCAGAATTTTATTCATAACAGTAATATATACTTAAAAACATTCTGTAAGTATACAACTGCAAATTGAATACCTTTAATCTTTCTCATGCTATTAGTGGTGCTTGATTTTTAACATTATCTTTGATCATTATTATTTTAATACCTATCACTTCACTTTATTACCAATTTAAAAATTACTATAAAATTCCTCTAAAGATTAAATCTAGCCGAATGATGGTAATACTGTCGAATTCCCGCTGTTTTAATTAATTTGAATTATGACATAAAACAATGATAAAAATGAACACATAGTGATAAAGACAATTATTATAACAACTGTTATTTCTCTAATATTTGTTAACTGTCTTTGAAACGATTTTCACATCATTTAATTCAAATAGCTACATTATTATAAATAAATGTTGTATTTTTCAATTCTTTATAATTTATTATTATTATTATTACAAATTATAGAAGAGCAGAGGACTACTGTCCTATTGTGCTCACAAAGAAGAAAATAGATGAAGTTACACATATTATCCTAATATAAGTACAAAAAGAATAACAAAAGTTTTAAAGTACAATAAGAAAAGAGAAAAGAAAATAACATAAATAAATTTTGCATCCACAGAAACTAACCTAATTGTTAAATAGATAACTGTCAATTCTATTCTTGAATAAGTACACTGTTGGCGAATCTACTATGTCCTGAGGTAATGAATTCCAAGTGTCGAAGACTCTGTTGCTCAGAAAATGTTGTCTGGTACGCGTTTTGAAGTTCTCCTTCTTAAGTTTTAAAGAATGTCCACGAAGACGAGTGTCTGTATTGAGTGGAAAAGCTGTGCCTAAGTTGCCAAAATTGAATTTTAAAATACGGTGAGTTAATATTAAATCACCAGGGAGACGTCGTTGATGAAATGTCGTGAGATCTGCAGATATTAATCTATCGTGATAGGACGGCCGAACAGGACCAAGGGATAATCTAGTAGCTCCACGTTGAACTTTTTCCAACATATCTTGGTCCCTGATGAGATCAGGACACCACACTGGTCCCGCGTATTCAAGTATGGGACGCACATAGCTTTTGTAGAGTCTGCAGCACGTATCAAAAGATAAATTTGAAAAAGCTTTTCGAAATAAAAACAGTTTAGTGTTCGCACGTTTACACACAGTGGCGATATGATCACTCCACGTAAGACTACTATTTACTATTACTCCAAGGTCGTTATGCGATGACACACTTTTCAGTAGCCGTCCATTAATAAAGTACGGAGAATTTGGATTGTTTCTACCAACATGCAGTACAACACACTTATCTACGTTCAAAGGAATAAGCCAGTCAGTACACCAAATCTGCAACGTATCGATGTCATTTTGAAGGTTTTGGTAATCGGTCGTACGGATCAGCGTATATTTTAGTGTCATCAGCGTAGAACGATAACGAGCTTGTGGAAAGATATTGAATGTCACTTGCATAAATAACAAATAATAGCGGGCCAAGAACGGAGCCTTGTGGGACTCCACTTGTAACTGGTCTTACCTCAGAATAATCTTGATCTACTCAGGTTACCACGAATATCTAGATGATTTAACTTGTAGAGGAATCTACATTAGGGAACTTTGTCAAAAGCTCTAGAAAAATCCAGATAAATAATGTCTGTAGGGGCTCTGTTATCTAGAGCTCTTGACCAGTCATTTACACAATGTAATAAGTTCGTTATAGTGGAACGACCTTTTACAAAACCATGTTGTTGATGTGGAACAATGTTCAAACGCAACAAAAAATCAGACATATGTTCTTTAACAATAGACTCCATTATTTTACATACAATCGGCAGCAGACTGATTGGGCGGTAGTTATTAGCATCGAGTTTATTGCCTTTCTTGAAAATCGGTGTAACAGATGCAAGTTTCCAGGCTGGCGGTATAGAGCATTGAGTAAATGAGGCATTCATTATTTTGGATAAAGGATAACATAGAGTTTCGGCACATTTCTTTAAGAAGAAGGAAGATAAACCATCCAAGCCCGGTGATGAATAACTTCGAAGAAGAGTGATTTGACGTTTTACTTTATCTGGAGTAAAATAAATGTCACTGAGTGATGATTGTACCCATGGGGTAGCCAGTTGTGGAAATGTATCGCACTGCGGCTCGTCTGTGAATGATTTAGAAAAGGACAGAGCAAACATTTCTGCTGAGTCATAGTTGGATGTGCAAAGGCTACCATCATGTCTCTGCAGTAAGGGAATGGACACCTTAGAAGAGAGAGAGGAACGAATATATTTATAGAATTTTTTAGTATTTCCACTATTGACTATTGCTTCTTCATAAGACTGCCGGGATGCACTCAAGTGCAGCTTTAAGTATTTGAGAATCTTCTATGAGTTACGAAGTCTTCAACTTGGTTAGAACGCTTATATTTTCTCCAAAGGTTTCTTTTATGTTTTATCATTTGTGACACTTCGTAGTCAATCCATGGTTTTAATTTATTACGAAAAATTTTTCGCTGTCTAGTATTATCTGACAAGAACTAGAGATTTAGTTATAATACCTAACCTAGGATACGAGATACAGAAACATAGCCATTTCACCCCGGACATTCATAATGCCCGATGCCATGAGAACCCGAAAATAATGACGCTTGGGTTGTTATGGATGTAATATGTTTGATATTTAGCATCAGTCATAACCACAAATTAAGAAACTTCAAAACTATTACCTTTTATTTCTTATGAAATATAAAACGTATGCATCACGGGCAATACTACGATGATTATGCCCTTAGACAACTGCCTGCGAGCATAATCATCCCTGTATCTCCCTTGGTACACAAATAACTATTTTGACGTTTATCAGCGAAATTTGCATGTCAGAAACTCTCAGAATACCGTTGGCACAAAAAATAAACAAATTTCCGAATGAATTACTCGTTTTTAAAATAATTTTTGGAATAATAAACTTTCGAATGACTCCGACAATTTGCGGTGTTTATTTATTTGGACTATTTTAAGTATAAAAGATGATTCCCAGCTACATTTAGCCTTTAGACTACTTGTCACGGATAACGGTTACCGAGGTTCTTCTTAAAATAATAAATAATAGTTATTTATTGTAGTGTTTCAAGTAGTTAAGTTGTTTAATCAATTAATCATATATCTCTTTATCCATAATAACATCGCAATCATATTTGTGAAGTTAAAATTATTGGAATTTAATAAAAAAATATTCGCACGACTAGATATTTCTTTGTACTCAGTGAAACACTTTGATATTGCAAGGAAAATAAGCTGTTCCTTAGAAGACATCTATGACTTTCGCTAATTCTTCACAAACTTTGGCAGATGTTATGCGTTCCAAAAATGATGGCAACAATGCTACAAGGGTTGTTAGTTATTAAAGGAGAGGAAGTTAAATGTGACAAAACAAATAAGAAATGTGTATTACTGTAAAAGTAAATGTTAATGTTAATAAGAAGTAAATACATTAAATTAGATTTTATATTTTTTCATTATTCTACTAGTTAAATACAGTTACTTTACTCCACTAGTGGATAAAGTCACTTTGGACGGTTCATATGTGTGGATAAAAGTCCGATTATAAGGTGGTTGTGGATAAACACTTTTTAAATATGTATCTAGTAACATTAGATATGCCTATTATGTAATGTATTGACATTGTAATTAGTATTATTATTAATATTGATCAATCAGTCATACTCGTTTCAAACAGATACATTGTAGAAATCGTTGATAGCTAGGTAGGTACAACGAAATAAAAAAGTGTAGTCTTCTCTGTAAACTGTCAAATTAAATCATTCGGACGTGTTGTGTATATCATTAGCATTTATAATCTTAAACGCCATAATTAAAAGGATTTTACTGCTTAAATTAAAAGCTTACTACATCTAATCAAATGATTCCACTATTTTATTCAATACAATGTAGTCAGTTTAAAGTCAAAATTCTGAAGGATATTAATTGGTGAAATTTGAATTTTGTCGAGAAAGTCATCTATAAAAAATAAACCATTTCCTCTCCGATAAACATACTACCAGTCACTTAATATTCACGCTGGCACATAAAGTTAAACCAAGTGGCGAGCCCTAGCTGCCCAAGTATAGGACAATAAAATTCAAGTCGCGCTCCCGTCAATTAGAAATTTTATGAAGTGGTTTCCGTCGTTTTGGAAGCAGGAATTTCAAAAGCGTGTAAGGTTATCGCCGGCTAAGTTGCCCGTAGTAGGGTAAACGGTTCACATTACCCTCTCTTTATGTCACAGCCGTTCTCTCTCCCAGTGTCGGCTCGTGAGAGGAATAATACTTCGAGGTGAATTTGTCATTTTGTAATAAAAAAATATCTATCTAATTCACACATCTGTCTGTTTGTCGGTTAGTGGTCGCGCGGTTAAGACATCAGTACTTGAATCGATGTGGCTAGACCGGTGTGGGTTCGAGCCCCGTAGCCGGTAGACCGCATATCAGCTATATTCGTGGAGATGATTGGCACCTTCTCTGCGGGTATGGTAGGGTGGAACAATGTTAGCTTGGGTCAATGTGAGAGATTGATACCGGTCGACATTTGACTACCCGCCTAATTAATGAGGTTTTCAAGGTTTTCCTCATTCTTGCACTGAATGGTGGTTAAGGCCTACCAACGTAAGTCGTTTCTGGGCGCAAATGCGGTCTGCTTAATGATAATATGCCGCCCCTTCTTTCGCACAAGTCTTCGACTTCTGAGCTTATCCCCGTCATTAGAATGAAGGGTAAATACATTATTATTATTCTTATCTTATAAATAAATAAGTTGGTGGTACACACAACCGATGTTATAGGTGCAGCGGTGCGTCACTTGCGTCATGTAACGAGTCGCCACTGCTATCTCCCTATGGGAAAGCTACTAGAGCTAGTCGAGTGGATGATCGGACGGTTCATGCAATCCGAAATAAACCCATCAACACGCACTAAGTGGAGATGCTCCCGCTCCAAGTGCCTCTATTCCCTGGTGATATGATTCACGAGAAATACGTTATACGCTGTACCCCCTCCAAAGATTACTTTACCTGTACCTACATTTTAAGTAAATGTTTGAACAGGACCTTAAACTGTGTAATCTGACTCATGCCTGCCATCACATTTTTCTAGTGGTTTGACGTTACTTGTGGTTAAATGTCCTGTTTTCAAAACACATTCTTGCTTAACGAGTAACTACAGTAGATACGATATCTGTTATCGAATGTAACGTCAATACATTTCAGCATACAACTACAGAATGCAACTTGAATAGGGATCACATTTATATAGAGACAATCTTTGACTTTTAGAAATACTTATAATTAGTTTGATTTTTCAAATTCCGTCGTGAACACTTACATTTTTCTAACCTTTTTGGCAATTTTCATGTCCTACAAAAGTAAATTGTTTTTATACAATTATATTCCATTGCAATAACGTTCTCTGCCATTCAAGTAGTTTCATATAGTTCGTTTAAAAAAGTATGCAGCAGGCAGCACTGATAAGAATATTGATCGCGCTGGTACAACTGAGGACAATAGTTTAATGCACTTAGTGCCGTTTAAACTGAACTTGATTAAAATATAGGTTCATTCATCATGACCTTAGAGTAAAGGTATTTCAGATGCAGTGTTTTAATGAAAATAATTTTAACTATCAACTACTTCCCAAAGTTAGTCAACTTTCGAATTTCAAATAGAACACCCTATTATGAAGGCTTAGCTATCGGGTTATGCTGTATGTTTTCGACGCAAATTTTCGTACCCCACAAAAACATAGGGTGTTCCAAACAAGAATATTGACGACTATTACCGGTAATTCGGCAAGTAGCCGAAAGTTACATATTTTTTAAAACACCCGCATTTGGAATGCCCTGAATAGAAATTTTCAAATCTGTATCTCGCTGGATTCTACAATTTGAGATTAGTATTCTATGAACAACGCGTAGGTACTATTACTCCTGAAAAACTGACCGTCCACTTAAAATTACACCACCCTAGGTCAATATTAGAATTGGTCAACAAATTTGTAATCCCTAGAAAAAAGATAAATGTAACGGAATATTTTAAGCAGTGACGGATTACATGAATCACAACTACGTTTCGTTAACAGTGGAATAAATTTACTCGAAATCGAGACCGCGTATGCGTAAGCACATACTATACAGGGTGATTCTTGATTCTTAACATATACGCATAACTTGAGAAATTACAGCCGATGACAAATAATGACGAATAGTGAAAAAATGCAGTAAAATATTAAAGTATTATAGTAAAGTTTATAGAAAAAATGGTCTCTCCGTAACTGGAATACATTTTTTCCACTATTCGTCATTATTTTTATGCGTATAAGTCAGGAATCACTCTGTAGTTAATCTTCCGTGAACAAAGCTCCTCTCCTCTCATAGACATCGCCCTAGGACGTCAGCAACGTTTGCAAGTGCATCCTTTGCTGTTCACGCGCGCACCTCTTATCAGGACAACTTAATTGTCGAGTTAGTCCAGAGAGCAAGGCCCAAGCGACATGCTCATGCTATCGCCTTTTGCTTCACGGACGACCGGTATAGGACCAATTGATACTGACTAATTAGGTAGCGTTAAAACATTCGCATTCCTCGGATGTTTTCTGGTGCATTCTCTCCCACGATGAGCGGTCATCCACTTCAGACAAGGACAGACACGGTTACCTGAATGGCGCTCCGCCACAGGGTTGGATTCGACAGGCGGAGCTCCGAGGTGGAATTCCACCGAGGCCAACTTTGCAGCGCTCAATTGATAATTCTAAACGAATATTCTACGTCGATCCAGTTCAAGACAACAGATGTGTTTAAACGTATCCTGCTAAAGACCTTCATACTTGAAATAATATTTTTAAACTATGTACAAGGTCGTTGAGTGAATAAGTTTATTCACTCAACGACAAGGTATAAAATTTTAGTCAAATTTTAATGACGCGTAATCTGACAAACAATATTCGTTCGGTGTGTGACAAAATAGGTCAAATCATTTTTCACATATCTCACTGTCCATATACAAGTGTGGACTGTGTTTTTATTTCAGATCTGAAATGTGTGTGAGGCGTTTATGAATTTTGGGGGGGGCTAAGCCCCCCCATGGGTGAAGTTAGGTCATCACATTTAAAGGGGCTAAAGTCCCGGGTGGACTGTGATTCTGAAAGGTATCTGAGTTGTTTATAAATATTTTGGGGGGGGATAATTCGATTTCTGGGGCTAAGCCCCCCCCTTAACTTCACCCATGCTTAGGATGGGTCACAAAGAATGGATTAACGCTAAGCTAGAGATATTAGACACCAAAATATTGTGCTCGAGCTCATCATGCCTTATATAATTGTCACTAGTTTAATACAGGGTGTTCAAGGTTTAAATTTTATTCTGGACTTTCTCAATAATTGAGAAAGTTTTGATAGCATTACTCTGAAAATTGGTAGTGTTGGTTTTGTTGGTGTGAGAATTACGAATTTGAAGCTTATTTTGACGTTGCTATTAGAGGAGTTTCGTCGTATTATTTAGGTAAATTAAAACATATTGTCACGGATTTCCCAATCCGTCTTTTTCTTACTTCCAGAAAAACAATCCGTTAATTAATTACTTCTTTATTAACTACTGAACACTACTAATTACAGGTCAACTAAACACTTATTTAATTAATCGCTATCTAAATCACTTTGATATCTCCAACTAAACACTTTAATTCAGACTGTAATACAAGACTTATACAAGACTAACTAACTCGGCCGTTTATTCTTCTTTTATAGACCCAACGAATATTCCAGGTATATTCCAGTATCTCTAGATCCCTTTTCTCGTACGACTGGAACGCTTCTCGTCGATTCCCGATTTTTCCAGGCCGATCTCGATCACGGCATGTTGTTTGTTTACCAGAATGGCGTAGGGGCGATCGGGGCAATCTTAGGCAATTCGCGGTGCCACAGTCGTCGGTTTGGGAGTGAGTGGGGCAAATTCCGTGACAATATTTTTATTTCTGTTGAGCTATGCTTAAAAATCTAAAACGACGGTCGATTCAAAATAAAAAATGTACTCTTGTTTAAGTCGCATAACTTTATCGGATTCCGAGTTATTTGCATTTAAAAATGTATTTTGTGGTGATTTACTTTCAGGCGCTGATATTGCTATGTCTTTTCTAAGTAGACTTGTGCCAAATTTTTATGTCAATAAATATTAGCGTATTTTGGGTGAGTGTGATTTTTTATTCGTACAAAATTATTAGCTAGTGATCAAAAATACTACGGCATAATAATAAAATTTAAACATTGAACAACCTGTATTTCTTAAACCAGCGACATTCCCATCAGGCATGATGAACTCAAACATAATATTTTGGTGTCTACTATCTCCAGCTTAGTGTTGACCCATTCTTTCTGACTCACCTTGTATATCCTTACGGTAATCTCTTTAATTTAATTTAATTAGACTAACAATAACAAGATGTGGTTTGATTTATTTATGACATCATAGATTGCTCTGTATTTTTTTGTATGATTTTTATCCGTGCTTTTACAGTACTCGATATTATTATTATATCCTTAAAATTTAAGATATAAAAGAAAAATATAAAAGGTTGAAATTAGTGCTAGTCTCAAAATCTGTGTGTTTGTGACGTCACTATACGTAACTCTAGACTGGAAGATCTAAACTCGCGACAAGCATTCAGACAACTTACGTCATACGAACAAATGAATAATTCAGTACATTTTCATCAAAATATTTAAGAAACTGCAACTGATAGTAATAAAACTATATAATACACTAAAAGTTTGTTTTATAAATAGCACTAAATTGCAAAAAATATTTGTTTTTAACGCGACCAAATATCGAAAATTACGTTGACAATAAAAACAAATGTGTAACGTCAGCCGTGACGTAAGACGTCTGAATTCTTGACGCGAGTATACCACTAACACGATAAAACCCAATCAGACTAAAATGTGTTGTTATTTCCTTCTTGAGTTAATGTTTTAGTATAACTATGTTATTAACATATTATATATTTTTTCTGTTTCGTGTCATTTAGGTTACGATTTATAATATGAAACTGGATATAATCAAATTATTGTTTATTTAGTTACTATTATTAAAATATATTATTACTCTGTTACTAAGTTAAAATTAGTCTTTTCCAAAAACAAAAATGCTTATTTTTTGATTAAAAAATTCGATTTTTGATTAATTTATATTTATTGATATAAAAAATATTGAACTAAAATGAGTTATTTTCTTTTTTTATCTATACAGGGTGAACCTTAAATAAGTACAAATATTTTAACTGCTGGTGTAGTTCGTCATATAGATCAGTCTAGTGAAAGCCATTTTTAAAAATTTCTAATATTTACGGATATTAATTTTTTTTAAAAATACCCACATTTTGAGGACCGCTATCTTAGCTAACCTAATGAACCATATGATTTGTTGCGAGGTTGCCATATCTTCTCTAATATAAATATTACGTTTCCCTTAACGTAATAGTAAAGTAATACGGTTAATTCTATTTTAAAAATACTTGTTTGAAGCATAAGTACAGTAAAGTTGGGTATGTAGTATGATACGCAGCAATATTAACATACATTTTAACTGCTTAACTGACCTTACTATAAACGATTAAAAATGAATTTCCGCAAGTTAAATACTACCGTAAAGTATTTAGGAAGATATTACGTGATATTACTATGTCCAATGATCAAAAATTATACATAAACGTGCACACAAGCTTACCTGTTTGTTAAAAAATTAACTATTTAATCAGTAATCCACATTTCACAAGTTAAATGTCATTGTACACTGTTAGAAAGAGTCACAAGACACAATTTCCTTAAGTTATTTTATAAATAATAACGAAAAACTATGATTTTCACACAACATATTAAGTTTCTTCAAGCAAAGACATTTGTCTAACACTGGCAACACTGTGAACTACACATTCAATCTGAAGCGCTATGACTCGTAAATGTATGAAAGTCAGCGGTCCTCAACAAGTTTTCTACAGAAAAATTACAAAATTTATATAAAATTTCATTTTTATTTCTCATTTTTTTTGTAAAAAAGCTATTAACTATGTGTTCTACACAGTGAACTATACTGCTGGTTAAAATATTTGTACTTATTTAAGGTTCACCCTGTACATATTTACAATCATTGTCTTTAAACCATTCCAATTATCAAAATGGGGAGGCTGCTAAATGATGTCTAGGAAGACCACCGTTAATTAAAACCAAAGCAGAATGTTTGTAATTGGACCACAGAAATCATATTTTTTCAATGGAGTTCTATATAATTTATGATTTTTATGCACTAGTACAATTAAATTGTCCGCATGGCCACGGGAATAACTGATAGATATTTAACTTAGCTTCAACGCTTATTTATTTTACTAAGGTATTTATATACGCAGAACTTTTGGGTGTTAGACCCTTCAATCCTGTCCAGTGGTTGCGCCACTGCAAATCGATGTAATTTCATTGATATTTTAGTCCATTCACCGTCTTGGTACCTTTTTGCCCGAAGTAATTTGAATGCTTCGTTGTCCGAAATGCCTTGGCTTAAAAAATTCGTATATAAACAGATCGTTGTCGACCCAACAGACCGTTCTAGTTTTTGAGCTGGAAGCGCGGTCACGGAATTAAGTAAATCGCCTGTTAAGTCAACTAGCCGATTATAGCGTATCCTGACTAAGATAAACCATCCGACTTAATTGTGGTCACTTAGGAGTGGACATGGACGATATAATAAAAATAAAAACGGGTTCCTGTGGAGGTACGAATTGATTGAATCAACTCAAGTGGCAGGTAAATAGAAATATGTTTATTCAGACGCGCATGGTGAGGATGGTTCCCATAATAACAGGTCAAGAGTGGACTTGGGAAGGCAAACAGACTGGGATAGAATAATTCTTAAAGATGAAGATCCATAAATAGAGTAGTTGCGTCAACAAACTGTAACCACCAGAAGTACGTTCATAGTTTTAATTAAAATGCCAGTAATTACAATTTTTTTGTCTTTAGTAGATGTGGGTATACAGAGTGATTTAGAATTTATATAACAAAAATGTTTTGCATGTACAGGAGGCTGTTCCAAATACATTTTTTTTAAATAAAATCAAAAATAGCAGTACAAAAATTATTTAAAAATACACTTCTGCACGGCACTGGAAAATGGTCCACTATTAAACCTGATAAGACTTATAATCGGCGACTGGACAAAAAATTGAAAGAAATTCCCAAGGAAAGAAATAAATTACATTTTACAACACCTACTTTAATGCAGCAAATTCAACTGCTTTTGCCGTTATTGTTATTAATAGAATTAATTTGTGGTTTTAATTAGTAAAATAGTTTGACATACCTGATGTTACAACAATATTTTAGGCCCGTTTTTCCTAGTTTTTACAAACTAACACAAATGTTTCTGCTTCTTCTTCATTTTGAACTTGTAAGTTATTGGCAGCAGTTATGATACGTTTGCGTACATCGGCAATAGTGCCCACTTCGGTGCTATACTCGCGACAAGAATTCAGACGACTTACGTCATACCAACAAATGAATAATTCGTTGTATTTTTATCAAAATATTTAAGAAACTGCAACTGGTAGTAATAAAACTATATACTACACTAAAAGTTTGCATTATATATTGCACTAAATTGCAAAAATGATTGTTTTTAATGCGACCAAATATCGAAAATTACGTTGACAATAAAAACAAATGTGTAACGTCAGCCGTGACGTAAGACGTCTGAATTCTTGATTCGAGTATATATAATTCATTTTTTAAATAATACCAAATGATTTAAAGTCAAGAGATCGTGGTGGCCATGGTACCGATCCAATCCCTTGGTATTAATGCTTGGACACGTTGTACATGGTACGGATATAATTGAGCCTTGTGTATGAAACGCCACACTGCTGCAATCCTGGACCTCCATCTCTTTCACGATCCGGTTGCAAATTTTCCGCCACGCCTACTATTGCACTACACTTGCACTCACTTTAAGCCAACCCTTTAAAACACTAATTAGTCAAATTCTTTACCTTCCCAATCTTCTCAGTTTTGATTTTTCTTCTGCGTTTGCCCTTGTATTGCTTCATGCTAATTTTAAAATCAGCTGAACTGGCAGATTTCCTCTCGACCAACTCTCCGAATGGTCAGCACCAGCACATTGGTTTGATTCGCTTTTGGGACATTATTATTAAAGTTTTTACCTTTTTAGGGTGTTTTCTCTGTGGTGATATGGGAAATAGTGTTTATATACTCTCGTCAAGAATTCAGACATCTTACGTCACGGCTGACGTTACACATTTGTTTTTATTGTCAACATAATTTTCGATATTTGGTCGCGTTAAAAACAATCAATTTTTGCAATTTAGTGCAATACACTTTTAGTGTAGTATATAGTTTTATTACTATCAGTTGCAGTTTCTTAAATATTGATGAAAATATAATGAATTATTCATTTGTTCGTATGACGTAAGTCGTCTGAATTCTTGTCGCGCGTATACCACCTAATTTTATGGTTATGTCTCTGGACTCAGGTACACGTTTTCCTAATATTTCTTTGTAAAAATTCCTCAACTAACTAAAATTCTGGCGTCCCCTATTCTTTTTTCAAAATCAACAACCTTTTTTGTTTTTGTCCTCGTTACTATGCAACGTCCACGGTATATCGATGAGAGTTTTGTATGCACTTCACAGAAATTCACTTTACTTACACACTAGATATAACAATTTTTTTTATTTTATATTTTGACATCTATCTATTTACTAACTTATGAAATTTTACTAATTAAATGCTTATCTTGTCTACACTGTCTACTACAATTATTCTCATGTACATTGATTCTCCCTTTTTATATTTTTTAGTAGATATTCTAAATATGCTAAACATTTTTTTTTAATTCTTCCTTTTTTATGCATTGATTGAACGGTTTATTATTTATATTTCCTCTTATTAATATTTTGTGTTCATTACAATATTTACCGAGAAATCGTTCTGCAAGTTCTGCTATACGTAAGCCATTTTTGAAAATTGAAAAACTAATGTAAATACTTGCAAGTTAATACGATAAGTAATCGGATATTTGAAATCGCCTGGCTAGAGACTACAGTAGCCCAACGATGTAAAGGTTGAAACTACTAGAACTTCAATAATGTTTTAGACGGAAACTATAAGGATTTTACAAAAATTTGTATACTTACTGTCACGGAATTTGCCCCACTCACTCCCAAACCGACGACGGTGGTATCGCGAAATGCTGAAATTGCCCCGATCGCCCCTACGGATTCTGGTAAACAAACAACATGCCGTGAATCGAGGCGTTACTGGAAAATTGGGGAAACGACGAGAAGCGTTCCAGTCGTTCGAGAAAATGGGTCTAGAGATGCTAGAATATACCTGGAACATTCGTTTGGTCTATAAAAGAAGAATAGACGGCCGAGTTAGTTAGTCTTGTATAAGTCTTGTATTACAGTGTTGAAGTGAAGTGTTTAGTTAGAGAAATCAAAGCGATTTAGATAGCGATTAATTAAATAAGTGTTTAGTTGACCTGTAATTAGTAGTCAGTAGTGTACTGAGCAGTTAATAAAGAAGTGATTAATTAACGGATTGTTTTTCTGGAAGTAAGAAAAAGACGGATTGGGAAATGGATCCTGATGGATTAAATAAATTAAACATTCGACAACCTAATTTTCGATAAAGATCTCCGGTAGCAATGAAACCGAAACACCACTCTTATCTTAATAACAACGAAGGAAATATATATCGAATGTTGTCATAAATACTCATTTTTCGTTCATAAAACCTCGATTATATTGACATTGGTAGGAATAACGCAGGTGGGCCATAAATCCAACTCCGGATCCATAAAATATATTAATGGGTGTATTAATTCGAAATGCAAGTAATTAAATTTTAAATAGCGCCACTGCAGGCCAATAAACGGTGCTGGTGGGACGTGGACGTCGGGTATAGATAATTTCAGAATGGTGAGGCACACCCGCATAAGCATGGAAAACAAATAATTTCGATTGGTGGCGGAAATTGTATGCATTCAACACTTGCACTTTTATTCATTTCAGAACATGCAAAACCGGAAATTTAATTAAGAGTTTCCTGTTAGGCACAATTATTACCGACATCTTGACAATAATTAATGAATGCGGAAATACAGTTGACTTGATACTGAAATCCCAAAATGTATATAATATACATGTATATACAGGGTAGGGTGTCTCATAATTAGCTGCCAACCCTGAACAGGCCGATTCTATGATCAAAACTACGTAAAAAAGTTTGATGCACTGAGCATTTCAAATAGGATTATTTCGAAAATGGTTACTCCTACTGACTTCAGCAAAGTATATCTTTTTCAAATAAAACAGGTAGGAGAATCGCTTGTTTCGATAGTCAGATGGATACACAAGCTGCAAAAAAGTTACACATGCAAAATACCAAATTTGTAGTGTTTTTACGTACAGAAATCTAGAAAAATAAAACACGTAGAACAAAAGTAATATCAAAAATAAAATTCTTGATGTTTTGTTTATCCACATTTACTATTTAAAATGTTCCTCAAATAAAATAATTTTTAAAAAGCGTTTGCAATACTCACCTTATTTTGCTATTCTAACCCCACAATTTAACATACTTATAAAAAAAAGTGAACAGTCTTATATGCAGAACTGTCAGTTTATGTTATAATAATGTTACGGGAGATCAGCTACATTTAGTTTGTTAATTATGTTCCTGTATGCGTTAGTTTATAATTTTTGTGATTCCTTTATTTTGACGATTTCTAGGCCATATTCGATTTGATTTTCGACACGTTCTCGAAACTGCAGAAACTTCGAGAACCCTAAAAATATATATAAGCGAATTGGTTTCGCCTTCAGTTCAGTTTATATTCAGAAGTCGAACGAAAATTACTAAAACGTCAAAGTACAGATTTGACAGCTGTGAATTTGTTTCAAGTACCTATATTTGTTGTGTAATCAAGTAGTGACAATAAAGTTTGTTTTTCTACATGACGTATTTCAAGGCTAAATGAACATAGATGTTACAATATTGATATCTACAGTAAAATTAGAAAAAAACCTATTTTGAAAGACTTCTGTCGTTATACAATATTCGTTTTACTTCGGTACCATAAGATGACATTCCTATTATTTGCTAAACTCTATATGATTTAGCTCTTAAATATCTAAAATTATTTGTAGAAAACGCTATTTCACGAATACGGCGCCCTTAATAGAATATGTTTAGACGATGCCAATACCAAGAAAAGTAGGCTTTCTCATTCGAGAAAATGTCGGTATCTTCGTTGTGCGAACAACAGCCAATATCACGCCCTTCCGCCTCCAATCTTTCCAGCTGGAATTGCCATTGAAGTAATTCTAATAATTATTATTAGATTCCCTCATCCGCTGAACTAATAATGGCGAACTAACGAACGTCTAAAGATGAAAATTGATCGCTTTACACAGTTTCATGCTCGGGGACTCGATATAAAGCCACGTCCTTTGTTTGGCGTGTGAAGGAAAAGGGTGTCGGGCTTTGTGGAAGAGGAGAAGCATTTTTTCGAAACAGTCTGGAGATCTGAAACCCTTGAACGGTTTTATATCTTCAAGTAATTTACAATAGAAATGGCGGTCGAAAACGTTCATTTTGGTTTTATAAAATATCTCCATTTTTCCGAAATCGTCACTTACGGTTTTAAATCTGGCATTTATTATATTTGTATTAGGATATATTAACAACAACTGACAAATACCTAAATTTTATAATTCGTAGCCGCCATATCATACACAAAGTAGTAAAAAAGACATTCTGAAAAGTGCGTTATTTATATTTAATGTATTTTCAAGTTCAAGTTCAAATTGTATTAGAAATTCCAGGAATTTGATAAATATGAAGAATTGAAACTAATGTTAAACAACATAGATATTATGGAAAATCTGAATGAAGATATTTTCAACACCTGTTTTTTTAATCTATTTTCTGCATTTTAAAAAATATGTTATACCTACTACAAAACTGTGCTTCTATGAATCTGCAGGAACATTAATGAATCATTTAAGAGTTCAATTTGAAAATTTATGAATTAGTAATTACAAAAATAGTAGAAATGTAGCGACCTTCAAACTTAATCATAATACTAACGATTTTAACAAACATATTTTGTTAAATTCAGTAGAAAATCAATAGGTTATTCTTTTATTTCGAATTAGATTTGTGTGGTATTTTTTTGAAATACAAACGGTAGTTTTGTGAGTAGTCTCTCAATTAAGGGCGCCGTATTCTTGAAATAGTGTTTTTTTTACAAAAATACAAGTAATTTAGACATTTAAGATCTGAATAATATAGAGTTTAGCAAATAAAAAGAATTTTATCTCATGCCACCAACACATATTCAAATGTACCGAAGTAAGACGAATATATAACCACAGAAAACGGTCTAATCAGCAAATTTTTAGGGACAGAAATCTTTCAAAAGACGTATTTTTTAAATTCAACTGTAGATGTAGTTCTGCATAAAAAATTGTTTATTTTTATTTATAAGTATGTGAAAGTAATTGTTAAAATGTAGGGTTAGAATAGTAAAATAATGGCTGTCTTACAAATACATTTTATATTATTAGAGGAGAATTTAAATAGTGAAAGTGGATAAACAAAACTTCAATAATTTAATTTTTGATATGACTTTTGCCCTACGTGTTTTATTTTTCAAGATTTCTGTACCTAAACCACAAATTTGATCATTTTTATGACGAGAAATACGGCGACTTTAAGGCAAAAAAGTTTTCTTCATTTCGATTTGTAAATTGGAAACTTGAACAAGTTCCTTTAATTCGCGAACAGAGAGGCCTTTCGTCGAATTTTTCATTGTGAATCATTCGAACGTTTGTTTCCTTTCAAAGGACATGTGCAATTGGTACCCCCCACACGCTGCACCACTGGATGTCGCTGACTAATGTTATTTAAAATTAAATCATCGCTGTTAAATGAATGGATTAGATGAATTATTCATGATATTGAAGCAGTACAGGTTAAATATGGTCCTTTGTGGCCCATGGAATAAATGTAGGAAATGTTGTACACGGGTGTACGAGAGTTGCCTAATGATTTCAAATCGTCGTTTGACGCCTTCTTACGTCACGAACACCGGTAAATTCTTCAGGGCTTAGAATTGTTCTTCTTAGGGAAGCTGGTTCAATTTTGTTTACAGAATTAAGTTGCATGCTGCACGTCCATGTTGACAGAAAATACTAATAAATCGAGTGTCCCATTGGTCACAGAATTAAGTTGCATACTGCACATCCATGTTGACAGAAAATACTAATAAATCGAGTGTCCCATTGGTCAACTATGCTAGAATAACAACTGGGGATTAATCTAAAAATAATATCCGAAATACCTCCAATAAATTATATTTAAGCAGTAGTTAAAAATCCTACAAAACTGGATCAATCTGTTGAGCCGGCATTTTCGAAAACATGGATTATGTAGAGGAATAATCTTTTAGGACACAAGATAAGGATAAAATATATCGGTAGCAGATGCACAGCTTGATAATTATTTATAAATTGTCAAAAGCGTACAAATATTTATCTACAATCATTGATTAAAGTAGGGTTTTTTGCTTGACAGTGACAACGAAAAGCACATAACACTTAACTTTTGGTATCCCACAGGAAGTATGTAGCTTTGAGACACACATCAGCACGATTGTTTTTAAAATTGAATGAAGGCAAGTGTTTTAAACAAGATGTAAGAATGAATGTTATTGCTAAAATACCAAACGATATTGCTAATTTTGTTAACTTACCAAAGTGCCATTTATACAAAGGGCATTGCTTTTACCGAACATCGTCTACTTTATTGGTCCATGGTGGAAGTGATATTATAGAATTGAAGCGACACGGGGGACGGAAGAGTTCTACAGTTACAGAAATATACATAGAGAATAACATAAATGAAGAAATTGAAATGAGTAAGAAAATTTTAGGCCAACAAATAATGTACAAGTAATTGAATGAAGCAATCGCAGTGATGAAAATTTCTTACCTTTGTTCGACTTTTATAATTAATGTTCTTATTGTAGTAAAATTAATAATTGAAAAGTTTTATTGTTTTGAGCATTATGAGTAAAATGTGACAGTATCTCGAGTGATTAACTGTCACTCAAGCAACAATGTATTACTTTTCGCTCTTAATATATAAATAACTATTATGAACATTGTAATAATTGCAAAAAAATAACCTTTCGATTTCGTCAGAATTAAATTCGCCTTATTATAAAGCGGACAGCATATTTCCATATTTGTCACAGCCCTCAAGCCGGTAGAACATGATACGATTTCGCCTGTCCAGAAAACATCTGTATTCAAAACACCAATTAAACCGTATACCCATACATTTGGCTCTTAATTGGTGTTTTTCCCAATCCCACTAGCGGGTTAATCATATTTATTCGGCCAACTTAATAAATTATAACGACCGGTTTGATATGTTAAATTATATATCCAATTTAATAGTTCGTTTAAACGATGTTACCGCGGCCGACCGGTTGGGGTTAATACATTTTTAAATATGCATAAATGCAATAAAACACACAAGGACAAGTGTTGACCGGCCCGCGGTCTCCATAATCTGAGGAATCTATTATTTACTCTTAATTAATCAAACCTAAACAAACAGAGACTTTGGAAAGATGGCAATCGACTTTGTCAGATGTTAACACCTCCTTAGGTGGTATTTAGATCTGTTACCTTTTATTTTATAAACTGAAACTGGACAGATATCTCTTTCGGCGGTTAAATAGAGCGATTCACAAACAAATTTGAGAATAGGTCAGTCAATATCGTAAATAATTTTATTGGAACGATTTCGCAGTAAACATGTGTCAAATGCAGCACTTTTATCGCTGTGTGCAGTGAGTGCAAGTGTAGTGCAACACGGACCTGACAAGGGACATTTGCAATCGAATCATAGAAAAGATGGAGGTCCAAGACGTCCACGGCGTATTGCAGTAGTGTAGCGTATCATACATGGGGCTCAATTATATCCGTACTATGTACAATTATTGTACAAGCAGTAATACCAAGAGATTGGACGAGGAGGACCGGTACCATGGCCGCCACATATCTCCTGACTTTAAATTCTTTGGACTTCTGTGTGTGGGATTTTTAAAAAATGAAGTATCTCACCGAAGTTGACACTATTGATGATTTATGCAAATATATCATAGCTGCTGCCAATAACGAGTTCAAAATGAATAAAAAGCAGAAACATTTGTGTTAGTTTGTAGAAACTGGGTAAAATGGCCTCAAAATTTTGTTGTTGTAACATCAGGTATGTCAAACTATTTTACTAATTAAAACCACAAATTAATTGTATTAATAATTAATAACAATAGTGACAAAAGCAGTTGAATTTGTTGTATAAAATAGGTGTTATAAAATATTATTTATTTGTTGTTTATTTTGATTGGGTTTTTGCCATACCTCTGAAAAAAATAAAGATTAATTAAATAAGCCTTTGCGCCAAATGGAACAGTCAAGGGTTATTTTCGAAAGTAAGTTTACCAAACCAAAAAATCTTACACTGAAAAAAGCAGATAAGTAAAAAATAACAAAAATCACATCACTATGGCGCACATATGATCTTGACATGAATTTATTATAAACAAAATGTTTCACCTGATAAATTTTTGTAAACTTTCGAAACGAAAAATATTTTACTACATTTTTTTTTCAATATTCGTCATTATTTGTTCTCAGTTATAATTTCACAAGTTTATGCGTATAGGTTAATAATCACCCTGTATAATGCATTGGTAGTACTTTGAATTGGTAACATAATTTCGTGTCCATTAATGTTTACTAGTTTAAATACGTCAATGAAGCAAATAATAAATAAAAACAACTTTGGATATCTTCAGCTACTCATCATCATTAAAAATATCGACACATGCGCGTGAATATTTTAGGAAACCAATACAGCCGCTTGTGTATTCCGACTGATTCCTGCTTATCATCATAAATAAAGCCCATTGTTTCTACGACATCGTCGCCAGTTGTATTTATTATCTTGCTGGAATATTTATTAGTGTACCTACAGCTGAACCCCAGTTTAATCCAAAACGTTCATTAACTAATTTCCGAAAACAAACCAAGTTGTGAAGAAATAAACTGTCACGCGCGATCCCCAGAAAGGCCCACATCTATTACAAATGGGAGCTAAAATAAACCTACCGAAAAAAACTTGCACATATGGTGCTCAAAACTCAAAATATAAAATCGATTCCAAGATATTTTTTTCAGTGGTCACAGGTTTGGCATTTTATACGCTGCCGATAATATAATTAGTTTATAAGCTGAGGACAGAGCTTCCATTTTCCGGAAGATTTAAAGCCGTCTCGTAAAAATTTATCACTTCGCAGGCGGTGGACGATGCGTGCGCCAGGAATTCCAAACAGGCGAAGACAGTCAGTAGTTAGAATAAGTGGTTAATAATTAATCCCAGCTCGTTAATTACTGGATGCATTTGATTAGTTGACGTCAGATGTGCGGATATTCCTCGAAGGCATCTTATTTACGACTCCGCGTAATTTTTATTGTTACAGGGTAATGATCTCTTTGCATTTGCCTTATGGGCCTACTGTGACGCTACAACAATTTTAAATAAAATTTGGGACACGTGGTGTTAAATGGGTAATGAGGTAAGCTCCATTTTGAATAGAAACGGCTAGTGACGTCATCAATTATATTTTTTCCAGAAACATACCCAAATTTTTTTCCTGTTAAAACTCTTTTTTTCTAATAAACTTTTATTAGAGAAATGTTTCTGTATTACTTCCCGTTTAAAACTTATAAACAATGTCGTCCTAAAAAGAAATACCACCTAAAAATCACATTAGTGGTGGAAAGATAAGTCGTTGTCAATACTCAATACGAACGTCAAACGTGCCATTTTTCTGCTTACAAAATGTTTTCTCATTCAAAAAAAGTTGATATGTTGTTAATTTACGGCGACTCAAAAAAACATTCAAGAAGAGCTGTAGAATATCGAGAAAGATATCCAGAGCACCTCATTCCTGATCAGATCATACGAGGTGTGACAATTAAGTTCCGGGAATTTGTCAATGAAAAAACAAATTAAATTTCGCCAAAATTTTTTTATCAACCTTCACAGTAGCAAATAAACTGTACCAATTTTAATTTTTAATTACTTGTGAGCCACTCTGTACTCTTTTTCCATTTTTCTTACACTTTTTGCTTAACAGCAGGCATCTGCAAATGTTCATCGGCTCTCGAAAGTCTTTACAAAAGGCCGAGGAGAACCGCTAAAAGCTGGTGAGTGATTCACAAGAGCGCCCATATTTTTAAGGCAGAATGTGTGGGTAATGAGTGTAAAGTACCCACTCCTCAATGCCCACTGAAGACAGGTCTGCCGGTCTGGTTCATTTCTCAGGCGAAGGCTTCGTAAACGCGTCCTACCGATACCTTCTGTTTAATGTAGTTTGGTTGGTTTCAATTCGCGAAATTCACGAACAACTAGATGTAAAATTCAATATGTCGGAAATAGATAAAGATTTTAAAGCATTTAATTGCCCAATATGTTGTGTTTTATGGTAGAATTTTTTGTAATTATGTAATTTTTAAAGTGGAAATTAATTTTAGGTCTTATCAAAAGGATTATTTTAACTTTAATGTACGACAAATACCTAGGATGCATATATATAGTAAATTCCTAGTATGCTTGTAACTTCGTAACCTTTCAGATTCTGATATAATGGTTCTAGATACAATAAGATATCTTGGACTACTTGGGAGATCGTGTGCGACCTCTGAAAGAAAATGACGGCTTTTTAGGCGGGTACATAATTTTCTGTGGGGTAGAACGTGATCAGTTCCAAGTTGTCAAAAGACTGTGTTTACTGTCGTCTGCTTGCCTCAGCCACCCCATGAAATATTTACTTTATTAGTGGAGAAAAGTGACAGTATAATGTGTAAAGCTTCATTCACATAAGATTAGTGCGGTTGCATTGGTACTGCAGAAAAGTTATTAAAAAGGGCGCCGTATTCTTGAAATAGTGTTTCCTACAAAATACAAATAATTTTAAACATTTAATAACTGAATAATCTAGGGTTTAGCAAATAATAGGAATGTTAACTCATCCCACCTGCAAATATTCAAAGATACTGAAGTAAAACGGCGAGAAATACGGATGACTTTTGTAACGTTCAGATAAACTTAACAGTAACGCCTTTGTACTGCAGTTGTATGGCAGAAGCTTAAAGCATTTTAGCTTTTACCAATCCTTTTCCAACAATCATACAAGGACCAATCAGAAAACACCTTTTTGGCAGTAAACAGAAGATTCACATTTTTGCAGGTTAAGTTTTTAAATTAGATTCTAATTTAGATATTTAGAACGTATTTAGTTTAGAATTGATTTATTTCTAAAAAAATGCATGAAGAGGACTGTTACTTTTGCTGCTCTTATTCGCAGCGACGTCAATATGTATAATAACTATACATGCAAAAAAAAATGAAAAGAACTCGGAGATGGTGGGTGCGACCTATTCAGAGACAATAATTTGTCTATGGACCTATTAACTGCAGAAAGTACATACAAGGTGATTTCTATAATTTATATAAAGAAATGCGAAATAAGAATGCCGATTATTCTTTCATTTCACCCGAATGACAATGGCAGTGTTTGATGACTTGCTGAAATTAGTGAGGCCTCATTTAACCAAACATTCAAATATACCATCTATTCCTGCATATTGTAGGCTTATATTGTATCTAAGGTAGGCTTTTAATTACTATTCGATCGACAAATGATAAAAACCAACAATTTCCATAGATAGGGACGTAGTTGAAAAAACATAAACATAACCCATAACCTCTGAAGATCAAGAATCTTGTCATGTCGCCAACTTACAGCGGAAAAATTCCCCAACTTCTTAAGTCTACAGTAATTTTATGTAAACAGAGTAAATAATATTTAACACCATACAATTACAATACAACAGTACAACTGCAGTGCCATTGCACTAACGTTTATCTGAACGTTACTTAATACATATTTAAATAATTTACAACATAACCTTGTTATAATTACTTGGCATAAAATTCTCTATAGAAAAATGTTTGCTACATACTTTCATGTGTTTTCTTATCGGTTTTACGATTTTCAATTTAGAGAGTCTCAGAGTTTCAGGTCTACGGGAAATGTATTCATGTAAACATCAAAATTGCAATAAGAGCATTGTCGAACAGCACATATTTTCCGAGATTTTGTGCAAATATTCTTGCACATGATTTTCAATTTTGTACACTTCTCATAACGAAATATCATACTATCTCGATAAAGTTTGCAAAATTACAAAACCCCCACTCAATTTATTACAAATTGTAATAATATGTAGATTCTGCATTTTTCTTCATTCAAGATAAAGTTATACTATTTTCAAACTCTTCTGAAGGCTATTAATGCAAGTAATTGGTTGTTCACCTCTACAGCAGTTCCGAAATCTACCAACAGATATCAGCCACCTCGTGATTTTCGCCAATTGAGACATTCCCAATATCCCTGACGATGTTTTAACAATTTATTTATTTCTGAACAAAGACATATGCCTTGTAAATCGACATTAAAATCTAGAGTTCTTACGTACATCTATTCAATCGCATACAGGTCGCCATGTAGCCAATAAAACTTTTACGAGAACCAGGTACAGGTGACGTTCCAGCCGTTTCGCAACCGTAAGCCTCAGTAAACGTCGCGAATAAATATAAAATTTAAATATTCTAGATGCGCGACAGTTTTATGCTCGGTAAATATATGCTTGTCGCGGTGCGAACCAGACTTTATTTTTTCGTTTTTCAGGTCGACTTGAATATTACGTCCCAAATAACTTGGCGGGCGGTGTGATACGAATATTACTATTTATAGTGGGATGATAATTTCATGGAAGGCTGTCGGAATGGGAAATATCATCTTTGAGGCGTCCACCGACTACCTTGCACCGCCTTTGATATCGAGACATCACCGGCTTTACGGCAGGGCTTATTGTTATCTCTCGTTGCTGTTTGTTTTTGTTTTAATCCTCGCACTTAGCCAGTCCCGAGCTACTTTACCAAATATTTGCCGTTTCCAGCTTTGAGGGTGCGTCGCGCCGCCGCCTCATATTTGGTCACGCAGAGCCTTTTTATGTCTGTATGCAAACACTGATTTTTAACGATCGTCGTCAGAAAAAAAACCTCCTAGTTCAGTATGTGACCGTAAGATGTAGTTGCATAACGTCTACTCAGGTTCCCTTCTGTCGGATAAGTGGTCGGTTTCCTCGCTTCCTATGACATACTGATGAAAGCTCAAAACCGGTATATGTCTAGTGTGCCCCTAATGAATGTCTTTGACACTGACATTTTGCTGTAAGTCTTTCTAAGGTATGTATCAATATATCAAGAATACTGAAATACTAATTATGTATCTCAGTTATATTTTTTCTTAATGCAATGTTATTATTTACTTTATTGACATTCTAAATTATTTAGTAGTATTCAAACATTTGCGTAATTCATTCAGTCACTTAAAATTTCAAATAATGAAAAAACATACCTTTATTTTGAGAATGAATTCAATGAATACTGTTGACTCAAGTAATTCATATTATCTAAATAAAACAAAACAATGCGTTAAACAAACACAACTTTATCTCATATTAATTAAGTATAGCAGTTTTCTTAATTTCAAGTAATTTTTATTCTTAAATGAAGACTATACGAGTATAATCTTATTATACAAGATTAAGTTATTTCAATAAATATTACTATTTGAAGAATAGTGAAATTAAGCTAGCGTTAGAATAATTAATCTTGATATAAGTATAGCTTTCTTTCTGTGTACATACTTGATAAATAAGTACTATTACAGAGATCGCCTGGTTGATTTTACCAGTTTTTTGCATTTTCTTCGAAATCGGAAATCACTTTGAATAGTAAAACTTAAAAAATATATGACAAATTGTTATAGATCTGTATCTTAAAAATTTCCATTTTGATAAAGCTATGACAACGGTCAACATAGAACAATATTTTACGTAATATCCTTAATTCTGCTATAATTTTTACTGCATTCACCTGTGAACAGTAATAACAGTAGAAAATGTTTTAAGTTCTTTTTTATTTATTCTATTTTCTTTTGTATTTACACTTAATGCTATCCAAGTACTTACAGATCTGACTTTCATAGATTTGTCTAATCTAATATGTGAAAATATGTACCTCGTAAATGAATCGCCCTGTATGAACCGCATCAAGTTTCGTCAAAGCGTATAATAAATTTATATCCCAAAACATTCGATCAATACAAAATTGCGATCGCCAGTTTAACAAATTTATGCAATTCGTTCATTAAAATGTAATGGGTTCTGTTTAATAACTTTATTAGATTAAAACATTTTCAATTACTGCGAGATAATGTCACATTTTATTATTTTGCACTGTAATGATAACAGGATGTGGGGTATGGGGAAAATTCTCTGAGGATGAAAAAATTTACCAAGTAAAAAATCATATCCGCCTATCTATCCATTGTTAAATTTCGACAATCTAAAAATAAACCATGAAGGTAAGACAATTAATTATTGATATATCAGTGGGTACTTCCAAAGATTCTTCGAAATAATTTTGAATTCGTTCGCTGAGTATATGTACAAAATAGCCTTAAAACTGTTCTTCAAGAAAATCTATTCATTATCAAGCAAAGAAAGTTCTGGAAGTCTGTTTTTCCATTACTCAACTTTCATTCTGTATTTCAACAAAGACTTCGGACTGTGCACAGAAACAAAAGCACCCTTGCCACTACGTTTTCTTCGCATCCCTTTCCATAATAGTCAGGACGAAAGCGAGAAGAGATTGGTATGCCTGTGTGTGTGTGTCTATTTACCTCTATGTTGACACGCATACCGTTGTTTTGTTTATTTGGACTGTCTCATAACTCCATCTCTTACACGTGTTTTATCTCCAGATAAAGAAAAAGTTTCATAAACAGCCTGTATCCTCAGATGAGTGTGTTTGGGCTTCTTGCGCGTGATCAGAATGTGTGAGTTGGTAATTTTAATATTCACATGGGCTCTGTCGCGACGACAAGAAGGTAGGCTCCAGAGATTTTCACCTTCCTGGCATGCTAAAGAGTTGTACGGCGTGTTCGAATTACAATTAGCAAGCACAGACCTCCAGTTCCCTTTTCATCAGATGAAAAACCACGGTCGATGACATCTCGCCTTGATTGATGTGTTTCTGTTGAGATAAAGATGGAACGTCTTTTCGCAAAACTTCAAATACTATTTCTGTATCGCTTTTATTGATTCTTACTTATCGACGTGACACATAGATTAAATTTTAATGTTTAATGCGGTTCCAACTTTGTGTAATTTTTGGGATTTAATAGAAAAATAACGCTACTGATAATACGGATTAGTTCATACACTTATTTGTTTTCTGTAAGTAGTTTAGTGGAGGATTTTATTGTGGTGCTGATTGTAAAATATTGCCAAACAGAGTTTGTTTTAGCTTTTCCGATCATTTTCAGATAATGATAGCAATCACTCTTGTTCCTACACCGTTTATCATGATGCAGCTACGAAAAATGTATGCAGAGTGTTAATTAGATATGTGCACAAACTTTAAGGGGTTAATCTATGATTGATTTTAAGACAAAAGGTTCATATAAACATGGGTCCGCAACGGCTTTGTTTTACACATACAGGGTGTTAAAGTTTGAAAAATAGAATAAAATTTTTGGATCTATTTTCTGAGTAGTAAAAGCTACTTAGTTTAAACTTGGCACACCCTAATATGTATTTAGACACTACATTTTGCGGGTATTAAATTATTTTTAATTTAGCCATGAGCGCAGATATGGTTAACCTTCACAGTTTTTTTAAGAAAAAAATGGCACTCCAACGATTTTTTCAAAATTCGAAAGGCCAACGTGCAATGCCTAACGTAAGAACTTTTATAAATCTCCCCTCACGACTTTCTGAAACAGGCAGTTTTAAGAGGTCTACGGTAGTCATAGGAAGACCTGTAACTGTAAGTACAGTTTAAATTAAGGAAGCTGTCCTGAATAAAATTAAGAGAAACCCTGCAACTAGACTTAATGGAGAACAATATCAATGGTTTTTAGAGAACATACTCCCTGAACTTTTATAGGAAGTCCCATTTAGGGAAAGATATCATATGTGGTACATGCACGACGGTGCTCCAGCACACTTTAGTCTAGTTGCGCGTCAATTTTTGAACGATAATTACCCTAATCATTGGATCGGGAGAGCAGGTTCACAACCGTCATCTCCTCGGTCGCCCGATTTAAATCCTTTGGATTACTTTTGATGGGGACACCTTAAATCATTGGTGTACAAAACTGCTATTAAAAATTAAGAAGACCTACGAAATAAAATAGTGGATTCATGTGTAATAATCCAAAATACACCAGGTATTTTCGAAAGAGCCCGTAACTCAATGATAAGACGTATATACGGTTGTATTGAGGCTGAAGAAGGTTATTTCCAGCATCTAGCAAAATGTTACTGTTTAGTTTCTAGCAATGGCTACTACTAATTTTAAATTACGTTTTAGTTTTTACTTGTTGAAATTGCCATCATTATTATTAATTACAAAAATTAATGTCTTTCATTATTTCAATACCCGCCCTTCATCTCAGAGATTAAACACTTCCTGACACATGTTTTTCATTTTATTTTAATGACCTACCTCACAATAATTTTGCGTTGAGTTCGGACTAATTTTAACTCTAACTTAAATTACATGCATAATAATGAAATTAAGAAATTTTCTCGAAAACGGTTCATCGTATCAAAAATTATCAAGAGACATGTTTTGTGTAATTTTAGTTGGTTCAATCGACAGAGCTTTCGAAATTTGAATAAATCGTTGGAGATCCATTTTTTTCTTAAAAAACTCTGTGAAGGTTAGCCACATCTGCACTCATGCTAAATTAAAAATAATTTAATACCCGCAAAATGTAGTCTTTAATTAGTAGGGCGTGCCAAGTTCCAACTAAGTAGCTCTTACTACTCAGAAAGAAGATCCAAAAATTTGATTTTTTTTTCAAACTTTAACACCCTGTACCTGTAAAACATATTGCACATACTTAACTAACACCCTGTATAACAAAACTGCTCCACCACAGAAGCGTCTTCAACAAACGGAAAGATAAAAACGGATGAACTGCGCCTATATCTATATACTTTTTGACCAAAGCAAACACTGAACGTACAACTTAATTTTATCTGATCATCCCGTAAATACGATTTTCTATTTCCTGTTTGTCCTGTTGAACTACTGATTAAACGTCACATATTTGATCTTCCTACCAGTTTTATGGAGTACATAGTCAAACACGTACACGAATTACCGATAGAACGAAGTGTTTGCTGACTACATGTAAATAAAAATCACTTATCTACCTTTCTTCTGCGCCACGGCACGACGTACTGAAATAAATAACGTTTATTACGGTTCATAAATTACCGGGACGGCGGGACTGAAATTTATTAATCCAATTGCCTGTAGAAGGATTAGGCTTTGCGCGAACTGTCCTGGCTAGGAAATGTTCCGTTTTTTGATAAAATTAGTTCTAATGGGTCTTCCTGCAATATTACTAGACTCGAGTTTTGACATAGATTGACTCTTTTCGGTACCGCTTTTGGAGTTCTATAAATTTTTTAATTTCTATGGTTCAAATCTAATATGTGGGTTAAATTTAAAACGGTTTCTTCTCAACAGTTCATACTTATAACGTCTTGATTGTTGTGAGGCAAGCAAACAAATAATAATTTCAGTCGGCTTTTAATTGACAACTTAGCGTACACATGGACTCTGTACAGGGCGATTTTTTTATCTGGAGAAATGCGTTTTTCCTGTAAACGGCTGTAGCGAAGTAAACGTTGCCAAACCAAGTTTGTTTTTCTCAGAAGCATATCATTTTTACGGATATTGAAAGAATTTCAACCTTTTTTCCAAATCACTTTTGTCTTGGGTTTATAACAGTACAAAAGTTATAGACAATCCTCAATTTAGATCAGATTGTAAAAACAGTAGGTAGTGTTTTAATTTTGTTAAAGCTGTCTTTGAAGAAAACAAGTGCGGTAACTTGGAACAGTATATCAATAATAATAAACGTAAAAAATTAACTACAATAATTAAGAAAACTGAAGAAAAAATTCTAATCAATGTTCGATATAAGCATTATTAGTATCTACACATAGATTGTCGCATTTTCTTAATACGGAAGAAGTTACTATTTTGAAATATAGATCGTTGCCCAACTCCTTACAAAATCAACTTCCTTTTCTATATGAACTACAGATGTCTTCATCCGAAATAAGAAAGGTGGTACAGATTCTTCAATTTTAATTAAGTTTTCATAATTGACAGTTATATTTTTTTACATACAATGTTTATTAAGTTACCGCATTTGTTTTTTCGAAAGGCTACTTTATATAAAATTTTGATTCAAATCAAACAGAAAAAAACACGGTCTGCTGTTTTTGCAAGGCTCATCTGATATATCTAAATTAATGATTGATATGGTAATTGCTTCCACTTACAGAATACCTGGTTTGTAACATTTAAACCGTTATAGACGTAAGAAAATGATATTTGGGAAAAGTTCTTCTAATACTTGTTAATAATGGTAGGTATGCTTCTGAGAGGGTTTCGTTACCTATCTTAAGTTCAAGTTTTAGCCAATCCAAACAAACTTTGTTTGGCAACGCTCACTTTGTTTCGGCCATTTACAAGAAAAACGCCATGATAAAAAATCACCCTGTACACGGACGATCCAGGAATCCGTGTTGCTAAGAAATTTAAGAATATCTTAAGTTACCTACGTGAAATGAATAAAGTTGCTATTCTCCGCATTACTTGCATCTTTATCGACTACTGTATGAATGCATCAAGCTAGGGAGACTCGAAGGACAAGACGGGTCAAGCTTAAAAAAATTTAGTGGTATTTTATAGGGGTACAAAGCTCAAGTCGACACCAAAAGGCAATTTATGTGCATTACACCGTCGTTTTCCACCTATTACCACGTACGTTTTGATTATATCAGGAAAAGAATATTACGGGAAATTGTTACATTGTCTCAAATCCTGTCTGCCTTATGTGTTACACGTTTCGCTTAACCACCCAGCGTGGTTATGGCGCACGTATAAAATTATTAACAACGTAAAAAATTTCTCGAAACATTTGTAAAATATTTTATGTAATGTTCATATTTCAAACTTACTGTAAGTTTGGAAGAAACATATTTCTGACTTTGACATATATCCAGATGGAAAGTGATTACTAAAGATAGTATGTCGTTCGCACATCTCAGGTCCGTACTCAGGTCCGTCTGTTGAAAATCGTAATATTTAAATATTCCTAATTAGAAACAAATATCATCTTCAAAATAATGGCCAGTGTTGACGAACTTCATCCTGTTTATTTACTGGCATGTGTCAAGGTCGCAGTGAAACGTTGTGTGTGTCGGATCTTTGTAAGGACGATAGCGCGTTATCAGCAAATGTTAGTTTCTTGTCGAGTTTCTTGTTGGTTTGTCTGTTTCGGTGCTTGAATATGTTCCGTCGGCCTCCCACTTGTTCTACAGTGGAGATATGGATTAAAGATTATCCAGATATAGACCGTGGAATTATAAAACACGTATTGTGGAACATATGCGCTCGGAACAACACAAAGTTCGTGTGAGTAATAGTATGACAAACCGTGAACGTCAAAAACAATTTAACAACGACATGGTAAAAGTGATGGTGGGGTGTAATATTCCTTTAAATGAACTAAATAATGCAGTTTAGACCATTTTTGCAAAACTGTATTAATGGAAAGTACAATAATGTAATGTTGAAGAACATGTGACAGCATCAATAGAGGCTATTCAATAAATAATGCCGTAAATAGTGTTTTAGATTTCCGACAGTTTATTTCTCAGATCTAGTGATGAACGTGTGAAGAAGAAAAAATTTAATACCGTTTTGCAAAACAATCCGGGATTTTTAACTGTATTCCGTATAGTAGACCTTTTTGAAGGTAAAGGAGTAGATTTTGCTGAGCCCACCCTAAATGTGCCATCAGTCAAAAATTATACATATTTTAAATATGCCCCAGTGACCTCTGTGGACGTTGAACGTACGTTTTCGAAACTGAAATGGATTGTAAGCGATAAACGTCACAACTTAACAACTGAACATTTACAACACTTGCTGGTTATTCAGTTTTATTTCAGTACTAAAAGTGAATAGTATAGTGTTTTGCAAACTACACAACTTAATATGGACTATATTGGACAACATACATATCACCAGTACAAGGTAAGACGTTGATATTAACTGTATTTGACAATAAATATACGTATTTACTTGACTTCCACAAACGTTAACGTTAGCGTCCTAAGTGCGCCCCTGATAATGACGTCATGTGCAAACGATATACGGTCTCTAGTGATTACTTTCCACCCAGACGAATGTCATTTCAGCCCAGGTAAATATCAACATTCATTGAATAACCAAAATGTTTGTTTCGAAAAATATCTTATTGTACATTATCACATTCTCAACAAATTTTATTCACATTAAGTATTACGAATTTTTAAAAAAAAAATTGTAACATTCTGTTGGTTATAAGCAGCAACAGAAATTATTAATCTGTGCTGAACATCCTGCGTAGAAATGGTAACATTCTTAGTACTGGAGTTTGGCATTTCGCCAGATATTTTAGGAGCAATTTTAACCTAACAATCTGTAGACTTGTCGATGTACTCTTCCGCTAAGGTGGAAGATTTAAATTCCCCTAATCTTTTCAACTGGAGAATGTCAACATCGCTATTATCAATAGTGTGGCTGCCGTTCTTCGGAAGCAGTGTCCCGTGTATGTTTTGACAATGCATGCGGAAGCTTTAGAAACACTGCAATTTTTTTGGGAAATTGACTTATCAAAATGTGGCCAAATGGCTGGCGAGTGATTTTACCGAATCTTATTGTAAAAAGAAGTTTTCATTTAGAACGAAGTGCAACATTATACTTTAATTAACGTTACCCATTGTTCATTACTCACTATAAATACTCTTGACTGGTAGGTTTTTAAGGATTGTAATTTCGATGTGAACCTTATTTTCCACGATATTAACATCAGTCAATTTCCTTTTATACAGTTCAACCTTTACAGGTAGCATATCATCAGGTACATTCTTCAAAAACGCCGCAGTGATCTAACTGGAGGAAGTGCTTTACTTTTTGGATTCATATCCTAATTCACAGACAACCCAGCTAGCAAAGTAATACTATAAATTAAGAGTAATAGGAGTGTTCTATTCTGTTAAGATTTTATAGTTGTATTTAGAATACTAAATTGTTGCATTAATGTGGCACATGAGACTATTTTGCCTTTAGAAACTGAATTGTTTTTTAAATTTGTTGCAAGAACGTTCTTAGAGCATAATTTATAGAGCAGTTATAAGATAACTGCTAATGTAGCCCTATAAGTGCGTACAATAACACAATTTTACAGCAACGGTGCTTATAGAATAAAGTTACTGTAGAACCGATGCAAAATACTGCTTTATAGAACTATACCATCTCCTGTGATCTCTTATAAAATTATTCCGTAATGGCGCTTATAGTTTAATTATAGAACTATTGTATAAGGCGTTGTTAAGTTACAATTTTGCTGCGGAAAACAAATTACAAATATGGAAGCTGCTATCGAACTTAAGAGAAAAAGCTCTTTAAAGCAGTTGTAGAGAATAATAATACAGTTGTTATAAAATCATTATAGAGTAAATAAGTAACAAAAGCCTTTTGTTCCATAAAGAAACGCTATAGCACTATCATTTTTTATATATGTAGGTTTTCCATAGCCCCATCTGACAAGACCTGCCTGTAATAGTATGAAATATTTTGATGAAAGTATAATGGGGAAATTTGTATAACATAGTCGTGACTTGTAAAAATTATTATCTGCTTGCAGAAAGAAAATTTCATTACGATAGATAAGATTTATTTGATTGCTAAGAGAAATTGATTTTCTTATAGAATTTTAGTAACATATTTAATTTAGACCATTCCAAACCTTAAACATTTTCACTTTTAGATGTTGAAGTTAAAGAATTTTAATAGATTTATTAAATAAGATTGAAATAAAAATGATAACACTGTGAATACTAAGTAGTTGCTTACGAAGCATATTTGCTCTATAATCATTGCAATCGACACAAAAATGTCATATTAGTGAGAATCCATTGGAAGTACAAGATGAAGCCTTTCTTTCTGTCGCCATATTGTGAAGAAGGAAAAAAAAATCTTAATTAAAAATATGTACAATATAAATAGGTGAAATGATATCAATAATATGGATATACTTACTTTCTGACCATTTTATGTACAGTTGGTTGTTACATTCATCAATTTAGAAAAAAATTTTTTTTATTAAATTTCCAGCATCATAAGAAATATAATGTTAACTGATGGCGCGTCAAAAAATTACCATTATGTACCACATATTTCACGATAAAACTTTTTCCGCATTAAAATGTACTGCTCCCTGATGGACAAACAAACTAAGCAATTCGTAATAATGTAAGTAAGTACTCCTATGCAGGCTGATTAGGCCCATCTTATTGGTTCTTATTGGCCCGTCCATAATATTTCTAACATGTGCGATACAGAAACATTTTGTTTTTAAAAGATACAATTAAACGATTTTAAAGTTCTTTAAATATAACACCATGCAACACAAAAATTGTATAGCGAAGTGCTATAGAATTTTTATGAGATTGCTTTGTAACTGTGTTATAAAAACTCTTTAAGACTTCTATAATTATTTCCTGCCAGCTTTACAGAATCGCTTAAAGAACTAAAAGGTTCTATAGAACGGTGCCCATTTTTATGATATAAGTGTTGTAAGAACGTTTTGAAAATGTTCTTAGAACAAACATTGCTCTATAAAATTTGCTCTGGAAACGTTCTTACAATTTTTACACAACAAGAAATTGTTAGCTGGGAAGGAAATAATATTTCCCTTGTTTATGTCCTAAATTTTATTGTTTCAAAAATGCCAATAAAAAATAAAATTTGGACATCTTTAATGAAGTAATTCACAACATTGAGTAAATGGAGCAAAGGGTTGAAGGCTTTTGGATTTTGGCAATTTCGCTAAAATATGGCAGCACAATGTTTCAGAAACAGCTTTCTGAACACCTTTTTGCGAGCACCAACTCTTAAAAACATCATAAACTTTATCGTACCTTGCACGACTCTTCTTGGGCAACAAATCTTTTTCCAAACTTTCAGCGACTTGTCTCAGTTGAGGAGGAGTACAAATAATTTCTTCTGAATCGCTCATTGTTTTCGAAAACACTTTTTTGATGACAATCTATCAGAAATGTAACTAATTTAAGTTCGTATGTTTTACTTTTTTAGTAGCATAGTAACCATTGTCAAAATACCAACTTAACGTTTTTTTATCTGTAATCTGATTATACAGAGATCTTACTGTGTAACTATATACTGTACTGTCAATTTCTCACGTAATTATTTTTGTTACAAAAACCGTTACTTGCATTTAAAAGTTATGGTTGTAGGTGAAAAATTTTATTCTTGACCCGAGAAATAGTTCCATGGTAAACCATCCTTTTTTCTCAACAAGAATGAAACACGTTCCACCTAGGTATGTGATATAGGACTAGATAATGACTTTATATTACCTTACTTTATAATTTGACAATGTTGTAAGCCACAAACCTAGAAAAATATAGACTGCGTCGGTTGATATGATATAGGTCACGTGACAGGTGCCGCATTTTCTAGGGACCTACGGTCCAGAAAATGGATATTTTATTTGCTTTATGTTGGCGGTTGTGCAAATATGATGGCTGCATTGCAATATGAAATTAACTAACTTGCTGTCATTTTAAATGTCATTAAAGAATGTGACCAATCACAGTAAACAAATGAGCTTCACGCTACAATATAACCAACGTAAATTGGTATAAAAATCAAATTTTAGCGATTTGGACCTTTTAGGGTAGCCATGAATTTGCGGTCGCCGGCAATATGACACTGCCACAGTCTATATTTTTTCTAGGTTTGTGTTCTAAGCACTATGACAAAAAATTAAACATAATTGACACTTATTGTCGCAATGAATCTGATTGAAACGTTTTTACTTTACCTCTTGGCACTTGAATTTCCTTTTATATTTTCCGTAGACCTTTCATTGCCACTGAACCCACTTCGGCCGTCATCCCAAGTCGGAAATATCGCCAGGCGAACTTCTACAAAAAAAATCAAATATCTCGAGCTCTGGAAATCTGACAGAAGAAATTTCATTAATGCCCACCTCCGCTGCGAAATGATCGAGGCATTTGATTTTAATAAAACTTCCTTCCCGGTGACGTCTATCGAGTTTCCGACCTCGCAAAAATTACTTTTAATTAAAGGACCGGATCCAGTTGAAATCACTTCCATTAATTGATGGATTTTTTCGGGCCTGTAAGGCTTCCATTTCATTAGCCCCGTCGGCTCACACGAGCAGAAGCAACGGAGATAATAGAAAGCTAAAAATAAGTTCGCGATTCTGGTCGAGATTTTCCCATTCCGAACAGCAAACTGTTCATTTCAAAAACATTTTTCTTCACATTTTGGTTATTCCAATAACGTGTTAGCATAGAGTCGGATCCGAGAGTTAGTGGCCAATGTGATCAAGAAAATCAACGTAGCCATATAGTACTGAATTTAACAGATAAAGAACGTTATACGATTAATAACGTACTCGTATATCAGAGAGTTAGACAATTAAATGTGAATATATCGGCAAATGATGCTGCGGAAAGGTGCAGTTTTTTTAAAAAAGCGTTACATTATCCATTACCAATCAGGGCGAACTTATGAGATATGAAATAACACAACATTTAAATGAGATGTAAAAGCACTTCTGAAGAAAAAGAACATCGAATGCGGGACTCCCATACAAAAGGTGAAGTTAAAATACAACCAGTCATTACTGACCGCGTTATTGGCAGTGATAGTAACGAGTAACGACAGTAATTAGTGATTTTATACCTAACGCTTATAGGTAGTGTATTTCATTTCTCAGTGTTCTTTTAGTAGTTTTAGTGATTTTGTGTTGCCTTACTGTTAACACCACTTATCGAAAACGAGATAACTATTTGTTTTTTGAACTTTCTAATATTATATGTCAGAATGTTGTTATAAGACATAGCACACTCCATCAACATTCAAAAGTAAATTCTGGTGGACTAAAATAATCTCGTCAATACATCTATTGTTGAATATTCTAAATTTATTTCTGAAGAAATAATGGCGCAGAACGGTTATCGATTACCCATAAACAATTAATACACATATATTTAGACGCATACCATTTGTCAAAATGTAAAAAAGGAGGAAAAGTCATTCATGGCATTTGAAGGCAACAAACAATTATATCAGTATACTAGAGTTCTTTTTGGAGTCACGAATGGGGTAGCCTGGTTCCAACGAAACATAAATCTCTATAATTTCGCAGAGTATAATGACTGGCACAAGATCAAAATTTATGAAATGATAGATAGTCTATTGTGTCATTAAAAAACCAGATCCAAGAAACTTTCGCATTACGTTGTGGCTAATTACGGCTGGTCGCCGCGACAGCTGATTTTTCTTCATCGTGACGCTAAATATACATAAATTCTTCGAAGGCACGCAGCGTCGTTGCATAATTGCGAATGCAAGCCGGTTCAGGTTAATAGCAAGTTATTACCCTTAACAGTAATCGTTGCCTGGCATAATGGTAATTGTCGGAGAGGCGACGCTCTAATGCCCTGTGCAATGCATGCAGTATTTCTAGGACTTCGATTGTCGACTGAGCTTTATGGATTTTAAATATAGAATCGCGACCTTTCAAATAATACACCCGGTACAATAAAGTAAACGTGCCATTATTATGCGGTGGAGACCGGCTTTTGTTTAGTCTGATGCTTATTATTAGAGGGTATTAACTGGAAACGTTTTTCCTCTTAAACGAACAGAAAAACTTCATGCAGAACATCTACAAGGAGTATTAGTTAAAAATAATGTAGCATCGAAGCTGAACAATACAGGGTATGGCCGCTTCTCTAAATTAATCTTTCTTATCCTCATTTTAAATTCACTCTAAAATAGTATTTTGATCATAACCATTAGGAATTTTCCTAAATATATTTTTATTACAAACGCCAGATAGTATAGTAATGTCTACTATTTCTGTAGGTTATATAAACGGGTGGGGGCGCTAAAAATCAATACGGGGTTGTGTATGTAGGTACGTGGTCGATCTAGAGGCCTTTTATTACTGTCTCAACCGGTGGCCAATAGAAAGGGGGAATCACGGCTGGGGAGGCACTCAAATTGGGGAAAATATATAAATATCGTTCGCAAGTGGCGTCAGACTGAGATTTTTTAACACCTACAACCATTTACGTTCATATTATGCAGAACCTGTATGACAGTTTTGGAGAGAAAAAAACATTACAAGGTAATAGAATCTATAACTGAAATTATATAGGGTGGTTAGTTATTCACGGTTCGCTATTGGCATCTCGGAAACCGTAAAATATACAGGGTGGCTCAAATTAGGCAAAAGTTGCGTCTTTTGATGATTGTCAACTTAAACCAAACAGATCCAAAGATTTCTAAAAACTGAAAATTACGAGTTTAGAAAATGCCATCTAGCGTCATTATTTCTCAAAAGAAAGAGCTAAAGTTTGGTACAGAGGAATAAGAATATACTAGAAATTAATTTTCGTAGAAAGTCACAGATGTAGAATAACGTCTACGTAAATAACCGATAAAATAAAAAAATACATTAATTTAAGTATGCTATATCAAATAAGTCAAAGTAAGAATTGACTGTTGGCAACAAATTGCCGTTTTTACGTGTGAGGAAACAACTTTACCTTCATTTTTCTCCAAAAATGTGCGTCCTATCGACATTCAACTAGTCTACCATTTCTTGTATTATCTTAGGGATTGACAAAACCGTTCAAATATTTAACTAATTTTGACAACATATTTATAATTAGCTGCCAATCCTGAACAGGCCGATTCTATAATCAAAACTAAGTAAAAAAGTTCATATGAACATGGGTCCGGAAATGCTTCCTAAGGGCACAACATCCTATATCTCGGAAAAGTTACGTTAATGAAAAAAAAAATGATATGAACTATTTTTTCAAGAGGAACTTTGCCTTCAGTGTTTTTCAAATACAAACGGGATACCTTGAAAATGTACACCAACTCCTATTGGATGATATTCTACGGTCATGCGATACAAATATGGATACGTGTTTAATTCTGCTGGATTATAGTAAGGCTTTCGATACTATTGACCATAAAACTCTAATTGTTAAACTTAGGTATTTTGGCGTGGGCGAAGTTGAACTTAATTTTTTTAGTAACTATTTATTGCAGAGACGACAAAGAGTATTATTATATAATGTTTTTTCTAAATTTCTCCCTATAAATATGGGTGTTCCCCAAGGTAGTATCTTGGGCCCCTTGCTATTTTCTTTTTATACTTGGGATTTATCGCGGTTTCTTAAATTTTGTTCTTTGCATCAGTATGCGGATGACACCCAAATATATTATCATTTTTTATATAATAATCTAGATGTTGCTATTCATAATATCAATGTTGACCTCGAGATTATTAGTGAATTTTCTGCAGCACATAGCCTCCTGGTTCTCAATGAGAAAAAAACCCAAATGTTGGTGTTTGGTTCTCATAGACAATTAATTGTTACTAATCCCATATTTCAAATTAGCATAAACAATTGTTTACTGGAATCAGTCAACACATGTAAAAATTTGGGACTGTTGATTGACACTGATCTCAGATTTGGTTCACATGTTAATAGTTTATTTAAAAAGTGTTTCGGTAAGCTGAAGGTGTTAAACATGTATAAAGACATATTAAGTAGGGATGTTAAACTTAGACTTACGGATAGCTTGATTTTATCTATTTGAACTTATTGTGATATGGTTTTTTGGCCCGCATTATTGGCACACGACAAGTACAGTATGCAGAAGTTTCAAAATGCCTGTATCAGATTTTGTTATAATTTAAGAAAGTTTGACCATATCTCTGAGGCTTTTAAAGATTCTGGGTGGCTCACTTTGAATGAACGTTTTCAAATTCATTTGGTTTGTCTTGTTTTTAAAGTGTTAAAAATTGAAATGCCTGTATATCTTTATAAAAAATTAATTAAAGGTTCCACAATTCATGATAGGCCTACTCGCCATCCATGCCAATACATCATTCTGCTATGTTTCAATGCAGCTTCAGCTACAATTCTGTTAAATTGTATAATTTGTTGCCTAGGGATATTCGGGACACCATCAGTCTTGCGTGTTTTAAAAGAGAGGTCAAAACATTTATAGTTAAAAGTCGCGATCGTGTTAATTAATGTTTTCTAGCATTCAATTCCTTCTTATTTATTTTTGTTTAAATTCTTTTCTCTTTTGCCTTTTTTGTCTTATAATGTGTGTGTACTATTTTTCTTATTTCGTTTGTAATATTAGTTGATAAATATTGTTTTCAAAGGGGTGGTTATATGAGCAACTTAGTTGGATGTTGGATATCGCCACCCGTGATTAATATTTCTTTGTATATTATGTAAATTGGTAAATAAAGACATATTATTATTATTATTATTATTGAAATCTCAGGGAAATATGTCTCATTTGAATTTTTCTTACCACTCTCTCATCCTTCATTATCAAAAATGGTCACTTTAATTCTTCATTCACATACTTAAAATTTCAATGTCGACAATCCCAAAGGAAGAACACCAGCGAGCACATAAATCTTATGTTCTGTTTTATGTTTATTTACCTATTTATTTTCTTTTGGGAGACCACCAGACTAGCGGCGTCTCTGGTAAAGAAGACGCGTGTTTTATGTTCCTCTGATGATAACTCATCAAAAAAACCGCAAACTGTAACGAACGGGAATGAGTAAGGATGTGACGATGAAACTATAATTCTAAAGAATTTCATACATTTCAGAAATTATCATCAAGAATAGAAAAGAAATGAATAATAAAATTTACAAGATTTTAAAGCAATCACTTTGTCATTGAATTCAAACAGGAAATATTAAAAGTTATAAATTTCTATTGCGATTTTCTTGTTCTCTAAATAAATATGTCAAAAAGTTGGAGATATGTACATATAGAAGAAATTATATTTTTCTCAGCAGATTACGTTACAATTTTTCATTTATGCCTAAAATGTACGTAAAACTGTCTTGACGTCAGTTCTCATCCAATTTCCACGATTTATTATGGATGCCACCCTTCACGGGTACAAATTTTACGAGGCGCTAAAGACTGCGAGCTTTATTACACGGAAATCGAGCTTACATAATGTATACACGAATTGAGACGTTGCCCTTAAAAGACAGCAGTAACTGCTGTTTACTCAATACGTTATTATGATGGAACGAAAATTAATAGCAGTTTTATTGATCTGTCGGGGGGTGAGCAACTTGGCCATGTGGACCTAGCATACGACTTTTAAAAATCCAATTCGGTGATTTTCATTTTTTTGCAGCAAATTAAAAAAAAAGTTACATAGTTTACAAAATTCATTCCCCTAATTTAACGGCAACGATATGTAATAATCGTTTGTAATCGATTGCAATGAAATCATATTCATTTGTAGTATCAAGGAATAAAAGCATAGTTATTTTCATATATTGATGAATACAAAATGTATAAAACCGTTCCAATTTCAAGTGAACTTATAGCATTTTCCATATCTTGTTTCTAGTAACTCTTATCGTTTGTAGTTCCTCGAAATCTAAGCATTGACTACCTAATTATAATTATATTTCGCAATTTCGTCTCGAATTATAAATTTAACTACTTGTAGTTTGCACTTTTCAAACTCACCCGGTACGTACTTTAAAGACAAAAAAACCCTTATCTCTGTTACCACACATTCCCAACACGCTCTTACTATCATTGTATTTTTCGTACCGGCCCGGCTACGACGTGAAATAAGAGAGACAGAGTGAAAAAGTGTTTATTGGTGTCGGAAATAGTGCGAAATAGGAAATCTCGCAGGAAAACATGGTTGAAGTTGCAATATAACGCTTCTGCCACCGTTATTATATGACACACTGTTGTAAAAATGAATGGGCATAAAAGTGAAAATCTGAAGATGAAATTTAGAAAAATGCTCAAGTTCTTCAAGTATGTAGATTTTCCGTTTTCCTTTTTTTTTCAGAAATCAGTCAATGGAAGGATGTATTATTTTCTGGTGTTTGAGGTTCACATGAATTCTCACATAACACGAAAGAACGTTCCACAGAACTTTAATTTGCAGTCACATGACTTGCATATACTTCCTAACTCCCTCTACATACTCATAGGGGCAGTTTATAGAAGGATATATAAATATTCCTCTCAGGTGTTCGAGGTTCACATGAACTCTCATATAACACGAAAGTACGTTCCACATATGTGTGAACTTTAATTCGCAGTCACATGACTTGCATATACTTTCTAACTCCCTGTACATATGTATCCGGACATGCAAGTAAGTAAATAATTAAAGGGTTAATCTACTGAGTAAATGTAAAATTATATATGAGTTATAATATCCCCAAATGTTAAATAGAAGGAATCAATAATGCAATAAGTAAATAGAACTGACAGTTTTTGTCAAGTTTGCAAGTTTTGCTCCAACAGTTTTTAATAATTACTGTACCGATAAAAATATAAAATAGGAGTATCCTCATAAAAGTTTTTAAAACTATTAATAAACATATATAGGGTGAATCAAGAAAAGTAGATATGACTCATATAGCTAATAATAAAAGCTAATATTACACACAACACACATAATTTTAATTAACCTTCAATATCTTTATAATGAAATGTATAGAGTTATACATACATTTAGATACAACGTCTAATGGACTGTTGTTACTGTTGTTTATAGATGAATACATATTCATATTTTCTATACACATATCGATTAGATTCAACCTCATAGGACGACTTCCACATGGAGGAGTTCCAAAGCAAAATCTGAGGTGTAGGGACACACCTGGATTAAGTGCTGATGTAATGGTAATAATAAAGTGAGGACCCAAGTAAATCTGAAGCAGGTAAACAATAGTGAAACTGCTAGATAGAAGTTATTAACCAACTTTTGGAGACAGGAGGTGAATTTATTTCTTCATATTTGCTATCAAAAAGAGTGTGGGACTTTTAGGTTTATAATCGTTAAATCCCCACCCCAGATTAGAGGGTTATCACTCAATATTGAATTTTACTTATACAGAGGTCTTAAAAATAAAATAAATACAACATTCCAACAAAATAAATCCTAAAGCAATGATCTCAAGAACGCATAGTGTTATATAACATCTATAAAACAGAAACATTAATGTAACTGTTTGGCTAGCAGTGACATCTTGGTCTTGATTTTGTCTTGGTCCCGCAAGACAAGACTAGACTTGGCAAGAAATATTGCTAGAAGGTCTGGGGTGAAATTTAAATGAACGTTAGTTGAAATAAATAAATAAATAAGTGACTAAATAAACACACATTGCATTTCTAATGTAGGCATATTCTTTATTTAAAAGAATTAAGCATATAAAATTAAAATTCAAGGTGCTTAGGTGTAGCTCTGCTGAATACAACTAATTATAGTGCCAGTTGACTGAAAGAGCTCCGATTTGGCACGCCTATCTCGTCCATTGCTTATTATTATTATTTATTATGTAAAACTAGCCGTTTCTATATTTTATAACGTTTACCAATCGACCAATATCTGAGCTAAGTAAGTTCCGAGCGGCACCATGTCCGACCGAAAGTAACTACCACTGTTATTAGATTGGTAATAAAGTTCCATGTTTCTGATTTCTATGCAAAAGTCTCACAAGAATCATGCAAATTTGCGAGACCTTTCGCAAGACAATATAAAAGACATAATGTTGAAAAATCAAGCAAGCACAAGGCTTTATAGAAACTTTTGTTTTCTTCTGCAAGACAAGACAAGGTTTTTCAAATTTTTGCAACAATTTTGTCTACCATCCAACACTACTTTTCGCCTCTGTACGCACCTTATGTGTTTACGGACATGCTTAATACCTTTATTATAACCTTTAAGGTCTTAGGTACAATTACTTGCACATAATATTTAAATGATATTTTAATAAATGGAAAATATCAAACGTAGAAATGAAATCCCCTCACCTTATGTGTTTACGGACATGCTTAATACCTTTATTATAACCTTTAAGGTCTTAGGTACAATTACTTGCACATAATATTTAAATGATATTTTAATAAATGGAAAATATCAAACAGAATGTTTATTTTATAACGATAAAAATATTAATAAAAATAGTCAAGCTTTGCTTGTACCTAATCAGGACTGTAAGGTCTAAGCTTTATTTATAATACAAATAACTTTACACTCCCTTGACAGAAAGAGGACATTTCAAAGAATATATAAAAATAAAATGAATAAATAAAATAAAAATTTGAAATCACACCTGCTGTAAAATTAGAGAGTGGTTAGGTTTTGGAGGAACGTTAGTTGCAGCTCGTTCTGCAGTAATGTTCTGGATGGAAGGTACAAAGATCTTCGAAAGAGAAAAATATTTTGCTCTTAAATATATAATAGAGGATATTTCGATAAATATATACGTAGGTATCTCAAATATAACGAATAACTTTTTATGGAGAGAAAAAAAAAATCCTATATTCAACTCTAGAAATCTATTTAGATGCCTCCCTTGTAGGGGGAGAGCAGGAGGTGAAGACAACATGGGCTTTACATATTGTCCTAAGAATTATTAACAGTTTTCAATGCTCAAAAATCATTTTCAAAAAATGTTAGTTATTGCAAATCGATAACACAATTGCTATTTCTTGTAATAACCTGATGGGGACTGTGTACTGTGTGTAGACAGATAAAGCTTAATAATAACGTAGGGAAAGAGATATGGGAATGGTGTGAAATAAGAAAAATAGGGATATATGCATTCTACATCAATATACTGAGAGATATCGAACAATAAAAAAAGTTTGCTAATATAATCTTTATCATCGTTGGAATATTCTGTTAGTACTGCAATGCATGTACCAAGAATAATTTATTTATTTGCCCGATTTTATTACATTCAGTCGGAGTTTTGCTAAAACAATAGACTCTCAGGTTGAATAGACGTATTTTCTATCACTACTTTTACTAAAGGTAACTAGATAACTTAATGAGTAGGTAAATGACTACTTATTAACGGTTAAAAATAGGTGCGTAGTAGGATATAGATATATATGTATATGCATATATATAAATAATAATAATAATTTACCTGTAGCTGAAAGGCTTCAAGCTGTGAAACAAAGCTATATTTGGTTAGCGCGTCGTGGGTAATCTTTACATATGCACGAATGCATAGCCATTTTATGCTTAACATTACAACAGGAAGAACGGACTGGACAAGACCTTAATAAATATATTATTACCAATATAGGTAATATCTATCTCGTGGCTAATCTTTACAAATGCGCGAATGCATAGCCATTTTATGCTCAACATTACAACAGGAAGAACGGACTGGACAAGACCTTAATAAATATATTATTACCAATATAGATAATATCTATCTCGTAGCTAATCTTTACAAATGCGCGAATGCATAGCCATTTTATGCTCAACATTACAACAGGAAGAACGGATGGACAAGACCTTAAAAAATATATTATTACCAATATAGGTAATATAACCAACAATATTTATTTTGTGATATGTATACATTATGCGAAGTAAGTTATATAAAAAGCAATAATATATACATGATACATGAGAGAGTGTGAATAGGGCATGTGACAGTGTTCATTAGCCATCGACGTTAACGAATTTTTGTTTGCTATTAAAAAGCTAAAATTGAAGGGCGAGTGGTAGTCGAGTTTGTTCAAACTGTAGGTATCTTCCATATACCATGCCATTGAGTTATATATAACTTATATAATCAATGATGGTAACTTCTTTACAGTAAAATGAAAATTTGGAGACAAAGGATAAATGAACTAGAATTCATAATAGTAGCTATACAAACACGGAATTCCAGGAAACAACTACTCTGCGGGCTAATGCCCCGACCAGCATTGAATTACACCTGGAAAACCTATAGCAACAGCTAGAACGGCCGATAGATGTAGTTGTTAGTTCTACACCGCGTACAGTAGCTATACAGTTACTGACTAAAGTTACCTAGGATGAAAGACTGTCAGCTGCAATATACATTTTTGCTAGTGTCAAAAGTTGCAAAACTACTGTAATAAAATAATGGGTCCCAGTTGAGTCTATTTAATGCAGATATTTTGCTGATTTGCTGGGATTAAACAATGTCTATTAAAGGCTAAACATATTTCCTTTAGTGTACCCGGAAAAAACAAATAAATATAAAATAATAAAATACATAACAGTATTTCGGTGTTTAAGAATAGAAACCGAACGTTCAAACGGGTTTTTGGAAATATTATGTAACATGTTCAAACAGCCTGAAATAGACGTGTTTGCAATGCACAAATAAAATAAAAATAAAATAAATAATAATAAATAAAAAAGATATCGTAGAAATGAAATCCCCTCATTCCATTATTGTGGATGCATTTACTGTCACACGGAATCAATATATATTTTATGCATTAATATATAACTAAAAATGCAGGTAGACGCTAAATATAAATATATTTTGATATATAATATATAGGTATGTATATTTGTGTATATACATATATAAAGCAGTATAAAAATGTTTTAATTATCAAAAGAACGATAACTGGTCAATATGTAAGATGTAAGATGCAGGATATAAAGTTTCTGTCTGCACACTAGATCGCCTATAATTCTTTCAACATCTACAAGTAGTTAAATTTATAATTCGAGACGAAATTGCGAAATATAATTAGTAGATCAATCGACTTACCTGTAAGGAAGTTTGATCATAATTATATGAGCAATTTCGTCGAAGAGTTATAAATTCCGCCCAAAATTCCCACCCTAGGCGATCTAGATAGGAAAATACAATGATAGTGAGAGCGTGTTGGGAATGTGTGGTAACAGAGATAAGGGTTTTTTTGTCTTTAAAGTACGTACCGGGTGAGTTTGAAAAGTGCAAACTACAAGTAGTTAAATTTATAATTCTTCGACGAAATTGCTCATATAATTATGATCAAACTTCCTTACAGGTAAGTCGATTGATCTACTAATTCTAGCGAAAGCGAAGGCTGAAGAATCGTTTGTAGTAGTTTGCAGTAATGATTTTTCTTTTGTAGTTCCACGATATCTAACTATACTTCATGTGGGGGCTGAAAGTCTTTTGTAGTAAATGTTTTCATTTGTAGTTACTCGAAATCTAAGGTAGAGTCGCTATACTTCAAGCAATTGCTGACTATTTTAAATTTCGAGAAACTACAAACGACATAAAAGTTTTTATAGCTACAAATCATTATTCAGTGCACCCTCAGTGGCGTAACAAAAACTGAGTGGGGCCGCCTTTCTACAATAAGCGGAGAATTGTCATTGCCATTAGATCGTTTTTAAATTAGTCCATCGTGGTACAAACCTACAATCTACATATTACGTACATAATAAAATTGCTAAAAATTCAAATTTATAGCAGATAGGTGGACATATATCAATTTTAGTTTATGACATCTATCACCTTATATTTAAGATCATTATATTTTTCACTGAAAAATTATCAAATTTCTGGTGTTTCTGGATTTAGATGTATCTACTGAAATCTTTGAAGAGTTAAAACATGAAGAACAAAAGTAAGCAGAAAAATAAAATCCTTGGTGTTTTGTTTATTCATTATCAATATAAGACATATTTTTGTTGCTATTCTAATGCCTTATTGTGTTAGTTTGTAGAATCTGGGCCTAGTGCAGTGCAGATGTGTATTAAAAAACATTTTTGAACTGCCCTTTTTTTTACAAAATGTTTACTGTATTTGCAGAACGCATTATATAAAAAATACAAGGCTTTTAAGTATTTTTTTAAAGGAGAATCAAGTGTAGCATCTTTTTCCCATTCAGCGTATACCTAGATCTACGGGACCGTGCAGGATTCTTTCTGGGCTGGCTCTTTTGTTTATTTAGACTAACCGCCCACCCTGTCGACAGTCAGGGTAGTTAGGCGAGACACGCGCCGTTTCCGTTTTCTAAAATTAGGTTAACACATGTTTCCTTATGCCCTTTTTGTTTATTTGGACTAACACCTATCCAAGAAAATCGGCCGTGAAATCGGGCCTGCGAGGCGTGGTGCCGAGAAACAACGGAAAACAAAAGACAGTCTAATGATTTTATTTTCGTTTCGGTTCGAAGAAGCTGACGTGACGTGGATTGATGAGAGGGCAGTGTGATTTTTTTCTTAAAAATAACGTACGATGCTCACTGTTATTATTGTATTGGAAGTGGGAACATATACCTAGGATTTTGTTGTAGGTAGACGAGACTATTAATTGGTTTGGTGGAACTGTTATCTTTAGCTGTTTTATAGTCGCGGCAAAAATTCAGACGTCTTACGTCATGGCAATTGTTTTTATTGTCAACATAATTTTCTATATTTGTTCGCATTATGCTGGCTACAGAATAAGCGTGAATTTGCGATTCGTGATTTATAACGAATTCGTGCTTAGTGTAGGGTTTTTATGAACGGATTTTTAACGAACAAGACCCTACACACTATTCACGAATTCCTCACAAACCACGGATCGCACATTACGAATCGCGAATACACGCATAGTCTGTAGTAAGCCTTAAAAACAATCATTTTTTGCAATTTAGTGCAATATATAATGTAAACAGTTAGTGTAGTATATAGTTTTATTACTCAGTTGCGGTTTCTTAAATATTTTGATGAAAATATAATGAATTGTTTATTCGTATGACCTAAGTTGTCTGAATTCTTGCCGCGACTATACATAAGTTTAATTAAAGAACAAAGATTTCATCAAAGCAGGTCGATCTTTACCTACTCATCGTCATTATTTAGCATCCTGAATAACTTGTTCAAGTAACATTTTGCTGTATTTTCAGCGGAATATACAGTTTACCTGAAATCCAAAACAGTTTTTGCTCGGTGCGCTGAATATTTCAAATGGGATTATTTCGAAAACGGTTACTCTTAACTTCAACAACGCTATACATTTTTCACATAAAGACGTTACAACGTATTGTTTCAATAATCAGATGTACATAGACACTAAGTCCCACAAAGACACCCTGTATAGTATTATACAATGTAAAAATTACGTCTATTTTATTGGAAAAATATTATTATTGTTTCTACGGCACTGGTAATGAGAATATTTAAACATACTGAATAATTAGACCCAATGTATTTCATTACAACTTAGAACTATTGCTGTTTTATCACGAAACATTTCCAAATAAATAAAAAAATATAATAAAAATTTCAAAATCTTTGACATCTTGGATCTCGAAAACGATGATCTTTTAAGTATAGGTATATTTGGCAAAGCTCATTTATTTTCACCCCATCCAAGGATGTCAGTTATACCTGAGACACTCTGTATAATTACCAATTAAATTCTACATAATTGTACTTTCTTTGAGAACCGTTTACAGTTTATTAATAATGGAATGAAAGCTTTTATGATATTTGATTGCTGGTAATAAAAAATTTTTGTCAGCGACCACCGAATTCCTGATCCTGGGATTGGCAATTGGTCCGCTCTGCCTCGCATATCTCGGCTTAGAGGCCAAATTGGTTCATTGGCCCTCTTTGCATATTTCGGAATGCCAGAGCGCGGAGCAATAAAACTGCATTTTTTGCTTTTAATGTTTTAATACGCCGGCGAATACGTAACAAATTGGGTCCAGGGACAAGAAGAAACTGGATTGATTGAAGTTATTAAAATGAATTTGCAATTTGCCATCTCACGGAATATCCTATTTAGTTTTATGTAAAAAGTTCAACGTTTAGGTAAATTAGGCTGTTAATTTTCTTGGGCGCATTCCAAAATCGATATCAATTGTAATATCTTGATTCGTTATCGGGAGCATTGCGGGCTTATCAGAAAACTTATTACGTCTGACACGATACCAGAAGTTGATCGAATTAGTATATCTACAATTTGTTCAAGATTAAAGAGATTATGTGATCAAGCAACTTGCTGGTATCCATTTTTAGTAATAATTACAATATCTAGTATGGAGTCAGAATTACTTTTACTTTCTATATCAGTTTTCTCTGATCGTACTTCATAAAGTTTTTCTTTCATCCCATAGGTATATCATTTTCTATAGTCGCTTGGTTCTTATTTTCTATTGTCATTTCTTTTATATTGGGTTTTCAAAGTTACTTTCCAAAGACTTCAAATGTATTGCATTTTGCATTAAACCAGTGATAATCTATTTCGGAAATATACTCTTTTCGCCTCTTCATTTCTAGATCAACTTATTTCACTGGATCTTTTGCGCATAGAAATGTTTAGTCAATACGCACATATATGTTTTCCAGTTATAAGAAACTGTTTTTTTTTTTTCAAATTAAAAATCACTTGTGACCTCTTAGTTCCATGAATGCAATCAACAATACAGACTGATAGGAGCATTTGCTATAAAACGCAACTCTATCAGTATTGTTATTGTTATAATGAAGTGATAAATATTATTATAGGCAAACAATAAATAATCTTTACGTTAATTATTTTTGTATAAAAAATAATTCATAAAGATTCCAAGTTTAAAAATAGGTAAATTACTTTTCAACATTTTTACTTGCGTTTCTTTCTTTGAACGTTGTCTTGATGTTTTCATGGAAATCGATTATTTCGCACCTTAACCAAATGTGTTAATGGCTTGCATACATTTTCCGAACATCTAAACAGTTGAAAGTAAACAAAGCAACGTTATTAAACCCCTGCTTGTGGTGTTCAAACTAGCACACATTTAAAATAATCAACGGTGACAACTAAAGTGAGAATCCAAGAGAAAATAAACCACAATATTTAGTTTTTCACAAATCATCGCGTCATCTGACAATCACACTGTTCTATATCCATTTTATTAAATTTTTGTACAGAATAATTTTTTCTACTTTCAGTGACTATTTTAGTATTAAAATAATAAATAATACATGTTTCTCAGAATACAATTTCATAAAATTGTCCTGGATATAGAACAAATTAAATTAAAAACATTTTAAATCACCTTATTTTTATGTCCAAAATTTTATTTCGATATAGAGTAATTAATAAAACACGCACTAGAATAATGTATATTCCATCATCTCATGGTTGATATTCTGATCCTCAGTCCTCAAAGGCCTCAGAAATAAATCAATTTCTTCTGATTCACTTATTATTATGTTTTAAGTATTTCAAAAAATGCTATATATTATTACTTCAAATAATGTATCCTATGTCCCCACATTCGCTTGGACTTAGAATACTATGGTTCAAACTTGGTGCATGGACATAAAATAAAATAGTCCTTTCGATTATACAAAATTACTAACCGTTTGTGTATTTAGAATATATTAGCGCATAGCGCTTGGCACATAGAATAATTTCATATAAAAATGTCGATATCAAAAAAACATGGACGTAGAGGAGTTTGGCTATCAGGCTACGAAATGTAAACAAAAAACGACGCTAATAATGATTCTACTTGACATAGACGTATCTAGAACAAATTTATTGCCCAGTAAATACAACTGTTTTTTCTTTAGCAATTCAATTGCAGTCTCAACTTTCAGCTCCCTGCCCTATCGATTGGAAGTTTTCAGTAATTATTCAAAGCCGTCGAGACATTGCGTATGAAAGCGGCGGTTTCTTGGCCTTAGCATGAGATCCGATATTCTTTTACAGAAAAAAAACCAGCTGGCACATTTTACATTATAGCAATAACTTATGTGTGTTTTTTTCATATTGTACATGAGTGCGCTGTATTCAGACATTTATATATTATGCAGTCAAGTCTATTTCCAGCACATCTAACAAACGCTGGAGTTTGAACGAAAGGTTTTTGCACTTTAACATTGGAAACAAATGAGTTAGATATTTCATGCGCAGTGCCGTACTGGCAAATTTTATTTTAAGGGTTACGCAAACGAAATTCCGTTCGAAGTTAAAGAACATCAGGATTGTTGATTATTCGATTCATTTTTGATTTTTTTATCGGAATAATACAATAAATCGATAACGCATTAATATAGTATTTTGAAAGTCAGTTCACAGATTGTGCTGTAAAATATATACAGAGTGTTGCAAAATGATGTTCAGAGACATCTACATCAGAGTCTACATCCAAAAATACGAAAACAAGCTCCTATAAACCTAGGTTTATTGATAATTTCCAATGAAAAATTTTGATATTTTATATGAATTAACTTGATTTTACTGATTTCACTGATTTCGTTGATTTTATTGATTTTCTTATATTTCATTTGAATTTTAAGATTTTAAAGTAGGTATCGAGCTTTGCAACTAGCTGGAAAATTTCATATTATGTTGTCTGATTAATCAATTGTTTTCTTATAATGACATTTTCTAGTATTTAAACTAAAGTCAAAACAAATTTTTAAAACATAGATAATAGTGTATTTTCTGAATAATTGGATATGTTTTCTGAATGTTTCAAGATATGACTTTTTTTAAAACAACGGTGGAATTTGAGATGGAAGTTTAAATTTGCACTAGCTGTAAGCAACCAGCGTTACAACTGTTATAATAATTGAGGCTACAATTATTAACTTGTAATATTCGACCTTTTGGAAAGGTGACTTGGTCAAAAATAAAATCAATAAGATAATACATAATATTTTCTTTTTTTGTTCAACTGTCATACTTATTTGAGAAATATTATTTAGTAGATCGTGTCTAGATATAAGTATAAGGGATTAAATGAAATTTTGTTTATTTTCTAATTAAATCTAAAGCTAAACTTGAACATCAGTTCGATTTATTTGCACTAATAATATCTCTACCCCTCATTCTAATCACGAGGATTAGCCCAGAAGTAGAAGACTTGTGCGGGAGAGAGGGCGGCATATTATTATTAAGCGGGCCGCATTTGCGCCCAGGAACGACTTACGTTGGTAGGCCCTAACCACCATTCAGTGCAGGAATGAGGGAAACCTGGAAAACCTCATTAATTAGGGGGGTAGTTAAATGTCAACCGGTATCAATCTCTCACATTGACCCAAGTCAACATTCTTCCACCCTACCATACCCGCAGAGAGGGTGCCAATCTCTCCACGAATATAGCTTATATACGGTCTACCGGCTGCAGGGGTCGAACCCACAGCGATCCAGTCACCTCGATTCAAGTATTGACGCCTTAAACCGCGCGACCACTGACCGATCCACTAAACATATAACATTGACAGGTACGACTATAGCTGTTTTTTTGTGACGAACCGTATCCATCGACTGTTTCAAAACGTATTCAATGGTGACGTAAGTAATGTATTGCACCAAGAAAATGTATAGTTTCAAACCGTAACGTCATCAAATATTTGTTTCTCTTTGATATCACCCTCACACTTTTTAATTACTGTTTAAACTATTGTCTACACTAGATTTGGATTAAAATAGAACCATTATTGGTGGTAGAAATTATTAGCAATACCTATTTTGCATGTTTTTGTACATATATTTTGAAAATGTGGCAATTTTGCAACAAAGACATAGAAATTGATTTTAGCAACTGCAAACCAAAAACAAATATCTAACACGTTTATATGAGTGGCAGGTTTATAAAATTTAGATAGAAAAGTAATTGGATTATGCTTTTGGATTATGTAATTCAGGATGTCTAAAATACGTTTAAATTTGCCATAGTCCACAACCAACTCCTTTTTAAATAAACAAGAACAAGAAGTATCAAAATTTCAACCACTTCAAATATTAATCTAATAGTTATTTATGCAACAAGTACAAAAAGTCGACAACACGTCGAGTGCAATAAGCACTTTTTGTACGAGTTGCATACAATATTTTCTCTACGTTCATGCAAAAACCAAAAAATGATATTTAGATGACACTAAGTCTAAAAAAATGTGACGTCGATTTGAACGTTTGTTTGCCATGATGACTAAACGCTGTAGTAGAATGACAGATGAATGCAATAAACATTTTATTGCACTAGTGCAACAAAGAACCACTTTGCCCACTAAATATAGTTCAATAAAGTTTTGTTTTTTGCACGAACGTAGAAAAAAATGAGTTCAAACCGAACTCACTGGACGTTTTAAACACGGTTTAAAAAGCGACGTGTGTGACGTCACTGTTTCAACGCAAAAATAAAATGTTTTGAACCGGGTTGAACACATTTTGTCGCAAAAAAACAGCTTATGTTTTAATACCATAAAGCAAAACATACAAACTTACTTAAACAAGATTTGATTTAAGAAAAAACACAAAATCAACATAATCTTAAAACAGTTTTCTGACAGATGACAAATATGTATATCAAATGAAATTTATTAGTACTCAGTTGATTTCGCATAATTTTACAGATTTCATTGATGTAACACAAAATGTACACCTGATTTCAGGAGTGCCACACCCCTCTATCCTACAGGCCCTATTTATAAAATAACAGATGTGGGGAAACTACCGCAAATATTGAAATAAATCCCTTTTAAATATATAGTTTTTCGCTCGTGCATCTGAACAATGTCCTTTGCTAATTGTTTTTTTGCTCCAAGCTCCACCAATAATTGACGTTTGCACCGACAGTGGTGAAGCTCGGCGACTGTAACGATCGCAAAATAATTCTGAATCGGGTCCTGTGCTGTCGACCCGTTGGCCAGACGCTATGCTATTTCTAATTATTGTTCCGCGGCTGGGAATTTAAATAAATATAAAAAACCTGCGGCCGGCAAACGGATTACACAGCGTTAAACAATTACTTAATACCCAACAGATGTAATCAAAACTAATAAACGTCTCTTTTACGGCCGCCGGCGTTTGTTATGGAGATTTTTATTGTTCGGACTTGTTGCGGCCAGTGTGTACACGCCGTTAGAACAGTTACTGCCGCGTAAATGTAAATGGGGTCGCAGGTAAGAGGGGTAGATTGGCCTAAAGGGTAATTTGTTATTTATTAGAAGGCAGGGTGGCAATTTTCGATGGAAATTGAAAGTCGAGTGAGTACTTTCATTTAAAGCGTCAGTTATGATTGAGTGTTTGTACTACATAAATTATTTTTATGAGGTGCTGTGGGCACACGTTATTACCAGGACCGTCGAGAGACAGACGGAGTTCCGAGTCAAAAACATTTGCCGAATGCCGATAACGCGAACATTTTTCAGGAATTTTAAGATCATTGCAACTTTCCTTTTTTCAGGTGATCTGGGAAAAGACATTTTTCAGAAACATGTAATTGTTTCACATAAAAGTGGATAACTTTGCACTGTATGAACCGTCTATCTAAAACTACTTGCCAAAAATAGGCTCATTACGACAAGTATGGAGCTCAAAATTAGTAATTTACTAATTTTAAAACGGCGTCCTAACTATACAGGTTGTTCGGAAAAATGCGGCAATCTCTCGGGTGCAGAAAAAATAAGATAAGTTTTTATATTTTTTTTCCTACAGCCTTCCCTACGGAGATATGTGTCCCTGAAGGACGCCGCTGAAATCGGTTTTTCTTGAATAAGTTTTAAAGTACTTAATATAATTTAATAAAAAATTTAATGTAATGGACACTAAGAACCTCTTAAAATAATGACCCTGAAACATATTTAGCTTTTTTAGTTTAGCAGGAGCGGAGCTTTACAACTTAATGCCTAAATTTTTAACACCCTGTATGATAAAGACTTTAAAATAATAAATCTGGGTAGCTTCAACTTTAGACTAAAGAAATGATACTGTTGTTTATTGTCGATAAAATTAACCGTTTACGAGAAAAAGTTCGATCTATGTTCTATCTTATGAAGTTTTTCAATAATTTCGTTAAGGTGCCTCCTTTCACACCACTGTATTTTTTTTTTAATTTTGTATTTTTTCGGATTAAACATGTTGTCTAATTTTTTTCATATATTTTCAGGTATTAACAATATTGTGTGAAACTAACTAGGAATTGTAGGAGATTTGATACATATTAGCTTAAAATACCTTTCTTAAACAGTAAAAAAATCTTGTCTAATATTTAGCTTTTTTAGTTTACTAGGGGCGGGCTAAGCTTTACAGCTTAATGCCTAAATGTTTAACACCCTGTATGATAAAGGCTTTAAAATAATAAATCTGGATAGATTCAACCTTAGACTAAAAAAGAGGTAGGTACTTTTGTTTATTGTCGATAAAATGAACCGTTCACGATAAAAAGAATGGTATAATAAACGAATTCATGTTTTATTGTTAATAAAAAGAACCATGATTTTTATTTTTTTTTCTCGGCAACAAGTGCGAGACGAACGTCATTCTAACATGAAAGTTTCATTTTAAGATTTTAAGAAGTTTAATCCGAAGAATTACAAAATTCAAAAACAGTATGCGTCGTGTCCCAGAAAACACCTTAACGAAATTATTGAAAAACTTCAAAAGAGGGAACAAACATAGATCAAATTGTTCTCATGAACGGTTAATTTTATCAACAATAAACAAGAGTAGCTACCTTTTTTAGTCTAAGGTTGAAGCTACCCAGATTAATTATTTTAAAGTCTTTATCATACAGGGTGTTAAAAACATTTAGGCATTAAGTTGTAAAGCTTAACCCGCCTCTGGTAAACTAAAAAAGCTAAATAATGTTTTAAGGACACACATTTTCTCGGACACCCTGTAGAACGCTCTCAGATTAAAAAAAACACTGGAAAAACACCTAAACACTTTTTGGCAAGGTATGTACCCATCACATAATAAAATAGGGTGCGTTTTGAATGAATCTATTGTTTTAAAAGAGACGTGGGCTCAGAAAATTTGGCCCCACAGCCCCCTTCTCACCGATCCTGGATTACGGTTTTCAACAGAATGTAGACACACAGACAGCTTCATTCACCGAAAACTGATCTGCATTTCCATTTTAACAATAAACAATGATCATTTTGCAGTTCTGCTTCATTTCGTCGGTACGTACCTAAATGCAAATACTAAATCAACAGAAATTTTGATTGCACTTGATGAAAACCTTTTCCAGGATGTTTACATTGGATCTGCTTTTTTATAGATTTACTCTAATGCACGTTACACTTAATGCTGTTTATTCCATCGCGGTGCGTTCTGTGAGTAATTCAACGTAAAAAAAGAGAAGTAGGTACTCGGGCAGCCCTCTAAACAGATTATAAAAGCGAGGCGTCCTTGCGAGATGGATCCCATAAAGCATAAAAGGTTGAATAATCAATTAAGAGGCAGCGCAGCTACCCCCTGATGAATGGGGGTGTGAAATGACACACACATCTGTCTACGGAGGGTTGATAAATAATAGATGACACGCCCTAGCTCACAGCAACAATAAGAAGGCATTTCTCTGGTACCTCGACGCGGTGGTTTCCTGTTTCTCAAATATTTTTATACAAAGTGTCCGTTACCCTTGAGAAAGCGGCACACAGTGGCTCTCAACCCCCTGTAAGGGTGTGATTTTTCAAATTATGTTCTTACACACACACACACACAACTTTTAAGTAGTAGTATATTCTAAACAACATAGTATTTGTGAATTTAATTCAACACATTTTTTGACTGAAGAAGTGGATATATTTTACGAACAGCTTCATTCGATATGTTTATATGTACTACTTAAGTTTTACATTCTTCTTCTTTTTGTAAGGTTACATAAAAATATTCTTTATTTCTATAATTTACTAAAATCGTTTTACCTCTACTGCGACCTGAATTCGTGTAGAGCATACACGAATTCAGGTCGCAGTATTTCTCGCCGTAAAATGATCAAATTTGCGATGTTTTTAGCAGTGACGTAACCAGGATTTTCATTCGGGAGGGGAGGTCAGAGCTGCTTCGTTTCCGATATAGAGTTGATAAAAATCATGATTTTTATTTATTTTTTTACATAAACATTCTAATAATTAACATTAGCAACGTATCTAGTACTTATATTAACAAAGATAGTTTTCGTTTAAACTTATAAATGGAATGCCTAAATTGTGTATCTTGTATCTTTCTATAATTGTAAAATAAGCAAGAGCATACATGAAAATTTCTGTCAGAACTTGAAAATTTGCCTGTCTTTATAATGCGTTTCACGAAAAGATTCTTAAAAACACAGGACTGATCGAAATCCTTAAGAAATATTGATGTTATTGACAAACTATTCCCGATTATCAAGCAATTATGTTCTGCTGCAGCTAGTTCAGCCTCGGTTGAGATAATATCGTCGACATTCATTCTAAGATTCAATCGTTTAGGAACAGAAAAAGCAGCTAAATTAGTTTTTTTGTACAAACTTTGCAATAAATATCCTAATTTAAAATTTTTCTTTTGGGGTAAATCATGTTTTATTTTCATTTAGAGTTGGTTCTGTTTAATTGGTTTACTTTATGTTTCTGCTTTTAAGTAGGCAACTAATTTATAATGCACATTTAAAAAGGTAAGAACTGTTGTTTTATACGTCTAACCTAACTGTTCTTTTTATTTGAATATATTTCAGTATAATTTGTATCTAACTTTTAAATACACTGTACGTTTTATTTGAATTTTCTGAAGTTTGATTTACTTAGTTGTTATAACAATATTTACATCTACAGATAAATTTAAAAAAATACGTATTTTGAAAGATTTCTGTACCTAAAAAAACTAAATTTGCTGGTTAAACTGCTTTCTATCGTTGCATATTCGTTTTTCTTCAGAATCTTTGATTATTCGCGGATGGCATGAGATAACATTCCTGATATTTGCTAAGCTCTATGTTGTCATAACATAAACATAGTTCTGCATATAAGATTGTTCACTTTTGTTTAAAAGCATGTGAAAATAATTGTTAAAATATGGGGTTAGAATAGCAAAACAATGTATCATACGAGGTGTCATACAAATGTAAAGTGTATGACATGTAAATAGATATGTAAGTAAAATGTGGATAAACAAAACATCAACAATTTTTGATATTACTTTTGCTCTACGTGTTTTATTTTTCGAGATTTCTGTATGTAAAGAACACCACAAATTTGATAATTTTATGGCGAGAAATACGGCGATCTTAATGAAAATGAATATTTAGTGAACTTGTTACAATTTCTTTGTAAACAAAGTTGTGTAGTGTACCAAGTGATCGAAAAGAAAAATTTAGGACCGCTGGTGCCTCATTTAAAGCTTTCTTTGTGGGATGCCGGATGGGAATGAGAAATTTTATGCCTTGCCGGGATATTCTAGGCTGCGGCCTTTTGTGTGTCGTGAAAATTAGGCAGGCGCCAGTACTAATTGCCGGAGATGGTTCATGGAGGACAATTGGTAGTTGACACGAAGAATAGAGGATAATCCTCTTTATCCTTCGGAATTCAGGGATCAGCCAGACTTGCTTTCAAATGAGGTTGTGTAACTGTTAAGGACCGAAGACATAGGTAAAATTTAACATTTGTCGCTAGTGAACGGGTGAGTAAGTACAGGATGATCGGTTAATAAGTAACGGTACTATCGTTTGCAATATTAATGACACTCACTAAAATTAATTTTGCTATTTATTTTGAACTTGTGACGTATTCATATTGAAATCTGCTTTAAATTTTTAACATTAGTTATTAGTTGTTTCACTTACCAAGAGAGATTTAATGAAATATCTATTCAGAACTTCCAGAAGTTCAAAAACTGTTTTAAGAGAGTGTCGTTATTATTGCAAACGATTGTACATGGGTATTTATTTTATGGATCGATGAAACTCAAAAAGTATAGGACAAATCAGATTTTTCAGAAGGTTTCGAGTTTTAGGTGAGTATACAAAATATAAATACAATTTCTCTGTAAATAAAAGCTTTACGTAGATATTTTAATGGTGCATTAATGGAATATATCTATTTCAAAGCAGTTTTCTACAAGTAGGACCAAGCTATACTTACTAGATATGGGAAATTTCAATGGAGTAATTTATAAGCAGTACAAACGTGGGCGAATCATAGCAATCAATCTTTGATACCATCATTCATATGAAGTTCTTGCAACAGTTAATACAGAGTGCATCAAATAATAGAGATAAGACCAGTGCCGTTCCTGGCGGGTATGCAGCGAATGCCCAGCACGCAGGCGCCCAATTTAAGGGGCGCCAAATTCAACTATTCGCTACTCTTGCAAAAACGCACTTCTAATTGGAAGAAAATCGGCATTAAAGGTATTAAAATCAAATTATAGCAAAGCTGCAAACTTTGATTACAGGAAGAAACACTCAGTTGAGTGAATTGAGCTATATTAAATTTTTGTTAATTTCGAATGGACGTGTTTTATTTATGACCTATATTGTACGTTAATAGTCTATTTTATTTGATGTCGAAAATAAATTTTTGTCATATTTTTCGTCGTTTTATTTTATTACGCCCATTTTCATAATCAAACACTTACACTAAAGTGACTTTAGTCTTTAGTCTATAAGGAAACTATTCAGTTTAAACCTCAAACTAAAAATGATTATGAAAATTAGCCTTATCATCAAAATTTAAGCATAGTATATAGGGGCGCACAAAATTATTCTTGCAGGCAGGCGTTCGCCACCCCAGGAACGGCACTGGATAGGACCATCGTATTAAAGCAACGGAATAAACTTGGTCTTCAGATCCTTTGGGAAAAATATTTTACGCTATTTTTGTATAAATTAGTTAATCTTACATTCTTTTGCATCAAGAAGTCTAAATATATCAATCTCAAACAAATGAATAACAATTGTATTAAATATTACCTTATTATTTATCAAAAATGTTGTGTTTCTGGTTTGCATTCACATTTCTTTAGGAATTTATTTCGAGTAATTATTTTAGCAGCATCGTTGCATAAAAGTTTAGAAATGCCGAAAAGCTTAATTATGTATAAAAATAAAACTTATCTGCGAAATTCGCAAATGTCATCGCCTTAAAAACAAAAATATCAACACCTACCTGTTTCAGGTCTGTCTAGGACTCTGAGAGGGTCAACCTGGATGACTTGTGCCACCTCTTTCCTGGCCAAGTCGCAACTCCGGGGGTTACCTAGCACGGTTCCGGCCACCAAAAACAAAACGACGATACCCTGTATTTGATACATCATCCTCCTATCGAAAATACACCTCTCAGTCCTATCGATCACAGCCATTGCTTTACTATACTAACTAGATATGTACTCTTTTATTTCAAATCCATCACGGTTGCTTTGGTTGCTAAGGCACTGTACCCCCGATTTACATTCCGCACTGCCGCAGAATAGTGGACGCGATGTACCTATGCAGCTCCGGTTGCGAAGAACTTGCGCACGCCTACACGCATACGGCTTTATTCCTTCCTCGCGTTTTTATTTTATGTACACAAAAAGCTGAGTGCTTTGAAGTTTGAAGCGACGCCTGCGCTCTGGTGTAGAATACCGGCAACAGTGCAGCGTTGCCAATTGTACGACATTTACTGAATTATTATACTTAATTTTTCAAGTTTCAGAATGATGTATATTTTAATTTATTTATAATTACATTATCATAATAAATTATGTAAAAACCTACTACTATGGGAAATATTAATAAGTAGTAATGGATAAAATTACTTTAACCAGTAAATTTTTATACTACTCTGATATTAATGTTCCTATTCAATTCAATTAACAACATCGATGTGAATATTTGGTTTCAAATTGTTGTCCATATTGTACTATATGACATGATGATGTCTAACATATGTTTATAATACATCAACTAACGTAAATTATTGCCTACTCAAGTTATGTTTAGTACTAGATTTGTATAAAATGGACCAGGAATACCAGGACTAGAATTGGCATTTTAGCAAATTCTAAAAGCTGTTTGTTAGTTTTAGTTCTTATATGGAGTATACGCAAATTTAAAGATTGTCGAGAGATATGACAACTGTGGATTGACACATGCTAACCTAACATTACCCAATGACAGCACAGAAGCACCGATTTTAAATTAGTCGTATACTGATGCATATTTTTGTTTTATTGCAGATGCAGTTGCGTTACTTTTATTTAAATTTTTAATTGAAGTGTATTTAATTATAGACAGAATCTTCTCAGTTACATAATATTCAAAGTAAAATGAATCGATGTGGTGCGAATACATTTAAAAAGGTTACTCACGTCATATTTGACTTGGACGGAGTTCTTTTGGGTTAGTATTCTTCCATTTTTAATGAAATATTATAGAGTACTTTAAAAATAGATGAACATATAAATTCAATGCCATCTCTAATTAAGGTAGGTTACATAAAAGTGGAGATAACAAATTCATGTCACTGTCAAAATTTGATAACCTCCAAATTATATGGGAATTTTTGGTTGCATATGTTAAATTGTAAAGAATAATTAGATAAATTTAATAATGTACTCAACTTTTAGAAATCTGACAGGCCCTTAAGCAATATTTCAGTTAGTAACTGCCATATAAATATATTTTTATAGATACGGAAAGATTATATACAGTAGGAGTTCAAAATGTAGTTAGCAATTACGGAAAAGAGTTTAATTGGTCAACTAAGACCCACGTCATGGGCCTGCCGGGTGCAGAAGCAGCTAAGAAAATTGTAGAGTTATTAGAGTTGCCTATTTCCCCCGAAGAATTTTATGAATTAGCCAAAATCCAATATGCCATTGTTATGAAAGACGCCGAAATAATCCAAGGTATATACTTACGATCCTACTCACATATTTTTCGTGTTTCAGATACCGAGGTCATTTATAAGAGTGTCATTGCTAACATTGCAAAGAGATATGGAAAAATTTACACACCCGAAATACAAGGCAAAGTCGTCGGAACTGTGGAACGAGAGTCATGCCGAATTGCAGTGACGGAAATGAATTTGCCCATGTCAGTCGACAATTTTCAAGTAGAATTTAGGACCACTGCACACAAACAATTCCATAATGTACAGTCGATGCCAGGTATTTCCGGTGCTGTAGTTTTTCAGTTGAGAGTCTGCATAATATTAATAATCGAAGAATGATGTGCGACACTTCATTCCCCGGGCTAATTTTGTAGGCATTTACAGATTCCGATTTTAGGAGCTGCAAATATGGTTCAACATCTGCACAAACACAATATTCCTATAGCCGTGGCAACTTCGTCGAGTCAAGATAGTTTTAATTTGAAGACGGTAAAGCACAAACACTTCTTTGACTTGTTCAGTCACGTAGTATGCGGAGGCTCTGATCCGGATGTAAAAGAGGGGAAACCAAAACCGGATATATTTTTAATTTGCGCCTCAAGGTAAATCAGTTTTTATTTTTGGAACTATAAGTTTCTTATGTGTGATATTTTTATTTAGATTTGCAGATAAACCACAACCTGAAAAGTGTTTGGTGTTTGAAGATGCGCCTAATGGTGTTAAAGCTGCTCGTGCCGCTAATATGCAGGTCGTTATGATACCTGACGAAAATGTACCCGTAGAATTGAGGAAAGATGCCCATGTAGTAGTTACTTCCATCGAGAAAGCTCCCTTAAATTTATTTGGTTTACCTCCATTGACCAATTAGCATATAAGTAGATCTTGTGTAAAATAAACATATACTTACGATGTTATTTTCTCATGTGTTCAAAATGATATTTCGAAACAACTTTTCCACTCGTACGTAACTGTTAGAAAATATGTTTGATAAATATACTTATATGAATTTTCCATACTATCTATTTAAATTATACAAGTAACAGCTAAAATCATATCTACAAAAAATAATTTTGCTACTTGGCAACGCTTTGTAACTTATTCAAAACATCAGCAGCTGACAAATCTGTAAGAGGCACACATTTCTCCCTTCCAAAATCTAAAAAATAAATATATATAGTAGCTGCTACACATGACGATATTACATATAACACACCATATCGAGCCCACAGTTTTGGCTGAACTCCTGAACATTCCCTTATTAGTATCGGAAATTTGGGATTATTTGACTTCAGTTCTACGTAATATTTCTCGATGAAATCTCTAAAAAGGATAATTTTTGTGACGTTACATAACCTAAAGTTATTAAATTTTTGTTCTACCTGACACCTTGACTTGCAGCACCTTTTTGACATAAATGAATCCTCAATTCTCTTAACCCTGATGTAAATTTAAATGCAGCCGACATTTTTTATAATTTGCTTGTTTTCAAAATTATTTTTTTAGAAATACGAGGGTCAGATTATAGATAAAGATTGGGTCCAAATTTATCTAGGCACAAAACATATCTAGGATTGGGTCAGATATAGGGAAATCACCGTTTTCAGGTTTGTCAACTGTCAACTTGAACTTGGTCGATGAACTATTATGAAGTTTGCCATAACACAGCACAATAGAAACACAGATTATTTTGTGCCTTGGCTTTTTAATGTTGTCATTGCCAACTGCCAACCAAAAAACACAAGAATATGCTATTGATTATTATTTTAAAATTAACGTCAATACATGTTAAAAATGTATGCTGGTAGCAGCTACGTATACCTGAGGCCGTTATACAAGGCTGAGGCTTGGAACATAATATAATTCTTACTAAGTGAAATCTCTTATTAGTATATTATCCTCTTTGAAGTCTTTGGATATAACCCATGAATAGTTATTGGTAGTTTTGGACATACTAGGCAAATTTGAATTCTCCCGATTCGATAGGTCTGTTCCAACAGCCGTTGAGAACTGGTTCCGAACTGTCAGAAATGTTTGGCCAACACCGTTTTACGTCGTAGTCGCCGATAGTACATTAAGAACTGAACTGACTGACTAGTTGTGGACGGTTCAGAATCGATTCTTGCTGTTGTTGGAAGTGTTGGAACAAACCTGATTATTTTAATAACAGAATGGATATTCGTGCCTGCACGCTTATGCAACCAGTACTACTACTTAAATGTGTCGGATATGACACATGTGGTATCGTGGATTGCATACTGTCATATAATTGTAATTTCGAAGGAACTTTCACCTGTGCACTTGAGAGTCCTGAGATAGACCGCGACCCCCTGCGTCGAATAATAAGGAAGTTATGACGTCCCGAAAATAGGCTATAATTTTTAAAAAACCCAAATATCTCGAAAACCGTTTGTTTTAGAGCAAAACGGCAACCGATAGTTGCCTGAGAAATTTTTCAGAAAAATTTTTCATTCATTTTTCTATAATCTGTGATTGTAATTACATAGACCATTAATCGAATTTTAAGTTTATTCATTTATTGAAATAAAGGCTCTTGGTGGCTAGTGTTGCTGTTTTTGCAAACCTTTATAAAACATAATTAAAAAATGTTTGTGTTAAGAATATTAATTTATTCATTATACCAATTTTTGCTCCAAATTATTTATATATTGTTTGGAAATGTGATTCTAAATGTTCTGCTATAAGAGCGTTATGTAATATTTTTTCAGGAACAGCAGATTTAGAATATAAAGCTGCCTGAGCTGCAGATAAACCAATTGATAGACATCGTGCTTCAGATAATCCCTTAAGAATACCAACTATAATTCCACTTGCTAGGCAATCTCCGGCTCCGCTGACATTAACAAAATCCTCTACCACTTTACAAGGATAATGCCTAACATGAATGTCACCTGTCTGCTGATCTTTCAGAAAGGAATCACTTGCTAGACCTCTTCTCGCTATTAACACTCCAGATGGGCCAAGTGTTACAATCACATTTTCTATCAAGGCTGCAAGACATTTAGCAAGATACACTGCTTCATCTAAAGTGCTCCCAGCACTTGCATTTTTTGGAATTTCTAAGAAAGTTGTTATATGCTTTAATTCATTCAGGTTAGGTGTAATCAGTTTTATAGCTTTCCAATAAGGAGTTTTAAATGGCTTGTCAGATATTTCCACATCTGTTGGTTCAAACAACACTGAAAAAGATAACAAACAACGGTAAACATAGGTATACTATATATTTATGATAAATCAATGTAGTGGTGAAAGTACAGAAATATTGTATCTGTACATATAATAATAATAATATCTCTACCCCTCATTCTAATCACGAGGATTAGCCCAGAAGTTGAAGACTTGTGCGGGAGAGGGGGCGGCATATTATTATTAAGCAGGCCGCATTTGCGCCCAGGAACGACTTACGTTGGTAGGCCCTAACCACCATTCAGTGCAGGAATGAGGGAAACCTGGAAAACCTCATTAATTAGGGGGGTAGTCAAATGTCAACCGGTATCAATCTCACACATTGACCCAAGCCAACATTCTTCCACCCTACCATACCCGCAGAGAGGGTGCCAATCTCTTCACGAAAATAGCTTATATACGGTCTACTGGCTGCGGGGGTTGAACCCACAGCGCTCCAATCACCTCGATTCAAGTACTAACGCCTTAAACTCTATATTTTGTGCCTTAAACCTGCTTAAACCGCGCGACCACTGACCGATCCAATATGTAGAAACATACATACAGATTTGGAAAGTGCAAAGGGGTCCCATGGTCCACAAAAGAAAAAAAAAACCTTTATTAAGAAATCTATAAAATAAACTTTTGTGTTAAAAACAGACAGAAAAAAACAAAACAGTGTGGAATTGCCCGTTTGCTTGATATTTTGTTCGCTAGTTATTCACATAAACTCAAACAAAATAAGATAGATATAGCTTTAACAAACGCGAGCTTTAGCAAGTGACAGTGTACACACCCACTATACCATGATTTTCTTATGTCGGTTTTTCTACTACCGGCTTAGTTTTCCTATTGTTGGGGTTTGTGTGAGTTCAGAGCTTCTTTCTTCTGCTTCTTTTTAATGGACTGTAGTTTGGTTTGACGGAATCCCGGGAATAATAACACTTAGATATTATTTAACTTTATTATCACTTCACTCTTATTGAATTGACATGTAGGAATATTGCAATTAAGAATGTATAATGAGAAAATAACTAATCAGAGGAGAACCTGTCATTTATATTATATTGACATATAAACAACTCGCTCGATTGTTTTTTTACTAAATTCTATAATTACTAGATCGGCTGGCAAGGCTGGACCGCAGCGAGGCAGAGGGCTCGCACTACCGGTACGATAGTTAACCTTTAGAAAAGCGGACTAATTTAGATTCACAACACCTATCATTTCAATATGAAGGGCCGTTTTTTTGTGCCCCTTACACCAAAGCAATGGAAACGCCTAAACTTTTTGGATCTGTAATCTGTATAGGTATAAAGGTACGATACGTATATAACTGTAATCATATTTTTAAATTCACTTTTAATTTTCGTGATAGTGAAGTGAATGTATTATATTTTATTCTTAACCCACATAACTTTTGACCATTAGCAGCCACAAACCTAGAAAAATATAGACTGCGTTGCACAGATCATTGGCCGCTGCGTTGGTTCATGATATAGGTCACGTGACAGGTGCCGCGTTTTCTAGGGACCTAAGGTCCAGAAAATGGATATTTTATTTGCTTTATATTGGCGGTTGTGCTAATTTGATGGCTGCATTGCAATATGAAATTAACTAGCTTCCTGTCATTTAAGAATGTGACCAATCACAGTAAACAAATGACATTCACGCTACAATACAACCAACGTAAATCGGCGTAAAAAGCAGGTTATAGTGATTCTGGACCTTCTAAGGCAGCCATGAATTAGCGATCGCCGTCAATATGACACTGGCACAGTCTATATTTTTTCTAGGTTTGTGTTAGCAGCATTTATTTTCCTTGTATGAAGAAGAAGACAATTTGGTTGTCAACTGTCACTTAACTGTCATTTTTCATTGTCAGTTGATTGTAACTTCACTCCTGTGTAACTCAAAACAAACCCAAACATCATTAGAAAATATGGCGATGAAAACAAAAACAGGAACTTGTGCTATAATAGTAACAGTTGTGGCATTTCTGTTTGTCTTAATCTCTTTTTGTACCCCTTACTGGTTAGTAAACGATGGAAAAATAAAAGATCCCAAATTCATACGTATAGGTAAGTAACCAATTAAAAGTAAACTGTAGAGTAGGAGTGGTCATTACGTTTAGGTGTTGCTGTTGAATTAATTAAGAAATCGGTGACTAATACTTGTAGTAATTTAACTTATCAAAAAATTTGTTCTTACAGGATTATGGGAAGTCTGTTTTAATAATTTTGAAGATTTTCGTCACCAGTACGACTACAGGTTTACTGGATGTTGGTGGGTTTTTGAAGAAGAGTACTATATTATTTTCGACTTTTTGTTACCAGGATTCTTCATAGCCACTCAATTTTTCTACACCCTCTGTATGACCTTAGTATTAATCGGTGCATTCTTCACGTGGATGTATTGCTTTTGTAGCAGAGATCACGATAAGTATCTCCTGTTGCTCTTGAGTAATGGTGCCAATTTAATGCTTGGAGGATTTTTCGGATTTATAGCTGTGTGTATTTTTGGGGCCAACGGTGATAATAGAGACTGGATGCCACATTGGCAACATAATGATCTGAGTTGGTCCTTTGGGTTTGCCTGCGTGGGATCTTTATTACTTCTGCCCGCTGGTGCCTTGTTCTTGGTGGAGGCACGTAGAGCACGCTATCGTCGCTTGAGGGGATCCCAGCCACCGTCTCAATATAGTATGGAGGTTAGGAAGGAGCCTGCGGCTTACCACACCGATATTTAAAGAATTTAAATATGGTTTTTTTATTCACAGTTGTTTTTTTATTTTTATACAAATCATATTTAGATAAGGTCTAATTTAAGAATTTGTTGTGAAAGTTAAAGAGAAACTGCAGAATATAATCTGTTTAACATTTAACTAAAACCGTCCAAATATATTTTTTGAATTATGCTGTTTCTTTTTTATATTAAGTTAAAACTATCCGTCCATTAATGTGATTACATTACTTAGATTGACACGATGTTATCTTTATATTTGTATGTATTTTAACCGTCGAAATCAGAGAAACAAATGTATCAGATTTAGGCCTTTTTTGCCTTTGATTTTGTTAAAATTCAATGACAGTTCTCATCTTTTGGTGGAAAATTGTTTTCCAACAAAAATAGAGATAAATCCGTAACCTGACTATTGTAGAAGTAGAAGGCTATTTTAAGTAAAATTATATATTAATAGATTTATATTGTTACGAATTTTTGTACAAAATAAAAGGTTTCATGAACTGTGGTGTATATTATTTTCTTTGAATATAGTTCAAGTATATCCATTGTGTTAAGTATGTTTGAACCTTGGAAGTAATTGTTATTTTGCAATAATGAGTTCTTTGAGATGAATATAAATTGCTGTAACTACGTGGGACATATGTACACCAAGACTTTTTTGTTTAAAGTTATTACTACCACCAAATTTAATCGTAGTGTTAATGATTTCCTTATGCCCTATTCGGGAAGCAATCTCTAGCGAGCGGCACCCGATTAAGATGATTTTAAATTATAACGCACGAGTTTGGGAGTCAGTCAAACAAATGCTTTTTTAAAATAAAGTAAAACAAATGAGTTCAATTTATAGATATCTTACAAATTTAAAAAGCATTAATGAAACTAATTGAGATCTACTACACCCTGCTAACTCGATAGTTGAAAAGTTATACAGTGCTAACCACAACCGTAAGCAACAATGAGGAAAAAAATAAGAAATTCGTGCGATAAACGAAAAAATATAGTTAAACTGTCGTATCTTACACAGTTACAAACTTTTTGCATTGCACTTAATTCTCAACAAGACATACCTCTGTACGTGATAAATTATATAGGATTCAACTAATTCAACAGAAATCGTGATCGTGTTAATTCCCATCAGTCATCCCATATAAAAAGTAAATAAGTTTTATAATAAGCAAATTTGGATACCTATAATAAATTTTTTGTTCTACACCTGCTATAAATTTAAAAACAGTCGCTACTAATCTCAGGTTGTCAGACCGTAGCAGAATCTAATTCCTAGATAATATACTTATCTAATTTCTGAAAATTGCTAGGATAGGTATAGTCGCGGTAAGAATTCAGGCGTCTACGTCACGGCTGACATTACGCAATTGTTTTTATTGTCACATAATTTTTGATATTTGGTCGCTTTAACAACAATAATTTTTTGCAATTTAGTGCAATATATAATGCAAACGTTTAGTGTAGCAACTATTATTATTCTCAGTTGCAGTTTCTTAAATATGTTGATGAAAATATAATATGAATTATTCATTTGTTCGCATGACGTAAATCGTCTATAGATAATTGTTCAGCGAGACTGCAAATATAAGTTCAAGAAGCTCGCTTAATCTATCAATTATAGATAATATTTTTCTACTGTAGTAAGTTTATAACAACCCGTACGTTGACTTATTCTAATATGCCGCTTTCTATTAATAGGGGACAGGTCAAATGAAATGAGGTAAACGTAAACACAACCAACGACTGACGACTCGCATGCATTAGTCTGCAGGTGTGGTCGAATTTAAAGTTTCTGTCATTGTCAGAACCAAGTAATTGAGTCCGTTGGAAACAAAATAAAATTAATTTGTTATTGGAATTGGTGAAGTATACGAAATTAGTTAAAAGTAGTTTAATTTCGTATTTAACTTAAAGAGATCAAAGGAGTGTGGTCTTTATTTTACTTTTGTCTATGATAGAGGTTGTGTACGGTTATTAGTGACTCAATGGTGGACTACGAAGAAAACGAGGTAAATAAAAGTTACGCCCAGTCTAGGTTTTTCTTATTTTTTTGTTTTCCAAATATAGGAAAAAATTTAAAAACCTGGGTCTGTTTTTATCTGCAGACATGCGGGTGGTGTAATTAATTATTTCCAAAACATTAAAAAAATTGTTTTAATATTGCAGCCATAAATAAGGGAACTTCCTTGGTTATGATTGTAACTATAGTTATTTCGATGTTTCAGATGAAGAAGAGATCGCTAGAAGGAAATGTGGCTATTGGTTTTTTTGTTGTAGCTTTTGTGCTAATCGTGGTAGCTTTTTCAACTCCAAGTTGGCTAGTTTCAGACTACAGAATAACTGGAGCCAAACTGGACCGTTTGGGACTATGGACGCATTGCTTTAGATCACTTGCAGATCCTTACGACGTTTCTAATCACAGATTTTTTGTAGGTTGTCGGTGGATATACGATCCGTTTACAACGGGTTATGACAAGATACGTGGCTACCTAGTTCCTCCATTTATGGTGGCCACACAATTTTTCTTCACATTATGCTTCATAGCAATTCTGCTCGGCGGTATTCTAACTTTAGTTTACTTTTTATGTTTCGGGCCTGACCAGAAAATGTTTGTTTTACTTATTTTGCTAGATGCGGGAATCCTATTAGTGGGAGGCATTTCGGGGGCCATTGCGGTGATAATTTTTGCTATTTGTGCGAATAAGGGCGATTGGATGCCTGGACATGATAATAACTTCTTCGGGTGGTCTTTTGCTTTAGCCTGCATAGGTGTTGTAGCGTGTTTAGTAGCCTCCACATTATTTTACTCGGAAGCGTATATACAACGCAGAAAAAAGAGAATGTTAAAGGAGTCCCAATCCCGCTTTGAAATGGAGCCTGAGACGAAAGGTTGGTAGGCCAAAAATAATGTGTTCGTAATTGTCATCCGTCCTTTTATGTACAAAAGTTATTTCAGTTGATAGGTCTAGTTAGATATTTAGTTTTATACCATATGCCAGACAGCACATTTTCATGTAATTTAATTTTTCATTCATCGACTTCTGAATACGTAATGTATTTAATTTCGATACTTGTGGCATAAAGTAAAAACAGAGTTTGGAATTACTCGAAAATTCAGGCAATTTATTGTTCATAATTGTAGAAACAATTTTGTAAATTGTTGTGCCTTTTATTGTAATATATTTTATATATAGGTATTAATATATCTAGATATAAATATATTTGTTTTTCTAGTTTTATAATACATATTATAATGTAATTTCCATTCACTTTTATAAAACTATTACTAAAACAAAAGAACAAAAAATACTGAATGAAGTATTATTTAAATTAATTTTAATGCATTTTTGTTGTAACTGGTGCCGTCCTTTTAATATTTTTTATTATGTAAAGATTAATGATCGTTTTAAGGTCGGTTTTCCATCCTGTCCAACGAATCTATTTGTCAGTTAAACATACTCGTATGTATGTACTTTTTTATGCATAGGTATATCTTTTTACAATTATTGTATTAGGAAGTGGAAAACAGATCTTTCATTAGTTATTATTTTTGACAATTTTAATAAAAACATAGTTATTTTGTGATGTTTGTCTTATTCATAGAAGTGTAATGGTAGAATTTGAATATATGATGCCAATTTATGCTTTAAAACTATTTCTGTTACATTTTGCTGGTTAAAGTTTGCCAATTCTTTTATAATTTCAAATAAAGTTTAAATCATTATTAAACAAACATGAAAATCGAATTTAACACCTATATACATATCCTATATAATATATCTAGTACAAAATGTTTTGTAATAAAAAAAAAATTGGAACTGGAAATTTTGATGTGGAAAAACTAGTTTTGTCGAAATTTCAATATTCTCCACATTAAGCCCGCCATATTGTTTAAATTTGATTGGTTAATTTTTATCCAATGACTATATTTTATTGCAAACAATTTTAAAAGCTGTAGAGAAAACAGCCTATCTACCCCTACTCCCATTATAGCGTAGCTTATATAATTAATTACCTAATTACTTTATGGTATATCCACATGAAGAATTTTTTCTATACCCACCTGTACCACGCACAAATTCAAACAATCAGTGGATTGGCAGCGGTTTCTTTCTATCTTTTTTTAGGTGTGGTTTTTTAACTGTTCCTAACTTCATATTATTCTTTGTTTTTGTTTGTATGATTGTATGGTAAATGTATGGGTAAATGCTAATTACCAACTGAACAAGAAATTAGCGGATGACTAAGGCAATTAAATTTTATGAAAATACAGTATAAAGTTCCATAAACAGCAACAATTGGTATAAAATACAAAGAACATAATGAGGGACGTAGAAAAAAATAACTATCCAAAGGCTTCTGGTAAGTGACAATATTAGAATTAATTTACAAATAATGACACACCTACTTTTTTAGCCTATTTGGTAAATGGAGCTATTTTGACTTACATAGCTGGATTATTACTTATGATAGCATTTTGCAGCCCTTATTGGGTGAAGTCATTTGAAGAAACATTTTCCGACTTTAAAAACATGGGTCTGTGGGAGTATTGTTTTGATAACTTCCGTTACCCTGCCTATCAATTCGACCACTACTTTGATGGGTGTCACCATGTTTTCAGTCAGGAGTACTATGTTATTAGAGAATTTTTACTGCCCCCTTGGTTAATGGCAGTTCAGGCATTCGTAACCATGTCTTTCTTGTTGAGTTTTGGTTCTCAAATTGTCATGGCTTTGCAGTTGTGCCGCTGGCCCCTAGAGTTTGTTTTGCAGTATGAGTGGATTCTGTCGGCTATAAATTTTGTTTGTATTACTACTACAAGTGAGTAGATGCCAATTTTAACATTCTCTGCACAGACTGACGGAATTGTTTGTTCTTTTCAGCCGTGTTCATGTTTTTTGCTGTAGTCGTTTTTGGAGGGTCACATACAAGACGTGATTGGCTGATGTATCCCAATTTTAATTTCTTGAGTTGGGCGTACGGCATGGCCTGCTTGTCGAGTTTTTTCCACGCCTTTGCTGCTATTTGTTTGTACAAGGAAGCAAGGTTGAGTTATGAGAGAAGACGAGAGTCGAAGAATTTGATTGTACAAATGCATCCTAACCCGCAACACCGCTTGGGATGGAATATGCAGTAAATATGTAAAGTACGACTTTTAAAGGATTAGTACTTTCACACTGTTAGAAGTTATAAAGTAAGAGTAGAATTAGTAATTACTTTGTGTGCAGTTGTTAACTAAAAATACTTCCACATTCAGTTTAGATTTATAGAGGTGTACCTACCTACAAATCCCTTGGTAGGTATAATAAGTAAAAAAAAAAACGTGAAGTTCAAATATATTTTTTAAGAAGATACGTAATCGAAAACTATAACCATCTGTAAATTGCAGATCTGAAAAAGTAAATCGTTCATGCACAAGTAAGTACAACTTTCCCTGTTTTTCAATATTGATTCAGAAATGAATAAATAAAAATATTGATATGAATGAGAATATACCAGAAATTGCAATTTTTATTATTTTTTAAAATAAACAAGAAGTAATTACCTATGTATCTTTTTTATTTATTTTAAAACTTAAAATATGCGACACTGATACCATTCTTTCTCCACACAAAGTGGTCTTATCTAAATAATTTATATTTTTAAGAAAATCTGGGTACATACGTATTAATAGTGGTTTACTGGTACACTTTCGCCATAAAAAAACACTATGCCCATTATTTTGAGGTACTTATTTCAGTTTATAAATGATACATAAGCAGAAACTTACAATTGCCAGATATTTAACATTTGTCATAATTTCTTAAAAACGAAATTACTGAATCAAACAATTGATAGTTAGAGGTATAGGACCTGTTGTGTTGTGCTGTCATGCATAAGATAAAGGTTTTGGTTGTTTTTTTGCATTAAAGATTTGAAGAATTTGAGGATTCTTAATAATTATAATATTAGCTCAAGGTTTATGTCTATCGGGTATAAGATAAAGTCATTAAAGATAAAGGATTAATTAATGTTTTACCCAGCGAGCGCAGCCATTTAGCAGTCGATAGTTTTATTAGTTTCCAAAGATGTATCTTCTTAGAGTTTATTTAAAGAATATATTAGAGCATTATTTGTTTATTACTAAAATGTTAGTAGCATGTACACCAATAAATGGGATATCTTTTAGATGCATGATTTTTACATATGATATTTTTTATATAGAAGTCAATGACCTTTGTGGTGCAAAATTGTGCCTTACATACAAGCAAGCAAAACATGTTTGTGCTACTATAAATAAATTTGTCGTGGGAAATCCTATTTTAAACCTATATATCTATGTGTCAGTTTGACTGATAAGTTTACGTTACTGTTTTTGTATTATTGAACAGCGTCAATTGACTGATGATGTCTTTTGCTTGTTAAGTTTAGCAGAAGGTGGCAAATTCTTTCTTTATTTTGAAAGTGGGGTTTGTAAAAGAGCAACACATATCCAACTTATTTTTCTATATATTAAAATATATATTACTAAATGTAAAATAGTGTTATGTAATTATGCTAAATAAGTTTGTACTAACAATATCCGTCCAATATTTCTAATAAGATTTGTGTATTGTTTCTTATTTTTTTATTTGTTAATAAATATTCACTTGGATAAGAATGTGCAGTTTTTTTTGTTAGTAGGAATATTTAGGTATCAATTGCAAGATGCTGATGACAATATGAGACTATATTGAGCTTCATATTGTTTTATTTGTAATAAATGTTTGAAAAATCTCACCTGGTACAGAGTATTTCGTAGCTAGTTTTAGAGCACTCTCAAGGCATTCCAGACTTAAATTGCCATCCAGGATTATGAGCGGTGCTGTTTTTATGATGTCTTCATTTGACTGAATCTAAAAATTTATGTACTCTTGTTTTAAATTCTACACTGTGAGATATGGAGTTGAAATTTGATATAAATGAAAATGGCGCATGATGCCTTATCAGCAAGGACACATCAGTTCTATTATGCTGCTGGAATACTTTATCTATTTACTATTTAAATAATGATAATTGATAACAAGTGATGCAATAATTTAATTATGGACATATAACTTGTTTATTGAACTTGAATAACTGGTATTTCTTGAGAAAAGAGGCCAGAAACGTTTTTACTAATTAGTACTGTTAATTTTCTATTATTTTACATTTGTATCTACTTTAATATATAAAAAAATTAAGGCACCGAGAATTCAAATTATTATGACAACTTTTATTCTTTAACATTAAGTATTTGTAAATTCCTAGTTTCCATTATTTAACGCTTACCATCCCGGGAGTGATCTGCTTGTGAATTTGCATGTCTCCCATCAAGAATTTGCATTCCCCCTTCTTATCAAAAACAACAATGCATTGTGCCGTGCTGTCGCCTTCCAACACCCTCACCAAATGAGCGCTTTCTGGAGGAATGTATGTTTTCAACAGTTTTCCCTGCTCGTCATTTCCCACTGTCGATATGAAGTTCGGGGGGCAGCCGAGTTTGAACAGTGACTCACAGATGTTTCTGCCCACTCCACCGGCCGAGTACGAGAAGCGCCCTTCGTGAATCCTGCCATCCAGCTGGAAAAATACAAAGACAAACTACTAACAGATTTCTTTTTGATGCTAATAAGTCTTTCGCATATTTGCGGAACGACGAGACTAATAAATTGATTTTTCAAACATTCGTGGCCTAGCCTTGTCAAGGGGGGGTTAAGTGAAATCTTGAGGGGTCTCTAAAACAAATGCCTTCTCATACAGTAACTTCCAAAAAAAAAACTAGATTTACAACTATTACATTTTAACAAATTGATTTTAAAAACAGGTATAATTGAAATTACAAATATTACATTTTTCTCTAGGGGGGCTCACATTAGCTGATCCTCCATTGGTGCACCCCTGGCTACGACCCTGTCATGTACTATGCAAGTATTTATTGCTTTATCTATCATCCGTTTATGTGTATTGTTGGTTGTGGTAAAACTTAATATATGTAATTCTTTTTGTACACACTGATCTTATAGGCCAGGAGAATTACGAAATAATCTTTCAAATTTGGCTCTAACTTAGATAACTATTGGAATCGCTCGGGAATGGTATACCTATTGAAAATATCGAGGTGCGCCAGCTTGAAAAGGTGTGCTATTTGTATAAACAACAACAAAATGAGAAAAAATGCAAAATCGCGTTTTTTCCCGGAATCAATCGCATATAACTCGGTAAGTAGGTATGCATTTTAGAGAAAAAATGTACACTTATAAATTTGTTCCTTATGAAATTTTCTACAAGATAGAGGTGGTCCGATATCCGTAGATTTGAAATGTTCGCTGCAAAATGCTTGAAAGTGCAAAAAAGTAGGTAAAAAACAAGGTAATTTTAAATTATTTATTTAATAATGAAAAAACAACCCAATCACGTCATACATTTAGAAAAAAGTACTTGACTGCAATGCAAAACGAGCCGTAAGGCCGATTAAGATCGGACTGACACTTTTTCATATTGCAATTGGTAAGTAACCTACCTTGAAAAAAAAAACCTTTTTTAAATATTTTTTGCGCTTTTACACCTTTTTGGACCCTTAAACTATCATATACAATTGAAGACCATAATGCAAAAAGGTGTTAACTAATTTTTTTAAGTTTTGAAATAAATTGAGTTAAAGTTTATCGCCTGGAACTTTTCATATGACTTAATTTTAAATATTTTTAAATGGAGTAATGTATAAACATACATTGAATAATCTTATAGTAGGTCAATTTTTGAAGAAATATTTCTGTAATGCCAAAAAAATTAAACAAAACAAAGAAAAAATTGAGTTAACACCTTTTTCAGAATTATTGTTTATGAGGCGCCATAATCATATGTAAATGAAAATAGTGTTATCTCTACAAAAACTGTTTATTTAGCAACATTTTGTGATTTAAATAACCTTTTTAACAATGAGAGAATACATAATCACTTATTTTTAATTTTCTCCTCGTTTCAAATTATAATAGAAACCTCTGAGATTTTCTGGGATGAAAGGAATTTGTTCCTGGATGTTGTCATATTTTTTGCTGCGATAGTTTTGGATTTGTTAATGTTTACTAACAAATTATCAGTTTCGGGTTGAGACCTATTCATCTTTCTGTTTTTCCTTATGTCAACAATATTCCAATCCTCAGCCTCATCAAATGAATATTTATATTTTGTAATTCCAAATTCTTCAACTTGAAGCCATCGAATTTCCCTAAATTGTACCTTTTCATTCTTGTCATTTTTTTCGATCTATAAGTCCTAGTTTTGAGGTAATTCCTTAATATCAATAAACTTATCTGCCATTCTTGTTATGTTGAAGGGCGTCGTTCTTCTTGCTTCTGTCATTATTGACAGGTATTGATCCACAGTATAAATATTCTGATGTTTTCTGATCGCCTTTTCTACAGTAGCAAAATCTCTATCTGAGTCCATGAAAGTGTGTCTCACCTCAGGAAACTTGTGATCAATTTTCTTAAACCTGCCAGATTTTATCAAATAATGCCATAAGCACACAATGTAAAAGTTTTTGTTTTGACCTCCTGCCGAGTCGCTCCATGCTACTAGGTGATCAGAAAGTTTATTTTCTTCTTTGATATTTTAAACGCCAATATTGAACTACCTATTTCCTCAGGCCCACGAGATCCTTCATCTTCAGTCCATACATGATAATACCCTTTGCCTTTCTGTTGCTGTGTTGAAACTGAATGAACTCCTAGATTATAGAGCCATACTTGGCGTAAGTAAAAGCTTTACCAGTGGAAATTTTTGGCAAAGGAGTGTTTTCTGTAAATCGAAAGTAAGATATAGAGTCTTATCATTATTTTTGCAGTTTGCCGATCAATTTTTGTTGTTCAAAAGCTTTTTGAATTTGGCAACATGCTCTTCATTGACTTCCACATCACATACTTTAAAAGTATCGGTTTTGGGAGAACCAAAGCCAAAATTAAAATCATTTGCAAAAATATTTCTGTATATGGCAAAAGAAACAGGAACAATGTGTTGGTCTGCACACTTTTCTTTATACAACTCATACATCTTTCTTATGGATAACCAGGGTGAAAGATACAGTCGAGTTGGGGTTTTATTTCTTGAATAATGGGACATCTCAGAGGAAAAGATCTGATGTGCTCGGATACAACATTTCGCTGTTCATCAGAAGTTTGATTAGGTCTGTTATCATGGCGACCCCTTTCATCTTGTTTGAGCTGATCTTCCGGCAGATATTTGGTTTCTGATTAAATCGATCTTCTTACGCCCAATGCTTAACAATGAGATTACAGCTTCCTTACACACTTGTCGGCGTTCCCCTCCTACTGTAAAAAATACCGAAAAGATTTTTGACGTTTTCAACACCAGATTGCTGCTTTACAGCGGTTCTAAAATTCCAAAAGGTAAGCGTTTTTCATTTGCTTCTAACGAATAGTATTCTTCAAACAAAGCGTATTCTAGTTTCATTGCAAAACTTTTCATTGCATTTTAAACGGCATTTTTCCCTGCAAAGACGATTTTCGGTACAGGGAAGTTTTTCTGGGACCTGTATCCTTTGTACGTCATGTATGACTTGCCACTATTTTTTCTGCTTCATTTATTACGTTTTCAGTTTTAGGAAATGATTTTCTTTCCTCAACTTCTTCTGATTTTCCAGGGGCGACCCTTTTTCCAGGTCTTGCCCTTGAATACAAAAATTATATATGAAAATATTATGAGAAATTATTCTTCGTTGGTAAATCTACAAAATAATAATCAATACTTTACCTGTTACTGGCAAACTATCATTGGTAACGGCAACACCTTCAATCGTAGGGTCCTGATTTTCAGATTCCAATCTTTTACTTGGCTCGATGGTTTGCTGAAGTCTGCGTTTTTTAATGGAAATTGGCTCATCATCTGAATCACCTGAAAGACGTCCAAAACTTTTAATAATTTGAATAATTATTATTAAATTCGATTTTAAGATGTCTACCTATCCAAATGTAAAAAAATAAAAATTTATTCTCTGCTTACTTGTTAAGTTATTACTATTTGCCTCTGTAGTAATTGTTGGAAGGAAAATAGTCTGGATGCCGCTAGTTCCTGGAACTGGTTCGTTTGTTTGCATCTGCTGAAGTTTAGCTTTTGTCGTATTTCTTGGAGGGAATACTGTTTGGGTACAGCTAGTTCCTGGAATTTCTTTTGCCAAACGGTTTTTGCATTTTTTGAAAACTTGCGATTTTGCTTAGATTCTATTCCCCCATTATTATCATTACTCTCAACGTCTAGAATTAGGTATATTATAAAAACATTAAACCAAACTATTAACAAAAATAATAATGTACGCACCTTCCTCTGACGGAGAATACTCAGAGCCTGAATCTTCAAATGGATCGTTTAGTTCCTCAGACGAATGATCACTCAATTCGCCTACTTGCGCAGCAAGATTAGCAAATATTTTCTTCGTTCTATCTCGTATCTACAAAATTTTATTAAAAAGCTAATCACAAAGAACTTTGAATGTAGTTGTTCGCGAATATAAGAGTTTATTTCAACGACCATTTACTCTTATTGCACATCCACACTGATTATCCCATATAATTTGTAAACAAACTTTTAGGTAGTACATATCTTTTTAAAATAAAATTACACAAAAAATAACTCTCGTATTTCCTTAACTACTTGGTACAATACAAAATAGTTTCTTACCTTCAAACCACTCGAAATATCTTCAGGAACAGACATGCTCACCAAAACTCCACCAGCCGACACGTGCGTTTAGATGAAAACAAGAGACTAAACTAATGCAAAAGGTATCAACTCAAGAGTTAACACCTTTTTGCCTAAAGTATTTGAGTTAACACGTTTTTACCAACATAAATTATTTGTTTTGTTGAGATAACACTTTTATGATTACCCGTCTACGAGAATTGGGTGCCATCTATGACTCATAAGGTTTACTAACCGACGGAAAACAGAGTTAACACCTTTTTGCAGACAAAATCTGGAATTTAAAAAAAAGTGAGTTAACACCTTTTTGCATTATGGTCTTCAATTTATATTAACCATTTTTAATAATTTTTTAAGCGGTTTTAAAAAGTTTGAAAATTTTGGCTTTTAAATAAATAATCCTGTGAAGCGGGATTTGTGATTGGAGAAAAATCAGAAAGTATAGAAAAATAGTACTCGGAAAGACGCTTCGTTTTTAAAAAAAATCCAATTCGGTCCAGTAGTGTTGAGATATTAACTTCCAAAGTTGGGAAGGGTATGCGGCGTAACGGTTAATGATGTAACAATAAATTATATACCAATCGATAGGTTTTTCCGAGATGTTTTCGTATCTGATTTCAAAAATTACATTGCACGTGTGCATCACACACAAATTTGCATTAACATTGTGTAGTGTGTGCTCGGAGTCGAAATTCGGAGGGGTGGGGATAGGTGGCGCACGAAACATAAAGTTAATATTTTGTGCGTATAACTAGATTCGGCGCTTCAAAATCGGCGCTCTCGCTTCAGGATGATTTATCTCGGCTTCTACTGCACCGATTTTGACAATTTTTTTTTAAATTGGAGTAGAAAAATGAGAGGATTTTCATAGTTACATTTATCAATTTTAAAAAATAAACAATCGGTGGTCGATTTTTATAATCAAACATTTTTAAATGTTGCTAAAAATTAGTGCTTATCATAATATCCTTAAAGGGCCATTGTCCATTGTAAATTAGTTTTAAATTGAAGAATTAATGCGTAATAATATTGTAAACTAATTTAATTGTTATTTAATGCATATAGTACATTGAATAACAGGAGATAAGGTATAAACACAGAATAAAGGAATTATTCTGTGGTATAAATAATCGTAAAATATCAACAATTTCATTATATTGTCACGGATTTCCCCAATCCGTCTTTTTCTTACTTCCAGAAAAACAATCCGTTAATTAATCACTTCTTTATTAACTGCTCAGTACACTACTGACTACTAATTACAGGTCAACTAAACACTTATTTAATTAATCGCTATCTAAATCGCTTTGATCTCTCTAACTAAACACTTCACTTCAACACTGTAATACAAGACTAACTAACTCGGCCGTTTATTCTTCTTTTATAGACCCAACGAATATTCCAGGTATATTCCAGTATCTCTAGATCCATTTTCCCGTACGACTCGAATGCTTCTCGTCGATTCTCGAATTTTCCAGTAACGCCTCGATTCATGGCATGTTGTTTGTTTACCAGAATCGCGTAGGGGCGATCAGGGCAATCTTAGGCAATTCGCGGTGCCACAGTCGTCGGTTTGGGAGTGAGTGGGGCAAATTCCGTGACAATATTTACATAATTTACAGAATTTATTTATAATACAAGTTCATTTGTTACATTAATTGGCATACTTTCTTTTACACGGAATTTTGTCGTCGCTGTCTTCTACATCTATATTACTGTCTAATACATTTTTTCGCAATTTTTACAAGTTTGACCGTGGCATCCTGCGCAATAATCGGAACATTTTAATCTGTGTTTTACACAACTACAAGATTTTGTGCAGCCCTTTGTACATTTACAATTGATGTCTCGTAATATACTGTCAGGAACTAGTTGGTATATAATTTATTGTTACATCATTAACCGTTACGCCGCATACCCTTCCCAACTTTGGAAGTTAATATCTCAACATCTACTGGACCGAATTGGATGATTTTTTTTAAAAGAAGCGTCTTTTCGAGTACTATTTTTCTATAGTTTCCGATTTTTCCCACTCGCAAATCCCGCTTCACAGGCTTATATTTATTTAAAAGCCAAAATTTTCAAACTTTTAAAACCGCTCAAAAATTATTAAAAATGGTTAAGATAGCAATTGTATATGATAGTTTAAGGGTCCAAAAGGTGTAAAAGCGAGGACGCAAAAATATTCATAACTTTGAACCTGACACAAAATTAAAGGTCTTTTTTCAAGGTAGGTTACTTACCAATTGCAATATGAAAAAGTGTCAGTCCGATCTTAATCGGCCTTACGGCTCTCGTTTTGTATTGCAGTCAAGTACTTTTCTCTAAATGTATGACGTGATTGGGTTTTTCATTATTAAATAAATAATTTAAAATTACCTTGTTTTTACCTACTTTTGCACTTTCGAGCGTTTTGCCGCGAACATTTCAAATCTACGGATATCGGACTAAATCTATCTTATAGACAATTTCATAATGAACAAATTTATAAGTATACATTTTTTCTCTAAAATGCATACTTATTAGGTTACATGCGATTGTTTCCGGGAAAAGACGCGATTTTCGCAATTTTTTTCACTTTTTCGTTGTTTATGCAAATAGCACACCTTTTCAAGCTGGCGCACCTCGATATTTTCAATAAGTATACCATTCCCGAGCGATTCCAATAGTTATCTAAGTTACGTCACGTTAGAGCCATGCCAATCTGTAACCCTCCTGGCCTATTATACATACCTATCTCCCAATGTGCGTAATAGATTTGTAATCAGATTAATTGCGGCCGTATCTTTATATTAAGAATGAATAATGCCCTGGTGTACAAAAACAAGTTGATACGGCAAATTTTTGCGTTTAAGAAGCATAGTATATTTACACTAGCGAATCCGCCACATTTGAAAAAGTCATTTATTGAACCAACGTCTGCTGAATCGCGTCGACTTGATAAAGCATGGCCATTACGATTTAGCAGACGATGATTGAACGTTTGAAGTATTTTTATAACTAATATGTTTTCTATATCTCACCCATAATTAAATCAAACATATCTTTTGCGGAATTGCTAACTAAGCATGAAATTGTTAATTTTATATCATTGTATTACTTCGTTCAGTAAAAAATGGGTCATATTTTAAGGTTAACTTTGAACAAAAATAGTGTGAATTAAATCAAATTACCTTAGTACAATTTTACTTCCTTCAGAAATTATAGGCTCGAGAAAGTACTTTCTTAATTTCAATTTTTTTACGATAATTTTTTTTATTTACAAGTATACTGTTTTCAAAACTAATCCAATGGTGAAATCAAATAACTAATCATTTTCCAAAAATATCTATCCTTAAAAAAAAGTGAAAGAATAATATTAGTGGCACAGGCGTGCAGAACACCCTATACATTTAACGCAAAAATCAATTAGATATTCGTATTCATCTTACATTAAAACCTTATTTTTTAAAATTTGAGTACAATTACCCAACAAATAAGAAACTTATCGTAAAAAAATGATATAAAAAAGTATTTTCTCAGGCCTATAACTTCTTAAGGACGCAAAATTGTACAAAGGTAAGTCCATTTAAATGACATTATTTTTGTCCAAGGAAGCTAGCCTTAATATATGTCCCATTCTTTACTGAACACCCTGTATAACTGTCTGTTTATGAGCTCTAAATATAGCGAAAACCAGTAAATCGGTAAGGTATTTCAATTAAATAAAGTTATCTTTGTGAGATCTTGGCTATTCACACAGATACTGCAGGTGTAATTCAATGCCGGTCGGGGCATTAGCTCGCGGAGTAGTTGTTTCCTGCTGTATCATTTATAAAGTTATCTTTATTTTTTTGCGATATCTATACTTGCAATACCTCAACAACTAAAGGGTTCAGTTTTCTAATATTTGCATATGTATAATGAATAATATTCATAAAAATATGGCCTTCAACAATTTTATGGCTAAAATTTTAGCCACTGAAAATTATTATTTATATTTCTTGATAATTAAAATCAAATGATTTTTGCTCGATAAGCAGTATAAAACTATTTATAGTCCAATGTTATTTGTTTGTTTGAATACTCTTGCCATTGAAATATAAAAAATAATGCTGAAAATAAATTTATTGATAAAATAAGTTGAGTTTTCTCTTATTTTTCTATGATATCTAACAGCATCGAATCTACAAAGCACATATTTAAAATGTAAGGCTTTGGTACGTTTTAGGGATGTAGTACATACATCATATATGCATAAAAATAACTTTTTAATGGAATGTAAGTTTATTTGCTCATTACTAAGAACATCCAACACATTTCCGTTTTCCCTTTTTTAAGTTACTCGCAGATGATCGGGAACAGCGTGAAACGGTGTTCTATGTAGATGGGGCGTAAATGACAAGGAATTATGTTTAATGAAGTGGATGAGGCTGAAGTAGTACAACCGGATATTATAATTCAGTGAATGGGACAGTGGGTTTGGGACTTTGGAGATTTCAGTCAAAGGAAATTTCGGTGCCCATTGACTTGTTGACAAGTTAACAGATAAGACAAAACATCATAGTTTCAAAATTATTATAATCCGCCAAAATAAAATATCAGTTCCGTAAATAAAATCAAAATTCGAATCTGTTTAATCCGGTTTGAATATTAATGGAGATTGATTATCACAAGTTAACGAAGCATATTTATTTTTGTAGATAGGATAAAATGTAATCAAAATATCTACTATTAAACTCGTATAGTGTTAATGTTTAGTTAAGAAATACGTAGACTAGGACAAGAATATTGAAATTTATGGTATTTATTAAATAAATAATAATGCAATTAGGTTTTTATGATTTAGTTAGGATATTACCTATTCCGCCTTCGTTCGTTTAATGATTCCTAATTTCTCCGGATATGGTGTTATACTTAAACTAATAAAGATTTTATGGGCCTTATATTTCTCTTCCTCCAGCAGAAATAAAATTTCCCGAATGTTTCTGCTACTATCCACTTTTATATTAATGGAAAAAAATATTTATTTTATGAACACTTGCCACCCAGGTTTTCTTCTATTTGATGTAGAAACTAAAAAAAATGCTTCAAACTCGTTAACTTTGGTTTTTAGGGAGACAATTTTATGGATGTATACTCATTTCTCAAATTTTTACCCATGCGGGAGTGACATTCATAATATATTTCGTATTTTGGACACAATTCTTTTTACAGCAACTTCGGGAGTTCCTCAAGGGTCCAATTTAAGGCCCCTGCTTTTCTTATATTTTATTAACGACTTCTCGTCTGAGTTGAATTGGAAGAAGCTATTATTTACTGATGATTTGAAGCTATTTAGTAAGGTATCAGTTATTGAAGACTGTGAGAGGTTACAAAATCAATTACAACTCTTAGTCAGCTGGTGCACTAATGATTGTCTGTAACTGAATATAATAAAATGCAAGATTGTAACTTACACTCGCATGTTGCATCTAATAACATATGTTTACACATTGAATTCGGAAATGCTTGACAGAGTAAACTCTATAAAAGACTTAGGTGTTTTGTTTGACTCACAGCTCCTATTCACCAAGCACATTAATGAGATCACTTCATCTGCGTTAAGCTGCTTTAAAGACTCTTTATTACTCTTACATTAGATCTAAACTCGAATATTGTTCATTGGTGTGGTATCCGCGATATGATTATTTAAACGCTTTCTTTAGAAAATGTTCAAAGAAGATTTTTAGATTTTTAAAATTTGTGTCACTTAAAGTAGCTTTTTTCATATATTTTCAGGTATTAACAATATTGTGTGAAACTAACTACTCAGTGGACAAAAGCCCCAACCTGCGTTGAATTACACCCACAATATCTACCCATATATTCCTTATTATTACCTTTTGTAACATTTTTTTTACTGTTTAAGAAAGGTATTTTAAGCTAATATGTATCAAATCTCCTTCAATTCCTATATAGAGTATATCAGGTTAGTAAATAGAATAAATTCCTTAGATAATTATTGAATAGAGTTTTGTATGTGGATGTTCATTAGCATACCTAGATGTTTGGTATCAGAGAACATACATATGACTTCATTGATAGGAATTGTAGGAGATTTGATACATATTAGCTTAAAATACCTTTCTTAAACAGTAAAAATAAAGTAGCTTTTATTCAGAGAGAGGTTATAACCATACTATTTTACTTAATAGATTCAATTTCGCTTCTCTGGAGATTCGTAAAGTTCTAGCCAGTGTCAAGATTTTATTCAACTTATTTCATAGCAAATTGTTGTGCCAGTTTTATTTCCATGTTACTCGTGTAAATGCTCGTCAAAATCGTACATTTGTTTGTACCAGGGTAAGGTCAAATTGTCTTAAGATGTCCCCAGGGCTTATTATGTGCCAATTTTAATACAGTACCAGATTTATGCGATATTAATTTTAGCACCCTCACTCAGATGGTTACAGCTGTTGGTCTGAGATTTAGTAGCAATATTTAATAGTAGTAGTATATTGTAATGTAACTAATTATTAAAATCTTAAATGGAAAGTCGTGTTGTGTGAATTAAAGATGAAAAGTGCAGATCATCAAGTACTCACCACAAATTTTTCTTCAGGTATACATTTCTCTGGTTAAATTTCCATTTACAACGATAAAAATTCTAATTTCTAATTTGTTCCTACGTCTTGCTGTAATCCTTGTGAATAACCTGGTACACATTCCGTTTTCACGGCCGATAAAATTAGCTCATCAGAATGTCAGAAGCGCCCCTTAGTATAAAATTTTAATGTTCTCATCCGACCCTTCACTGGCTCTTTAAATTATTTAAATATTTCATTGGTCCATGAAAATTTCAAGTCGCAGTCGCGACCCTCATCAGGCCATCATTTTTGCCTGATTCGAGAGCTCAACTGCGTCTCCTCAAGATTCGAGCGATGTGAGTTACCAAAGACAATTTCTGGAGGAATAATTTTAGGACAAACAGTATAGAGTGATATTTTAAGCGAAGGTCAGCGTTTTAAGGATGGTAGTACCTGATGAGTTCAGGGGAAAAAGAATATAACAAAATACAAGTTTGAAGTAAAATGAATTTTAAGTTTCAATTTGAAAATAATTTTATAACAAAATTACTCTTACTTATATGACTTGGCACACAAGTTTTAATGTCACCGCCAATTATTACTTTTGGCTGTTTTATAAAATGTAGGTAGGAACATAATAAAAAATAAATAAAAAAGTTTTCTGAGCTGATTAATTTGAAATATTTGGTAAAAAATAATTTAAATTTTTTTACTAAAACATATTTGCCCCTATTTTTTTAAAGCATTGCGTTAAGTTTTTCTGTTAACTCTACTTTCAGCTTCAAGTAATTTAGCAAATGCTCAGTAGATATAGCGTGTATACAGGGCCAGTGGCGTAGCGTGGACTAATCTAGACGTGGGCGAAGTCGCATCAGCGAGGCCCTTTTCTTCCGCCATTGGATGCTGAATGAACTGAATATTGTGACACATAATAGCTACATGCAAGGTCACAGTATGCATCAATTTTGGTTCAAATATTTTCATAGAATCGGGAGAAATTAAAAAAAATTAAATTTTACAAAAAAATTTTAAATGCTCTATCTTGAAAACAAAAGGCAATCGGACATTAATATATATAACTTTATTATTTTTTGGTCCTCTATTGCGTGATACTATGCATTGTAGTTTTTTCAATGTCATCCTGTATATTTTCAAGAAAAGAATGGTGAAAAATCAGAAAGTTTGTTTACAAAATTATTCATTTATGATGAAACTAGTTAAAGTAGTGAAGTCTGGATGATCTGAAAATTTCATAATTATGAGGTGTTTAAATGCTAAAAATTAGTGTTGGGATCTCTCGAGTGAAAAATAACTCGGTTATCAGTTATATGAGTAATGAATTAATTATTTGATTTTTTTTTACTGTTTATGAAGTAGGCTTGCCACCTTTTCATAAGCACAAGTAAGGACAATATTATATTTTTAAATTCTCAAGTAACTAAGGACATTATTTGCTTTGTCGAATAGCAAGGGGTTGTGTACATAAATGTACGTTGTATTTGAACTATATTTGTAACAAACAACGAAAAACCGAATAACCATAGAAATGACCATCATTCATATTCGTAATTCGTATAACGCACTCGTCGTAGCCATAGATCATAAAACATTTTGCGTTGACGGAATGTAGGACAGTCTTAAACAATTTTTGAAAAATTAAAGAAAATTAATTAACGCTTTTTTTTATACCTACATAACTCTCCAACTGCATCGTGTAATGCATCATATATTGTTGTATGTCTAAGATTTGTATTGTTTTATTTTAAATATAGGTACCTACCCATACAAAATGTATATATTTAAAATAAAACATTTATAAGTATATAAGGTAAACTGCAAAAATAGTAATATGTCAGCTGCTGAGTATTAAGTGACCATCAGTCGAGTTATCAATCGGTTTTTGAAATCACTTAAATACTCAATATTCGGTTTTTTCCCAACACAACTAAAAATAATTATTTTTTGTAACCTCTTCAGTACTAAAAAATATGTCGATAATAGAGCACACCCAGCAGAGTGTGCAAATTAATTATAGTACGTGTGATATAGCCTCGGTAAAACTTATTCTTAGTAAGGTCTTTTAGGGGGTTCGTACTATTTAGAGTTCATGGCGTTGGGTTTTAAATCACCCCCAAGGGGGCCTCGCGCGAGGCCCCTTTAAGTGCGAGGCCGTGGGCGAGGGGCCGCTTCGCCCACGCCTAGCTACGCCACTGTACAGGGCTACTCAGGACCTATCTAAAAAAATATTATTGTACAGGGAACTCTTACATTTACAATTTTGTTAAGAAAAAATCAAGAAGGGCAGTTCAAAAATGATTTAAAAATACACTTCTGCACGGCGCTGGAAGCCTGTCCTCTGTAAAACCTGATAAGGCCGCAAATCATGCAACCGGCTACCGGACAAAAAATAGAAAGAAATTCCCAAAGAAAGAAATAACATTTTGTAACACGTAATTTATATAGCAAATTTAACTGATTTTGCCGCTATTGTTACTAACTATTAATAAAATGAAATCGTAGTTTTAATAAAAAATATATTTTGACAAACGTGGTGTCACAACAACATTTTGGGCCTGTCTTACCCAGTTCGTAAGTTACTAGCAGCAGCTATGATACGTTTGTGTAAATCAATAGTGTCTACTTCGGTGCGATACACTTCATTTTCTAAATATCCCCACAAAAAGAAGTCCAAATGATTTAAAGTCAGGAGATCACGGCGGTCATGGTCCAGAGGTCCTCCTTGTCCATTCCCATTAATGCTTGGACACGCTATATATAGTACGGATATAATTGAGCCTCTCGTATGATATACCACACTGCTGCAATACACCGTGAACGTCCTGGAGCTCCATCTCTTCCACAATTTGGTTTTAAATATCCCTCGCGTTGCACTACACTTGCATTCACTGCACACCGAGGTACATTTGGCACATGTTTACGGGGAAATTGTTCTGCTAAAGCATTTTCACACTACCATAAATTAAAACGATATCCATCAACTCCGAGTCGCTATACACGTAAACCATTTTTGGCACTTGAAAAACTAGTGTAGTGAGACTCGCATCACAAAAAGTTAATAACTACCATAAATAATTGGATTTCAATATTCGGAATCGCCTGGCTAGAGACAGTAACCCATGTAAAGACTGAATATACGAGGTGTGGTAATTAAGTTCCAGGAATTTAGTTAGAACTCGGAAACTGGCAATACTGCATCGTTCGTCAACGTTTTTCTAGAGAGCGGGGACCTTCCTTTTAGTTGCAGTTCAAGGTTGAAGTCGATAACACGTTTGGTTTGTGTTTTATGTGTATTTTTTGGTGGTGTCGTAAAAATGAGTGACTCAAATTACAAGCAACGTGTTGAGATTCAATTTTTAGTGAAATCTGGCGAAAAACCCTCGGAAATCCTTCGAAAATTGCAGATGGTGTATGCAGACGAGTGCATGTAGAAAACACGCGTGTTTGAATGGACAAAACGGTTAAAGGAGGGGACTCAGCAGTGAGTGGAAAAAGGTGGAGAGCGGCTAATGAAAGCGAGAATGTCCAAGTCACGACTGAAGGCAATGCTGATCGTTTTTTCGATATCCACGGAAACATTCATCTAAATATGTTCCTGTCGGCCAAACAGTGACTGGACAGTTCTACGAGGTGTGTAAATTAAGTAATGAGACTGATTTTTTATATTGTTTTTATTCAATGAAAATTAAAGTTCTACATTATCACCTCTAAAGTAAGTGCCTTGGGAAGCCACACAGCACTGGAGACGATTTGTCCACTATTCATAGCAGTGCTGGAATTCGGATACTGAAATTGCCTTCAGGTGGTCGGTTACGACAGTTTGGACGTCTTCGAGTATCCCAAAGCGATGTCCTTTAAGGTGATTTTTCAATCGTGGAAAGAGAAAAAAGTCACAAGGACTCAAGTCTGGTGAATACGGGGGCTGAGGAGCCACAGGGATGTCTTTATTTGTCAGGAACTCACGAACTGAAAATGCAGTGTGACAAGGCGCATTGTCATGATGCAGCACCCAGTTGCTCTTGATGTTTGGCCTCACATGCATGACCCTTTTTCGGAGTCTTTCAAGAATTTCTCGGTAAAACTGTTGATTGACTGTTTGGCCTTGCGGCACAAACTCTTTGTGGACGACTTCTTGGCTATCGAAAAAACAAATCAACATTGTTTTAATCTTTGATTTGCTCATTCTTGGCTTCCTCGGCCTTAGTGAGCTTGAAGTGTGCCATTCCTGGCTTTGACGCTTCGTTTCAGGGTCGTACTGAAAACTCCAAGACTCGTCACCAGTAATGACACGTTGTAAAAAATTTGGTTCATTTTCAAGTCTCCTCAAAAAATCAAGGCATGAGTCCCTTCTGGTGTTCTTTTGTTCCTGCGAAAGGTTTTTTGGAACCATTTTTGCGCAGATTTTTCTTATCACTAATTCATTGGTCAACACCTGATGAACGGTAGTGTGAGTTAAATTCAACTGTTCCCCGATCACTCTGACCATTAAACGACGATCAGAAAGCTCAAGATCCCGAATTGTTGTCCGTTCGTGCAGTTGCAGGCCATCAGCTGCGAGGTTCATTTTCGATCTGGTCCCGTCCTTCTGAAAATGCCTTAAACCATCTAAAAACTGCGCCCTTGATAAAACATGTCCTCCATAGGCCTGCTGAAGCGTTGCAAATATTTCTGTCGCACTGTTACCAAGTCTGAAGCAATACTGGATAGCACAACATTGTTCAATATTGATATCACTCATTTTCAGAACGCAGTAGACAAAACTACTCTGGCAAAAAATAAATTACGGACAGCCAACTGACTCCACGGTGGTCAAACTCGTACTAACAGAGCATCACATGTTCAATCACATTTCTGCTAAACCGGTAGCCTCCAGTGTTGTCACATCAAACGCTACGTTGCGAGTCTCATTACTTAATTTACACACCTCGTATCTTGGCGTCCTGGCTGGATCTTGCACCACGACAACGCGCCAGCCCATTTCTCGTTCATTGTGCAAGAGTTTTTGGCAAAAAAGGCGTTCCAACGTTGCCGCATCCACCCTATAGCCCCGATATTGCCCCCTGCGATTTTTTTTATTACCCAAGATGAAGTCGCACCTCAAGGGAACTCATCATGGCGGCGTACAGGAGGTCAAAGAAGCTGTAACCGTGGTGCTGAAAGTGTTAACTGCGGAGGATTACCAAGGGTGCTTCCAATCGTAGGAGCAACGTTGGAATCGTTGTGTAGAGTTAGAGGGAGACTATTGTGAACGTCGATAATAAAATTTTGGCAAAATTTAATTTGCTTGTTGTAGTGTAACATACCCGGGTTCGTTCAACATTGTTGAAAGAGGAAGTATTTGGCCAATAAGCGAGAAGATTTACCTACGTTGTCTTTATTTATATTATTTATTAACTTACCTCGAATGTGCTACATATTTACGAAAATAGGGAGATTTGAGTAGTTTTAAATAAAACAAACAAATTACTAAATACACCTCGTTTATTAGTTTTCTGTCAATGGTGTAATAGCCTACCTAACCAAGTATCAGTGCCGTACTCAGCCTTGAATTTACGGGGGGAAAAGAGCACGACAGAGTAAACCCCGATCACAATTCAAAGAATCGCTGTCGCTATTGCAATGGTAATAATGCTAACAATAATAAAAATATATCTCTACTTCAGTACTTGAATACACGATAATATAATCATAATTCTACATACAAAACTGAAGAGTGTTTTGGGTTAGTTAGCAGACTTGCGTCAGAAGGTACTGAGATCCCATACGGGAGGCTACCCAGCTAGTAGTTGAGGGGTTGAACAAACATCTCAAATCATATCTCATGCCTCATAATTATGTTTTAACGGATGTTTGTCCAGTCACAGGAGAAAATATTAATAAAATCACCAAAGCTCTTACAAACATCTGACAAGCAAACCGCTAATTCAAGTAATACAGTAGTAGTCATAGATGATTAATAATAACTTACAATACCATTTACAACAGCATAACTTCGACTCAAACTTAAGTTATACATATAATTTCAACAATAAATCAACAAGTACTGTTCTACCTCAAAATTATAATAAAATATAATGAAGCTGTAATAAGATATTGAACAGACAATAAAATAATAAAAGGAACACAATGACATTCAATCTTGAATACATTACAAAAACAAGTTACAGACCTGTAAGAACAGATGCACCACTTATCACCATTCACTGTCTTCCAGCCAACTTGCCGCAGTCTTAAAACCCAACTAACTACCCGTTGAGTCTCGCCCCGCGTTCCCGTGTTTATTATTGTTTCGTCTCCAGTCGCCCCTCTAGCTAATGCGTATATAATATTCTATACAGGGTGATATTCATTCAGCAGTACATATATGACAAAATAATATTTAACTAAGTGGATTCCCACAGGCTGTAACCGTGGTGCTGAAAGTGTTAACTGCGGAGGATTACCAAGGATGCTTCCAATCGTAGGAGCAACGTTGGAATCGTTGTGTAGAGTTAGAGGGAGACTATTGTGAAGGTCGATAATAAAATTTTGGCAAAATTTAATTTGCTTGTTTTTTCATTGACAAATTCCCGGAACTTAATTGCCACACCTCGTATACAACTTCAATAATTTTTTACAATTTTTTTTTTACTATATTGACTTATGACGCATCTATTCCCAAATTTTTTTAGATAAGTTCTGAATCAACCTGTACAGTGTATGCCAAATACTATTCGAAAAAAGGCAAAAAAAATTTTTACGGCTGAATCCGACTCCTATTGAAAATTACACCCTGTATCCTGCCCAAAAATTATTCCCGTACAACTAAAAATTAAAGAATGAATGTAAATATATAAAAATGTCTTTGTTTTTACATAGAATTCAATTGTTAATTTCAAGATATACAGTTTCACAGTTCAAGTCAACCCTGATTGTAACCCGTTGGGTCAGACCGTAAGAAATAAAAAGGCGCAAACGCCAGTGGCCGCAGAATCCTCGCCGGCAACCATTAATTGGTATTTATTTTCTTATTAGTCTCCGACAGCGTCTTGCAAATTTAAAAGAATGGTTCGAATAGCTTCCACCGTCGCCGTCGTTCGTGCCCCCGTCTTCTAATTAAAAAAGGCAATCCGAGAAGCAGAGTGATGTAACGAGCATCCCTATCGAACGCAGTCAAATATCTGGCAAGGAGAGGGGATGCGTCCCACCCCGAGCTGCGGCGCCGCGGCGTCGACGTCGTCAGTATAGTGTACCGACGATGCCCGCGAGCAGGTGTGCGACGGTGAAGATAATCCGTGAAAATGTCGAAACGTTGCCGCCCCCATCGATGAACGCCGGTTAAACGTCCGATCGGCGAGACGAACTATGTCCAGGTTCAGGGTGTAATAAACCTCTTCGGGGAAGATGCAAACTAAGTTAGAGTAGAGTGGTGGTGGTTGTACTATTTTTTTTAAGCAACCGATCGACGACTTCCAGAGTTATTGCAGTGATCCCAGGAATTGTGTGATAGACGAAAGGTTTGTCTCGATTTTATCCCGACTTATATATGGTTATGTAATGAAAGTCATGCTATGTTTTTTTTACAAACAGATAGATAATAGAAGGGGCAGTACTTTGTTCGAATTCTCAGAACTAATGATTAGGAATTTCAAAATCAACACAGCTGTTTGTTTATGTTTTTTGACAAAGTATTGATTGCATGACTACTAAAAATTCCTTAACGTCATTCTTTAAATACCCCCACAATTCCTAGTATTTTTTAATAAACAAGAACAAGCCAGATACGTCGAACTACATTTATTCCTTTTTCTGGAATACATTGTTTTGTCCCAAAAGAAGAAGAATTGACAGAAGAAATGAATATTTGGGATTTTGTGAGGTACTGGTATAAACAATGTATTTTGTTTAACGGAATGGGTACTACAAAGAAATACCACTGTTTTTACTTTATGAATATATTTGTATGGGATTTGTTAATATTATACTCAATACGAGCTAAAATATGACTAGTACCTATACTCTTTTCTTTATCCGATCTTGATTTTGAGGTAAATCATCGGCAGATAATTTTCAAATCCCGCTGCCAACACTGCCGAGCATCAATGGTTTCGCAGAATAAACAATTACGGTTTATTTTGAAGAAGCAGAAAATTAAGTACCAGCGAGATAAATATTTTTTTAAAACATATTTATAGGTGCGAGGTTCTATTTTTGATAGCCAACTACGTATAACATTCAAATTTAATTTCATAAATATTGTGGGGGATACCGCTGACAATATATTTATTTTCCCTGTATTTTCGTTGATAAATAATTGTGTTCAAAGGTAAACATAATAATAAAGCACCTTTAACATCTTTAGCAGCCAAAAACGATAGTCATGTTTGTTATGACGGTGGAGTAAATAGCTATTAAATCGTATTTAAATATTTTCTGAGGCAATGATAAAAAAGTCAGTTTCAAGAATAGTCTTGAACTTATAGCGGACATTAGCAATATTCGATCAGATATGTTAACGTAAGAACTGTTAAACAAACCTTTTCAATTCAACTATTTTATTCTCATAAAATAAGCGGAAAACACTGTGTTATCCATAGAGAACTATGTACCTTGAACTAGCGAATTTCCACCACGTGTACAACTCCACGGCCGACGGCAAAATTAAATTGGATTTCCATATTCATTTTGCCGGAAATAATCTCTTCTCTCCAGTTTTAATAACAGAGAGGTAACTGTCGAGGAGTGCTTTCCAGAAAAGTAAATTTTGATTAGCAGAAATTTAAGAATATTTCATAATTTTCCTTTACATAGGTACGTTTTCTAAATCACATCCGTCTTATTGGTGAATACTTAGCTCATCAAATTCATTTGTATACAGTACGCAAATTAATTGTATTTCTATGAGATCTAAAAAATCTCTGCAAACCGACGGAAATTCTCTTATCCATCCCTATTTCCAATACAGAAGCAAAATAAAAAAAAATCATAGATGTAAGAAGACAGCATTTGCATATCTTGTGAGTCAAGACAACGGCGTTATAGTAGGAAATATTATGACCCCCAAATGCATTTGGAAGTAAAATTCTTTTCTATTATATTTTTCTTCATAATTTTACTTTCTGTTATATTTATATTGCTTTGCGAAAATTCAAATTTTTACTAGTGATGGAAATACAATTTAATCAAGATACACTGCTGATGTCGAAGTGTAAATTGTATTATAAATTATGTTTTGCAAAATAAAAATGCTTCTGTATGCAAAAAGAAGAGTTTAGATACGCTCCTTTATATTTGAAACAATACCTAACTTATGAAACTATATCTTTATGAATTTTAATAAATACTTATAGTAAAGGAAATATTATGTGGTATTTGCCTTCGTTAAATGTTTCAATTTTATTGTACAATGCAAATGCCATTTTGGTTATTTAATTGTAACTTACTCAACTTTAGAGAGCCCTTTTGTCCTCTACAGCTGCCTATAGAATGCTTATGAGTTAGGGAGGGTCAGAAATTTAACGAAACTTTCGCTTAACAATTACATTTGCTACAGGAATAGTTACTGCTCAAGATATATGACTGCAGCTCGTTCGGCCACATAGCAGTCTGCTTGTTACAAATGGCAGCGTCTGTTTCTGACAAAATTATTAAGCAAGTCGGGGTGCGATTTTGGCTGAGATTCTGAGATTGACGGGATGGTGCTAGTGCAAGATCGCTCTTTATAAGTATCGCTGTCCTACTCGTACCAATATTTTTTATACTATATATATACAGAGTGTTAGAAAAAGAGTGTAAAATATTTAAGGAGGTAATAGTATGAACCAAAATAAGCAGAAAAGTCTCAATTAAACATGGGTCCGCAAAGTAACGGTTGCGGAGATATGGAATGTTTTATGTTTTTAGCCCCTTTTTTATTTTGCAAAAACGTTGTGTATTTTCTTATAATAGTTGGTTGATGTTTAGTGAAATAAACAGTACGTATTTGACAATTGTTCTCAGTGCACAAGTTTTCTTTCGGTATGGCTAGTTACTCTAACGCAGAATTAACAGACATGCATTTCATGTATGGTCGTGCTAATGGGAACGCCACCGAAGCGCGACGTCTTTATGTTGACGCTTATCCAAATCGCCAGATTCCTTCACAAAGCATGTTTGAAAGAATTCACCAAAGATTGCATGATACCGGTTCCTTGAGCAAACAGTGCCATTTATCCGGAAGACCAAGGTCGGTATCCACTCCTAGAGCAGAAGAAGAAATTCTAGCACTGGAAGAGCAGAATTCAGGTACGAGTGTGCGGAGAATATCAGCCGAGGTAGGAATTAGTGGTACTCTTGTTTGGAGAATCCTTCACGAGCAACTGCTTTATCCATACCATGTGCAACGAGTACAGGCCTTAAATCCAATAAATGATCATCAAGCACGTTTGGTTTTTTGCCGCTGGCTTTTACGTCATGAAGACCCTCGTTTTCTTGCAAACATTCTTTTTACTGATGAGGCCGGGTTCACAAGAAATGGAGTGTTTAATTACACAATACGCATATTTGGGCCGACGAAAATCCTCATGCTCTAATAGAATCTGGACATCAGGCACGTTTTTCATTAAACATTTGGATGGGTATTGTAGGTGACAGGTTTCTAGGTTCTGTTGTTTTACCAAACCGATTAACAGGCGCTGCTTACCTCAACTTTCTGCAGAACACACTGTATGAGTTTTTGGAAGACATTCCTTTGAATCAGAGGCAACAAATGTGGTTCCAGGATGATGGTGCTCCAGCTCATTTTTCCATGGCCGTTAAAGAGCATTTACACCAAACTTTTCCACATAGATGGGCAGGAAGAGGCGGACCTGTTTTATGGCCTCCAAGATCGCCTGATCCGAACCCTCTAGATTTCTTTGTTTGGGGATATTTGAAGACATTAGTGTATGGTACTCCTGTAAATAGCCTGGAAGAGCTGCAGCTACGGATTAATCAAAAGTGTCAAGAAATCCAAACCAAGGAGGGTGTTTTCGAAAGAGCTCGAATATCGTTGAGACGAAGATGTCGTGCCTGCTTGGAAATGGACGGAGGACACTTTGAACATCTTCTGTAACTTTGTTTTTTGTTTGTTAAAACAAAACTTCCTTTGTCGGTTTATTCCTAATAAAATAAAATGTTTGAAAAACGAATAGTGGTCCATATCTCCGGCAACCGTTACTTTACGGACCCATGTTTATTAAGATTTTTCTGCTTATTTTGGTTCATACTATTACCTCCTGAAATATTTTACACTCTCTTTTTAACACCCTGTATATCAAAAAAGTGAAACGTGTCATCGCACGTGAACGATCAAACTGTGCTTTTTATGTAAATGCTATCAGTATATTATCTATAAAGTATTTCTGCATACAGTCGCAGTGTAATTACTACGCTAGTCACCTATATTTAGTATCTATTGGAATCTAAACATCGACATAGGTCAGCACGCGCATATGTATTTTTAATTGCAGGGAATTTTATGGTAGCCATTCATTATAATTGAAGTGCTCCAATATCCTGTCGTTCGATTTGACGCTGTTGACGATTTAGTGTCAGTATAGGTATATTTAATTCAAGCTTGTTGTATTTGTGGGCAGTAGGTATCAATTCAATTTCTTACTATTTTCTTTTGAATTGCATTTAGTTGATAAAATATGTAGTAAATGCTTTAATAAAGTTCTAGTGATCAAAGGTATTAGACTGGTAGTACTAAACTAAGATTCTAATTAGAAATCATAGTTGATTATGTTTCGCCTTTTGGAGACGTCTCCACTTCACAGAACGTTTATTCTTTGACAAATCTGTAATTTACTTGCAACAGCCTTGTCACGCAAAACTTTCCCGCATAAAAATCAATATGGCTTTAAAGTTTTAAATAATTGTGTTGCTGTGAGTCTTCTTTAGAGCATTTCTTTTAAAATGTTGGTGCAGTAGCACAATTTTACGGTAAAAGAGTACGAGCTGTTTAACATATTATTCACATTATTATATTATTTTTGAACAAGAAAAATGGCCCAGTACTATTGTTGTGTAAACTAAAACCGAAGACAAAACATCACGCTCGGAGTCTACACGTCTACGAACTCATACCAATAATAAAATCTCGAATGGGGTTGTAGATAGGATGAGTTATGATCTTGTTTGTTAGTAGCGTCATATCGGGCTGTATTAGCTCTAAGGTCCTTTTCCAGTTTTAATACCGTGATGATTCGCTACCGCATGTGTAAAAAGCGTTTATTGACTGAAATAATATTGATAGTGGTTTGTTGCACCTAACAACAACTAAATTTGCGCTCTAACAATATGAAAGAATATTACAGTTGCTACAAGTGACAATCACTCGTTCGGAATAAATCAAATTGCCCAAATATTATTATGCACATTTCGGTGAAATTCGACGATGGCTTTCCAAAATGATAGCGATTACGAAATATGTTTAAATAAAGGTATTATTCTCGGAACGCGAGGTGTTCATTCAGAAGAGAATTTGACGTAATTAATCATTCCGTAAGCTTTATAACATTATATACCGTGAAGCGTTCCTCATACACTATGAGACGGAACAAAACCGTAACAATAGCCCGTTTACTATAACCTGCCTTAACCCATGCGGGAGTCCCGTTCAAGAGGGTCTATAGGTGGTGTAATTGTGTCTGTACAAAAGGAACAAGTGCCATCGAATGTAGCTGGTAATACCTCGATAATAGCCATAGTTTTAAGCCCACTCTTGTGTTTCGTAACAGTCTGGTAATTTTCACGCGGTTACAATGTATTTATCGAGCCTTGTGCTTATGAAAGCTACATAATACCTACCTATTCCGTAATAAAAGGGATGAAATGCTTTATGTAAGCGAAACTTTGTTTTGAAAACTGTGTAAAACTCTGCAGCTGATTGTTTGTTGCTCATGAATTTATTATACCTATGCGTGGACGTTTTATATAACTGGCTAAAAATTTGATTGGTTTATCAATCGCGATGCTTATTAAATATAAAAGAAATTTAAAGTAGTGATATCCTAATGCTTTATAGTAATGTTTTATTTCAGAATTATTTAATTTGATAAACTTAGGCAGGTAATTTGACGCGAAGCAAAGTTATCAATTATTTTTAAGAAGTTAAATAAAACTAGCATTTACATAATGCGATGTGATGATAGATTTATGTCCTTTATAAAAGAAGACTTTATAGTAGAAGAAGAAAGCACCATTTACTTACCGCAATTCTAGACCATATTCTAATTTTTCACATCCAATGTGCAAAGTTCTGTGTCCTATCTGTAAATGATACTGCAGGAAACAACTACTCCGCGGACTAATGCCCCGACCGGCATTGAATTACTCCTGCAGTATCTGTGTGAACAGCCAAGAACAGCAACACCTGCACTCAGTTTATATGTGAAGATACATATGAAGGAACAGCCAGTTCAATTTTCGGTCATCTCACCTATGGCATACTGATGAGGGCTAACAAGCCCGAAACCGGTCTATGTCTGATGGTGTGTCCGACAAGGGTTCTTGGCTGTTCACACAGATACTGCAGGAGTAATTCAATGCCGGTCGGGGCATTAGTCCGCGGAGTAGTTGTTTCCTGCAGTATCATTTACAGATTTAATGGCTCGTCGCCCAGGGCAGAGGTCTGCGTTAAGTACCTACTGCAATGTAGGTCGCTTCCTGTAAGTCGAGCCGCTTAGGCCGAGCAGGAAGTAAGCAGACCACTTATATATCTTCTGTGTCCTAGATAGCATAATATATATATTTTTTAATTTTGAGCAGTTGTACATTTAGTAATAATTTGAGTTAGGAAAAATTCAATTTTTCCTAAACAGTTGCTTTCTTTTGATGACACCAATCTTCAATTAAGCGATACGCTTTCTCATATTTTTCTTTGGATTTTGTCAGCAATAATGATTGAATGGCGATTTTTGATGATTATACTATATCATCTTCCATATTATCCTTGTAAGCAGAAGATTATGACATTTTTCATAAATCACTGACACAATAATATTAACGAAAACCTAATACACAAACTCATTCCTATATCAATTCCCTCAGGACTCTTGATGGACATTTTCGAAATTCACAATTTTCAATAAAATATTATGATAACTATAGTTTATTTGGGCTATTTTCGAAACACTATAAAAAATAAATCATGTGTGCAATTTATAGGAAAAGTGCCTTTTCTGCATAATATGCATATTATATTATGGCGTATTTTTTATCTTGTCTGGCGCTTCGACCAAAAAACTTACGCCTGATGCGGAAAAATATGACTTCCTAATTAATTGCACAAATAGCCATAATGTTTTTACTTTTTGCCATATCTTGTCAAATTACAGAACGAGGGTACTGATGGCTTAGGAAATTTTTTCTCCTCGAATGCAAATTTGCTCATTATTACGTGACACGTACAAAGAACATGAAGACAGAAAAAATTAATTATTTCAATATCTTCAGTGTGTGGCGTCGCATAAATTCACTGCAGGATTTACATACGCCCCTATCTAATCTGAAATCCCTGCTTAGAGATCACGCACCTAATAATCAAACCAGTGCGTGCTATTCTTCGGGAGTTCAGAGGAAGTTTCTAACTTATTATTTCGGAATTTATGGCTGTATCGATCTAGTTCTACGCCCTGGTTAAAACTAGAGATAAATGAAAATAATAGGGAGAATAAATTTATGGGGCAGGAGCGGTGCAGGGCTTGAACAGTATATGTATGTGCTGGGTAGATATCAATCTTAAACCCGAACAGCTATAACTACAATATTTATAACAAGATGGAGGTACCGTTTAATGGAATATATGTCGGAGGAAACAGAACACACATAATTTATTATAGAAACGGTAATCACTTATGCTGTTATTTTAAAGTACTACAGTACCTACCCGTTTATTGCAAAATAATGAAGAAATTTGAAGAAGAAAATAACTCGTCAAATAACGGAACTGAATTTTGGAAAGAGTTAGACTTATGGAGACAATCAGCAAACGACGTGGACAATTTTAGGAAAAATAAATTCTATTCTGATTTTGTTTTAATAAGTAGAAACTGCGAGTGTCTATCTATATTCTACCATCGATTCAACATCCTACAAAATATCGGTTTGTCCCGTCATTCATTGATTGAAAGAGGAGACGAGGGCTCTGAATTTGACACTCTTTCAACATATCCAGTGTTAAGGCGCTCAATACCTATTCGGATAGGTATCGAGCGCCTCCTCTTTTCAGGTTTACATTACATGTTTCTTAGGATTATGGGTAATAAAGATGTAAACGATGTGTGGCTAGAATTCTACATATACCGAGTATAGTCCTTAAATATAAATACCTTTCGATAAAGAGATCATTTTTCCGTTCCTAGAACCAGCTTAGTTTTGCAGATAATTTAAAAAAAATATGACGTCTTATAAGTATTTCCAAAGGCTTACTTTCAATTAAATAATAATAAAAATTCACTCACTTTGCACAAATTTATATCAAACAGTAATGGAAATTCAGGGGGGCATCGTATTTCACGACACAAAATGATCAAATTTCTGATATCTTTAGGTACTGAAATTTTGAAAAATAGAACATGTAGAACAAAAGTAACCACACATATACCTATATAATTCTTGAGGTTCTGTTTACTCATTGTTACTATACATCGTTAAATTTTTCCATAAAGAAAAGAATAACTACAAAAGCGTTTCTAACACACATTATTGTTACTGATGTTGCTATCTAACACCATATTTTAACAATTATTCTCGGATACTCGGTCAGTGGTCACGCGGTTTAAGGCGTCAGTACTTGAATCGAGGTGACTAGATCGGAGTTGGTTCGCGCCCAGCTGCCAGTAGACCGTATATAAGCTATATTCGTGGAGTGGATTGGCACCCTCTCTGCGGGTATGGTAGGGTGGAATAATGTTAGCTTGGGTCAATGTGAGAGATTGATACCGGTTGATATTTGACTACCCCCCTAATTAATGAGGTTTTCCAGGTTTCCCTCATTCCTGCACTGAATAGTGGTTAGGGCCTACCAACGTAAGTCGTTCCTGGGCGCAAATGCGGCCTGCTTAATAATAATATGCCGCCCCCTCTCCCGCACAAGTCTCCGACTTCTGGGCTAATCCCTGTGATTAGAATGAGGGGTAGAGATATTATTATTATTATTATTACTTATAAATAAAAGTAAACAATTGTAGGTATGTCTAATACTAAGTTTATGTTATAAAAGATTATTTATATTTAGAGTTAAATTTAAAAAAATACCTAAAACATTGTGAGACTGTTTTTGGTGCTATTTGTTAGCATATCTTCGGCATTCTTAAGATAACATTCCAGATGTTTGCAAACTTCATACAGTTCACTTATAAAATGTCCAAAATCATTTATATAGCAAACATTATACAGCTACTTTTACCGCATGTGCAGTGGGTGCAAGTGTAGTACAACGCGAGGGAAATTTGAAACCAAATCGTGGAAGGGACGAAAGTCCAGGACATTCACGGCGTATTGCAGCAGTGTGGAGTATCATACGGCTCAATTATATCTGTACCATGTACAGCGTGTCCAAGAATTAATACCAATTTAATTCTATTAATAATTAATAATAGTAGCGACAAAAGCAGTTGAATTTATAAAATGTTATTAATTTTTTTCCTTGAGAATTTCTTTCCATTTTTTGGCCGGTCACCGATGCATACTTGCCGCTCTATCAGGTTTTACAGTGGACCAGTGCCGTGCGGAAGTGTATTTTTAAATCATTTTCGAACTGCTCCTTTTGATTTTTTTACAAAATTGTATTTGTAAGAGTGCATTCAAAATGTTTTTTTTAGATAAATTCTGAATCACCCTGAATTTCTACAATATTACGCTTAAGGGGCGCTTAAGGATTACTCGAATAGTCCAACAAGAAAAAAATATAGTTGTTTACTCTAAGGAAATACCAAGGCAAATAGACAATCACTAACGAGGTAGGAGGTAGTATCAATCGAGATCTTGAAAAGCAGCCAACCTATCACATTTTCCGTTACGTCCACAGATAACGCTTCAAATGCAAACTAAAATAGCACGACTGAAATGCGGCTAATTACTTATTACAAGTTCCATTTGCGCTTAAACTGAACTGGAAATAACTTGAGCCATGATCGTTTTAAATGTTGTCTGAGGTAATTCCCTAAACTGCTGTTACCCTTTTTATCTTTTATAGCTTTGAAGTTACTTCATGTTCATGCATAACCTTTTTCTTTAATAGACGAGCAATATATCTTAATAAATTTAATGAATTAGGTAACCTTATGCACCTTCGTATAAATAAATAAAATATTCAATATTTGGTTTGACAGGGGGGTTCAGTGAACAAAGTATTTCAGACTAGACTTTTTTAATAAAAAAATAAATAATTTCTAATAAATTGAAACAATAAAAAGTAAATAAAGACAATCTCATCATAAACATGTAAATAATAAACAGGTACGAACAATATTTGTTACAAAAATGACAAAAATAAACTTAGTTGTAGGCAGGGTTGCCACCTTTTGAATTTTAAGATACGGGACATATTATTTTTTTATTATATCAGTTGAAGAGAATAGGAAAATTTTGAAATTTTCAAGGTCAAATTGCTTAAAATAAGTCTAATCGCGTAGGGGCGATTGGGGCAATCTAGCGTTTCGCGATATCACAGTCGTCGAATTGGGTGCGAGCGGGACAAATTCTGTGACAATATATTTTTTAGTAGTTCAGAATCATTTATAATTTTTGGTAAAAGTTTGAGCCCACAATCTAACGAATTGTAAGATTGACTATGCTTAACGCAGTGGTAGATTTGCCCAAGCTCTGCTGCAGTAACATCGATAGTTTCTTGAATATTTTCTCTGTTTGCAAAAAATTTTGTTAAAACTTGAGAAAATTTCGACATTTTCGCGTCTTCTATGCTATTTTGTATTAGAGTGCTGTTTGACATCATTAAGGCCACCGTGACTAATTGAAAAATCCTTTTTGCATCTTGCAGAAAAATTGTTTGAACCCTTTATTAGCCAAATATACTCAGTCTGTCACGTTGGTCGATAGCTGCAGAGGCGCTTTGCTTTTTTTGGTGGCGAGATGGTCCTTTTCCGAGGTCTCCATTGTCCCTATTTTTGTCGTGTTTTTCTAAATATTTATCCATATCCTTTAATTTTTAAATGATTTAATGCAGATGAACCCTAATGTAAGGTTGCCGTAGCAGATCTAGTTCACTGACCGCGTTGCTAAATCTTGGCAAATAGAGTGATTGCAGGTTTGTAGTGAGACATTACCTATATGACCCAACCAACCCAACCCATGGGGGGGGGGGTTGACCCCCAAAAGCCCCTGTGGCTACGCCACTGCGAATACGTCATAAATATTTCACATTATTATGCTATAAAATTTAATAAATTCTTTACAATATCTTTGACTTTATTTTGTGGCACTTTATTTTAGTAATAGACGAATTTTTAGAACACCCTGTACATGAACCGTTGCTGCTTTAAAAAGGAATATGCAGTTATTAATAAATCTCGTTTTCAAAGTGAATCGCGTGATCACAACCTTCCCTGTATTCGGCGAGGCGTATCATAAATTATGTAAGGATGACTCCTGAAACTAGTAAAACGTAATGCAGGTGCCCTACTATACTCGCTCTAAAAATAACAAACTGGGTTATCACTACATTCCGTACATAAAAGTAATACTTTGTGCAAGGAAAAATGCGTATAATTATGCATATATTCACAGGAGATCCAGGTCTCTAAATTAATGGAAACATATTCAGCTGCGTCATGGAAAAAAATAAAATCGATAATCTTGCAGATGGAGAGACAAATTCGTCGGGATGATTCAGAGCTTATCTAAAACAATTTGGGAATAGATGCGAATCGTAAACATTTTTTTTGTAAAATCCTTATAGTTTCCGAGAAAGAAATATTGAAATTCTAGTAGTTTCAACCTGTACATCGCTGTGCTACTGTAGACTATAAAAAAGCGATTTCAAATATCCGATTACTTATCGTATTGACTTTTTTGTGATGCAAGTATTTACATTAGTTTTTTCAATTATCAAAAATGGCTTACGTGTAGCAACTCGCAGTTGTTGATGGGTATCTTTTTAATTTATGGTGGAGTGAAAATGCTTTAACAGAACAACTCCCCGGTAAACATGTGCCAAATGCAGTTACTTTTACAGCGGTGTACATAAACATTTGTGTTAAGTAACGTTCAGATAAACGTTAGTGCAATGGCACTGCAATTGTACTGTTGTATTGTAATTGTATGGTGTTAAATATTATTTACTCTGTTTACATAAAATTACTGTAGACTTAAGAAGTTGGGGAATTTTCCGCTGTAAGTTGGCGACATGCAAAAACTCAAGATTCTTGACCTTCAGATGAAGAGGTTATGTTTATGTTTTTGTCAACTACGTCCCTATCTACAGAAATTGTTGGTTTTTATCATTTGCCGAATAGTAATTAAAAGCCTACAATCTGCAGGAATAGTGGTCTATTCGAATGTTTGGTTAAATGAGGCCCCACTAATTTCAGCAAGTCATCAAACATTACCACTGTCATTCGGGTGTAATGAAAAAATAATTGGCATTCTCATTTCGTATTTCTTTATATAAATTATAGAAATCACCTTGCATGTGCTTTCTGCGGTTAATAGGTCGCAACCACCATCTCCGAGTTCTTCTTTTCATTTTTTTTTTTAATGTATAGTTTTTATACATATTGACGTCGCTGCGAATAAGAGCAGCAAAAGTAACTGTTTCTTAACCAAACAGTCCTCTTCATTCATTTTTTAAAAACAAATCAATTCTAAACTAAATATCTAGATTAGGATCTGCAAAAATGTGTCTGTTTACTGTCAAAAAAGCTGTTTTCTGTTTGGTCCTTGTATGTTTGTTGTTAAAGGAATGGTAAAAGCTAAAATGATTTTAGCTTCTGCCATACAACTGCAGTGCAAAGGCGTAACTGTTAAGTTTATCTGAACAGTACAAGCACAGAAAATATAGCTATATATTCTGTGGTACAAGTCATCCGTATTTCTCGCCGTTTTACTTCAGTATCTGAATATTTGCAGGTGGGATGAGTTAACATTCCTATAATTGCTAAACCCTAGATTATTCAGTTATTAAATGTCTAAAATTATTTGTATTTGTAGAAAACACTATTTCAAGAATACGGCGCCCTTTTTAATAACTTTTCTGCAGTACCAATGCAACTGCATTAATTTGATGTAAATGAAGTTTTAGTTTGTAGAAACTGAGTAAGACGGGCCCAAAATTTCGTTCGTTACATCAGGTATACGGTAGCGGCAAAAGCAGAATTAGATGCATTAAAATGGGTGTTGAAAAATGTAATTTATTTCTTTCCTTGGGTATTTCTTCGAATTTTTTGTCCGGTCGCCTATTATACGCCTTATTAGGTTTTTCAGTGGATCAGTTTCCAGTGCCTTGCGCAAGCGTATTTTTAAATCATTTTATCGTATTGTAATAACCTCTTGTACATGCATTAATTTTGTTCTAGATATGCTCTGAATCAACGTGTATAGAATTGCTTCAAATTATAAATATGTAGCTACATTCAAACTCGCATGCAGAAAGCAAAGCAATGCTTCCAAGATTTCATTATTCCCGCTTCTCCCGTAAACACGTAACATATGAGACCCTCCCTGTCTTCGTCGTGCCAGTACCTCTTCCGGGAATGATTCCTTAGGGATGAAATATTCGTTTCGAGGGAACTGCATAATTTTCCCAAAGATGCGTAATTTGTGTTGTTAGAGGCCGCAGGTTTAGGTGCTAACGCAATTAGTTGTGCTACGGTGCGTGCTTCTAGCCTAGATCGCTTTAATCATCGCTGGGAAGCCGCGAGGCATTTTGTCTGGCTTATGATTAAGCCGCGGTCTGCACTTAGTTCGGTTATAACGAAATATTGTTACAGGATACCTTCCAGAATATGTTACTGTCGGCGATTTAATTCGTTTCACGTATTAATTAATATTCAACGGGTCACTATCAATCAACGCCTGTACGGGGGAAACTAATTCATCAACATTATCTTAAATCTACAGAAGATTTATTATATTTTTATCATATCAAGATACAGGAAATAACTTATTCCGCTCAGTATCTGCCTAGCATTCCCCAACAAGAATTTTAGGAAATAAGGTTCAGCTATACGGGGTGTTCAGAATAATTTTGTAAAAATAATCAAAGGGCGTAATTCGAAAATGATTTAAAAATAACATTTCTGAACGGCACTGGAAACTGGTCCAATGGAAAACCTGACATTGCGCAAGGTAAAGCAATCAGTTGGCAACCGGCACGGCGGTGATTTTTTTTTAAATGTTCGTCATTAAAGAACAAAAGGAATTAAGCGGATCGCAAACATACAAGATAGAACACATTTAGCGGCTAAAAGATCCGCTAAATGTGTTCTATCTTGTATGTTTGCGATCCGCTTAATTCCTTTTATTCTTGTATTGCTCTGGCTGAGACCCTGACACAGTCGTCGCTGGACTCTCTTCCGCAGCGACTGCTACTCTTGTCCTCAAAACCGAGGCTGTGTGGCACGATGCTGCAAATTAGGGATAGGTGGCTGCTGGTCATTCTCCTGTGTAGTCGTGTCATTTGCCCTTCTTTTTTTCCTTCTTGTTTGTTTAAGCTGCCCTGCGCTGATGAAGGGCAATAACCTAGAAACAACGTTGTCCGCAGCTGCTCGTTGTTCCTTATCACCTTCTTTTCCGGATCCTTTAGCCGCTAAATGTTTTCCACCTTGTATGTTTGCGATCCGCTTAATTCCTTTTGTTCTTGTATTGCTCTGGCTGAGACCTGACACAGTCGTCGCTGGACTCTCTTCCGCAGCGACTGCTACTCTTGTCCTCAAAACCGAGGCTGTGTGGCACGATGCTGCAAATTAGGGATAGGTGGCTGCTGGTCATTCTCCTGTGTAGTCGTGTCATTTGCCCTTCTTTTTTTCCTTCTTGTTTGTTTAAGCTGCACTGCGCTGATGAAGGGCAATAACCTAGAAACAACGTTGTCCGCAGCTGCTCGTTGTTCCTTATCACCTTCTTTTCCGGATCTTTTAGCCGCTAAATGTGTTTTATCTTGTTCGTCATAAAATTCCCTATCGATCCCTCTTTCTCAATTTTCGCTTTGGGTCTTCATTTTCGTGGAATTTGACTCCAAAAAAAGGTTTGCATGGAAAAAACTAGATTTTTCGCACAAAAATGACCCTACGGAACACGAGATTGAGATTTTGCCGGACCTTTTTATGGGGGAATGCTCGTCTTGGAAAGCCCTACAAGACTGTCCACTTAGATTTCGGGGAGAAATTTTCTGTTGCCCTTAATATGGCCACAATCATCCAAAAATCAGAAATCGTTCTACTGAAAACTGGGAAAGTATTGAAAAAAAATCTCATCTCACAAAAGTTATTTGTACACATTCGAGGAATCCGCAAAAAATTTTCTAGAATTTTTGGACACATTTTTGGACTTTCACCAAAATGGCCACATACAGATTCTCCGAATTTTCCCGTAATTCTGAAAAAGGTCAGAAAGGTTCCATAAATGTTTTTGAACACTTTTTTGGGAATTCAACTTTTTGACAAAAATGGCCATTTTGGATACAATAGTTCTTTGTTAAGGTGGGGATTTTGTAGAAAAGGAATTGCAAAGCCTGAGGGAGCGAAACGACGAATCAATTAGACCTATGACACAGTATACAACCCGTACAGGCCCGAACCGCACGGTTCTCTGAAGTTTATCGTGCATTTTGACGTACATAAAAATGGAAGACTGTACTACACGGCGATCTTAAGGTCGGTACCTACTCTTGAGTATTTGCAGGTGGTATGAGATGAGTAACATTCCTTTATTTGATAAACTCTATATTATTCAGTTCTTAAATGTCTAAAATTACTTGTATCTGTAAAAAACACTGTTTCAAGAATACGGCATCCTTAAGGAAGTAAGATGGTACTAAGGTGAGCTAGACTTAAAGTATGGCCCATTCATTAATAAGGCACTGTAGAACAGATATATGTTATGATTTTACTCGAGGACACAAAATGTAAAATTACCAATAAATATTAATCTGAAAGTGAAACACAAGTTGTCCTATATATCCTGGCTAGTGAGTGAAGTAATTTGGTGGCTGTGGCTGTCATAATTTTGTGACATATTGTCGTAGTAACTGTGTGGCTAAGATTGAGGTATTTTAACATTTATTATAATTATTCTGGTGATTTTATGATCAATGAAAATTAACTCACGCACTAGCGGGAATCTTTGTGAATACGTTGATATATAATAATAACCAATTGTTTAAATTTTCTTGGAGTTCTGTGTCCTCGCTTGAAGCCCTGTTAGACGGTAAAAAATATGTATACGAAATCCCAGCCTTAATGAGAAATTATTGATTTTTCCTGGAACTGTTCGAATGGAAATGTATGATAGTGAAAAATTCTCCCCAAAATGTAAGTGGAAAGTTTTGTAGGGCTTTTCAAGACAAGCATTCCCCCAAAAAAAAGTCCGGCAAAATTTCAATCTCGTGTTCCGTAGAGTCATTTTTGTGCAAAAAATCTAGTTTTTTTCTATGCAAACCCATTTTTAGAGTCAAATTCCGCGAAAATGAAGACCCAAAGCGAAAATTGAGAAAGACGGATCGATAGGAAATTTTATGACGAACATTTTTAAAAAATGGCGTTTCGCGCCACTGTGCGGCGGTAAAGTGTAATAAAAAATAAACGGACAAATATTGAAAGAATTTCCCAACGAAATCCACCTGCGTTTGCCGCCATTGATATTATTAATTAATAAAATTAGTTTGTAGTTTTCGTTAATTAAGTAATTTGACATAGACGTGCACACATATGCATCATCTTACCCAGTTTCTACGAACGAACACAAATGCTTCTAGTTCTTGTTCGTAAGTTATTAGCAGCAGCTATGATACATTCGCGTAAATCATCAATAATGTCCACTTCGGTGCGATACACTTCCCTTTTTAAATATCTCCACTAAAAGAAGCCCAAAGAATTTGTCAGGAGGTCGTGCCAGTCATGGTACAGGTTCTCCTCTCTTTTCGTCCAATCCATCGTCCATTTAAGGAAAAGCATTGTTGGAATTGATCCCGTTGAATCGCGTACAGATTTTCAAAATTTCAAACATAAGTATTATGAATGTTATAATCCCATTCTATGTAAAAATAGCTTCATCTGCAACTAACACGTCAGCTGTAAATCTGGGATTTTGAGCATTTTGCTGCGGCAACCTTTCACAAAATCTAATTCGTAATGGATAATCTCTTGGTATTAATGCTTGGAGGATTCTCTTCGACAATCTCTAAAATGTGTTCCTTAGATGGTGCAATACGCCGCGGACACCCAAGATCTAACATGATTCCGCGATAAAAAAGTAGCTGCATTTGGTATGAAATCCTTCTGCGTACAGACGGGAAGCTGCTAAAACTTGTCTTATTCATTATAAATTAAAATGATATCCATCAACTACCAGCCATTTATTACACTTGAAAAACTAATGTAAACACTATCGCAAAAACGTTAATACTAAAAACGTCGATAGGATGCATTCTGATGAGAATAGAGAATATACAGTAGGCCAGCGATATAAAGATTGAAAACACTATTAACTTCAATAACTTTTTTCTTGGAAACTATAAGGATTTTACAAACAATTTTTTCACAATATTGACTCCATTTTTCATCACGCATTTATTCCCAAATGGTTTAGGATGAGTTACGAGTCATCCTGTACGTAACATGTTTATTGTCTTTTTCTACGTTCATGCAAAAAACAAAACTTTATTGAACTATATTTAGTGGAAATAGTGGTTCTTTATTGCACTAGTGCAATAAAGTGTTTATTGCATTCATCTGTCACTCTACAATAGCGTTTTGTCATCATAACAAACATAAACGTTCAAATCGATGTCACATTTTCCTAGACTTAGTGTCATCTAAATAACATTTTTGGTTTTTGCATGAACGTAGAAAAAATATTGTATGCAACTCGTACAAAAAGTGCTTATTGCACTCGACGGGTTGTCCTACTCGGCCTGACGGCCTCGTTGGACAATTTCACGTCGCGTGCAATAAACACTTACTTTTTGTACTTGTTGCTTAAATAAATTAATTGTTATTTCTTTTTTTGGACAGTAATTCTTCTTTAAATCAGTGAGATATTCTCTTCATAATCTAATAAACTTTGTATAGAGAAAAATTAAAACGTTCTTTTGTATTCCATCGATATCGAACTATTCAAAACTTTTAATTTTCTCTCACCTAACCGGCTGAATGAGATACGGCGATTACTAACCCATTTAAAAACTTCCAATACCATTAAAAAGTTGGCAGTGGCCGTCGCTTGGTTGGCACACTAGATCATAAAAATAATAATAAAGCCGGAGCACTAAAACTTTTCCAATTCAATTAATGACATGGTTAGGTATCGATTGTTCCCCGCAAAATGAACACGAAGAAAAGACGTAGCGGGAGTGTCGAGATAATCCGATCTCGGAGCTTCCAATTAACGATCCTATTGCAAAACTTGTAGGTATTTCACTTTCGAGATTATTGAGGGAAACAAAACGAAGGAAAATGCTTCACGTTATAGAATTGTTAGTTAGGTACTTTAACGCACCTACTGTCTTCTATTGTCAAGTTAAATACAAAGCCCTTTATTCTCATCCTAGTGAGTGATACCCTTGAAGATGTCTGATTCCAATTTTTACAGAAACACAAGTGTGTAAAGTGATTCTCCAAATAAAAGAGGTCATTGCGTAGCCATGCGTGCAACTCTCGGGCAAATGTTCCGAAACAAGTATCCCGTACATTTTCTGCAGGAATGAGTTCCGGCATACTTTGCATATTATCCAGACCGCCATGCAAAGTTCGGCAAGAGCTCGTATATACACACACATCACCTATTTGTATGCTGCCAAAAGAACAATACCGGAATACATTACCGCCCCGTGCCTTGCATTGCAATTCCGGGAATTCGGATAGTTTGCGGTAGTATTGTGCAAGCACAGGAAAAGGTAACGATGTTTTAGTATTAGATCGTAAGAAGTTTCCAACAAACGTTATACGACTCTAAAACTAGAATTGTTCTTCGTGAGTAATGAGCTCCAAGATGTAGGATGTGGTAATCAGCTTTTTTCAAAGTGCGTGTGTTTTCATCATATCGTTGTAGTAAAATCTAAAATTGTGTATTTAGGCATGCAGTTTAAACGGAGGCAACGGGTTTCTATTAAAAGTAAATCATCGGTTTAAATAAGTATATTTATTAAGACAAACGGTAGTTTTGCAACCGGTGCATCAATATATTTTTCTCTAAAATCCCTATATCGATACAAAATCCCTGATGCTAAAACTGAATTACGAGTTTTTTTATTTGTCATAGAGTATGTAGAGAGAAAGAGTATGTACAATCGTTTGCAATAATAATCACATTCTTTTGAATTAATTTTGCGATTTATTTTGAACTGCTGACGTTTTTGTAAGGAAACTGCTTTCAACTTTTAATATTAGTTCTTAATTGTTTGACTCACCAATAGAGATTTAATTGAATTTCTACTCAAAACATCCAGAAGTTCAAAAACTGTTTTGAGATAGTGTCATTATTATTGCAAAAGCATGTACTTAGATAGGTGTGTGATTAAAAAGAAAAAAACAAATAAATATATGGAAAACTGCTCATGTTCCACTTTTAACTTTATTGAAGTGTACACATTAGAAATAGAAAATGATTTCAAACCGCCATTTTTTGAGCAAACGAGAACAACAATCTCTTTATCTACTCGAAATTGAGCAATAGTGTGGACAATGAGAAAGCAGGCAAATTAATATGTGGTTTCAGAGAATAGACTAATTCTATTATTATGACTGCCGAATTAATCAATTTTGAAACTAATGCAATATGTCCTATAATGTATTTACTATTTATGTTGTCAGATATATGCTAACTTGAGTTACTATTACAGTACAATAGCTTTCAAAATTTATGGAGAACATATATTTTTGTTTCAATTGTATTATATTATCACTAAAGTTGTTTAAATTTCTTGCTTAATAAGCTTTTCCATACAGATTTTTTTCAAAAACTACACACTTTTTTGTCTATACGGAAACAAATAAACAGATTGCTGTTTAAACATACATATAGATTGATTAAAACACATGTCATGTTTAAAGCACTGTTTAAAATAAATTGTTTTTAACATAATAACCCTGATTAAAACGCTGCTGCCTCCACACAAGCACAGATTTCCTATGTGACTTGCAACGATAAATAAAAATTCTGAAGTTTTCCGTTGTCTGCCCCATGTTATATTTTTCTACCCTCTCAATCATATCCCGTTTTTGACATGCCTCGACCTCGGTTACGCATTGCTCCTGTAAAATATCATTCGAATTACCTCAATCTCGCTCTAACGACGTCGAAAACTTGAACGATGTGTCTAGCTCGCAGAAGCGGGTCTCAAATCGTGTCAGCTCCTATTCGAATATTTATAGAAGTTGTTAAACGACGTTTTCCACTCGCGTCGAGTGCGATACACACCTCACCCATTTGAATAAAACATGGATTCTTTTTCCCTTAAATGATACAAGTAGAGATCCCTAACTGATTGTAACATTACGACATTCGCCAGCGGAAACTGTAGTTCCTGACTCTAGTTTTACTGCACTGTAGCATACTTTTTGAAAATGTACGTCAAAATCCAACACTATCTTGTTGTCTGTATAATTGTATCATTAGGTTAATAAATATTCAGTGTCTCGTTTTTAAATAGCAGGACTTCAAGTGTCTTTGAAGGACTAAATATGGATCGTAAAACACTTTGTTTTCTGAGATACTGAGAGCGTTGAATTTTATTTTTTATTTATTTATTTTTTAAGAAAAAAACCGCTGTCAAAAAAATCGTCATGTTGCGGTAAAAAACTTTGCCCTTTGTATTTGAAAGTAAATAATTTGATACCAAAAATCATTGCTTATCAGTTCCAGTGGTGGAGTGGTGTCTATGAATCCTTCTGTAAAAAAGTATAGCCGAATTGAAATTTTGTAAATATTTTCGAAAAATATGAGAGCATTTAATTTTACTCAGGAAAGGCCCTTTTGTCGAAGTCGATTGGACGTGGAGTTTTCAAGAAAAACCGAAAATAATGTTTAGCTGTCAAATAAAAATTTTTAAACATGTAATGTGTTATAATTAAATTAAAAAGCTAAAAAATTCAGACAAAATTATTTTGAATAAAATTAAATGGAAATAAATACAAAAATTAATAACGAAAATCATATTGAACTCAATGTCTTGTTATTTAAAAGTGGGATATCTTGTATATCTGAAAATTGCCACGTTTCTTCAATATTTTCTATTTTTTAACCGTTTCCTGTAATAAGACACTTTGTTTGTGAACAGAATTTGATTATTTAATTAGATTTTGTTACTTGCCATGCTCTTGGAACATTCGCTGTAATAAAACAAAAAGTAGTACTATTTTGTACTAGTACTATTGTTTTTATTTACTTTATCCATCTTTTAACGACTATGCCAAACGATAATATTATAGTTGTCAGATATTCTGGGGCATATTGTATATGTTCGATATGTAAGATGTAACCCTTGCGAAAGAAGCCATCTTTTGAAAATGATGTGGTTGGCGTGATGGCCCATGTTCCCTACATGTATTTTCGTACACCCGCATTCAAACGGTTTTATCGTATCGACCTAAAATGTTGATAGGCGTCAAAGTGGTTACAGTGTACCTATATGTTTATTTCTTCCTACACGAAAATTGATTGCCACCATTAAAATAACATAACCGAAGAAAATAAAAAGGTATCACGTACGGATATAAAGCTATACAGTCGCTACACACGCAAGGTTATCGCGATTACGCAGGTGACCTGTTTTATAATTATTGGTATAATAGTTGGACAACGTGAGTCTGAATTATTGATACGGAAATCTATTATGGGGCATAATATTCTAAGATTAACCTTCTTGACCATTTCACTCTGCTACTGCAATAGCTGGAATCCATCGATCACAGTTTCAGATCCTAAAAGACAGTCTTCCTGGTACGAATGCTTAAACAAAATATAAAATTAAACATTCTGTGCAAATTATTATTCGCGCAACATGGTTCAATAAATTTCATATAAAAAAGCCTCAGTTAAGCATCTTTTGAAGCCCGTTAAGGTCCATGTTGCGAAATAAATTCGTTTGCGTTCAGTGACCTCCGACCTTACGAAAATGTAAAAGGATTTTACGCCATTCAGACCCCAATTGAATAAGAAACATTTTATTGTGAACCCTTCCTTTTTCTTTTCCGTTAAGCTGCTTTCCAGTGGAAATTACCCTTAACTGATTCTTTTTGTCCGTGACCTTGTACGGAATAATTTTATATAAAACATATAACATTTCTAATAGAAAAATTTACATTCAAATTAAATTTTCGCGCCACAAATATGTACCTTGTACTATATAGGCAAGTAGATTTCTCAAAATAGATTTACATTCTCGTGTACAGATATACACTGTATAATTTTATCTGATGATATGCTATGGGGTGTCCGTAAATCCTAATGGATTATCGACTTGAATCGATATATAAATATTAACGCAGTAGCTAGACAAAATTATATGAGTATTAACAGCATAGTACAAATCCCTTTTATATCTACTTTGACACAATCGGCGATCCAAAAATAAAGTCAATTTAAACGTCAATTAACGGTCGAGATGAATTTGTTTATTGCCTTCACTGCAATTTCCTGCTGTCATGTCGCAGCTTTAAACTGTCAGTCTATTAGAATTATCGTTTACGAGGGAAAGGCGAAATTGAAATGAACATTTTTACTTTTTTGTCGAGATTACTGATGGATTAGGAAGGTAAAAATGTAAGATGTATATAAGATCTTACACATATTTTTTCTAATTCGCAATTGGTAAATAAAAAAAACGTGAAATAGCTATTTTCCGTACAAGTTACAAAACACCTAATTCGCAACATGTATCGAACAAAATTTTTCGCAAAATCGTCAAATAGATATTCAAAATAGTTTCAACATAATCTTCGATTGCATTTGCTGATATGATCGTTAGACTATCTTATTTAAACAACTTTAACTAAGATGTCTATAAGGTTGTTGCTATGGAGCAATTGCTATGGTACGATGTTTACAAACTATACAAACATTTAGACTAGGGTAATTATTCCATGCTGCGAACTACATTTGATTTGAATAAAAATATGGATATTAGTAAATATACCAATGCTATATTGCGTTCCTCAAAAGAAAGTCAAGTCGTTATAAGACTCAGATAATCCAGAATATTTTCCTGAGGTTGAAATGTTTATCAAAGAAGCATATGATAAAAAATACTTATTCGAGAAAGTTGTCTTGATTGTTGGTATATTTGGTGGCTGTAGGAGAGAATAATGAACTTATTTACGTAAAGAGAACATTGAAGATGCTAAGCCGTTCATTAAAGCAATACTAAAACTAATGCTCCTAGATTATTTACAATACGAGAGGGAGATATAGGAGTCAATTTTTTGGTAATTTTCCGCAAATATGCAAGACTACATCCATCCACCATCGATCACAACCGATTTTTTTCACGTATAGGAATTCAAAATGTACTACACAAGCAGTGGGTATAAATAACATGTTCAATTTATAAAAATATTACCGAATTTCTTAGATTAACCATCAATGTTACTGCGTATACTGGTTACTGCTTTAGACGATATTCTGCAACCTTCCTTGCAGATGCAGGAGCCAACATGTCGATGCTCAAGAGGCACGGAGGTTGACGTTCGATTTATGTGGCAGAAGGGTACATAGAAAATTCCATACAAAATAAGCGATAGCAAGGAAAATTCTCGGGGAGAAAGGAAAACCACTTTAATTCCGAAAACTCTTCTTCTTCCAATATTGAAGATATACGAAGTGAAGAAAAAAAATATTTGTTCACCTAATATCCAATTATCCAATTTGAAAGATTGTGTTATTAATATCTATAATACATAATTTAAAATTCAGTTATTTTAATTTAATTTTAAGCACATGTGCCTAAAAGACTGTCATTTCGATACTAATATGACAATCTTAATGTCATTACTATGCAACGATTTTACAAAAAAGTAATGACGCCAAAACAGATTGCTTGACAAGAAAACTAAGGTAGGGCGTAATCCGGAGATGACGTCATTTTACAATCGCTGTAAAATTATGGCAGTGCTCGCCTTGTTCCGACATATTATAATATCATAAATGCACCCATTGATATGGCAATAAAATATAAGATTTACGAGCGTTGGGGTGGTCAAGGAAGTACACGGTACAATTCGTACTCAATTCGAGAGTTATATTTGCTTGAGCATCATCGTAAACCGCATAACATTAGTTATAAAATTATTATATACAATCTACTGCACTAACAATAAATTAACTCCTCGCCTCACAGAAAACATATCATGTCTAGATTAAGACTCTATTTGTCGACTTCTGAACGCGACAGAGCATCCCTTTGATAAATCTGGAATACATGGACTGGGCGAAGGAGCACTGCGACTGATTTTTATCGTTCGATATCCTTGTTATGCCGCAGCTGGAAAGCCTTGGAAACACGATAAAAACAGGCCTAGTATCTCTGCCTTCTAATCAATCAATTCCTCTTGATAAACATCTCGGAGGAAAAACGGATTGTAACTTTTTATGGACCATTTCTATTTCTGGAACAATGCCTCAAATGTCTACAAAAATTTTAATTATTCATATCACCATATACAAACTCATATTTGCATACAAAGGACTGTCTTGTTTTATGAGAAACGGGACAAGACCAGATGATTCTCTTTTAATTTTTTGAAACTGAATGCAACGAAGTTAATCTAAATTGAACGACATTTTAAGATTTACATCACATTGTGGTCTTATTGCATTTACAGAAAAAATTGCCACTTGACATATTATAACTAAAAAAAATTGCCAAGAAAACCAACACTTAGCATTGATTCAAAAGCAAGCAAGGCTTGTATGTATGTATTACAGTACGTAAAGAACAATTTTTCGTAGTTATGCAAATTTTTACACATTTAACGAAATGTACAGGGTGTTTTATAGGCTTTCTCGTTAATTATAGGAGATAGAAAAAAATTTCCATGTCCTGTATCCCCCTATTTTCAATGTCATTTTTTAAGAGAGAATTAATAGGCAATGCCAAAATAACCTATCGACTTTTGTTTTCGAGTAATAAACAAAATAAACAAAATTTCAAATTTTCCACTTTTCGATACATGTTTGAAACTTGGTTTGTAAAGTTAGAAAAAAATAATTAATACCTACGTCCTTCAGACACTTTTTTCAGTACAGTCCAGTAGCGTGCATAATTTTTTATAACTATTAATTTTTGAGTTATAACCTAAACATTTGTTTTTTTTAATACAAACTGTAGGTAGGCATGGGCCAGTTGAAATAGCATTAAATATGATTATTTGCCATTTTATTTAAAAAATAATTTATTATTGTAGGTATATTTTGTTTCTTTCGTTTTCTTGAAGTAGGCGTGCGTCATTTGAAATAATTACCTGCTGTTACCAATCTTCGACATTTTTGTTTCGATTTTAGAGGTACATATCAGCAACGTTATTTAACTTTTCCGTATATTAATTTAATTACGTCTTGAATATACGAGTATTCTCAGAATGATTATTATTGCGAATATATCATTTTAATAATAGCTACTATTTGTTACTGTATTAGAAAGGTATTTAAGCTAATATAAATCAAATCTCCCACAATTCCTATCAACGTTGATTTATATTAGCTTAAAATACCTTTCTAATGCAGTAAAAAATGTTACAAAAGCTAATAATAAAGAATATATGGGTAGATACTGTGGGTGTAATTCAACGCTGGTTGGGGCTAGTCCACCAGAGTAGTTAGTTTCACACAATATTATTAATACCTGAAAATATATAAAAAGCTACTATTTGTTTGGTAACTCATTCTGTTATGATTTCTTCTAAATGTCTTGTCAAAAATATTTAAAAAATTAAATTGATACTCTGGAATAAACTGTTTCCTCAGTAAAATGGTGAATAATCATATTTTTTAACCTCACATATTAATATAAAGGTTTGTAGGTATTTAAAAAACACAACTTTAGGTTATAACTCAAAAATTAAAAAAGTTATGAAAAAATAGTCACGCCACTGGACACAAAAACGTGTCTGACAAACGTATTCAATATTTGTTCACTTCACTTCATATACCCCTTTTATGTCGGTTTACATGAACAATCCAATTTAGCGGATTTCATTTTTCTTGACTATATCTTGATCGCTAAGAATAACAGATATATAGACCTGGGCAGTTTGAAGTTTTTGACCCCCGTATACTCGTACAGTGTCTTAAGCTTCAGTAGAGCTAAATGAAGCATCTATTACAGAACACCTAAATCTGCCAAAGTGGAACACGACATTAATAAAGAAACCAACAGGGGTGGAACTAATCCTTCTATACATTTTATTGGCGGTTTCTTTTCGGAAACAGTCTCAACAGCGGCTTTGATTAATGGGGTTTTGGAATTGTACAATACAGCATTATTGATGCTGTAATTTGGCAAAGGCCGTAAACATTAAGAGTGTAACTCTTTCTGGGGTTCGACTCGCATTATGCCAGCCATAAACAGCACATTTTAAATAAATATTCACATAATACTTTAAATAGATTCGTAACAGGCCTTGAAAGTTAATATTAGAAAATTGTACGTTTGATATTTGTAGAAAAAGCTGCATAGGCGTACTTAGAAATAATTGAAGGGGATAAAGGGTACTGCATCCCTCAGTTACCTCCATTCGCCGTTCGATTTTTTTACCAAAATTACATGATAAGTATTCCAGAATAAGATAAAAATACGTGCAAAATTTCAAGTGTGTATCTTACAAAACAATGGAATTATTAACAAAAATAGTTTTTTAATATGTAACTTTAACACCCATAATGAAATGGGGATGCCCAAATATAAAATGGCATAAGAAAAGTCGCATTATTTTTGTCCAAAGAATATGTGGTTAATGATATGACCTTCTATTTTGGGACACCCTATATAACCTGTACTACCTATTTACTATTACATTTGTAAATTGTTAAAAGTTCAATAAGTACAAACTTTATGATAATAATTAACTATCATAAAGTTGACATATTTAATACTTAATTCATTTATATTATTTCACTCAACTAATGAATGTTACAAATAATGAATACGACTTACTCTGATTAAGAAGCAAAATCTGATTTTAATTCTATATCAATATATCCACAGTGAATGATTATTTTTATTATAATTTATAAATCGTTTATTACTAGCATTTTATCTCTTGTAACGTACTTCACCGAAATCAAATTCGTTTTGAATTCCTGTGTGAAGTAAAGAGCCACTGCAGTTGAACTTCAGAGAACAGTGGGTTTTGGGTTTTTTAAGGCTATCTAGGAGATCGTTAATTGAAAATGTTAAAAATAATAATATTTAAGGTTAGGTTTCAATAAATTATTATTATAAAAGTCAAAGGGACGACTCCCATTTCGTTTTTGGGACATGTCTGGGGAAGCAGAGACTGAATATTTACACTGCAAACTATCATAATTAAAACAGAACAAACTTGATTTCCGAACAAAGTTGTTTGACTATTAACAGTCTGTAGGGATTTGTGTTGGGAATACGTTCTAGAATTAATTAAACATAACAGCCCCGTTATGAATCTATTTTTAGACGCAATTAGCGCAAAAAGCTCATCACTCAATTACTTCTAGTCCCTGAACCGTGGAGCAAAACGGAACTTCAAGGAGAGGGAGAATTTAATTTTTTATAGGGAGGTGGAGGAATTTTATGAAAGACGACCCTCATTCTGTAGTAGCAATTTTGTCTTAATGCTTCGCAGAGGTCGAAAATGGTTTTTTTCGAAACGATATTAATATATTGTTAACTGTTCAATAACAATTTTGGTTGTGACGTTCATTGGTACACAATAAAATTACTATTCCAATCTCGTGCCGCTGACACAAATCCGAGTTGGAATGGGCTCCATGCAATCAGGCAGGTAATTATAAATATTGACAAATTCGCAAATAACTTGCAACCATTTGGAAATTAATATAACGTTCCATTATGGAGTTTTAGGCTTGGAAATTGACAGCAAATAAACGGTATTCATTATATTTTAATCGATCAAGAACGTCGTGGCGTGAGCTGGCAAAACTGTAGTAAGCCTTTTTGGCACTTGAAAAACTAATGTAGACACTATCGTAAAAACTTAAATACTACAGTTGGATTTCAGTATTCGGAATCGCCTGCATTGTAATGACGTTAGAGCTACAGTAGCTCAGCGATATAAAGGTTGAAAATACTATTATACTATACTACTATACCTTCTATATTTTTTTTTCTTGGAAACTAAGGATTTACAAAAAAAATATATAAGTTATAATCATACTGTATAAGAAATGTTATCGGAGACAAAAATGTTTACGTCGAATTTTACTCTCGTTATCCTTAATATCTGTTATAAGTCCGCTGACGTTTCAGTCCTTATTAGAGACATACATCTTAATTCGTGATGCACCAGAGATAGGGTTTAAGCGGAGTGAGACAGAGAAGCAGGGTGATTTTTGTTTTATAGATCTAATTTAAGTAGGAGTAATCCTCTTTGTTACGTCAGAAGTCCTGACCCATTTTAAATTGGACTGGGATTCGTTCCTTATTATAGTGTTTTCTCCGGCAAAGGAGAGAATGTCTGTGAAAATTTTATTCCGTCTCTGGTACTAAACGTACCGTATATTAAAGTCGTAAGTAAATTTAGTGTTTCAATAAATATTTACTGACTTTATTATTTTTCGCAACGTCATATTTTTAAAGTTGCTACATATCTAATCTGACGTCAACAAAACGTCAAATCATGCACAATTTAATCATTTTCATACTCAGCAATTTTAAATTCTAATATAAAAATACACATCCACCAAACTATGAAAAAACAGTGTTGCCCGAAACTGCCTTACCGGAAAATTACTCACGTGATTTTCGACTTGGATGGCACCATACTAGGTAATCCTTCAATAAGAAATTTTGTTAACGAGTTATTTTACATTGTATATCTACTCAGATACCGAGTCCGTAATTGAAGAAGTGCTGACAGAGATCTGCGAGAAAAATGGAAAGAAATTTTCAGCGTCCCTGCATAATAAAACTGCAGGAGCTGTTGTGGAAGACATCGCCGATCTGTTGATAAATGAATTGAGCTTGCCAATTACACAAGACGAATTCGTACAAATGTATAAAGACTTAACTGTTACCAAATGCTCGGATATAGATTTTATGCCAGGTAAAAAATAGTTTTTAGAAAAGGGGGTAATCAATTGTGACAGTTAAGTTATTTTAAGGTGCTGAGGACCTAATAAAGCATTTGTCCAAACACAATGTACCGATAGCGGTCGCCACATCATCCGCAGAAGACTTAATGCTCTTGAAAACCCAACGCCACAGAAGGGTCTTTGATCTGTTTCATCATATCGTGAGTGGAGGGTCAGATCCGGAAGTAAAAGCGGGAAAACCAGCTCCAGATATATATCTAATATGTGCCTCCAGATTCCCAGACAATCCAGATCCCGCTAACTGTCTAGTACTAGAAGACGCTCCGAATGGGGTCACTGGAGCTAAGCGTGCAGGCATGCAAGTGGTGATGATACCCCAAGAAGACGTACCCTATGAGATTTGGAAAAATGCTACTCTAAGATTAGACACCTTAGAAAGTATAGCACCGGAGTTGTTCGGTTTGCCGCCTCTAGTAATCCAAGGCGTACCTGTCCCGAAAATATCTTTTACTATGCACTATGACACTGAAGAGAAAGCTAAAGGCACCGATAAAGAAAAACAAGACACAAACGGAAGCAAGGAATTGGAGGTAGAAAATATGATGTTCGAAAAGAAAGAATTCTATTAGGCCCACTAATCATCCTAGTATACTAAAACAATTAGGACTGTAGTCATGCACCGATTGCTTGCTAAGTAAAATTTTTTTTATTTTTATTTAAATACCACCTGTCTATCAAAAAGAACTACTGAATTATGGAACCGAATTATGTTTCCCCCGGGTTTTGAGTAGACAAGATTGCAACTTCCCTTGAGTAACATTCTTGGCACAAATAAAATATTTGTGTTCTCACTAGAACTAGATAAGGGTGGTTTATGGCAGGGGGATGTACAGCGCATTAATAAAAGGGGCGCTGAAAGGGTCACGGATTGCCTTGAATTTAACTGGGAGGGTATGTTACCCAAAACGATATATTTATGGATGGTAAGCAAACATAAACATCATTCATGAGGGTATTAAAGACCTGAACTCATTATTATGTCTGCATTGCGTTTATTCTTAGGTAAGATGTTAGTTCAGGTATCTGGACAAAAAATAGAGCAAGATATTTATGTGTAGAATATACTTGATGAGAATTTTGCGGTTTTGTACTTATAGCTTCCATTGCATAATTCGTTGACATCGGCGACTTCGCCATTTTATAGAAAAGGCGATGTCTCAGTTGATACGGTAAACTTAATGATCTCAGCTGCATGATTTCGTGGTTATTATTTGCACAGATAAAACGGTTTTTTAATAGAATACGTAACAATATATTTTTCTGATCTTTCAATGAGGTTTAAACACTATAGTGAACAGTGATTTGCACACATTGGTTATAGAAAATAACATGAATAAAGAATGTGTATACCTTGAGTTGCATGTTTAAAGGTTTGATTTTTTATAAGAATAATATATTTACATGATATATTTGCAATTTAGGCGTCACAGACACGAAAGGTTACTTAATATTAAAAGGTGTACCTAATTTCAATGAGCAAAATGGGTTTTGGACCATTTTTTAAATATTGAGCTAAAATTCTGGAATAATTTTTTTAATGTCTTTTTAGGCCTGCCTGAGCACGTGGTTAAAATGTTTGTACTTAGTCATAGTTAACCCTGTATATTTTTTGAACAAATCGACTTCTTATTGTCTGAAGCTATTTATTTGTGGCATAATTTTAGTTTTTTTTAGTTTTGTTGGGTTTTTGCCACACTTCTGAAAAAATAATAAAGATTAATTAAATAAGCCCTTGCGCCAAACGGAACAGTCAAGGGTTATTTTCGAAACTAAGTTTGCCTAACCAAAATCTCACACTGAAAAAGCAGATAAGTAAAAATAACAAAAATCACATCACTATCGCGCACTTCCGTGTTATTGACGTTTCGAAAAACTCTCTGTTTTCGTTCTCAAAATCGTAGTAAAATTTTTTTAAACGTATGTCAAGTTTGACAGTTTAAACTGATTTTGAGAACGAAAACAGAGAGTTTTTCGAAACGTCAATCAAGTGCGCGATAGTGATGTGATTTTGTTATTTTTACTTATCTTCTTTTTTCAGTGTGATATTTATTGGTTAGGCAAACTTAGTTTCGAAAATAACCCTTGACTGTTCCGTTTGGCGATTTAATTAATCTTTATTATTTTTCAGAAGTGTGGCAAAAAACAAAACTAAAGAAAAATCGACTTGTTTAAAAGTACATATAGGTATGGTTAAAAATTATCGAATAAGTTATGAAACATCCGCATACTGAGAAGACCGCAATGCTAAGGAAACGAATAAAAGATAAATGTGCAAGACGAGAGTCACTGCCCTGTCCTTTGTTCTCCAATAAATGAGACCTCGCGTGTTGTCCACAAATCTAGGCTGCCAGACAACCTTGCTGGGGGATGTAGTTTATTATATGTATATAGGTAGGCTAACTCTTTACTTGCCTTTACCAGTAATAACAATCTGAAATTCAATAATCAAAAATTGGACAGAATGTATTTCTGTTAGACCTGTATATGGAGAAGCTCGGTGCAATGCATGACGAGCTACAAATGTCCTCATTTCAAAATGCGACAGATAGGTAGGTACCCTCCGCAATGCCGTAAACACGGTCTTTAATCGATTCGGCTACCTGAAAGTCAATCTAGTCCATTGTTCTGGCTCTAATTCGAATGGCTGCACGCAGTAGGAAAGCGTTTGACATGCAGATGCATTTCTTTCTGAATAATAGTTGTATGCATGTAACTGAAGGTGCATTACACAAACATCGTAATACATCTTTAGTAAATATCCCTTTAAAATCAACACAATTGGCTGTTAGAAAGACTCAACACTCGATTGTGTTGAAATAATAACACAATTTATTGAGTAAAGCTCACTTAGTTGTCTGCTACATCTAATATCAACTAATAAAATCTGCTATGGTATAAAAACAATTCTCAGTCAAATATCTTTTCAATTTTGATTTGGACAAGTTAAAATTGAGTTAAGTTCTAATATAAATGGGTAAATGATTAATAAATCTAATGCCCATGTAAGAAGATGCTTTTTCATATAACGATGTTATATGGTCCTTTCCTTCCGGTTTTTTTTATTTTTACAAAGTAGTATATGTAAGAGTCACCTGTACATTCTGTAATATATAGGGTGTTTCATAATATATGCGCAGGACTTCAGGATGTGATAGCTCGTCTAAAAATTTGAAAAAAAGTTTGTATTAACTTACCCTCTAAAATGCACAATTTTCGAGATTGTAAAAATAATTTCGTATTTTGCGAATATCTCCGGAACCGTTTATCGTACAGAACACAGCTTTTGTAGGCATTTACTACTCATAATAAGCTATGTTCTGTGCGAGAAATATTTTTTTCAAAGTCATAATTGGTGAAGATTTTGAAGGCGAAGTGCGTGTTTTTATCCCCAACTTCTACGCCACTGGAAAAAGTACGGTTTTGAGACCCCCATTTGAACCACCAATGTTTTATACACAAAAAATGTACTCTTGGTCATAAGCTCTAAAGTTCGCCGTTTTCGAGAAAAATCTACGTTTATGTTGAAAAACATGGTAACATTTTTGAAATAAAAATTTTTTACTAATTAAACAAAATTTATTTAATCGTTAGAACAAGTAACAAAACCAAACGTTAACTTCATAGTTGTAAAATTAAAAAAAAAAATCGTACACAGTTAAATTAAATGCGTCGAAGAATTGCTGGGTGCATTGAAGCTAACGGAGGACATTTCCAACATTTAATTTAACTGTGTACGAACTTTTTTTTAAATTTTGCAATTATGAAGTTAACATTTGGTTATGTTACTTGTTCTAACGATTAAATAAATTTTGTTTAATTAGTAAAAAAAATATTTCAAAAAATTGACCATGTTTTTCAACATAAAACTAGATTTTTTTCGAAAACGGTGAACGTTAGAGCTTATGACCAAGAGTACATTTTTTGTGTATAAAACATTGGTGGTTCAAATGGAGGTCTCAAAACCGTACTTTTTCCAGTGGCGTAGAAGTTGAGGAGAAAAACACCCACTCCGCCTTCAAAATCTTCACCAATTATGACTTTGAAAAATTTTTTTTCTCGCACAGAACATAGCTTATTATGAGTAGTAAATGCTTACAAAAGCTGCTTTTTGTACGATAAACGGTTCCGGAGATATTCGCAAAACACGAAATTTTTTTTAGAATTTCAACACCCTGTATATCAAAAATTGTGCATTTTAGAGGGTAAGTTAATACAAACTTTTTTTCAAATTTTTGGACGAGCTATCACATCCTGAAGTCCTGCGCATATATTATGAAACACCCTGTATAGAAGCGGGATAGTGTCGGGAAGCGTGAAAGACAACGTTCTGTAACTTTATACTGCCCTGTCTCGGCCAATTTATCAAAATCAAATACGCCTGACGTGTCAACGTGATACAGATTAATGTCGTTTCATTTGCAATTTATCAATCTTCTAGTAACAACGCTCAATGGGACGTGAAGCAAGTGACATAAGGTATGACATGAAACGTGTAAATCAGATATAGGTACATATTCCTAGAAACAACAGATACCTAATTATAAGCACAATAAGTATTTGTATAGGTAGGTACTTTTTATTGCAGGGAGTGAAAATGAGTATATTAAATATAAAAATACTGGGTGTCGGGAATATGAGTGGCATATTTTTAAGGGCTTACATATCTGACCAAAAGCAATAAAAAAATCCTATGAAAAAAAATGTCTAATACGAATAGTTTGTCTACAAATAGATTTCGAAAATAAAAATACAACTGCAATAATATACAAATGTTACGAAATTACAAAGGTACAATTAAGGTTAAGTAGAAGTGCCTGTAACCTAATTCGTTCGTAGTTTGATTTTTGTTGATCAGTATTAATGAAGTAAATAATTGAGATTTCCGAAAAGCTCGTTAAAACTGTAACGTTCGACAACGTTGCAGTGGTAGGCTGCTACCATAGTATAATACCTACTATGCTGCTACTGATAACCTGAAAGTAATATTAGTTACAGTAGTGCGTATAGCTAATACGTTTCATTTTTCTCTAGTTTTTCTTTGAGGTTTGTGAGTGTACATAAACAAAAATGGGACAATTTATGTTAATTTACGCCAATCTAGGCAAAACTCTCTGGTTACGAGACGTTTGTACGGTAAGCGCTTCTTGTAAGTAACATAAGTCATTTTTAACACTGTAACTATTATTTTGTGTTGTGAAAAGAGCTCTATAGGGAAACCATTCACAGTAAGTATCTATGTTTAGGTGCACCTATTTGTAATTATTATGTATAAATACATAACAATCCTGAGATATACAGGGTGTCCGGAAATTATGCGTCAAGACTTCAGGAGGTGATTCCTCACAAGAAATTAGGGTCACAAAGTCGAAAACTCAATATTAACGGAGATATAGGGTGTTAAAGTTAAAATTTTATTTTCGATATTTGTAAATAACTTCTTAAGAAATCCAAATATTTATATAAAATTTTTAAATCGGGGGTTTTTGCGGATGAGAAATTCAAATATGTTTCTAATTTTGGTTTTTTTAGTAACATTTTGCTGTATTTTCAGCAGAAAAGGCACTTTACCTGAAACCAAAACAATTTTTACTCGGAGCACTGAGCATTTCAAATATAGGATTATTTGAAAAATGGTTACGCCTACCGACTTCAGCACCTTTTTCAAATAAAACAGGTAAGAGAATCGATTGTTTCGTTAGTCAGATGGATACATTAAGATGCAAAAAAGTTCTGCAATTTAAAAGAACCATGGTGTGTAACAAGTGGCGCCCTCTACTAGTGACGTCAAAATTAGAAATATATTTGAATTTCTTGTCCGTAAAAACCCCCGATTTACAAATTTTATGTAAATATTTGGATTTCTTAACTAGTTATTTACAAATATCAAAAATAAAATTTTAACTTTAACACCCTGTATCTCCGTTAATATTGAGTTTTCGAAAAATTGTTATAGGACTTCGTGACCCTAACATCTTGTGAGGAATCACCTCCTGAAGTCTTAACGTATAATTTCCGGACACCCTGTATAGAATATGAGCGACGTTGTCACATATTTAAGATCTGTTTGCTGTCAGAATTCTGTTACCGTCGCGTCGGTCAGAGAAACAAAGTATTCAGTCAAATATGTTTTGTTTACTACAATATGACAAAATTAAGGCACTCATATTCGCGGACATTATGTAACATTCAGAGAATTACCCAGCTAACAATTTCTTGTTCTGTAAAAATTGTAAGAACGTTTCCAGAGCAAATTTTATAGAGCAATGTTTGTTCTAAGAACATTTTCAAAACGTTCTTACAACACTTATACCATAAAAATGGGCACCGTTCTATAGAACCTTTTAGTTCTTTAAGCGGTTCTGTAAAGCTTACAGGAAATAATTATAGAAGTCTTCGCTATACAATTTTTGTGTTGCATGGTGTTATATTTAAAGAACTTTAAAATCGTTTAATTGTATCTTTTAAAAACAAAATGTTTCTGTATCGCACGTTAGAAATAATATGGACGGGCCAATAAGAACCAGTAAGATGGGCCTAATCAGCCTGCATAGGAGTACTTACTTACATTATTACGAATTGCTTAGTTTGTTTATCCATCAGGGAGCAGTACATTTTAATGCGTTTTATCGTGAAATATGTGGTACATAAAGGTAATTTTTTGACGCGCCCTCAGTATACCTTATATTTCCTATGATGCTGGAAATTTAATAAATTTTTTTTTTTTTCTAAATTGATGAATTTAACAACCAACTGTACATAAAATAGTCAGAAAGTAAGTATATCCATATTATTGATATCATTTCACCTATTTATATTGTACATATTTTTAATTAAGATTTTTTTTCTTTCTTCACAATATGGCGACAGAAAGAAAGGCTTCATCTTGTACTTGGATTCTGACTAATATGACATTTTTGTGTCGATTGCAATGATTATAGAGCAAATATGCTTCGTAAGCAACTACTTAATATTCACAGTGTTGTCATATTTTATTGTGGTAATTTCACTTATTTCAATCTTATTTAATAAATCTATTGAAATTCTTTAACTTCAACATCTTAAAGTGAAAATGTTTAAGGTTTGGAATGGTCTAAATTAAATAGGTATGTTACTAAATTTCTATAAGAAAATCTATTTCTCTTAGCAATCAAATAAATCTTATCTATCGTAATAAAATTTTCTTTCTGCATGCAGATACCTAATAATTTTTACAAGTCACGACTATGTTATACAAATTTCCCCATTATACTTTGATCAAAATATTTCGTACTATTACAGGCAGGTCTTGTCAGATGGGGCTATGGGAAACCTACATATATAAAAAAATGATAGTTCTATAGCGTTTCTTTATGGAACAAAAAGGCTTTTGTTACTTATTTACTTACTAAATGATTTTACAACAACTGTATTATTATTCTGTACAACTGCTTTAAAGAGCTTTTTCTCTTAAGTTCGATAGCAGCTTCCATATTTGTAATTTGTTTTCCGCAGCAGATTTGTAACTTAACAACGCCTTATACAATAGATCTATAATTAAACTATAAGCGACATTACGGAATGATTTTATAAGGGTTTCACAGGAGATGGTATAATTCTATAAAGCAGTATATAGCATCGGTTTTACAGTAATTTGATTCTATAAGCACCGTTGCTGTAAAATTGTGTTATTGTATACACTTATAGGGCTACATTAGCAGTTATCTTATAAGTGCTCTATAAATTATGCTCTAAGAACGTTCTTGCAACAAATTTAAAAAACAATTCAGTTTCTGAAGGTAAAATAGTCTCATGTGCCATATTAATGCAACAATTTAGTATTCTAAATACAACTATAAAATATTAACAGAATATAAAACTCCTATTACTCTAAATTTATAGAACTACTTTGCTAGCTGGGTAGGCATTTAATTCACACAACTCGAGTATTTTTAATAGTTAAATACTAACAAGTGTTTTCTGATAACCGTTTTTTTTACTTATATTTTATTAAATCATAATCTACCAAACCAACTGAGGTTTTGATCTATATAATTTTGTGAGAATACATTCAACGCATTTGTCCCTTCATTAGGCAGGATCTCGTTTGGCCTTCTGGAACGAATTCAGCATAGATCTACGTCACTGCCGAAATGTCGCCGTGCGCTCCCTCGGCTGCTGAAGCAAATTAAATGTCATTTTCACGAATAATGGAACCAGAATCTTGACTGTTAAATCGACAGCGAATAAAACGAAGTGTTGTGCCGTTAAGCCGTTTCGTAGCGACGAACCGGATTGAAGGTTTTCGTGCAAAAAATCGTGACACCACTAACTGTTTAGTATCGATGTTTATTAGAATAGTACCATGCTATATCGTGATAGAAGAGGAATGAAGAATGGTATTATAATTACAATAAAAGTTTGTCTTAGACATTTCTAGTGCGCCTAGAAGTTGGAATAAACTTGTTTGACGATCTGGCGACTTCGCCATTTTATACAATATTTATTTTATTTATTTATTCAAGTATTGCAATTTACAGACATAATCTAATAATCAATTACAATCATTAACAAAAAAAATCGTAATTTCCATGTGAGAAGCCAGTAACATACACAGAATAATAATTACAATAACAAAAAAAAACACAATATTATATTATGTTCTTCTATCCCAACTAGCAAAATGGAACTTTAAAAGAAGCGAATTATTTTATAACTATCGAATTGTGTTGTTTAACGAACAGATTGATTTTATAGAGCAAATAATTGCCATAATTTTGTTCCTGAAGAAAGTAATTGTGTAAAATTGTTTTATAATAGTTTTTACAACGTGTTTTATAGAACAATTAATTTTCAGTTCTTTAAAATTTTTATAAAAGTATTATAAACGTTATACAACATTTAAAAAATATATATATATATAAAGTTTGTAAACATATTGTGAAAGAGTTGTATACTTAGGCAACTGACTTTTAATTATAATATTAGGTATAAAATAGTTGTATAAGCGTGCTTTATTAATGATATATAAGGAAATTAATAAAATTATTTTCTTAGCCTTGAAATGCGCTTATTTATAAAATAGTTTTATAGTTGTGTTTAATCTATAAAAATATTCCCTGTTTTATAAATATGTTATAGAACAAAATTGTGATTTGAGAAAACAAAATTATTGTATATACCGCGTAATAAAATTCCAAACCTAACCTTAATTTTTGAACTCGTAAGGTATAGTGTATTACCAAGCACTAATCAAGAAAGAATACAAACAAATTCTTGAAAGTAACGTTTCCAGTCAAACGTGCCAACGTTCAATTTTACTTATAGGTTTTATTAAATAAATAATGATTTTGTCCATGTTCGAGAACTCACATTAAAACCGCTTCATGGCTGCGAAAAAATACGAAATACCACTATGAGAAAGTAACTTTGATGTAATTTTTTGGTAATGCAATAATTAGGTTAGTTTTAAATAATTAAAGACCTATTATTATAATTAACTAATAATACTTAGCTAATAACTAACAATATTAATATAGGTAATGTTAGTACATAATATTTCAAAATTTCTATTTTTTTTATAAAACTTGGCAACTTCTTTCGATGCAAACATTATCTACTTGCGCACACACATTTTAAAATATATATAAGACTATAAAAACATTTTATCGTATAAAGTTCTAATTTACACTAAAATATTTTGTTAAGGTTTTATGTGGAATAAAATCATTGTATTATAAGTCGCCATTTTTAAATGAATATTTGTTGGATCAGCGACTGCCGCCATTATGGAAAATTAGTTGAAAGCCTTATTAAAATTATATCTAAAACATAATTTGGCTATTTTATAACAAGATCATTAAATATAATTACACAACGATATTATAAATTAAAGAAAGCATAATTTTAATATTTTTTAAATTTATTTTTTATAATTTTAAAGCAAATGTGGTCTAAACTAAAGCGCATAATTTTTTTGTCGCAAACATATATATAGTTTATCAATAAAATTTGCGGCGCAATAAAATTTTCGTTGTTGAAACACTGATTGTTGACATGATAATATTGTAAGTATTATAACTATCTACCATTTACACAAGCCATTGAGTGACCCCGTTTTTAAATATAAGTACAAATAATTATGAATCTGCGGTATACACCAATCTTAAAATGATTTGGTTTTAATATTCTTCACTAAAATATCTAATTTTTCTTAAATAACACCAAAATACAGACTACAAAACGTTTTTATAGTTGCTGTATAAAATTGTTTTAAAAGTGTTGTATACATTTTTTATAGAACTGTTACATTACCAAAGTGTTTTATAAAAGTGGGCCCTTTTCGATTGTATAAGTATCGTATAAAGGCATTTAACTACGTTATATGAATTTGAAGCTCCTATAATATTTATATTATAGCAATTTATACAACCTTTATAAAATTTATTTTGGTAGTTGGGATATTATTCTACGCTGAATTTTAGGAATACATAATATAGCGTAAAAAAGAAGATAAAGAGAAATAAAGAAAATAAACCTAAACTTCTACTATATTGTGGTAGTAGTTAGTATCTTGAATTCATTTAACAGAAACATACAAATAATTTTATTATTAACTAACCTGAATACAAATAATGCAGATGAATACAACTTCCTAAATTCTAATTTGTTAAACTTAAATTCACATAACAATATATCATTAGGTGTGTCATAGTGATAAATGTCATATTTTCTATAATATAGATAGGTATCTGAGAAATTTATAATATATATAACATAGATATCTGAGATTTTTATACGTTTCATATAACGAAGACCACATAATACATGCATGCATATTCTAAAATACTTCTGACATGTGTTAAATAAACAAATAAATGTTTCTTCGATCTGAAAATTACAAGAATTTATTATTATAAACCCTAACATACGAAAAGCTTTTAATACCAGTTTGATTTATATGAAGTCTAATTCAGAGTCCAACAATATATACCAAGGTCTTTGATAGTTTCCTTATTGGTAAGTAATGACTTATTTATATTATAATCAAAAATGACATTATTAACAGTAAATTATTATTATCATGATTAATTTTATCAAACGCCTTGGTGAAATCTGTAAACGCAGAGTATCAATCTGATCATTACTATCAACTACATTAATTACAATTTGTGGGAAACACATCAAATTAATAACAGTGGATTTATTTGACATAAATCTATGTTATTATAAGTACATCATTTATAAGCGGATTAACATGACAATATATTTTTCTATATAGTATGGACTCAAATATTATGTACCTAACTCATAATTCTTGTGATGTGGCACCTATTTATATATAACTCGCGACAAGAATTCAGACGACTTACGTCATACGAACAAATGAATAATTCGCATTATATTTTCATCAAAATATTTAAGAAACTGAAACTGATAATAATAAAACTATATACGACACTAAAAGTTTGCATTATATATTGCACTAAATTGCAAAAAATGATTGTTTTTAACGCGACCAAATATCGAAAATTTCGTTGACAATAAAAACAAATGTGTAACGTCAGCTGTGACGTAAGACGTCTGAATTCTTGACGCAAGATATATCTATACGGCAATAATTCAGACAACTTAGACCACAACTGACGTTACGCAATTGCTTTAATTGTCAATATAATATTCGAAAATTTCTTGCGTTAAAAACAATCATTTTTTGTAATTTAGTGCAATATATGGCTAGGCGCAAATATTTAGTGCAGTTTTATATACTGAATTATTAACTTATATGATGTAAGTCGTATGAATTCTTGCCGCAACTATAACTTATTAAGATATAATTTACTGTCATCTTGAATTACATACTGAATGAAACAAGACATGCTATCTGTAAAATCACACTAATAAAAAATATATCAGGATTCCAGGTTTTTCTATTGTTATTAATTTGTAATTTAAGAATCTACTCCCGTAGTTATATGAACCTGTAACTGGAACACATTAATTGTAGTCTCGTTTTGACTTATTTGGCACAGATCGATATCTAGTTAATATTTCAGTCGCTTATTCATTTTGAAAGTCCAATTAGTTCGTTTCAGTGCAACCGGAACATTTTCCAGCAAAAATATTAGACCCTGCGTCATCGTTTTCGCCAGATTTCCGGAGGGTTTTGTTGATTAGCAAGAAGATGTCTAAAGTGGTAAGTAAATGCATTTGGGATGCTGCCGGATGCATTTAGCTGTCACGTTTACTGATTTAAGTGAATTTATTTATTTAATGACTCTAGGATTACATAGGATGTAACAAAATAGCGGGCCATCCATCAACTGTGTATTTTCAGCGTTAAATATAAGTCTGCTCACCTGCATACAGAAATCTTTCGATTAAAAGATCTTTGCGTAATAATTTTATCAATTTTTCACGCATCAGTCTGAAATTTAGTACATATACTTCTAGTGATTAACCAAATCCTCAAAGATATTATTCGGTAGGGGGAAGGGGTAACACTTTAAAATTTCAAATTACAAGGCAACTCCCAAATAATTATTTGCAATAATTTATCAAAGTTTTAAACACCCTAACTGGGGTGTACCTAAATGTTTTTTTACTTACGTAATTTCAAATTACGCGCTTGGACGTTGTAATTTGAAATGTATATGTATGATTTTCAATAAGTAATCGAATTTACCTCGAAAGAAAAGAGTTTTACGAGAAATTATCAAGAGGAATAAAATATTCTAAACAATATTTTGGTCTATGACATTTGGACGGACATTTCTGATAGTTTCAAACCGTTTCTAACTGCTGCAAAAACAAACCTAAAGTAACCTCTTCCCTTCGTTTCTACGTTTGTTTTTAGACGTCTTTTATAATAATAATGAGTATTTGGTTAATCACAAGAAGTAGATATCTGTACTAAATTTCAACTGATAGATACATACGTGAAACATTCACAAAATTACTGTGAAAATACATTTGCAAATATTCAATCTTAAACACCATGTACATCGTCATATTTTGTCGCAGTTGTACATACATACCTACATACCATTAAAAGTAAAGTGAAAATAATATTTAATTCATTATTATAGTGTCAATTTCAATATTACTTAGTAAATGTATATTTACTGCTGCCGCAAATGTGGTTAAGTAGGTATTCTCATTACCCTTCGAGAGGAAGGTCCAATCTTTATTTTCCAAGTTGGCGAAACCCGGCAAGTAAATTTTGCATGCACACATCTCTAGGCAATGCGCAAAACGTTTGCTATTGTTTTAACGGAATTACACCGAAATTCATATTTGCTTTAACCAAATGTGGTATTTCAATCCTAAAATGGCCTTACTTACTACCGTTTCGACTATTTAATTCAAGGGATCTGTTGTATAATAATAGTGATAGAGATAAAATCCTGTTGTTCTGCTTTTGTCTCATTACGGTATATTTAAGTGACATACTGAACAGGTGTTCATTTGGTTTGTGGACTAAGTTTATCTTAAATTTGAGAATCAGTTTAGAAATGATTAGTGAAGGATAGAAAGTAGAAAAATTAAAAGGCACAGTCGTTTATCCTGCATTATTCCTTTTTCGGTGTAAGTATGCGATTTCAGCCATCAGCCATGCAAATAAGGGTTATTCAAGCTGGGACACTGTCCAGAGAACAAACAACGTTTACAGCTAATTATAACAAAAACACATTCCGTTATTTGTGGTAGGGTAAGGGTGCTCTGGGACGATGTTGTCATTGTTTCATACTACACTTTTTAGTAATTTCTCGTTAGGAAAAAACGACAGCGTGGTTTGTCCGACATCGAATTTCCCAGGACTGCTAAAATTGGTTTACATATAGCAATTTAAGTATGATTTATAGTTCGTTAATAATTAACGATTCTTGATGGACGTTCGTAGAACTAGCTGCGGATGTATAAAATTAAGTACTGTACGTAGTTAGTACTGAATTAGAGTTTGGCTTCTTGTTAGAGTTGCTTGTATAAGTATTGAATGCAGTTTGTACCTGTATTACCTTGTTTACGTACGCTGGTTGTTGTTTATCGAGATAGTTACCTAACATTACACATCACTTCATGGAATGATGCACAATTCTGTTATGTAGGCACTAGGCATGTTACACAAGAAGTAGATAATGATAATACTATACAAATTCAGGGTGATTCAGAACTTGTCTAAACATTTTTTTAATGTACAGTGCGTTTCAATAACTTTGATAACATTTTGATCAGCTGTAACTTTTCTGTTTTTAAAGATATCGGAATGAAACAAAAACCATATTACATAGTGGACTAGCAAGTTTTTTCTTATTTAAAAAAAACAAAAGACCAATGATTTTGAGAGATCTTAACCTAACTTATATTTTTTTAAATGAAACGCCCTGTATATTATTGGATATTTGGATTCTACTCAAAATTCCAAGCATCTTTTATAAAGCATATCCTATACCTATCTTCAACTGTTTCTGAGAAATAGTTTTACAAACATGTCAAATTATCACAAAAATCGCTCTACTTGTGTGTCATTTTCCTCAACAGAACAAAATACTAAGGCTCGATTGTTACTAGCACGGCTCAAGCAATGCCGAACTTCAGCTTTAGCTCAGTGCAAAGTGTGCCATGAACAAGTAGAGCAATTTTTATGATAATTTGACATGTTTGTAAAACTATTTCTCAGAAACAGTTGAAGATAGGTATAGGATATGCTTTGTAAAATATGCTTGGAATTTTGAGTAGAATCCAAATATCCAATAATATACAGGGCGTTCCATTTAAAAAAATATAAGTTAGGTTAAGATCTCTCAAAATCACTGGTCTTTTGTTTTTTTTTTCAAATAAGAAAAAACTTGCTAGTCCACTATGTAATATGGTTTTTGTTTCATTACGATATCTTTAAACAGAAAAGTTACAGCTGATCAAAATGTTATCAAAGTTATTGAAACGCACTGTACAGGGGACTCTTACAAACATAAATTTGTGAAAAAATATCAAAAAAGGCAGTTCGAAAATAATTTAAAAATACACTTCTGCACGGCACTGGAAACAGGTCCACTGTAAAACCTGACAAGGCAAAACATGCAATCACATATTTACCAGAAAATCGTTCTGCATTGCCACTTCACCATAAATTAAGACGATATCCATCAAGTCCGAGTTGTTATACACGTAAACCATTTTCGATAACTAATGTAAACGTAGCATCACAAAACGTTAATACTATAAATATCGAATTTCAATATTCGGAATCACCTGGCTACAGTAGCCCAGCGATGTAAAGATTAACATACGGATTCATCAACAAGGCGTAACGTTAGTCAGACTAGCGGAGGTTACGCGAAAAATTTACGCATCTGTTGCACTAATTTAAATAAAAAGCATACTCCTATTCACTATACTATGTATAATACTTACTTTATGATATGTTAACTAATCCGTAGTACTGAAAAGTACAGTTTTTGAATATAAATACTAAATATACAATGGGAAACGCAAGGAACTAGAGGCCGAAGTTACGCGATTTTTAGACAGGTACAATACTGGGTCTAACTTTTGGCGCAAATATGGACGTAAATAAACAGCCTACCTAGCAACGCATGCTTCGCTACCTAGCAACGCATGTTTCGTGAATGAGCGCAAAGCTGGTCAGGCCAACTAACGCGCTTTACACGGGCGTAAACTCGTTAGTCGGACTAGCGCTACGCCCGTTTCATGAATCCGGCTGTAAAAATATTACAACTTCAATCATTCTTTTCTCGGAAACTATAAAGAATTTACAATTTTTTTTACGATATTGACTCCATTTTTTACGACGCACCTATTTTTTAGATAACCTGAAAATTAAATTTTAAAATCTTTGAACATTATTTTCTTGAAATTTTTGTTATGTAACACCATAATTTTTCATGATGTATGACGCTCTTTCAAATGGCATAGTCAAAATTGGGCGTTGCTATTTAAAAAAAATTATCGATGACGTCATATCTCGAACAACGATGACGTCGCAAGTATGGGTTGTATGTTAAAAAGTGCCTTTTTTAAAAACAAAATCGACGTGCCAGGGGATTTTTTCAAAAAATAATGAATTTATTCGTTACTTTTCGAAAGCACTGTATTCTACAGTGTAACGTCTGAAAAAATAATAATTCATGATCTGAACAAAGCTATAATTGAAATCTAGTTCCTCATACAATAAACTTTTAAAGTAAAAAAGGGTTTATGATATGCTTCCGTAAGACAGTGTAAGAAATTCGGCTTTTACTGACTTCCAGGAAGTTAATCTCTGTTTCTGACTTCGCTGAAATCCAGTTACTTTGTCTGGATTTCTCAGTAAGTGCGGTGCGGAGGTGTTAACGATCGTCTCACAGCTAAACAATTTATTGTGGATGCAAGTTCAGTTTAACTTAAATTAGACACTGCAGTTATTCATATTACAAATGTCATTATTTTGTTTTCATTAAACTTAATTGTATTGGAAGTTTGTGGTTAAATATCTGTATATATTTATTAACACTGAAATCAGATTTTCTAACTGGCGGTTGAACCTTTTATCGAAATAAATCGTTTCATACAACAGGCCGTGTTTTATCGGCACGGCGGTACCCTGAACACTTTTACTCGCCAGGAAACATTTAATACACAGGTATTAAATTACCGAATTAAAATCATCCCGGCCCTTGAGCTGCGCACCCTAAAATCAATCTATTTCGACAGATCAAAATAAAGTGAACGGGATATTGGAAACGGGGTAGGAAGTTTTTTCAACAGTATAAAGCGGCTGATTTGATACAAACGTTATTTTACATGGAAGCCTCTGTTTTATTGGACACCTACATACTGAATGCCATTTCTCTTTATTTGCCTAGTATATTTAATTTCTGATTGTTTAGGCGGAATATGGTGGCAGTCATCGTTTACGTCTCTCTCTTTCATGAAAATACACTTCTGAGCATTTATTATATTCATCGCAATTCAGAAAGCAGGTTTGATAGAATAGAATAATTCATTCATATCTTATGGTTGGTTCACGTTTCTTTTTGATATAAAATAAATTGCAGTAACACTATGTACAGAGATGGATTGCATAGAATGAAGAAAATAATAGGTTATTTATTTATTTTGTTTGCTCGATAAGCCATTTGCTAGAGCACCACAGATAACTCGTATGCAAAAAATTGTCTGCGTCGGACCAGACGGTGGAAGTTATACTTCTTTGGCCATTCTCATACACCCACTCGTACGTACAAAAAAAAAAATCTTAACAAAAAAAAATTCTTAAAAAAACACGTACGTAAAAAAAAATTCTTAAAAAAAAAAATCTTAAAAAATATATATATATATATATATATATATATATATATTATTATATTAGTTCTTAAAAATTTGTTCTTAAAAATTTGTTCTTCCAAATTTGTTCTTCCTTTTGAGCGTGACGCGGTTTCTCGGCCAACATCCCATCCCAATGTGTCTAACGGGCGCAAAGAAGTATAACTTCAAAAGGCTCAAACAAAACCTATCCTGGAACAAACTGAATGTAATTTAATAATCTGATATTTTCCAAACACTAAAATTGATATTTTTTTACTTCTACTTAACAATATTGGTTTTAAGTCTAACGTATGAAAAATATAAATATACGTAAATAATTTATTGAGAGAAACAATGAAAATCAAACTTTTATGACGCTGTCAGTTTATTTAATTCGATTAACAACGATTGACTTTTAAGCAAAATATCCTTGCAATGGAGATTGAGACTTAATTCGCATATCACTGTCGTAAATCTGGCTAAATATGAGAAAATAAGTTAAGAACCAATTTCAAAATGCAAATTGAAATTTAACTCGGGATAGCTGCTCTGTTGGGAGCAGAACATTTAATTTAAAAAATGTGGTGCGAAACGATAAAATTGGTATTTGATATAAGCTAGGGAGTGGGGCCGATTTTAGTTACCTACCTAAACATTTCCCTGCCTTCTTCGATTTACGTTTCGTTCAGCTTCTTATAAAAAACAGGACCTGCATTTGAAATAATTCTAAATCACATTAATTAACTTTGTTTCATAACAGATAGATAAAAGCTTATCTATAACTTAAAAAATAGCATTGTTTATGAAAATTTAACGCTTCTCAAAACGATAAAAAAATGGAAGGAGTTCGGAGTGTGCTCTAGTTACCAAACGGTAAATCGCACATCGAAGTTTGTCAATATTTAATCTAAAGCTGCAGTTATTTACAGCGACGGTGCATTTGCTCGATATAATGTTCACAAACCTCATCCCCTGCATAAGTCCGCCAGCCTTAAAAATGCATTTAAGTTGCCTCTTTAGAACAAAAGGTCGTCGAGATGTCTTTGCTTTCCCAGCGAGATTAAAAGCTAAGCGGTAACTTGAAAATTAAAAGGTTGAGTGCATTCAGACTTGCATGAATTTACTTAGGTACTTCTGCAAGTCCTTTTCTTTGCTGCCATATAACGCTGTGCTGTTAATTATTAGATACATTCAGTTATATAGATAGGATTATAACCACTTTTCATTCTTATATACATGATTTTTTCTTGTAAGCATATAATGTCATTTTCTATGTCCCAAGAAATATGTTTTCAAATATACCTAGCAATTTAGTTACACGCTGTATCTTCACTGAACTTCTCGCTATTTCTCTTTAGTTCTTATTCTTCTGCTTCCTATCCTTCAAAATCCTGTGTGCGACGAAATTTGTTGTCGCAGACATTCCTGTTTTCTCGATCATAATAAGATATAAGATCCGTTCGGCCAGTATCGAACCACTCGATTCGCACAAGAGCAACGCGGAGGATCGGGGGAATTTAAAAATAGAATTACTTTCAAATTTGTTTCAGTTTTATAGTAGCGCGCTGGCACAAAAAGTTTTTTGTGTGATTCATGCGATCCGGATAAAGATTGAGAGGAGCCCCAGACAGCTCCTTTATATCTCTCTGTTGGATTTGAGACAGCGGTTTTTCTAAATCCTCCTACGACCCTCTGGCACGGAAAAACTTCGAGTGCTGTGAGCAGGCGACACCTAATTTTTGGTCGATGTCATCGTGGTGGCAAAAATGAAAATGGAAATGGTTTGATGCACACGCTGTTTTATATTATTCTTTTAAATCTGTCACCTTAAATACAGGGTGATTCAATCATGAAAGAGTCCTCCTAGTATACGCTACAAAAAAGTTCCTGATAATGCATTTAAGATTGAAGCCAAATCACGTTGCCATCATGTGGTATCATCAGGACCACATACCATAATAACAGCATGTTCATTAAAGTTTGGTATTAAGTGATATATATTTTCATGTTACATAATTTTTGGTATATCATGATATCGTTTTGTATTTAATAGCAATTCTAAAATACTATACCAAGTGTTTCGTTTACCGGTTACATGTTACCAATGTCAATAAGTGAAAACATTCTTATTCCAAATAAAATTCTTTCGCCTTACTTTGTAGGGCGACATGATTTTTTCTAAAAAAACACAATAAAGTTGAAGACTTGCATTCCATGTGTACAAAAACGGCTTTACTATAAAAAAATATATATTATAAGTAATTATTTTCCATTATACATCAAAAGAAAGTTTAATAAATTCTCAAGAAATTGCGATATTCACGAATATAATATACGCACTGCCAATGCTATTTATAGGTAAAACATAAATCTAGCTGGTTCAGAGAAAAGCGCTTGTCACTTTTGCAGTAGAGTATATAATTGTCTGCCCGTGGAAATTAGAGAAATTAGGAGCTGAAACATAAAAAATCACTGCACTCGTTTTTGTCCTCTAATTGTTATTATACCTTAAATGAGTTCTTTTTAAATAACTAGCTAATAAACTCCACTTGTTACAACCTCTTTTAAAATTATTGTTGTTTATTCATAATACCAAATGTAACTACAATTTTAACATATATTATGTAATGTCTTATTTGTTTTATACTTTAAGTCACATTTTAAATTTTAATCACCTATATTAAGTTTTAGTATTAGTTGTATGTATCTGTGAACACATGTTCCTTTGATGCTTCACAACCTTTGTAGGCCCTATGTGAATAAAGATTTATTGGAACTAGAAAATAATAATATGCTACCATTTTTAGATGTTTTAATTAAAAAACAAGATAATTCTGTAGAAACAAGTGGTTATAGAAAACAAACTCACACCAATAGATATTTAAATTTTAGATCTAACCATCACATCGATATTAAGAAATGTGTTGTTAAATGTTTATATGATAGAGCAAAATTAATTTCATCAAACAATGATATTTTCAATAACGAACTAAAATTTATTAAAAATGTTTTAATAAATAATGAATACCCTCCAAATTTTGTTGATAGAACATTCAAAAATATTACAGATAAAACAAACACTGTAAGACAAATAAAGGAAATTAATCATACAATTAAAATTCCATACATTCCTATATTATCAGAAAAGTTAAGAAGAATCGGTAATAAATTTAATATTCGAACAGTTTTTCAGACAACTAATACTTTACGATCATTTTTGTCTAAAACACGTCCAAAAATGATATACAAAATTCAAAAAATTGCATCTACAGTATACCTTGTGAATGCAATAAACATTATGTTGGGGAAACGTCTCGGCCTAGAAACATTAGAGTTGAGGAACATAAAAATTACATAAAGAGACGGAATTTGAAAATCCAAAATTTGCGAACACGTTTGGGAAAACGGTCATTTGATTAAATAGGGTTCGGCAAAAATTTTAGAGGATAACGCAACAAAAAGAAAATTAAAAGAGACCGCGATTATTTTGTTGAACGGAGATAAGTGTGTGTCTAACTGTTCAGTTAACATCGATCATTGTTGGCTACAGTTGTATCAAGAAGAAATAAGTAACAATAAAATAAAAATCATTTAACATCTCTATGGAAGCAGATAAACAAATTTTAAACTGTCAAACTTGACATATGTTTAATATTTTTACTACGATTTTGAGAACGAAAACAGAGAGTTTTTCGAAACGTCAATAATACGGAAGTGCGCGATAGTGATGTGATTTTTGTTATTTTTACTTATCTGCTTTTTTCAGTGTGAGATTTTTTGGTTAGGCAAACTTAGTTTCGAAAATAACCCTTGACTGTTCCGTTTGGCGCAAGGGCTTATTTAATTAATCTTTATTATTTTTTCAGAAGTGTGGCAAAAACCCAACAAAACTAAAGAGCAACTAAAGATTTATTATTATTATTATTATTTTTTTTTCCAGTAAACACCTTCCGAGGCTCCGACACATTCGGAGATGTTCTGGAGAGTCAAGCAATGACCACTCTCCACTCCGTGGAGTCAGTAATCATTGCGCCCGTAAATCGTGTGTTCTGAGCAGACGTAGCGAACCAAGGACGATTGCCTTCTGCATTCTGCCGGCTAAGATCTCTGCCGAATTTCGACAAGCCGGTATGATATTTAAGTCAGAAAGCAACGTATGTCTCATTCCACCCAGGACGCCTATAATTAGCACCACAATCTTTATTATTTTTTCAGAAGTGTGGCAAAAACCCAACAAAACTAAAGAAAAACTAAAATTATGCCACAAATAAATATTATTATTATTATTATTATTATTATTATTATTATTATTATTATTATTATTATTATTATTATTGTATAGCGACTTTAGGTGTTGTATAGGGTGTTCCTATTTGAAAAAATTTTTTTTTTTAGGAAAAATTACATGCAATTTCCAAAATTGCAATAATTTATATCCAAAATTTGTCAGCATACTCTACCTAGCACTGATTTTGTATGTGGCGTACAACACAACCACTGTTTATCTGAAAATGTGAAAAAAGTACAACTAAATGCGTAGTAATAATTTCACTTTTAAAAAAATCTCTAATACGGGCAACAAACCAATAGCTGACAATAAATAAGAGGACATTATCCCAGTCGCGTGATGTAACTTGGCGAAATAGTCCTGCAACTGACGCTCCGAGTCATGTAGACATTTACGTACGTTGATATATTTTTTTTATCACATATAGCTTGTGTTATTCACTGGACTGGACAGTACTTAGTATATCGATGTGCAAATATTTTCCGCTATCGTTTTTGCCACATTCTTCTGAGAGACGAATGTTTGTGCATTAACAATAAAAACGTCCCTTCATATCGAAGGCTATGCATGTCACATGCAGATATTTTACGTCAGCACAGCCATTTTACATAAAACAAGTTACAGTATGCATATGTATTACGTAAATACACCGCAACAAAATTTGACAAATTTGGATGTTGAAATGATACAATTCGTTGAGTAATGGTTCTCTCAGATCTCAAGTAAAGAAACCTTTTACGAGTCACATTGGAATCTCTTTTGAATTACCTTACGAAACTATGCGTTATTAAAAACATATTTTTGTGTAATATTACACCGGCACACAAAAGAAAAAGTGGTATGTACTTTTGAGCAGACCCACTTTCTTTATGTATTCTGACGCACTCAATTCAAATTTTTATTTTTATTTTATTTTATTTTATTTACACTATTCAACAGGTCAAAGACCCAGTTAAAGAATAGGAAAACACAAAAAAAAGCATACATGAAGTAAATTACACAATACTTAGACATAACACATGTAAACAAATATGAAGAAAGAATCAATCTAAAAATCTAGATAAAGACAACAACATTTACAACACAACTTTTTTCAGAGTTGAAATATTGCAATCCAAAAAATCTACGGGCAAGATAACTTCATTACATAAATTACACATATTATGCAGTGGAGAGTGTTGCAGAATATTTGTCCTAGCAGGTGGCAAATAAAACATGTTAAATTGTCTAGCTTCAATTCTGGGAACATGAAAGCTCAACATTCGCAAGATGGCACTGCAGTCAATGACATTATTAATTACTTTATGTAAACAAATTAAATAAGCCTTTTTACGTCGATTTTCCAAAGTTTCAAGGCCAAATCTATTAAGCATTTCAACTTGAGGGAACCCAACAGAGGGATACTCACCATCAGCTTTAAAACTAACATATTTCAAGAATTTACGTTGAACATTTTCAAGAGCATCCACATGTACAGCATAATTAGGACACCAAACAATTGATGCATATTCACAATTGCACCTGACAAAAGTAGAGTATAAAATTTTCAAAGTGTTAGAATTCCGAAACTGTTTACTATTTCTTATAATAAAACCATGAGATCTATAAGTTCTTGCAGTGATATGATGTAGATGGTTATTAAAAGACAATTTTCTGTCAAAAATAACACCTAAGTCACAGAAAGTATCAGGTCTAGACAGCGGATGTTGCTCGATGGAATAATCAAAAGAAATTAACTGTTTCTTTGTGGAAAAGGCAGTACTTGGCACTTACTAGTATTAAGTGACAGATTATTAACCCTGCACCATTCATTAATGACATTAAGATTGTACTGAAGTTCAGCAGCATCATCAGCGTTCTTGATCGTACTAAAAATTTTCAGATCATCTGCATACAACAGGCAGGGCACAGTTAAATTATTAATGATGTCATTAATGAATAGGCTAAAGAATAAGGGTCCCAAATTAGACCCTTGAGGGACACCCGAGGTGGCTCGTACCTCAGCAGACTTGCAACCGCGGTAAACAACATGAAGACCTCTGTTAGAAAGATAAGAGCTAATAAGAGTTAATAAGTTGAAGGAGAAACCAAAATAATTATCTAATTTTTTCAAGAGTATTGCGTGATCAATTCTGTCAATAGCCTTTGTCAGGTCAGTGTAAATCACGTCAGATTGAAATCCATCATCAATGGCATTGGCTAAAAACTGTGTAATACAGAAGAGATTTGTAACAGTAGACCTGCCCTTAAAAAAACCATGTTGCGCCTCCGAAATTAAGTGTTTTGTGTGATGAAATATAAAATCATACAACAGCATTTCAAAACACTTGGCAAAATTGCTGATTATAACAATCGGTTGAAAATGACTAATGTCTGATCTTTCACTTTTTTTAAATACTGGAGTGACCTTAGATATTTTCCACTGTGATGAAAACGTACATGTATTTAAATACAGGTTTATTAATTTAAACAATGGTGGCGCAAATACTGCGGCACAGTTCCGCAAAAGAAAGGATGGTATTCCATCTAAACCCCCAGTTAACTTAGGCTTTAATTTCCTTAAACAACACCTAACTTCATTCTCCGAAAAAGAACAAAGTATTTGGTAAGTTTGAGTAAGAGTTTCTTTGAGATATAAATTTCCAAAAATTCTGAGGTTGATGAGTAATATTATTCTCAATATCCAAAATGTAATTATTATACAATATCTTACTTCTTCTCTTATCTTAATATCTTAATATACTTAACTGTACGTCTTAAAGTCTTAAATTCATTATAATGATTAATATATTTAGAGCGTTTATACCCTTTCCATAAGAAATTTTTACGCGTGACATCTCTAATTAACGATCTAGTGTACCAAGGGGGATAACACCGATACTTTGCACGTGAATTAGGAACGTCATGGAAAAAATCCTATCCAAATGATAAAATTGTTGTAGGGCAACATCAACATCAGTGCAATCATCCAAATAACAGAAGTCAGATTCAAGCAAATGTGTATAAAGTAAGGGAAAATTTGCTCTCTTAAAATTATACTTATATAACAGTTTAACATTTCTAGTCGATTGCGAGCTACAACTTCTAATAGGATACCACACCACAAGAGGAGGATGATGCAAATCTTCAGGAAGAAGAACATCAATAGCTCTCACAACTTTGCACTTATTATTGGATAGAACAAGATCCAATATGCGATTATTAATATTTACAATTGAATTACTTTGAATTAAATTAACAAAATTTTGGAAGTTTATAACGGCATTACATATAGGAGAATCGGTACAGTGCAAAGAAGCAGACGCATATGCCGGGACATTGAAGTCACCAATTAACAAAATGTCCGAGACAAAAATATAATCTAAAGAGCAAAAAGCATTAAAGACCAAATTATTCACCTCAAGTGGCTCATTTGGAGGAATATAAACTACAAAAAGATAAAATGTATTATATTTTAGAGTAATTTTAATACCAGTAATGTCAACAGTTGGGATAAGACTGAAGTCAGTACTGGACAAATATTAGAAGCAATAGCAATCATAGCCCTCCTCTCGAGGAGTTAGTAGCCTCCAAATCCCGATCAGCTCTAAAAATATTGTATCTACTATTATCCAACACTTCAGTGTCAAGAACACCTTTATTCAACCAAGTTTCCGTAAACGCCAAGATATCAAAATTGCAAGCTGCCGTATTGTTAATTAAAGTATCAAGTTTGGTGTTCAACCCACGAACATTCTGATAATAAATTGAGATATTGTGTACAGTATAATGCGTAGTGCTCGTACCCAAAGTAGTAGAGTGTGAAGAGGGCGGGGAGTCAACTGAGGGTATCCCTAACTGCTATTGGTATCCCAAGTCGGACTTTAATTTGGATACTGCCATCTTAAAAGCATGACAACGTTCATGATCCCAGGCTGCATGTTCTAAATCAATAGCAAGATCAGGTGATTTTTCCTTCATAGAGGAACAATTAACACATCTAAATTTATCAGAAGAACAAGTATTCAGATCATGACTAAGACTACATTTAGGACAGGAAACAGCATTTTTACAATTGAATTTAGAATGGTTGAAACCGTTACATTTATAACAACGCATAATTTCAATTGCATCATACACTTTACAAATATCAAGTCCCACAAGTAAATAACCATTTTCTATTACTCTGTTATAATCCACAATGTTGAGTTGCAAAGTAGCTTGAAATACGTCTGCTTTTTTCTTCGTTGAACCAATTCTAACAACCTTACACTCCAGGGGGGATGAAATAATCTCATTGTTTTGCTTAACAACTAGCTTGCAGATAGACTCAGGATCAAGCTTTTCTGAGAGTCCAACAATTCTAATTCTGGGGTGCAGTCCCTTAACTTCCCTGATTTCATAGTTTTCTGACAATTTTTCTTGCGCCAATTTTTTAAGTCTGGAATTCTCCTCCGAAGACTGACAACTCAAAAGAAGACCGCCATCACGAATATGTTTAATTTTATTAATATTTATACCAGTGTCAGCTGGGATAACATTGTTCATAATATCAGATTTAGTTTGTTTGTTGTCTTGATTTGATTTAGGTTTAACTACAACTGCAGACTTAGAGCTATTGCACAATACCGATGAATAGGATGGTTTAACCTTGGGAGGGCTAACAGCAGGAAATTTTAATTCCTCCAGTTTTTCTTCAGCTTTACTCAAAACATCATGTTTTACAGATATAAACAAATCATTAAGTTCGGAAAAAAAATCCGTTATTTTTTCCTGAAACATGTCAAGTATTTTGCCCCTATCAATGACATCATGAAGCTCACTGCAGGTAGAACAACGCCAGGATAAACCTGAAACCTCCTTGATAAGAGACGGCAAATCACTAGAAACGCCGATACAGGAAATATGGAATTTCTTTTTACATATACCCTCGCAAGAAATGGCTGGCTTTTTTGTCGAAACAGCACTCGTACAGATAGCGCAATAACGAGACATTTTACTCACGTCATTTAAAAGTCATTAAAGGTGCAATGTAAACATCCAACAAACACAAATATGTGCCAAAGTTAATAGTACACAATTCTACAAAAAGTCAGTAAACGAAATTCACTTTTAAACTCAGATAAACCCAGTTAAAAACACCTCCACAGAGAAACACAACTACGCGGTCAGCTCGACTCAATATAATTTTGAAAATTTGAAGAAATAAATGCGGATAAATGAGACAACACTTGTTACAATCTAGAAAACATTTTCGTAAAATCTGTGGTGATGAAGTGAACACTAAATTCTCCAAATTTTGCTCTTATTAATGTGATTTTCACTTCAATTTTTCACTTTTTCAACTATTTCTCGCGATTCTTGAAAAATCTGTGTCATGCATAAGACTTCAAGTTCGAATTCAGCGCTTCGAAATACATAAGAAACATACTTTATAGAGGACAGTATACATGTTTACAATTTTTTAATCTTGGGCAAGTATTGTTGGGGTAAGTTCTTGCCCAATAGCTTGCTCAAGTTATTGTGCACTCTTGCCCAACAACTTGCCCAATTTATTGTCCAATAACTTGCGCATTAGCTTGCCCAATGACTTGCGCAATAATTTGCCCAATATCTTGTGTAATAACTTGCCCAATGACTTGCCCAACAACTTACGCAATAACTTGCCCAATTTCTTGCATTGCGCAATAAATTGACCAAATATTACGCAATAACTTGGACAAGTTATTGCGCAAGAACTTGAATAAGATATTGGGCATGTCACTGGTAAAAGGTGCGCACAATCTATCTACAGTAGACAAAATCTTGCGGAAATTAGCAGTAATAATTGAGCAAAATTGGCCAAACACGTTGGAAAATTAAAGGTAAAAAAATGTTGGCAATGGTAGAGCAATATTTGATACCATTGTACTTACATTTTGAAATCAAACTCTGAGACTTCAGGATATCGAAATTATTGGAAATATACAGGGTCTGCCATTTAAAACTTATAGCCTTTAGATCTCCGTTATTTTTAAGATACCAGCGAGCAAGGTATCATTTTTGTAGGTCTGTTCCAAGGCCTTCTAAGCAACCTTAATTTAAAAAAATAAATTATTTTCACGAAATGGGCGTCTTTAAAAATTTATTTTTCCGGGCAGATTTATTTCTTTAACAAGCTGTTATACAAAATTATTATACCATCGAATGGCAATTGAAAAGAGCTTTAATTTGATATACGCCATAGCTTGTATTACTGTAGTTTTGTTAAAAATGGTCAAATCATGTTTGGCTTTCAAAGTGCAATGGCATGAAAATAAAACACCATAGGGACATATTTGCAAGAGTTGCTGAAGATGTGTGAAAAATAGAAAAGAGCAAGATATGTCGGTATTCGTGGAAAAGCTTTAGAAAAAGGAGTAGTAGTAAATAAAGAATTATTATTAATAAAGCGTTGTAAACTTTGCATTGGGGGCAAGTGTAAAAATATGCTTTTTAAAACTACCAAATATCAAAACTTTACAAAGTAGAATTCATGACAAAGGTAAATATGCTAATTAAATTACTTACCTATAAAATTAGACTAGAGAAAATTCAAGACTGAAAGGAATAATACCATCAATAAATCTTGTTTATAGGTCAATAAGTAATAATACAGTGGGATAATGGGTGTAACAAAATTGCCCATTAATAAAGCAGGAATTACTATTTACAAATGTAGCTTACACTTTAAGGAAGGTCTAAAAAAATCTCTGTGCCAACCCGAAAATCAATGGTGAGCTGAGAGTTTAAGGAAATGTAGTTTTCCCAACAGGAACCTCCTCGAACACTGAAAGCTTGGAGGGTCATTTGACAGAGACTAAACGCCTAAGCTCTTAGTACTCCTATGGATGCTTTAATCAATAGCGCCACCTCTGCTGCTGTATAGTTTATTAGGACGAGAGTGTCGCCGGTCGCTCTTCATCATCCTTTTTCTCGTGCCCGAGAATACATTTATTAAGATTTTCGTTGCGTTAGGGATGCGTAATTAAATACCAGTGGGGAAAGTCTGTGTGCGATGAACTTAAACGCAATAATTCATGCTAGTATAAAAACTGCATTCGATTCGAAGCATTGCTAGTAATACTTCAACTTATTACGTTCTTTTCAAATACAATTTTTCACCAGACATGCTTGGAATGATTGATTTTACCGAAATGCAAAACATTTTTAGAAAAAAAAACACCTTCTATAGTAGCTGTTTACGTACGAACTTGGTAAGCTTTCTTGGATTGATGCCACCGTTGGAGTTTAAGAAAATCGATGGAATTGAAACGAATTTTATTTACGAAATTAATACATGCACAATGTTCCACGTAAAAATCTGAGAATTTCAAGTAGGATAACAGGAATAAAATTTTATGCTTAATACATTAGCATATTTTAAGAAACACGTAAAATTCACCTAAAAGGGTAAACAAATCCTTAAATAAACTACACATTGCGTGAGTGGACCATATTTAAGACTCCCTTCAGAAACTGCACGCGATTCTTTCTACGAGCGAGTAAAAATTTGACGCATTAATGTTTCAAAAGGTTAAAGCATGAATAATTAAATCATCCACAAACTATATTTTGGTAAATTGTATATTATTACACAATTTGATAAACAGACGTGAAAAACAAATGGGCAATTTTTATGTGAAATCTCAATTTTAATAGTAAAATACGGTTAATTAACACATCGTAAACGAAATATTGCTTCGCAAAAAGAAAGTACACGCCAATGCTACAGAATGTAACTAACTAGAGCGTATTATAAATAGCAGGTCCCAGACATTGTTGAACTTTTTCTTATCTATCACAGTCACGTAAAATCTACCTTTATCAGTAACTTCACTCTGGGGGGTAATAATATCGTCTGAGAAAAAAATTCCTCTCATTCTTAAATGTTCGTAGACTTGACGTTAGTTAGACTGTTGGTGTTTATTTTGAGAGTAGAAACTACGCCTACAATTTTGGCAGGTTATGTGTAGCACTAATTTCCTTATTTTATTTACATCCCTGTCAATCAACAATTTATAATTGTTACAAAAATATAGTTTTCGATTATAAAACTTAGACACGGGGGCTTCTATTCTTCAAGCTACAGGTAATAACCATTAGCGCTTATAAAAAAAAACGAAAAGGCTGTTGATAATAGTAGTAGTTCGCATCAGTTTAAACAACACGTCATAAAAATCATATGCAGCAACTAACGTCCTCTCAACATATTTTTTCATCGCAACGGGATTGGCAACATGAACATGCAGCACATATGAAATGATTGTACTTTCATGTTGATTAATAAGCTTCCGCGCAATTAAGTTTTATGGGTTTCCGCTTCCCTCCCTTCTTTAGATGCAAATTTCATCAGCCTGTACAGTTACCCGATTCCGAGAAACAATTATTTTTCATTTCTAGTTCGCCAGCTAGCGGGATCGAAAATCAGATCCACTTTCTACCAGAATGAATATCTATGAAATCTTCGGATAGCCAAAACATTGAAAACTGACTGTCGCCTTGATTGACTTGCAACGAGGCATATCTTTTATTAGATACCTATTATTTAAAAGTTGAAATTAAAAGAAACTTAACCAGATACTTATAGATTGCATCAGTATGAATTAAAGAATTTTATCAAATTTTGCGCTTGCATAAATATTCTGCTAACCAAGAACAACAGAATACGACGTAGCAAATTAATAAATATAGCATTAGATAAGACTCCACATTTAAATTTTATGCACAGCCATTACTCAGGTTTCACCACGCGTTCTGCTACTGAATTAAATATTGTATACGGAACAGTTCGCCCGTGAAAGAGATTTACCCGTATCAACGGAAAAATATAAGGCCGTGCTGTATGCGCCTGCATATTCTAGATTTATTCAAGCTGCCTTTCCTAATACGGAATGAGCATTGTTGTGCAATGTTGCATCTATTTTAAGTACAGTGTCGGAACAAAATGCGGAGAACAGCTGACTGTAAAAATATGAGACACGGTTGAAAAATTATATAGAATATATAAAAGAAACACTCTAATTTTACCAATTTAGTCTGATTTCGGTAATAAAAAATTGTGATTAACAAATCAACAAGCGTCTACTACTATTTTATAAAATATCGCTGTGCTAGAATAATACTCGGATATCTTGAAAATAGACGATATATATCTGCCTCAGCGATTACGCATTTTTTCTATCTTTCCGGTGGTATACTCGGATATCTGCCAAATCATAGATACCGTTATGGACCCAAGGCGAATAACTTACTATATGAATATTTCATTTCAAGCAACAGTGTAGTGAGACACTGAGACATTAAAAATCATCCCTTTTCTTATTTATTCATTTCTTACATGATACTAATCATATAGTGAGACATTTTACAATATCCGAGTTTTCAACAAAAAATTATAAAAGACATTTTAAAATATTTTTAAGATTTAAGATTTTTAAGTTGTCCGTTATCTTTTGGAAAAACCGCATGCGTTCTTTCCAATATGCACACGCATGTATAGAATCTTCGAAAAAAAGAGTTTTACGCAGTGGTCCCATTTCTATCCCCGACCAAATTTCAATGATCATAAAGTTGGCTAAGAAAACCGGAAAGCCTTATGTTCTACATCAAATTAAACATGGCGATGTATTAGACTGGAAATCTGTGTAAGTTCTTATGGAAATCTGGATGTAAATACAAACGGAGACAAAGTATATTGGAACTGTATAAAAATAATACGGGTGGAGAAGAGTGAAAACACTAGTTTATCAAATGCTTACTATTAAACCAGTTATCAACAAAAAGCATTTCAAGCAATAAAGTTAAAGGGTACACATTAAACGCTCGTTAAATTATTTAACTGCACCATACATTTTCCGAATAAAATAATATAGAAATAGGATATTTTACATGAATGCACGATACATTAAGGAATGTTTGGTAAACATAATAACTGTTCGGTTAGAATTATAAATTCTCAGTGAAAAATGTATTCGCAAACTAGAAATAATAGTTACACGAGGGAAAAAATACATGTTCGATAAAAACAACCAATGCTCTCTAAACATATAAATGTGTTCATCACAAATAATACTTGCTAGTTAAAAATAATAAATGCTCGGTAAAAATATTAATTGCTCGATAAAAATTATAATCGCCTGATAAGAATATTAAAAACTCGATAAGAATATTAAATGAACCGTTAAATATATATATGCGGTAAAAAACAATAATTACTCTCTAGAAAGTGTAAATGCACTGTTATAAAAATTATTTGCAGAAAATAAATTCTTAAGTTTGAAACATTGACTGTAGGTTAGTTTGGTTAAATCAGTCGTTTGTTCATTTCACTGCTTGCAAATCATTCTGTTGCGCACACGCGCTTTTAGATTCAAATCTGCGAACCAAAATTAAATATCGTGCATAAAGTAATGAACACTTTTGAAATTTCTATCGTGCAAAATGAATAAAATATCGAAACATACTTTTAAAACTTATCGAGTTAGCATTTTTATTATGCAAATGCTATTTAAATACCGAGCATCCTTATACTGCATTCATTATTAGTAGTCAAGCATTTCTCCTATTTTATATTGCAAAATATATTAAAATATCGAGCACTTTATTGGGACCCAAAGTTAAAGCTTGGTAATGAAAAGCGAACTGAAATTAAAAAAGTCTATAAGAAAAAACCAAAAATCCCCTATAAGAAAAAAGAAGCATTGCTGTCTTTACTAAGTCATATACCAGAATGGTGACAATAACGAAAATTCTTATTAATAATTCATCATGTTTACCTATTTAATGTTTGCTTCTTGTATTTAGAATAATAATGTTATTTGGTACTTTTGTTTATTTTGTTTAGAATATATTCTTATTTTTTATTGTTTATTTTGTTATTTAAATAAATACTTCTACTCCTTTTTTTATTTCTTTCAATCTATTATTGACCTAAATATCAGATATACAAAACAATTAAATATAAATCTAGTAAAACACGGAGACATTTGTAAATAAAAAGAGTTATGTAAAAGAAACAATAGTACAAAATTAGTATAATAGTAGGTTAAACTAATAGAAAAAAAAGACAAGTTTCATTGTGCAACAAAAATCTGGACATATAGAAGGATACCTTGCAAATGTCACCTTTTTAATAATATAATGAACATAATATTAAAATCTATATTGAAACCATTAATTACTAGTTATTTATTATTTATTGTCAATACAATATTTGAATATACTTAAGTAATGAGTCAAAAAAACTTAAACCTGGATTTTCTCTAATTTAAGTTTTTCAATATATCCTAGTATCATTCTAGTACAGCGATATATCTATATATATCGCATTTATCGCTTACAATGTAGTTTTTATCCGTGACTGTACAAAATATCCATTAAGCTCAAATAATATTGCTAAATAATCCCCATCTAAATTATTTAATTTATTAATAAGCAAACTTAGGAAAATTTATGGGAACTCTGTACAAAAGTAGCTACTTCTGAAAACAATTCCAACAGGACAGTGACTTGTACCTTCTATCATTAAGCAATTAAAGTGAAAATGTGTTGTTTTTGATACGCCACTGACAGTTAAACTAGAATAAGTATTTATTTATAGAAATAAATATGAACTTTTCCATACGAAAAAATTAAGTAAGTAGCATTGACATTTTACGCAACGTAACTACCTCGTTTAGATCGTTAAAAAGTTGTGTTCAAGGTGTATATTGACTACCCTTGTTTTTCAATCTGAAGATTGAATAACCCTCTCTTTGCACTTTGCTCATGCCCCTTGTTAATGTATTTTATTCTCAAATATCCAAAAAAACTCACCTGAAACAAAAAGAAAACAGAATTATGAATAATTTGAAGACCTACAAAACAATAATAATAAATTGTTTAGTTCATTTCTGATTTAATTTTTGACCAATGACGATTAATAATAATAATAATATCTCTACCCCTCATTCTAATCACGAGGATTAGCCCAGAAGTCGAAGACTTGTGCGGGAGAGGGGGCGGCATATTATTATTAAGCAGGCCGCATTTGCGCCCAGGAACGACTTACGTTGGTAGGCCCTAACCACTATTCAGTGCAGGAATGAGGGAAACCTGGAAAACCTCATTAATTAGGGGGGTAGTTGAATGCCAACCGGTATCAATCTCACATTGAACCAAGTCAACATTCTTCCACCCTACCATACCCGCAGAGAGGGTGCCAATCTCTCCACGAATATAGCTTATATACGGTCTACCGGCTGCAGGGGTCGAACCCACAGCGATCCAGTCACCTCGATTCAAGTACTGACGCCTTAAACCGCGCGACCACTGACCGATTAATAACATAAAAGCTGTATTTCATATTCAACTGCATTGCATTTACTAGAAATTAGGTATGTATTATAACAGTATAAAATCCATAAGCTTCAATTCTCAAATAATTCCTGACTATAGAGCTTTCCGAGTATATAAAATTATTTTGCAACGACTAGGTTTTCATTGTGAAATGGTTCTATTTATTTTTTAAGTAGATCCATATCGTAGCTTTATATAAAGCGGATATTTTAGATCAACATCTAAATAAATGTTCTTCATTTTTTACCACAATGGCCAATTTGCATGGAACATTCATATTTAGAGTTCACGGACTGGAAAGTTCAAGTAAGTAAAAACGTGTACTGAAACTTGCATGTATTAAAAGTGAAATGTCTCCTTTTATGTAGAATTTATGTCACCTAAATAAATACAAAAATTTATTTTTGGTTATAATAAACTTTTTCTATGTACAATAAAATTCTAGTTATATTCGGTGCATGCGGTCTTCGAAAAATGCCTACGAAGAACAACAAATCAGCAACAGTGACGATGAATTTGATGCTGATAGAAAACAAAGAACTAGGCAATTTCCAATTAGTTGCAAATAACCAAACAAATCCTTAACCAATAAAACAAATTTGTTTAGTACATGCGCATAAGCACAGTTTATGACAATTATATTTTATAAAAAATTGTATTAAGTTATTATATTAGAACAGTAGGTAATAATACTCGTATACAATATGTATGTATATAATATACAATCTATTTAATTTGATAGATATTTAATTGCGAATCCAGTGATTTACATTTTACATTTACATTTACAACTTATTCGACTGTATTGTACAGCTTTAGCAATGATGAAATGCATTGCAAATTAGAACTTAAAAATACCATATTCAAACCGTTGCAAATTCTTTATTCGAATAAAGTTAATATACTGTTTTAACCCTAGAATTGTTTAAATAACTTACAAATTTAGGTAAAGTAATTCGAAAGCCAGTTAACAAAATTCTGTTTACGATATTTGTTACATTTTGAATAGGTCTCCAGTTTTCCATTTCTAATAAAAAAAAATCTTTAGGTCAAATTCATCAAGAGCGAGGTCCTAAAATATCAACCCTAATTTCGTTAATGGTCATTAAAACAATAAGTATTAGATATTAATTGCAGCTATTATTTTCATCGATCCGAATATAAAAAAGTGGCTTACGATTTCCCTGAAAACTCTATTTCAAGCAGATTTCATAGATGAAATCGATCAATATATATATTTTTCAAATATTTTTTAGATTCTCTCATGCAATTTTTTTCTCTTCGAAATCGGACCATTCTCGGAAAATTGTATGATGCGTAACGTTACTTTATATAAATTTGAATACGAAAAATTGTAATGCATGTCCGTAATTCTTTTGACAAGAGAGATGCATAATAAATAAATTAATGTTATTGGGTATTGAGTAATGCATTTCACAATACAATTTCATGGAAAATATCTAAAAAGCTGTCTGTAAATTACGTAAGTTAAACAAAAGCCAACAATGCAAGTGAGAACATTAAAATGATATACCTATGCGTGGTTGTATTAAATAAATATGCAAAGTAATGCATAATTTATTATTTAATTCATTTGCATGTTAACTAGAACAATACAGTGGTACCTACAGGACTTTACATTATATTTATTTTTATTGCACCAATTGTCACAAAAAATAGATAGGTAACCCATTTCTCCGATATACAAGTTAAAAATCAATAACACTCCCTCTCACATTTCTCCATTTTAAGTTAACATTCGACAATAAAATTGGTCAGAGGTTTTTAATACATTAAATAAATAAGATATTCTAACTTTACTATAAACAAATCTTTTCAAAAAGTCAGTTATTTAATTGCCATGTCTACAATGTAATAAAGAAGTATAATTGCAGTAAATAAATAATTAATGTAAAAATAATTGCTCATAAATAATCATAAAAGAATATGTAACTAGATTCGAATGCAAATCGCTGAAATGCCTACGTTCCACCCTTTTCAGTAAAATTTTGCAGCTGCACTGGCCTTGAAAGAACTAGCACCAGGACATTTAAGTCACATGTTTCTTCGCCTTAACCTTGCTGGAAAGTTATGACGCAATTCAAAAGCCAGTTGGCTAATGTTTTGTCTGCCAGTGCACAATGATTTATTTATGTCTAAGCTTTGTTCTACAACTGTATTTGGGATGATACAGTTTCCACCTGCTTATACGATGATATAGGGACCACTATATAAATACTGAATTTTCGTAGCATATACAGTATGCGCCAAAAGTATGGAATAAATCAATAAAAACGAAACAATTATTTTTTGGGAAAAATCCTCGAACAGGTCGATTTTTAATTTAAAAAATACATATTTTAGCGTAAAATGCGATTTTCAAATGTCATTTGTTTTCGAGTAATGACGTCCTCGATTTTTTTTTAAATGGCAACACCATATTTTTTTCCTTGATTCTGAAAGATCGTTTAATTCTCTATCAGACAGTACTAAAATTTTGCCCTCTTACATAGGAAAGTTTTCAAGTAAATGACGATTGAATGTTATAAAACGTAAATCATTTAAAATAAAGCAAAAACGTTATCAAGTTTATAGTTTTTCGAATTCCATAGTTCTTTTATGGATCACGTAGGTACTTTCTAATAAGTATTGTAAGCGACATAGAAATTATTATTCAATTTAAAGTACTATGGCACATTTAACTGTTACTCAAAGAATTGAAATTTTAATTCTTATCGGATGCGGGAATATAACTCAGCAGGAAGTTTGCGATTTATTTAATGAAAAATATCCAGATCGCCCTATCAGCCAATCAACAGTCACGAAGGTAGAGTCTAAATTTATAGAAACTGGCAATGTTTTAAATATTATAAAACCTGGACGTCCAAGCATTAATGAAAATCAGAAACAGAACATTTTGATAAGTATGGTGGATAATCCTCATAATTCTTCACGATTGGTTGCATTAAACAATGACACTAGTCAGAGCACAGTGCTACGTATCTTGAGGAAGGAAAAATATCATCTCTACAAAATTCAACTTGTGCAGGAACTCAATGAAGATGATCCCGATCGCCGCTTACACTTTTGCGAAATTCTAATGGATTTATGTCAAGGAAATAGTAATTTACCCCGGCAAATACTTTTTTCAGATGAAGCCACATTTTGTCTGAATGGTACAGTAAACCGTCAAACTTGCAGATATTGGAGTCGGGAAAATCCTCATTGGATGGCAGAGGCACATACCAAACACCCTCAGAAATTAAATGTGTGGGCTGAAATAGTTGACGACAGAATAGTAGGGCCTTTCTTCTTTGAAGCCTTACAGGACAAAGATATTTAGAGTTTCTAGAAAATGACCTTGTTCCAGTCCTTGCAGTAATTTTTCCTAACGATAATGACCCTGACATTCCTGACGATACCATATGGTTTCAGCAAAACGGTGCACCTCCGCACTATGCGCGCCCTGTACGAGATTTTTTGGACAACTGTTTTCATGGGAGGTGGATCGGCAGACGCGGACCGATAGAATGGCCTGCAAGATCGCCAGATCTTACACCTCTTGACTATTTTTTATGGGGATACTTGAAGTCAAAAGTGTACATTAATAAACCACGTACTTTAGAAGAACTTCAAAATCGCATTCGGGACGAAATACGCAGAGTTACCCCAGAAATCATTCATAATGTGCAAGAAGAATTTCTTCACAGACTTGCGCATTGCCAAGAAGTTGGTGGATGGCAATTCGAACATTTAATTTAAGTATAAAATTTAATCAATTGTATTTTATTTTACATACCTCAGAATTGTTACTTTTTTATGGATAAAATTTACGTTTTCTAACATTCAATCGTCATTTACTCGAAACCTTTCCTATGTAAGAGGGCAAAATTTTAGTCCTGTCTGATAGAGAATTAAACGATCTTTCAGAATCAAGGAAAAAAATATGGTGTTGTCATTTAAAAAAAAATCGATGACGTCATTACTCGAAAACAAATGACATTTGAAAATCGCATTTTACACTAAAATATGTATTTTTTAAATTAAAAATCGACCTGTTCGAGGATTTTTCCCAAAAATTAATTGTTTCGTTTTTATTGAATTTATTCCATACTTTTGGCGCATACTGTATATATTATTTATTTAGTTAATATACACGGTGATTCTTAACCTAGAGGCATAAACTTGGGAAATTATAGATGAGGACAAATAATGACGAATAGAGAAAAAATGTTTTCTAGTTATACGGAGATATCAATTTAATTCAAATAAAAGAACGACGTGAATTTCATAAAATCGGATAATTTAATTTATCATGTAACTGTTCAAAGTCCTAAATCTAGGTGTAGTCGAATTGTCTTAGGGGCAGCATGTATGCTATTTCTCAAGTCGTGTTCACTGTTAACTTTGGTAACACTATAATTTTATCATGAAGCCAAATATAAAAGCGGATTTAGGTCGGGCTATCGAGGGGACCAGTCAATTGGATCACCTCGACCTATTTATCGTTCGAGAAACACATAATTACGGAACATGTGGTGGAGCATCATCGTGAAGGAACCACATACGTTGAGAATAACTTTCGAAGAGTACTGGTAAATTATTATGCGAAAATTGTAATTAAAAAGCATCAGTTAACCCGTTTTCCAGAATAAAAGGGCTAATAAGTACTTCGTTCACAATTCTCGCTCACACATTTACTGAAAATTGTTGTTGAAAGTGTCCAATGCCTAAAAATGCATGTTGTGAAAATTGTGAATACCATTATGTGTAAAAATTACCTCATCCGTAACTAAAATGTTCATGGTAAAATTTGGGTTTAAGTACTCTTGATGCATCACGACTCCACGACTCGGATGATATCTTGAGGGAAACCTTTGTACAGGGTGTCCAGCGTAGCGCTCTCACTCGATTTGTGGCTTTAATGTCATAGTTACAAAAAAACGTCAAATACAAAAATTGTGTCATTTTTATAGATGATTCGACGTACCTGAGAAAAAAACAATAGAACATCGAATTAAAACAATTATTTACCGAAGTCCAATTTTTTTTAAATGCAACACCCTATGTATTTTTTTAAATTCTGAAAAAGCATACAATTCTGATTACATCCATCCATATTTTGGTTGAGTGGAAGAGCAACGTGCTCATTTCTGAAATGAGCAGTTGAACTCCGCCTTTTTAATTGATAATGATGTGTATTTGTTAAAATTGAAAATTTGTGAAATTTTGTAGTGTATTTTACATGATGTAACTTTATAAATTTATGTTTTTGTTCATTATCATTAAATAAAGTCATTTATTATTATTATTATTATTATTATATACAGATATATTTAGTAGTAACTGAGATATAATGGAAAATGTCGAATATATCTGATATTATCAATACAATACATTTTCTTTTATATCTCAGTAACCACTGGAACAAATATGGATGTAATCAGAATTGTACGCTTTTTCAGAATTTTAAAAAATACATAAGGTGTTGCATTTAAAAAAATTTAACTTCGGTAAATATTTTTTTTAATTTGATGTTCTATGGTTTTTTTTTCTAAGGCACGTCGAATCATCTATAAAAATGACACAATTTTTGTATTTGACATTTTTTTGTAACTATGATATGAGAGCCACAAATCGAGTGAGAGCGTTACGCTGGACACCCTGTACATAAAGAGAAGCCACAGCCACTGAATTTTCGTGTGATTCCCTATATACCAGTATCATGACCATAATTTCTTCTTTTGAGAAATTATGCGCCATACTTTTATAATCGCGTGAATATTAAACTCGAATCGAACCACAGCTAATAACAAAGTACTGCTACAAATACCAAAAAAAATGTCCTGACTCACCTAATAAATTTTTGTAAACTTTGAAACTAAAAATATTTTATAATATTTTCTTCACTATGCGTCATTATTTGTCCTGAACTATAGTTTCACAAGTTTATGCATATAGGTCAAGAATCCTGTACAGTGTACGAGTTGACCCTGATTTATCCATATTGCAACACCAAATCGCGGTAAAGTAGTTTTAAAAATATTTTCAATTATATTTGCGGAAATTAAACCTGTAAAATGTGGGATAGACCTTGGTATGATACCACTATAAATACAAAATACATCGAGCTTCAGGATTAAACAGTCCACAACATTGCAATTCACTGTTATCCTGAACTGAAAGAAGACGTCATGAAATTTTTAGCATTCCTCGCTTTCACTTTTCTGTTTGTCGCAACAGTGCACTGCAGCGTCATAGCAGGCCCTGGCTTAATCGGTACCACGGGAATCATTGGGGCTCCTATTGCCACGGGTATTATTGGAGCCCCAGTACTTGGTGCTAGAGTGGCAGTGGCGACCCCAACTATTGGAATCGCAGCTGCACCCATTGGTATAGGGAAAATTTGGTAAGATGGATCTCCAGATGGAAAATTGCCACTTGAGCTGATGGTTGTGAAGACTTTTTTATTTTCTTGCTTACCTATTTAACTAATTTTCTGTATTTTGTGTAATAAACATATAACTATTCATTATTTTTTTATTGCCACTTAAGTATTTTTCAAGTATTGAAGAATTATACACGATTTGTTTTGTTGACCAGGACTTTGATATTTTAGAGAAAATTTTATTTTCATGTCTGTTATGCAGACAGTTCATGTAAACATAAGATTTCCTACTAGATACAATCAAAAAAAGGCTTTTTCGAAGGAACATTCAGTCACGACTAAACAAAGTATTTTATTACGTTTTTTTACGGTTCAATATCTTTATTTGACAATTTAAGAAATAGGAAATATTATTTTAGAAAATGTCAATACCTTCAATATCAAAATGTAAGAATGTTAAACCTAGTTTTATGAGAATTATTCGTATTAAAATAAGATTGTTAAAAAATTCTAAGGTCCTAATCAATAAAACTGGAATACGTTGCACATACATGATACATTTTGAGAACAGATAAATGTATGTACGTGGAATAAGAATGACTCTCTCAAAACAATTTTTGAACTTCTAGAAGTTCTGGGTAAAAATTTCATTAAATTTCTATTGGTGAAACAAATATCAACTAATGTTAAAAATTTAAAGTAGATTTCATTACTAATACATCAGCAGTTCAAAAGAAATCGCAAAATTCATTTTATTATTGCAAACAATTGTACATATAATCGAAGGTACTTTATTAACAAGGTACATACTTTTTTTTTACTGCATTAGAAAGGTATTTTAAGCTAGTATAAATCAAATCTACAATTCCTATCAATGAAGTCATATGTATGCTCTCTGATACCAAACAAATAGGTATGCTAATGAACAATTCCACAGACAAAGCTCTATTCAATAATTATCTAAAGAAATTAATCTATCTAAATTTACTAACCTGGTTTAATGAAAACACTCTATAAATATCTAACTTCAGTTTTTGGCAGTGGTAACATGGCAAATTCAACCACAATAGATGAGATGTGACCTATTTCTGAATTTTTAGGATTGCTTCTTTAGGTGGCCTTCTTTAAGTTGAGTCAAATATCTAACTATAAAAATTATTATAAAAATGAAAATTATTAAGTTAAATATCGACCATGACAATAGTGACAGCCTTTCAATGAATTAAATATGACAATACCTACTTGAATACTGCCAAAAGTGAAGTTAGATATTTATAGAGTGTTTTTCTTTGGTTTTATTGGGTTTTTGCCACACTTCTGAAAAAATAATAAAGATTAATTAAATAAGCCCTTGCGCCAAACGGAACAGTCAAGGGTTATTTTCGAAACTAAGTTTGCCTAACCAAAAAATCTCACACTGAAAAAAGCAGATAAGTAAAAATAACAAAAATCACATCACTATCGCGCACTTCCGTGTTATTGACGTTTCGAAAAACTCTCTGTTTTCGTTCTCAAAATCGTAGTAAAAAATGTTTTAAACGTATGTCAAGTTTGACAGTTTAAAATTTGTTTACCCGCCTCCATAGAGATGTTAAATGATTTTTATTTTATTGTTACTTACTTCTTCTTGATACAACTGTAGCCAACAATGATCGATGTTAACTGAACAGTTAGACACACACTTATCTCCGTTCAACAAAATAATCGCGGTCTCTTTTAATTTTCTTTTTGTTGCGTTATCTTCCTTTTCTAAAATTTTTGCCGAACCCCATTGAATCAAATGACCGTTTTCCCAAGCGTGTTCGCAAATTTTGGATTTTTCAAATTCCCGTCTTTTTATGTAATTTTTATATTCCTCAACTCTAACGTTCATAGGCCGAGACGTTTCCCCAACATAATGTTTATTGCATTCACAAGGTATGGTGTAGATGCAATCTTTTGAATTTTGTATATCATTTTTTGGACGTGTTTTAGACAAAAATGATCGTAAAGTATTAGTTGTCTGAAAAACTGTTCGAATATTAAATTTATTACCGATTCTTTTTAACTTTTCTGATAATATAGGAATGTATGGAATTTTAATTGTATGATTAATTTCCTTTATTTGTCTTACAGTGTTCGTTTTATCTGTAATATTTTTGAATGTTCTATCAACAAAATTTGGAGGGTATTCATTATTTATTAAGACATTTTTAATAAATTTTAGTTCGTTATTGAAAATATCATTGTTTGATGAAATTAATTTTGCCCTATCATATAAACATTTAACAACACCTTTCTTAATATCGATGTGATGGTTAGATCTAAAATTTAAATATCGATTGGTGTGAGTTTGTTTTCTATAAACACTTGTTTCTACAGAATTATCTTGTTTTTTAATTAAAACATCTAAAAATGGTAGCATATTATTATTTTCTATTTCCAAAGTGAATTTTATTGTTGGTTCTTTATTGTTAATATCATTTAAAAATTCATGTAATTCTGTAACAGTAAAAGGCCAAATTACAAAAATGTCATCCACATATCGCCACCAGATAGTTGGGAAAACGGTCATTTGATTCAATGGGGTTCGGCAAAAATTTTAGAAAAGGAAGATAACGCAACAAAAAGAAAATTAAAAGAGACCGCGATTATTTTGTTGAACGGAGATAAGTGTGTGTCTAACTGTTCAGTTAACATCGATCATTGTTGGCTACAGTTGTATCAAGAAGAAGTAAGTAACAATAAAATAAAAATCATTTAACATCTCTATGGAGGCGGGTAAACAAATTTTAAACTGTCAAACTTGACATACGTTTAAAACATTTTTTACTACGATTTTGAGAACGAAAACAGAGAGTTTTTCGAAACGTCAATAACACGGAAGTGCGCGATAGTGATGTGATTTTTGTTATTTTTACTTATCTGCTTTTTTCAGTGTGAGATTTTTTGGTTAGGCAAACTTAGTTTCGAAAATAACCCTTGACTGTTCCGTTTGGCGCAAGGGCTTATTTAATTAATCTTTATTATTTTTTCAGAAGTGTGGCAAAAACCCAACAAAACTAAAGAAAAACTAAAATTATGCCACAAATAAATAGCTTCAGACAATTATAGAGTGTTTTCATTAAAGCAGGTTAGTAAATTTAGAATGATTAATTTCTTTAGATAATTATTGAATAGAACTCTGTGGAATTGTTCATTAGCATACCTAGATGTTTGGTATCAGAGAGCATACATATGACTTCATTGATAGGAATTGTAGGAGATTTAATTTATATTAGCTTAAAATACCTTTCTAATACAGTAAAAATGTTACAAAAGCTAATAATAAAAAATATATGGGTAGATATTGTGGGTGTAATTCAACGCTGGTTGGGGCTTTTGTCCACAGAGTTTCACACAATATTATTAATACCTAAAAATATATAAAGGTACATACTTGCTGGTGCGAGTGTGTAAAATTTTGAATTCAAAAGTAAATTATGTCTTCTCTCTTTGAAAACCATACAACATAAATAGTCCAAAGCTAAAATAGATATACAATTTTCAAACTTTCATAACATAAACATGGCACAACATACAATTAAAAACTGTCAAAACACCTTGCTTTCAAGTTTGACATTCATTATTCACTCGATAAATTAAAAAAGTATATAAAACTTAGTAAACTTCTACTATCATTCGGAAAAATAATACCGTAACTGGTATAGTGTTTGGGTTTCACACAGGAGGTTCGGGATCAATTGCTAGCACCAGTAAAAATTTGTGTTAGTTCATTCCCAATATTAGTGTCACACTGAAGTATTTAACTTTGGTGACAAAAGTGTGATTAACCATTTATCACAAGTGAATAACTTCTAGTGCATTATGTATAGGTACATTATTATACTTGAATAAACAAACGAATTATGTATACGAGTATATTATAATATAGTCGTAGACAAACAATTTTATTAAAAACTATTTACATAATTTATGTGATCATGACCAATTGTGTTGAGGGAAATTAACGTCCCCACAAGCCGGCCCCAGGGACGCCTCCAGTCAATCCAAGTCCCCCAATAGCCGCTATGCCGGGGGTGGCAATAGCCCCAGAAGGTCCCACCAACGCTCCGTTTCCAAGATTGGTTCCACCACCTAAAGGAACCCCGCCGGTGAGACCAAGTCCCCCTATGGCGGCGATACCGGGGGTGGCGATAGACCCAGAAGGTCCCACGAGAGCGCCGTTGCCCAACAGGCTAGCGGAAGTTTCGTAAGAAGCCACGAGGAGGCAGAAGGCAAGCACGATGAATTTCATGTTGATTTCCGGTTTGATTGCCACAGTCGGCTTCTGTTAATAACTGCCGTTCGCAATTTTCTCCATCTTATTTATGCCAACTTATCGCCAATTAACCGATTTACATATAAAATCAAACACTTTCCCCCCCGTGCTTAGGTTTACCTGGACGAAGTCCTTGACACTCAATTACAAAAATTTTATTCAAGCATTATTAGAGTCGTGCCTTAGACAACAACAGGTACACAGGTATATACATTTTCATTAAGGTTCAGATACACACATGCTCAGTATTTTAAAACAACACAGACACATGCACAAAATGAAGAAGGAGAAAGAAATGCATGTTGCCGTAAATGTAATTTAAACATGTTTAATAAAAATACAGTTTGAGCTTCCAAAAATAGAAACTTTATTTGACAGAATTATAAAATATATAAAATTAACAAACCAATTTTAAAAATACATATTTTATCCTTCTCAAAATAATGAAAGGATATCCAGGTAGTCAACCAATCAACCTACAAGAACGCCACCAAGTCCTAAACCAACAACTCCAGGAGCGACTGCACTGGTTATCACTCCAGAAGGTCCAACGACGGCTACCCCGCCAGGGTTGGGAGCGGCAAGGGCAGAAGCGATGGCCAAAATGGCGAAAACGACGACAAGAAGGTATTTCATGATGGCTTTCAAAAACTCAGATGTAAACTGATGATTCCTATAGATGCAGTACGGTATTTATAGTGCTATTGCATCATTCATCACAACGCATTTTCAATGAATTATGTATGGGGAGGGTAGGTCCTTAATTAATACGTTTATTCTCCTTTTTCTGCTGGAATAAGTTACATTCTTATAACTGAAGAACGTTCTCATAGCAATCAACTGACTTGACAAATGAGGTAGGTACAATGTTTCCACCGAAAACTTGCCATTCAGATTTTCTTTGTTTTGATGCAAATACTAAATAAACGGTCAGAGCCGTCAATTTTTGTTTTACTCATGTACTCATTCCCCAAATTTCTACCCCTAAACGGAATTGACGTTCACCCTGTAGGGTCTGTATAAAACACTAGCACAAAATCTTGAGGCTAAAATATGAGGATCTACCTATGCTCCAAATTTTTTGGACCAGTCTTAACCCTGGATAATGTGTGACGGGGTTTCAGCATACAATAAAACATTAAAAATCGATTATGTCAGTAACACCTACTAGAAGCGACACCTACTAGGTATACCTTTTTTGCATAAAAGATGTCAAGGAACAAGATTTTTTAATTATAAATTTAATATGCCGAGATACAAAAAAGTTATGAAGTTTTATATGCAGGCGATGTGCTGTGGCAACGCCCTCTGTAATGTACACCGAAACTATTATTAGATCTCGATTTCTCATCCAAAAAAAAACCTCTAAACTATCAACTTTTACACTCAGTTAAATTGAGACCTTTTAGAGTCGCCGTGTATAAAAAAATTGTAGCAAAGGCAAAATATCTGAGCACAACATCTTCATAAAATTTAACAAATAAACAGTTTAGTGCTACATTTACTTCTGCATAAACATGTCATCAAAATGGTGTATAATGTGTATTAGGTATACATATCCAAGAAAGACATGAAATAATTCCTGTTTCCTTTCAGAATCATGATAGTACTAGAACTGTTTGTGAATTTACACAAAGCAAATATCTAAAATCCAGTAAGAAATGAATCAGTTGAAATTGTTGTTCTGATCTATATTTTGTGATACAACCTTTCGAAAAATATTCAAACAACATAAATTTCACTCAAGATGTTAACGATCAGCACTTTTGCAAAGTAATCAGTCAACGAACAATTGAAAATATGGAAATCCAAATTTTCTTTTTAATTTTTGCTTTTGAGTGTTTTTTTATTTATGTGAAAGTAAACCGTCATTTTGAAAGTTAACTAGAGTAATTTATTCAATTTATTTATAAATAAACTATTTCCAAATTATTATTTTTAATTTAAACCCTTAACCTTATCATAAAGTTAAATAATTTTAAAATATTTCACAAGAAAAGTGTATGACTTCTTTTCTCGAATTTAATATTTAGTGAAATCGTAACGAATTAAAACGGCCTTATTGCCAAAAAATACAAAATCGCGCAATCTATTGTCAACTTTAGTTCAATAGATAAAGAAAACGGTGAAAATCTAAATATAAATTTTTATTTAGTAGACTAATAAAACATATAAAATTAATTCACATCAATGGAATATCTTCTATTCTTCTGAAAATAAAAAATAAGCTATTTAAGATGTATCATAGGTTAAATTCCATTTTTTCAAATTTCAACCGACGACGACTGCTCCTGGAATAACTCCTCCAGCAACGACTCCAGCAGGCCCGGCTACAAGCACGCCACCGGGATTGGGATCAGCAGAAGCAGATGCCCACGCAGAAGCGATAGCCAACAGGGCAAAGAAGAAAAACAGAAGCAATTTCATGGTGGTTGCGTTAGGTATACGATGCAAGTGTATTCGATGTGTGGATTGCAGCAACTCATATTTATAGTTACTTACATATCAAGATACTTTCATGATGAATAATGTATAAGTACATATATAATGATTTTTTGTTTGACTTAAGATTTTCTCATAATGGGCTTAGGACATTGAAATCTCGTATGGTTACTCAATTTTTTAATTTGCAAAATTATTCTCAATAACGTTCTATACGGTATCTCATATAAAAAAGGCATTAAATATTTATATTAACAAAAAGTTAATATATTAAGTATTTTGTATTTTTTTTCATTTCCACGGCTAACTTGATTATACGAATTTGAAATTATAATAGCACACTTTGTTCCACAAATAAATACAGCTGCGTCCGAAAAGATGTTACAAAAGCTGTTTCACTTATCCAAGGACACTCTGTAGACAGTGTGTTTGAAACTGATGATTAATGATATTGGTATCTCGGAAACTATACGAAATATAAAAACGATTAAATGGGAAAGTTTTAGACAATTTCAAACTTTATGGCGTTCGCAGATCATTTCTACCTATTCGTATTCTCCAGGCAACTTGTAACTTTTTTAATTTCAGGACTGTTTTAAATCCGTAAAAATATCGTTACAGCTAGGGAAGATTTTCATAGTCTAGACACATTCCGACGTTTCGGTTATGTACGAGAAATTATCACCAACTTTAATTTTTTGTTGTGGGCGCTATATCGAATTTTATACTGACTGAAAACAGTTTAACTTCTTACTGATTTTTTGGTATCTTATTGAAATATTTTCAATAGGTACCTAATATTATGTATTCACAATATATTACCTATGAAAATCTTCGTAAAAAGATTCTATAAAAATGTTTACAGATTCAAAAAAAAATTCTCGAAAATCAAATAATGATGAATGATCTTCAAAAATACATTTTTGTTTTCTTTTTATCGAAATTTGAGAACTGGAATAGGCAAAGACGCCATAAAATTAATTGCATAATAATTTTCAATAACGTTCCCAATTATTTAACCGTTTTTTATATATCGTTCAGGTTTCAACATCAATTTGGGACACACTATACATATTTTGTAGTGTTACATTTTTTATAGCATTGAGAGTATTATTTATTACCCACTTATCCATGTGCCTTTCAATTACACTTTGTTGATTGGTGAGGTTGATGTGATTCTGACTAAAATTGCATAATGCTGCGACATGTAATTTTTCTGCTTCCTATTTGAATAACAGGAAATGGCAATATTAAAGAAATATTTTCCGACATTGATAAATATTTTATTTCACAACTCAAATGTAGTCCCCATCCAATTCTAAAATATAATTGTTGCAAAAAAACAACAACAATTATTTGTTTTTTAGTCTACATACTGAACTACTTCGTGATTTCCTATATGTACTTTGCTTTGGTTTTCATTTTTTAACAACTATACGAAAATAAATAGAAGCAACAATATTTATAACCTTTTATTAAAAATACTGTATTTACCAACATTTTCAGAAATTTCCCATGAATAGCAGCGCATCCGGCTGTTATTCTATTCTTCAAATCTTTAGCATCTCTTGGCATCATTTTTTAGATAATTTTTTACTGTATATGTATAGCTAACAATCAAATTTCTGTACTTCAGGTCATGTGACAACATCTATTCAATCATGAAATGTCTGCCATGTATCAAGGCATTACACTTAATAATAAACTACCAACTTTATAGACATCCAAAGATTTGGTAACATTTAAAAAATCAATTAAAGAACTGTTCCTTCACAAATGTTATTATAGTGCTCATGATTTTCTAAACGACAATCTGGTGTAAGTTATGTATATTGTTATATTTATGTGTGATATATATGTTTGTTTTTATATATGTGTATATGTATTATTAAGTTTGATAGTTGTACTTTGTAAATTGACTTGTCCTATACATATTTATGTCAGAAAGGATTAATAAATATTATTATTATTATTACAGCGACAATTCCACTCATATATAAAAAATCCCATTGACGAACGCAAAAATCGTGGTTTGCTATTGGCTAACTAGGAAGGAAGAGAAAATGCAACTGGATAAAAAAGCGGATAAATTACGTTATCGTAGCAACGCTATGTTACTTTACTTATAAAAAATAAGTTTAAAATTGTTAGATGTCAAAATCACAAATTTATCCAAATGTCTCGGCCTTCGAATAACGAGTCAATATCAACAGATCTTTCAAAATCAGCCTTACAATCAGCATCCACAAGAGAATCATTCATAGTCAACGTCAACAGAGCAAATTATTTACAATACATGTGTTTTTAATAATTGTTCACTTTAAAAAAATAATCTCTTTATTATTAATACGCGTTCATTGTCTGTTGTTTCTGTACTTTTAAATACAGTTTTGATTAAATTATCATTATTCTATTCGTGAAATTGTCTTACCAAATACCATTCGAGCTCAGATTTTGAGCCTGATATTTTTTTATGTATATTTTCTCGTACTTACTTTCGTAGGTAATTTAATTCCAGCTGTCGTTAAATTGCCACGACAGTAAGCACTCGAAAAAAAAAACAAAAAAATATCCGGCTAAATCTGAGCTCATACAGTATTACCCCCGATAATACCACATGGGGTGTTTTCAGCAAAGATGACATGGTTTGGTAAAATAACGAGTTGAAAATCAACAAAAAATGCCAGATTGATAATTACCTAATTTATTTTGTATGTAAAAAATTATCTTACGGAATACCTCGACTCTTGACAAATACTCAAAATTTTGTGTTTTGAGATTAATTCAAGTGTGTTGCTTTAAAGTAATTGCCAAATAACGCGCAACAAATCAGCAACAAAATTATTCTGGTTTTATCAAAGCTCTAGGTGTATTATAGTATTATAATCCACTAGAATCTTGAAGGTTTCATGAAAAAAACATTTTTAAATTAAATCTGATAGTTTACAGATATTTTGAACTTTAAATATAACTCAGAATTCATAAGTATGTTCCAATAGTGTTTTGCTTTATGCTATTTTGTAAACCAAACATATGCTTTGATCATGTTGCATGTGTAACAGAACTACAGTGACAAAAGTCATCCCCCCTTAATATATCAAGTTAAAACTCTTTCCATAGTCCATTCGTAGGCATAATTATTTTTTATACAGTTCGCTAAAGAAAAAATCTGCCTGGGAAAACAAATTATCAAAGTTATTTTAATTAAACAGTTGGCCTAGAAGGTGTTGAACAGACCTAGAAAATAATATTTACTTCATCACCACCCTATCTTCGAGAGAAACTTTCGTTTAGGTTTAATTTTCATTCTGTTAATGTTAGATACTCAAATTTGCTAGCACTTCCCCGTTATCACTCAGCCATATTTCAGAGAGCATTTTCGTATAATGCAGTACATGTTTACATTAATCTAAGTTCCCACCTTAAGCAAAAATTTGCATTTCGCAAAATTATTAAAATGTATCTTTTATCATTAGAAATGTAATTCTAGTATATGTGTAATTTTATTTATCTATTTCTATGTATTTTCAGGTGTACTTATGTCGAGCATTTCCAGTTTATATTATTTATTTTTTATCATATTATTTTTTCATCATGAAAATGTTATTCCGCATTTTTACCTATTTGGGTTAGTTTTTATTAAAATGTTTGACTTCTGTTTGTATTTGTTTTATCTTTTCTGTTACTGTTAAGGTTAAGTAGAGTAGCCGTAGGCTAAACTTCGCCTTTTCTAATGTGATTGTCTGTAAATTGCAATCCATTTTAGAAATAAAGCCATTTTATTATTATTATTATTATTATTATTATCTAGATCGCTAACATATCTTATATAATAATGAAGATATAGGCCTGAGGAATTTTAAGTTTAGGTATACTAATTGACCTATTTCACTGATTTTTTAAATTTTGGTCTATCACACTGGGACACTGTGTATAGATACTAATTTAATATTCGCTTTAAATGCACAAGCACTGTGAATAAAATAATGTCAATAAAATGTCATAAATAATAATAACAAAGCAATTGTGTTAATATTTTTTTATTATTTTTTTGGAGGTTTTTCCAATTAGTCACATAAAAAATACAACATCTACCTATAATAATCCATGATACGTATAAAGAAATCCTTCTAACCCCAAACACCAGCCTTTCCCCATCCAACTCCTCCGGCGATTCCGACTGGAGCGATGCCGACTGGAGCGATGCCGACTGAAGCGATGCCTACGGGCGCCACTCCTACCCCTAGGATGCCACTGGGATGGGCCACGGCTGAGGCGAAAGCCAGAAGAGCGAAGACGGCAAATATTACGAGTTTCATGGTGGTATGTCTTGTTGGCTGTGTTGCAGACAATTGACGGTGCTGTTTGAGACCCCCTTATCGCTATTTATATGATATCGATGTATGGGAACTAAGGTCACTGCGCATTTTTAAGAAGTTATGTTAATGGAGGTTACAATTATATTTGCTGCTTGCACATGTGTGTAATTTAAAACTTAGAAATAAGAAGTACGAATAATTTGAGAGCTTTATCGGGTGTTTTATTTAGATATGGTAAAATAGTTCGCCAAATCTGTCTAAAATAAATAAAAAGCAGTGAACTGCTGTATTGACAAATTAGATATTCTTCTAATTGCAAGAAAACTACAAAATACAGGCGATGAAGGTCAAACGCAATTTTTTTTCTAATTATATTTCAAATTTAACTATGCCTATAGATAAATGGGTCGTGTTAATATACCTACAGGGTGTTCATAACTCTACCGACACCGAGCAGAGACGTATAGAGGATATTAAAATATGCTGCTTTATCTAAAAATTTTTTTCTACGTTCCTGCAAAAAAACAAAACTTTATTGAACTATATTTCGTGGAAAAAGTGGTTCTTTATTGCACTAGTGCAATAAAATGTTTATTGCATTCATCTGTCACTCTACTATAGCGTTTTGTCATCATGACAAGCATAAACGTTCAAATCGACGTCACATATTCTTAGACTTAGTGTCATCTAAATTGCACAAATAACTATTCTAGGATGTACCGTGAAGAGATATTAGCCTCTGAAGATGAGTGTTAAATTTTGAAAAACAATATTTCAGCAATGCCTTAACATACAGCAACCAAATTTGGTACACGATTTGCGTTTATTGTTATCTTTAATTGGTAAAAATATGAATTTGTTGGAATCCAAATAAGAGGCGTATTAGGAATAAGGCGCCCTTAGCAATGATATAAATGTTTTTATTAGTATGCCAATTATTAAATAGTTTTACCAGTATTAAAGGAAATTTAATTTTAAAACTTTATTTACTCAAGCGAATTTAAGACAAAATAACGGTTTTTGACAAAATCCGAATTTTTTTTAAATAGCGTCATTACTAATTGAATTGAACAAAAAATAAAGGGTAATTTTTTTTTCGAAAACTACATGCGAGCGCCGAAATCTGATTCCAGATTCGTGATCAGCACCCTCGAAAATAGGGGAGTAGGAATTTTGTTAAGATTGGAGAGTTTTACGCTAATGTAAATAATTACCAAATAAAGTATACAGTTTACGATTACGCAGAGTGTAGACGGATAATTTTTCCGTATCAAAATGTTCGCGACGCAACAAAGTTCTGTTCAGATAGAAATTAGGCGGCTTTAGGTTTTGTACTGATTTTCTAGTTGTAAAATAAAATATCTTAATCTAGTCTAATTGATTATTTCTAATTATTGTGTCAATTTTGTTCTTGTGTCCTTTGTCGGCTGACTTTTATTACTTTGATACATGGTGATTTTCCGGGTTGTTATGCCGTGACCTCGGTAACTGGTAGCAGCCAGAAACAGAGTTAAAATGCACATCCCTAGCATTAGCTGGGATTCTTTTACCTGCCCTGGTTGTTCTCGGGCTAGGCTCTGTGGGGACAGACCCGCTATCGGTGTCTCTGGGCCTGTCCATATATTGATTTCGGTTCCTACTGTTGGTATTACGACTGCTACGGTCAGAACCGTTCCTCGGATAATGGTGGTCCTCCGAGGCGTTCCATATCCGCCGCTGTAACTGGTCGCATCCCATGCTTCCAAACGTTTCGCCGCTCTTCACTGTCGGCATCTTCAGTGGTGACTCTGCAAAAGCTTCGCCGCGACTGAGGGCACAGAGCCTAGCCCGAGAACAACCAGGGCAGGTAAAAGAATCCCAGCTAATGCTAGGGATGTGCATTTTAACTCTGTTTCTGGCAGCTACCAGTTACCGAGGTCACGGCATAACAACCCGGAAAATCAACATGTATCAAATTACAGCACTGGCCGTGAAAGCCAAAAAACCACTATGACTTTTATTACATTAAAAGTATAAAAGAAATTTGAAATTTAAATTATTAAACAAATAGAGGCATCCCGCATACCTTATGTGATTTGATATATTCTTATACAAGGGCTCTAAAGGGACTTAGCCCGAAAAAGAACCAAAAAGCGGCGGCTAAAAGAATATAACATAGGCGATCTCATTGCTGCGAGTTCAATAATTCAGGTTAGTTACGCGCCTCCAATTCCAGCAACCGGGAGAAGAAAACGGTGGCGCAGCCGATAATGAATTTTATATTATACCCCTATATTTCGAGTTGAGACGAGGCAGCCAGTTCTCTAGGCTTATAATTCATTTTCTTAAGCGATGAATCATTTAGATCGGCTGGAGCAACTGCGAAATGAAAGTGGTAGATATATTTTTCTTTAATCTTTTTCTACACACATTACAACAAATTCTTTTCCAAGAACCACACCGATGACATACTTGTAGTAAGAATGTAAGTTATGATGACGATTTATCAAATTATGTATACAGGGTGTCTCAAAAAGACATGGCAATATTACTAGGGCTGATAGAATATTGAACAGGGCGTGTAAGATCATTTTTTTCATGACCAACAGATTTGATTAAAGTTTGATACGACTGCAGGTATGTTTTTTTGGTGCCGAACACGCTAGTGTTATTAGTTTTTTATACAAAGTAGTAGCTAGCAATGCCGTTGACATTTTATTCTCTAACTTTTTTTAAGTAGGGTTCTTTTCCATTCTAAACCTTGTTATAAGAAAATACAAACAGCTGTGGTAAAGTCAACCAGGAGATCCCTGTAATAATATCTATTACCAAGCGTATGTGTCAGACTCCGATCTTTTCCATTTATATGTTGATTATTCTCTAGTTTGAATAGTAATTTGTTATGTTAGAGACTATTGTAAACTTAAGGTTTTATTCTGCTCTGTGTTTGTAACGCACTACTACATAATACTAATGGAAACTTATACCAGCAGAAAAGATGTAGACTTTTAGACAAATATTTTAAGAGTTCTGTAGCAGTAATTACATGTTAATCCGAAAAATTTGCTGAGAGGCAGCTGCCAAATAGAAAAACATTTTTTGTAATACAAAGGCCCTACTAAAATTGCCATAACCTTTGAAACACCCTTTATATATATTCTCCATTTTTTTCTAGAGTAATTAATTATAATTCATCTCAAAATAAAAAATACCTAGCAAATTCATTAACAGAATGGTCGTATCTAGTTTTAAAATTTTCCACTAATTAAGAAATGTGTTAATTTTATCGTTTATTTGATGTTTATCTCGGTGCAATAATACAAAATAAAAGTTGCATATTTAATTTGTTTTTTGCTTAGTTGTTGATAGCATACAATAAAATTATGGAAACACTTTTACTAACGAAAAAAAGTGGCGAGAAATATATCGCTTATCCTTATTTACAAATGCATATGTGTCTATTTTTCTCGCACGTTGACAAAGTACATTTTTAACATTTGGGGACGTAGGATCGGTGTAGGTTAATTATGGCTAAACTTTTCCTTAATCACGAACGATCGGTAGTGTATTAATTTATACAGGACAAGTGTTTCGGTAGTTGATAACTGATTATTTTTTTATTAAAAATAACAAACAGGCTTCTGGCTAAAGATGCATCTGTCACTCGCAGGCCTCTTATTCATTTTATTAAATATTATTAGGTTGAGTAGAAAAAAATAAGTCGTCACGTTAATGTTAATGTTTTTTATTTACAGAATAACTACGTTCACATATTTTTTTATGTATCAAAAATTAGACATACATAGTAACTAGTTGCTACATACATATGTGATATAATTTTGAATCATCTGGTACCTATTATTTTTTTGTTGCTGTTTTTTTTTCTGAAGCCTACCTTCAGCTGAGTAGTTAACCCAACACAAGTCCGGGAGCGGCGATAGATACACCGGGGCGGCGATAGCTACACCGGGGCGGCTAGTCCAAGTCCAAGACCAATTCCACTAGGTTGGGGGTTGGGGTCAGCGACGGCGCTAGCATAGGCGGAGGCGATGGCCACAAGGGCGAAGAAGAAGAAGAGAACGAATTTCATGGTGTTGATTTCTAAGACGCTGGTAACGTTTTGATGCTGGGTATAGTTTTGTTTCTATATTTATACCTCGTCGGATTTTTTAACGAATTGAAGCGAAAACGGCAGTGATAACATGTTTGAAAATTGCATCATGCGTTTATAATTATTATGGCAGGATTTTTTTCAGTAAATAAGAAAGTATACCCAGGGGCAGCAAGAGAACCTCAGTTTCTATAAAAAATAAATCTTTATTTATACGTTTAGGTGCAGCCGTTTAAGATATATGTTAATTACTTATTTTATAAAAATTATTTTAACATTCGCTAACTTTATCTCAAACTAAGATCACCCCATATATTGTGTAAAAATTTGGAATTTGATAACATAAAATATATAAATCCATAAGATTTTTGGGTAGAATGGAATATAATCATTGTTTATACATATAGAGTGATTTTGAAAGTGAGATGTTAATTTTAACTGATGACAGCAGGCATTATAATAAATCATTTTACAAAATTTTGCCCTATTAACTGAGATAACCAAGTTTAAAGTTACTGTAAACTTTGAAGCCTACTCTGTGTAACCCTAACCTACTCTAATAATGAACTATTTCACAATACGTCATCGATAAACGACATGTGACAAGTTGCGTGCGCCGTGTTCGGTGAAGTCATGCTTTCTAACCTTAAATAACAATGTAACACGTATACGTAAACGAATCGTAGTATTGTTATTATCTGTGGTATTTTATAAAGTGCTCGTATTATCATTTTCTGTTACATTTAATTTGCTGACTCAGTGCAGTAATACAAAATAAAACTTGTATGTTTAATTTGTTTTTTGTTTAGTTGCTGATAGCATGCAATAACATTCTGAAAACATTTTTACTAGCGAAAAAGGTGGCGAACAGATATTGGTATTTATTCTTATTTACAAATGCATATGTATAAGTCTATCTTTCTAGCACGTTGCTTTGATCTAGCAAAGTACATTTTTGACATTTGGGTGAACTAACATCGGTGTAGGTTAGTTATGGCTATTCTTTTCCTTTACTACAAACGATCGGTAGTGTATTAATTTATACAACATTTATATAAGTGTTTCTGTAACTGACAAATGTGAATTAATGAAATTTTATTAGAACAGAATATTTACAATACATCCATATATTTATCTATAATTCATTATTTTTTTTATTAAAAATAACAAACAGGCTTCTGGCTAAAGATGAATCTGCCACTCTCAGGCCATATTATTCATTTTATTATTAGGTTGAGTAGATAAAAAATAAGTCGTGACGTTAATGTTAACGTTTTTTATTTACAGAATAACTACGTTAACATATTTTTTTTTTTTGTTATGTATCAACAATTAGACATACATAGTAACTAGTTGTTACATACATAGGTGATATAATTTTGAATCATCTGGTACCTATAATTTTTTTGTTGCTGTTTTTTTTTCTGAAGACTAGCTTCAGCTGAGTAGTTAACCCAACACAAGTCCGGGAGCGGCGATAGCTACACCGGGGGCGGCTAGTCCAAGTCCAAGACCAATTCCACTAGGTTGGGGGTTGGGGTCGGCCACTGCACTAGCGTACGCAGAGGCGATGGCCAAAAGGGCGAAGAAGAAGAAGATAACGAATTTCATGGTGTTGGTTTCTAAGACGCTGGTAACGTTTTGATGCTGGGTATAGCGTTGTTTCTATATTTATACCTCGTCGGATTTTTTAACGAATTGAAGCGAAAACGGCAGTGATAACATGTTTGAAAATTGCATCATGCGTTTATAATTATTATGGCAGGATTTTTTTCAGTAAATAAGTAAGTTTGCCCAGGGGGACCAAGAGAACCTCAGTTTCTACACAATAAAAAAATAAATCTTTTATTTATACCTTTAGGTGCAGCCGTTTAAGATATATGTTAATTAGTTATTTTATAAAAATAATTTTAACATTCGCTAACTTCATCTCAAACTAAGATCACCTCATATATTGCTTAAAAATTTGGAATTTGATTACATAAAATATGTAAATCCATAAGATTTTTGGGTAGAATAGAATAGAATTATTGGTTATATACAGTGATTTTAAAAGTGGGGTATTAATTTTAACTGATGACAGCATCATGCATTATAATAAATCATTTTACAAAATTTTGCCCTATTAACTGAGATAACCAAGTTTAAAGTTATTGTAAATTTTGAAGCCTACTCTGTGTAACTCTAACCTACTCTAATAATGAACTATTTCACAATACGTCATCGATAAACGACATGTGACAAGTTGCGTGCGCCGTGCTCGGTGAAGTCATGCTTTCTAACCTTAAATAACAATATAACACGTACGTAAACGAATCTTAGTATTGTTATTATCTGTGGTATTTTATAGTGTGCGCGTAATATCATTTTGTTTTACATTTAATTTGCTGACTCAGTGCAATAATACAAAATAAAAGTTATATGTTTAATTTGGTTTTTGCTTAGTTGCTGATAACATGCAATAAAATTCTGAAAACATTTTTACTAGCGAAAAAATGTGGCGAACAGATATTGGTATTATTTATTCTTATTTACAAATGCATATGTATAAGTCCATCTTTCTCGCACGTTGCTTTGATCTAGCAAATTACATTTTTGACATTTGGATGAACTAACATCGGTGTAGGTTATTTAAGGCTAATCTTTTGCTTTACCACAAACGATCGGTAGTGTATTAATTTATACAACATTTATATAAGTGTTTCTGCAGATGACAAATGTGAATTAATGAAATTTTATTAGAACATAATATTTACAATACATCCATATATTTATCTATAATTCATTATTTTTTTTATTAAAAATAACAAACAGGCTTCTGGCTAAAGATGAATCTGCCACTCTCAGGCCATATTATTCATTTTATTATTAGGTTGAGTAGATAAAAAATAAGTCGTGACGTTAATGTTAATGTTTTTTATTTACATAATAACTACGTTTACATATTTTTTTTATGTATCAAAAATTATACATACATAGTAACTAGTTGTTACATACATAGGTGATATAATTTTGAATCATCTGGTACCTATTATTTTTTTATGCTGTTTTTTTTCTGAAGACTACCTTCAGCTGAGTAGTTAACCCAACACAAGTCCGGGAGCGGCGATAGCTACACCGGGGGCGGCTAGTCCAAGTCCAAGACCAATTCCACTAGGTTGGGGGTTGGGGTCAGCGACGGCGCTAGCATAGGCGGAGGCGATGGCCACAAGGGCGAAGAAGAAGAAGAGAACGAATTTCATGGTGTTGATTTCTAAGACGCTGGTAACGTTTTGATGCTGGGTATAGTTTTGTTTATATATTTATACCTCGTCGGATTTTTTAACGAATTGAAGCGAAAATGTCATTGATAACATGTTTGAAAATTGCATCATGCGTTTTGTTCCGTTTTCATTTAGTTTTTATAAATATTAGTCATTTTCATAGTCATATTATTCAACTTAGTTAATATTTTTCTTAAATTACAATTTTCGCCTTATTAAAATACTGAAATCCGCATAGTTTTTATTTTCTAATTTTTGTAACCAATGAGATTGTTTTGCGACCTACACACCGAAGAAGAACAGATTCGATTCGCACAATTGGGTGTGAATAGTTCGCCGCATTCGCTACATATCGCTACATATCTATACTATATACCTTCGCCAATTTCCAAAGGGCAAATAATAGCTCTATAAACTTTTACATAATTAATTTTAGACTAGTGCAAATTTAGTGCAAGAGACCAAGCTACATTTTAGTGCTCCGTACTCCGAGAGGCGCCTCTCTAAATAGGAAATCAGGAGGATCACGGTGAGTCGCATTTTATATTTTCTCATTGGTAATTTATTTTCAGATTGTATTTTTCCGGTTAATATTTATTTTAATAAGGCGCCCCGCATACAGTCCATTTTCTCTAGTAAAGCTATTACTAAACATTTTGGTGCTTCGAGCACGGATTTTTTACATAATTTCCTTATTATTTGCATAAGTGTTAACCATTTAATAGTAATATAATTTCAATTAAATTATCAATCTCGCCATATTGCCTTATCTATTCGCTGGGTCAGCTATTCTTCGTGACTTCCTTTACCGTTCCGACCTGGTAGGAGTGGTCTTGATACGCGCAGACGTTAATTGGATTTCGGAGTCGACGCTTTACCATAATTTTACAATTTTAGTTGCTGCCTTACTTTTACTGAGTTAAGAATTGATCGCACTATTGTAACCGCACTTTTCATACTTTTCATACTTTTCAAAACATATCGAATATTTACTTCGCTTAGAAATATATTCCGCATTCGTACTTTTCTCTTTTATATACTGTCATGGCTGATAAAATCAAGAAAATAAAAGCTTTACGACAAGTTGAAATTCGAAAAATTGATGAAATATCACTCGCTGCTGAACGAGCTAGCTTAGATCCCAATGAAAAATGATTTTTAAGTCTATGTGGGATGATGTTAGAGATATAAAACGTTCATTTAGAGCTCAACATGACGCACTAATCAATATCGTGTTCAACGATGAGGAAGAATTTGAATCTGCACTTGCAGTTATGACTCGCTTTGACCAAATATTGCATAAAATAAAATTCACTTATGAAAATTTGTTTAATAATCCAAATACTAATGATGAACCTACGGTTACTCCTACTCACATTAAGTTGCCAAAAATAGAACTCATAAAATTTAAGGGAGATATTCAGTCTTTTCCCACATTTTTAGACATGTATGATTCGTTAGTACATAATAATTCATCTTTATCCACTATTCAAAAATTTAACTATTTAATTTCATCTCTTGAAGGTCCTGCACTTGGTGTAGTAAAGTGTCTGCCTATGTCTAGTGCCAATTATGAAATTGCATATAATAGTCTGGTCAAACGTTATAAAAATAAAAGATTGCTTTCACAAGTACATTGGTCGGCCATAGAAAACGCTGCTAAATTAAATTCAGAAGACCCTCATGCTTTACGCAACTTGTTAGATATATTTTCAGAAAATCTAGAAGCACTAAGAATTTTAAATCATCCTGTAGATGAATGGGATTTTATACTAACTAATATGCTCTTGAAAAAAATTGATCACTCTAACGCGAAAAGATTTGAATAACATCATAGTCATTCGAGTGATATACCCAAGTACAAAAATCTTTTATTTTTTTTGGAAAATAATTGCAACGCTCTTTTTAACTTAAATGCTCCCAATACTAAATCGAAATTCAAGAAAAATGATTTTACCAAATTTTCCAATGTTACTTCCCGCGCACACGCTTCCACATCGTTTTTAGGAACTAATAATAGTAATTCCTCGCCGGTGTATCACTGTATATTGTGCTCACATAATCACGCCTTGTATAAATGTCCTGATTTTCATAATAAGACTATTCAGGAACGCTTTCACTTTGCTAAAGATAAAAATTTATGCGTTAATTGTTTAAGTAACGTACATAAAACCTTAAATTGCAAGTCTACTAAATCCTGCCGCATTTGCAAAAAAAGACACCACACGCTTCTACACATGGAACGCCGTGAAGAATCTTTTAATTCAAATAATATTAATTCACCAAGTACTTCTTCATCTAACGTAAATGAGACTTCTTCTCAACCAGAGCCTCAGGCTCAAACGCTAGCTGGTTTATCGCAAGCCTCAACTTCAGTTTTACTTTCAACTTCTCTTATTGAAATTCTTGATGTCCGTGGACATTATCAAAAATTTAGGGCATTAATTGATACCGGTTCCCAAACTAGCTTTATATCGCAAAAATGTGCGAACCGTTTAGGATTGCCTAAAGAAAAATATTACTCTGAAATCCAAGGAATTGGAGAAGCTCAAATAAACTCTAACCTTGGTTCAATGTCTCTTACTGTCCGACCCATTAATACAAATAACCAATCTATACAGGTACATACAATAATTTTACCCCGAATCTGCTCAGAAATGCCTACTACACAATTACCTATACAAAGATGGGCTTATATTAAAAATTTAAATCTCGCCGATCCATATTTTTACAAACCAGGATCAATTGACTTATTATTAGGAGCTGACGTATTTCCTTTAATTATACAGAGTGGTAAAATTATCGGTGACCAACATGAACCTGCAGCTATTAACACAATATTTGGTTATATTTTAATGGGACCATACAAAAATAATATTTCGCAGTCAAATATTAAATCGTTCTTATCATATTCTTCAACTCAACCTTTAAATAATATTTTACGCAAATTCTGGGAAATAGAAAATGCAAAAAAATATAACTTCGCCAGAAGACGTTCTCTGTGAAACAAAATTTATACAATCGGTTTATAGAAATTCTGAAGGTAGATATACGGTTGCATTACCGTTTCGTGATATCCAAGAACCGACTTTTCCGGGTAGTAGAGAAATCGCCTTAAATCATTTTTCTCGCTAGAAAAACGCTTAATAAAAATCCTACTTTATACGCTGAATATTCTAAAATTATACAAGAATATTTAAATCTTAATCACATGGAATTATTATCGACGCCAACGGATACTAACAAATCTTATTATATACCGCATCATTGTGTAATAAAACCGGACAGCGTTTCTACTCCTGTTCGTATAGTTTTTAACGCTTCTAATAAAATAAATAATATATCGCTCAATGACACACTTTTAACAGGTCCAAAATTACAAAAAGATATTGTGCAAATTTTATTAAATTTTAGATTACCTGCCGTAGTTCTTACAGCTGATATAACAAAAATGTATCGTCAAATACTAATCGCACCTGGTCATCAAGACTATCAGCGTATTTTATGGCGATTTGATGAAAAACACTTTGTTCAAGACTATCGCTTGCGAACCGTTACTTACGGGATATCATCCGCTCCTTATTTAGCCCTGCGCGTTTTATCAAAATTAGCCGATGATGAAAAATTAAAATTTCCTAGAGCAGCAAATGTTTTAAAAAACGATACTTACGTGGACGATATTGTTACTGGTTGTTCTTCTATTGAAGATGCCAAAACTTTGCAACGAGAACTTACCGCTTTACTAAAATCGGCTGGCTTTGAACTGCATAAATGGGCTTCGAATAAATCTGAAGTTTTATCTCATTTGCCTTCATCATTAATAAATCCTGCTGCGCTTTCGCTTGACCGCGATGAAGTTACTAAAGTTTTAGGTTTATGCTGGCAACCAGCGTCCGACAATTTCACTTACAATGTAAAACCTCTAGAAAAATCTTGCACTAAACGTAATATCCTCTCTGAACTGGCAAGAATTTTTGACCCGTTAGGTTTTAGCTCCGGTAACCTTTTCAATAAAATATTTAATTCAGCAGCTGTGGATACTCGGTCTTTCTTGGGATGATACTCCTCCTGAAAATATTATTCGCGCATGGACTAGATATAAACAAGAATTAGCGCTTCTTTCAAATTTTAATTTACCTCGCCATATTGATCTCAAATATTCTAAAAATTCATGTATTGAACTTCATGGATTTTGTGACGCCAGTGAACGCGGTTACGCTGCTGTAACATATTTTCGAATTTTTCACTTAAACGATTATACTACTAATTTTATTTGTGCAAAATCGCGTGTAGCTCCTTTGAGAACTATGTCCATACCAAGATTGGAATTGTGCGCTGCCGTTTTGTTATCGGACTTGGTGGATTTTGTTGTTAAAAGTTATGCAACTATTTCTTTTGAAAAAATATACGCCTGGACAGACTCTTCTGTTGCGCTTGCCTGGATAAAATCTCATCCTCACAGGTGGAAACCGTTTATTAGTAACCGTGTGAGTTATGTTCAAGAAAAAATTCATCCCGAAAATTGGCACCACGTTATATCTTCTCAGAATCCCGCAGATATATCATCTCGAGGAAGTTTTCCTTCGGAACTTTTAAACAATTCTTTATGGTGGGCCGCGCCCGATTTTCTTATAAAATTTAATGAGCAATGGCCTCCGTCAAATTTTAATGTTATAAGTGTTCACGCAGTATTTTCTGTATAAAAGAAGAAAATTGTTTTAACCGCTGCAAAACCAATTGAAACTAATTTTTAAATACTTTATTAAATAATAATTCGTCATTAAATTCTATACAACGCATTATCGCTTACATTTTACGTTTTACCAATAATTGTCGCTTTCCGAAAAATAATATAATTGGCCATCTTTCATTTCAAGAACTTCACACTTCGCTACTTGTTTTAGTTAAACAACAACAATTAATTTTCTTTGCGGATGAAATTATTAAAATCAATAATAATCTAAAGCTACCTAAACATTTTCAGAAATTAAGTGTTTTATGGACGAACAAAAAGTTCTTAGAGTTGGGGTCGATTGCAACATTCTTCTCTTAGCTATGAAAATAAGTTTCCTGCTTTATTACCTAAACAAAGCCGCTTAACTACACTACTTATTGAACAAATACATAAAAAATACTTTCACGCCGGACTTCAAACCGTTCATTATTTACTTTTTCAAAACTTTTGGCTTTTTTCTCCTAAGCGTACTATACGTCATGTACTATCGCGATGCACAAGGTGTTTTAGAGTTAATCCTAAAACTTATCAACCAGTCATGGGTAATTTACCCGCCGCTCGTGTTTCAACTAGTAAAGCATTTTTCCACTCAGGCGTGGACTATGCAGGTCCTTTTTTTATAACTTTAAGTAAATCTCGTGGTTCAAAAACTCACAAGGCATACATTTGTTTATTTATTTGTATGTCTACCAAAGCTATCCACATTGAGCTGGTGTCGGATTTAACCGCAGATTGTTTTTTAGCCGCTTTGCGCAGATTTATTGCTCGTCGTGGCCGTGTTTGTCACTTATATAGCGATAACGGCACTTGTTTCGTTAAAGCGAATAAAGAACTTATAAATTTAGCTCGCTCCGCAGCGTCAAGTGAAGCTATTTCTTGGCATTTTATTCCACCGTCCGCTCCAAATTTTGGAGGTCTTTGGGAAGCGGGTGTGAAAAGTATGAAAAGTCATTTAATGCGTGTAATTGGTCAACAAATATTAACTTACGAAGAATTGTACACTATCTTATGTCAAGTAGAATCAATTCTTAATTCGCGCCATTAACACAAACTAGTTCTGATCCAAATGATTTTTCTGCATTAACGCCTGGCCATTTTCTCACTTTACAACCACTTACCGCTATTCCAGATTTAGATTTACGCGATGAAAATTTAAATCGCCTAACTCGCTGGCAGCTGCTCCAAAGAATTCAACAAGATCTCTGGAGTCGCTGGCAAAAAGAGTATTTGAATACCTTGCAGCAGAAAACCAAATGGTTAACTTCGACTAATAAACCCGAAGTTGGATTGATTGTGCTTATCAAAGACGATAATATTCCTCCATTGCAATGGCGCCTTGGCCGCATTTCCCGTTTATATACAGGGAGTGATGGAGTTGCGAGGGTGGCTGACATACGATTGGCTAATGGCATGATTAAAAGACCGCTCAGTAAGTTATGTCCATTACCTGTTTCGCCTTCAGAAAATGCATAAGCATTTTGGTGGGCCGAAATGTTCCGTTTTCATTTAGTTTTTATAAATATTAGTCATTTTCATAGTCATATTATTCAACTTAGTTAATATTTTCTTAAATTACAATTTTCGCCTTATTAAAATACTGAAATCCGCATAGTTTTATTTTCTAATTTTTGTAACCAATGAGATTGTTTTGCGACCTACACACCGAAGAAGAACAGATTCGATTCGCACAATTGGGTGTGAATAGTTCGCCGCATTCGCTACATATCGCTACATATCTATACTATATACCTTCGCCAATTTCCAAAGGGCAAATAATAGCTCTATAAACTTTTACATAATTAATTTTAGACTAGTGCAAATTTAGTGCAAGAGACCAAGCTACATTTTAGTGCTCCGTACTCCGAGAGGCGCTCTCTAAATAGGAAATCAGGAGGATCACGGTGAGTCGCATTTTATATTTTCTCATTGGTAATTTATTTTCAGATTGTATTTTCCGGTTAATATTTATTTTAATAAGGCGCCCCGCATACAGTCCATTTTCTCTAGTAAAGCTATTACCAAACACGTTTATAATTATTATGGCAGGATTTTTTTCAGTAAATAAGAAAGTATACCTAGGGGCAGCAAGAGAACCTCAGTTTCTATAAAAAATAAATCTTTATTTATACGTTTAGGTGCAGCCGTTTAAGATATATGTTAATTACTTATTTTATAAAAATTATTTTAACAGTCGCTAACTTTATATGTCAAACTAAGATCATCCCATATATTGTGTAAAAATTTGGAATTTGATAACAGAAAATATATAAATCCATAAGATTTTTGGGTAGAATAGAATAGAATCATTGGTTATACACATAGAGTGATTTTGAAGGTGGGATATTAATTTTAACTGATGACAGAAGGCATTATAATAAATTATTTTACAAAATTTTTCCCTAGTAAACGAGATAACCAAGTTTAAAGTTATTGTAAATTTTGAAGCCTACTCTGTGTAAGCCTAACCTACTCTAATAAGTCAATGAACTATTTCACAATACGTCATCGATAAACGACATGTGATAAGTTGCGTGAGCCGTGTTCGGTGAAGTCATGCTTTGTAACCTTAAATAGCAATATAACACGTACGTAAACGAATCGTAGTATTGTTATTATCTGTGGTATTTTATAGTGTGCGCGTAGTATCATTTTGTGTTACAGTTAATTTGCTGACTCAGTGCAATAATACAAAATAAAAGTTGTATGTTTAATTTGTTTTTTGCTTAGTTGCTGATAGTATGCAATAAAATTCTGAAAACATTTTTACTAACGAAAAAAAGTGGCGAACAGATATTGGTATTATTTATTCTTATTTACAAATGCATATGTATAAGTCTATATCTTTCTCGCACGTTGCTTTGATCTAGCAAAGTACATTTTTGACATTTGGTGAACTAGCATCGGTGTAGGCTATTTATGGCTAATCTTTTCCTTTACCGCAAACGATCGGTAGTGTATTAATTTATACAACACAATTGTTTCTGTAGTTAACAAATGTGAATTAATCAAATGTTATTAGAACAGAATATTTACAATACATCCATATATTTATCTATAATTGATTATTTTTTTTATTAAAAATAACAAACAGGCTTCTGGCTAAAGATGAATCTGTCACTCTCAGGCCGTATTATTAATTTTATTAATTATTATTAGGTGGAGTTGAAAAAATAAATCGTCACGTTAATGCTAATGTTTTTTATTTACAGAATAACTACGTTTACATATTTTTTTTATGTATCAAAAATTATACATACATAGTAACTAGTTGTTACATACATAGGTGATATAATTTTGAATCATCTGGTACCTATTATTTTTTTGTTGCTGTTTTTTTTTTCTGAAGACTACCTTCAGCTGAGTAGTTAACCCAACACAAGTCCGGGAGCGGCGATAGCTACACCGGGGGCGGCTAGTCCAAGTCCAAGACCAATTCCACTAGGTTGGGGGTTGGGGTCGGCCACGGCACTAGCGTAGGCAGAGGCGATGGCCAAAAGGGCGAAGAAGAAGAAGATAACGAATTTCATGGTGTTGGTTTCTAAGACGCTGGTAACGTTTTGATGCTGGGTATAGCGTTGTTTCTATATTTATACCTCGTCGGATTTTTTAACGAATTGAAGCGAAAACGGCAGTGATAACATGTTTGAAAATTGCATCATGCGTTTATAATTATTATGGCAGGATTTTTTTCAGTAAATAAGTAAGTATACCCAGGGGAAGCAAGAAATCTCAGTTTCTATAAAAATAAATCTTTATTTATACGTTTAGGTGCAGCTGTTCCAGATATATGTTAATATTAGTTATTTTATAAAAATAATTTTAACATTCGCTAACTTTATCTCAAAGATCATTCCATATATTTCGTAAAAATTTGAAATTTTATAACGTAAAATATATAAAGCCATAAGATATTTGGGTAGAATAAAAATCATTGGTTATAACAGTATCTCTGTTGCACGACATGCACAGAAAATGTGCTTATAAATTTCACTCCTCTGCACGAAAATTTGTTTATTTAACACAACGAACTCGCAATACAGGCAAACGCGAAAGGCGTATATAATTTTTAACATTTACTGTGAGCGTACAAATCAGCTTACATAATTTAAAATGCGAAAATAGGTGAGTTATTTATGATTTTTTGTATTAACATTTTATTGAGCTATTTTTTGCATATCACTTTTTCTTCGAATAAATAAACGTATACTAAAATTACTACCCCACTTTCAAAATCCTCTGTATATAAACTTGGATTCTTACATTACTGACGGTCGGCAGAAGTCCAATGTTACGGACATAATAAACATTAAATGAAACTCATTATAGAAAATTAGCCCTGTGGAGAATTAAAAAATCTGATCTTTGAACAATTTTTCGGTACATTTTTATTTAACTTTAACTAAGTTACTGAACGTTTAAAATTATTTCTAAATAAATAAAAGCAGAAATAGCTGCACAGGAAAAAATGGATGGTATGTCAACTAAACATCGACTGACCTCCTGGGTACGATTTTAAAAACAACATGACGCAATTTTATAAGCTTTTGTTGAAGACAATTGTCAATAAAATATTTGTTCACACCTAAGAATTATATATAAATAGAGGACTTCAACTGCAAATAACATCAAAGTGTCCCGACGCCTTACAAACCAACAACCACCATCATGAAATTCATACTATTCTTCTTCTTCGCTTTGTTGGCCATTGCCTCCGCCTACGCAAGTGCTGTAGCCGACCCCAATCCTCAACCCAGTGGTATTGGTATAATTGCCGCTGCTCCTGCTATCGCCGCTCCAGGAATTATTTTGGGTTAAAAGAAACGGAGAAAAATATCCAACGAAGGTAGTCACCCCATGAAAGTTAAATGTTGCAAATGTCGTTAGTTTAATAAATTAAATTAGTTAACACAAAAATGTTTCTTTTTCCTTAACCACTTCGTACCAAATATATTATGTGCTCTAGATATTAATGCAAGATTTTCTCAAAACAAACGATAACCTTTTGTTGAAAGTTATTTTATTCAAATTCGTAATTATAAATAACAATATAAGTAATCACGGATAGTTAATGTCTATTTTGAGAGTTAAATTTTCAGTTGCTGTAAAATATTTCTATATAGAAATTACGAAACTGTTCTGCCATGGAAATTTACTAATTTTACTATTAGAATGCATCGAGAGTGCTAAAATTTACAAAAATATTTAACATGATCAGTATTTATTGATCATATTATATACAGGGTTTTCATTAATGTCCGAGACCCACGTGACCGCGGCGTTAGGCAACCAACATTACACAAACTGGTATTCGATAAAATTAAAACACTATGGCACCAGTGGCGTAGTATATTTTATTTTTCAAAGAAAAAGGTAATTTAAGAAATATTTCATTTTAGCTGTTTATTCTGATGTATAAATTTAGAAATACACATTAACTCAGAAATTAAATGAGGAAATCCAGCTTACACCTGGATAAGTAAAATTAAAAAACAATTTACAATTAATTATTGAACATTTAATGTTTATTAAAAATTTTATTTATTACATATTTATTATATACATATACAGTACAGTGTGTCCACGGATGGAGTTGACAAGAGGAGAAAGTCTATTGTTTTTGACTTAATCGAAAAATGTCATTCTTTATAAAAAGTTCTGCTTTTCGAAAAAATGAGACTATCATAGAAACGTCTTAGACCAGATATACAGGGTGCTCATAAATTAAAAAAACATGAAAATACTCAAGAGAGATATACCACTATTTATTATTTTACACGCCATTTTTATAAAATAAATCTATAACCCGAAATAGAGTCCTAATACAAATTTTAAAATCAAAATTTCAATTTTGACTTTTACTCTACACACTACGAATAGTTTGTTATTTCTTCTTTTATGCGCTCTTTTAATATCATGTGGCAGATCATTTGAATAAACCTTTTGTTTTAGGAAAAAAGTCAAGGGGCCTAAGGTCAGGTGGTCTAGCAGGATAATGGGCCAAATCTTCCAATCCACCTTTCACCATTGTCTGAGCAAGGCTGTAAAAGAAGCAGGACAGCAGTTATGTTGCCATAACAGGTTATTGCGTACTTCTGGCTCTCAAGTATTCGAAAATAGTAAAATAAATGTTTCTAAAATGTTTTGGCAACAGGATGGCTGTCCTGCTCACAGGAAGATCTGCCCCAATCGTAACCTTACACCCCTTGCCCTTTTTTCTCCAAGGTGCCCTAAAACTAAACATTTATTCAAATGGTTTGCCACATGATAGGGAAGTATTAAAAGAGCACATACGCCAAGGAATACATGAACTGAATGAGCTGCTAACTATTCGAACAATTTATTAAGTTAGCGGAAAAATGTGTTGAGGTGAGAGATAGAGTAAATGTTAAAATTTAAATTTTGATTTTAAAATTTGTAAGTTATAAACAGATTTGTTTCATAAAAATGTTGTATACAATAATAAATAATGGTCTTGAGTATTTTCTTGTTCTCTTAATTTATGAGCACCCTGTATATCTGATCTAGGAAGTTTCTATGAGAATTTCATTTTTCGGGAAGCAAAACTTTTTACAAAAAGTGACATTTTTCGATAAAGTCAAAAACAAAAGAGTTCTCCTCTTGTCAACTCCATCCGTGGACACACTGTATATATATATATTTACTATGTTCTAATATTGCCTGTTAAAATAAACATTTATCTTACTATTTTCCCGATAATAGAACATTACGACCTTTGTTTAGAATGTACCGTTTTAGAGATAGGTACATGCTTTCGCAATAATAATGACACTCCCTCAAAACAGTTTTTGTACTTCTGGAAGTTCTAAGTAGAAATTTCATTAAATCTCTATTGTTAAGTGAAACAACTAATTCCTAATGTTAAAAGTTGAAAGTAGATTTCCTTACAAATAAGTCAGCAGTTCAAAATATATCGCAAAATTAATTTCAAAGAGTGTCATTATTATTGCAAACGATTGTACATAGTGCGTCAATGATTAACTGATTCTTAATTAAATCCATTATTAATGATTGATCGTTAAAATATATTTTTACTGATAATAATAAATAAACTGGTGAACTGATTCTATCATATATGATTTCACTGATTTTTGTAAATGAATGCCTATAATAAAATAAATATAATCACTCATGTCATTTATAAATGATATGCCATTATTTCAATAAATGAATGAACACATGGTTAGTTTCATAAAATTAGGTACTGATGTATTATTATAATCTTTCTTTCTTAATTTGCTATGTAAATTAGAGGATTATGAATATTTAATTTGTAATTATAATTATTTTTCAGTATTTAAAAAAATATAAAATTGGTTTCTTATTAAACTACGAGGTCATAGAGTAGGTATACGTAATTTCAAGAAATAAATAAATCTACCAAAGCGAGTGCTAAACTACTTTATTTAGTTTTGTTTTCGAAAACATTTTTGAAAAGCGGTGTTGTTGACATGTTAATAACGAGTATACTTGGAAAGATTAGTTTAGAGGATTCTCATCCCCACAGTACTGGGGCTGACCAAACAGCTCCACCAGGGGCTGCCCAAATAACTCCGCTCGGATTCGGTCCAGGCACAGGGTCCGGGATTGCTCTGGGATGGGCCATGGCGATGGCAAACAAGGCACAGAAGAAGCAGAAGAGAAGTAACTTCATGTTGACTAGTCGACGTGTACGCTGCTGGATGCACTTTGATTCACTTTATTAAGACGTTGAACGTTTTATATATCTACCAGACTAGAGGATGAAATGGAATGTTAATCGAATGTCATCAGGAATAAATTTCCATGTACATATTCAAGATATGAATTCAGTTGGCGGGTGCGGAGTATTGGATGAATCTACATATACGTTTATGCATTTATATGAAAACACCCGGTCTATAATATGATAATATCTTCTTCTATTATCATTTCCCAGCAAAGAATTCAACTGCATGCCAGGGATATTTATTTTAATATAATTTCTTGCACTCGTGAAAAAACCCAAAATCCCGTTTAAGAACACAATAATTATGATTCCTATCGGTTAAAAGTTAAATTGGAATAAATGCAACTGGATAAATTACTATATTATAGCAACGCTGCTCCTTGGGTTGTACAGGGTGTTCTAAAAATAGTTATATCCGAAATTGCTTCGTTTAGCTGCTAGAGGGTTTTAATGTTTTATAAATAATTTGTTTTCTTTAAATTTCTCGAAAAATTGTTTATGGATTTTAATGATTTTTTTCTACGTTCATGCAAAAAACAATACTTTATTGAACTATATTTAATGGAAAAAGTGGTTCTTTATTGCACTCATCTGTCATTCTCCTGCAGCGTTTTGTCATCATGACAAACATAAACCTTCAAATCGACGTCACATTTTTCTAGACTTAGTGTCATCTAAATAACATTTTTTGGTTTTTGCATGAACGTAGAAAAAATGTTGTATGCAACTCGTACAAAAAGTGCTTATTGCACTCGACGTGTTGTCCTACTCGGCCTACGGCCTCGTAGGACAACTTCACGTCGCATGCAATAAACGCTTACTTTTTGCACTTGTTGCATAAATAACTATTATTGTATATAGTCTAGCACTATAAAATTATGTTTCCCAGTGGTATAGTGACCGACTATAAAAATTTGAAACTCCTATAAAAGTGACGTCATATGTAATCATACCTTCTGATATTTTATGTCTTAATTTTTTTTATCTTTTGAAAAACGTTCGTTGGATGACCCATTTTGACAAATAAAACATTAAATTACCTGCAAATATAGTTTTTGTGTGACATCGTAGCTCTGCCATTTTATAAGCTGACTATAATGACAATTAATTTGTCATCACTGTTAAGAAATTGATGAATATTTTTAATTTATTTTAAAATTGGATGGAAATAGTATCTATGTTTTCGCGAAATACACTACATACTCGTCTGCAAAATTTTCCTCGTTAATTTCAACGCGAACTACTGTGCCCTGCTCCATTTTTCAATTGTTGTTGGGCAATATTTGCATGGCCGATATTCCAACCAATAGATATAAGTTTACAATACTATATTATTGATGAGAAATTTAAATGCAGAAAACTTTTTTAATAACCCCGTGACATACAGCTAAAATTCATTTTTTAAAGTGTAAGTTGGCTTCAAGCGATCTATTTTGAACATATTATGAGCTTGTGGTACACGTATTTTCGGGACATTCTGTATTATTTATTAAGACGTAGCGTCAATTTATTATTAAAAATCAAAAGTTTATCGGTATGGCCCGCTCTAGAAATACATGCAGACTGCAGATGACATAACAAACATTGTCTTTTGACGTTCTCTTGTTTCTCTACTGTTCTACTTCTACTTTTAAATAACATTTTAGTTGAATTTTAGCAATATTTTAGTTATTCATGAAATTGTTTTACATATAATACCATTTGAGCTCAGACTTTCAGCTTGATATTTTTTAATCCTTCTTGTCTCGTACACATTTTCGTAGCTCGAGCTGTCACGACAGTATATTTATGTACATACCTAGGTACTCGAAAACAAACATAACAAAGCTGTGGCTCAATCTGAGCTCTTGTGGTATTATCCCCGATTAATTTTGATAAGTCTGTATACAAAGACAACAGAAAAGAGTAAAATTAAAAATCTAAACTACTTTATTGAAAATTTGTGAACATATAAAATCAATACTTTCAGAACAGAGATTTCCAGGTTGTCATCCAATAGTTTTCTATCCCACAATGACGCCATGGCCCAATCCTCCTACGGCTACAGCAGGAACGCCGAGTCCAAGTCCAAGTCCAATTCCACTAGGTTGGGGGTTGGGGTCAGCGACGGCGCTAGCGTAGGCGGAGGCAATGGCCACAAGGGCGAAGAAGAAGAAGATAACGAATTTCATGGTGTTGATTTCTAAGACGCTGGTAACGTTTTGATACAGTTGTTCGTTATCGGACACTATTTATACTTACTTCAAATCTGGTAGTATATGAAAAAACTAATAATAATTTGCAATGCACATTAAGATTACATCATATGGGGTAGGTATACAATTTTATTCAGATTTAATAACTGATTTTTATAACACTTATGTAAAGTATAATAAAAATATGTATTCTATTGTTTCTTTCGAGTTCGTATGCAGCAGGTGTATTACACATCAACGTGCACGTGTACGTGCTGTAGGTACTTACCTACCTTTAACTAATTTAACGTGACTTTTCTGTTTACATAATTGCAGCTCTGCTCAACAAAGATTTAACTTAAAAAAATATGTTTCCATTTAATTAATAAATGTTATTAATGTATTTTACACATATTGACATGGGTGAGTGCCCGATGGGCATTTTTTGTGATCTTAGTAAGGCCTTTGACTGCATTAAGTATGATACCTTACTAGAAAAATTGTATAACTATGGTATATGTGGTTTAGCTTTAAACTGGATTTCAGCCTTTTTAAAATATAGATGTTTCCATTATTTCGGTATCAGATAATATTCGCAATACTTTTAATTCTAAGCCAAACTCTGTTGATATGGGAGTTCCTCAAGGTTCAATTCTTGGCCCCGTACTTTTTATTCTATATATAAATTTATTGGAGCGCTCGATAGGGAGCAATTTTTACACAATGTATGCTGATGATCTGTCCTTGATAATTTCAATTAAAACCACAAAAGACCTGACTGTTAATCTAGACAATACGTTGTACAATGTTTCCAAGTGGTTCAGTTACAATAATTTATATCTGAATACTGACAAAACTAAATTAATTAGATTTCACAATAGGCAAAATAAATCTGTTTCTTCTCATTCTGTTTTTGTTGTACAAAAACGGATCTTAAGACTAATTGCTGGTGTACCATGTCATCGTACATGTAGAGATATATTCAAGAAATATAATATTCTTACTTTAACTTCATTATTTATTTTTTAAATGTCTGTGTATATATACAGTGTGGAAGAAAAGTATGGAATAAATTCCTTATTTCTAAAACAACGAAGTTTCATGAAATTTCCTTGAACCCGTCGATTTTGCTTTTTAAAAAGACTTTTTTCTATGCCAATGCATTTCCGACGTTCATTTGTTTTCACGTGCGACGTCATCGGATATTTTTTAAATAGAACCCCTATATTTTTTCATCAAATTCTTGTAGAGCTTAACTTGCTGAATTCAAAAATGTATAATTTCAATACTTTATTCCCTCAACTTTCCGAAAAAAAAAAAAATTATAACCGATTCAATAAAATCGGCTTGAAAAAAATGTGAATATTCCTATTTGTGTCTGTGATGGGCTGGTTAAGAGTAAAGTGAATATAGTGAATTCATCGGCAGTATCACAGAATAAGGACTCTTCATTTTATAGCAAAAATAACAAATTAAATCAAGTCACCCCAGAAACTGTTTCTGGCAGCTAAACAAAATCTAATCAGAATTGACATCTCTGTCAACTGCAGCGTTTATTGGATCGATTTTTTTTTTTCTCGGAAAGTTGAAGGAATAAAGTGTTGAAATTATATATTTTTGAATTCAGCAAGTTAAGCTCTACAAGAATCCGATGGAAAAATATAGGGGTTCTATTTAAAAAAATATCCGATGACGTCATCACGCGAAAACAAATGAACGTCGGAAATGCGTTGGTATAG